>JBAMCM010000533.1:0-1200000 GCA_037075145.1 Scaptodrosophila latifasciaeformis
GTTGCCGCTAAGTCCAAAAAATTAACTAGAGAGCCATATAGGGTTAAATGATCGGCCTATCCGTTTTGTGCGACGTACGCACGTTAATCGCTGATCCCTTTTGTGCGATGTACGTCTATCGCCTAACTGGTCTTTACGATATTCATTAGATATTAAAATTAGAACATGTGCATTTGGCAGCCAGTCAGTATTAGGCGCCCAAGACATATATTAATTTTAAAGCTCTCTGATAATTGAAAATAAATGAATAAAACTTGAACTGTAAACTTGAGTGCTTTTAAAATTTATTGGTAGCCTATTTACGGCTCACAGTTCTTTAAAATTAATATTTGAAACTAAAGCCAATTCAATAAAATAATTGGCTCGACTTCGGTTCTTAAACCCAGTCGAACTAAAGTCAAAGTTTCGAGATTACTGGCCGAGAATAACCTCTGCGGCGAACATAACCTATGACTCAATAGAGTCCAACCTAAAATATTAGTGATATTTGGATCGTCAATATGCCGAACGCAGAATTGTCAAGTGGAGTGTACCATTGTAAGAAGTGCACGCAGGAGGATAGTGATCGGATGGTGCAATGCAACCGATGCTGCGCGTGGTATCATTTTGAATGTGCTGGCGACAACAGCAGTGAATTCGACGGCAGCTGGAAATGTGATTGCTCAAGTCTAGCAAGCGACACTAGCACAACTCTAATGGCAAACCCTCAACCATCTCGAGCATGTTACACCCATAAGGATGGTCCTCAGGCATTTTCATCGCCGGCCAAACCAAAGAAAACGCAAACTGGAATGGATTTTGAAGTTCGACTCTGCGCGCCAGCCTGGCCTATGGGCACATCGAATACGTTCCAAGATGCAGTTTCCACTTATACGACGACTCCAACAACAACTATGGCGACAGGAGGCATCGCTGCCGTGCGCGACACGTGGCACTTATATAACAGGCAAGTCCGTACGTCAACCCATTTGCCACAGTCAACATACCTAACCTCAACCACTGACACGCGGGCAACCGCGCGAGAACGGCCACGTGTAGAGGCCCAACCTTTATGGCCTTGGCTCTCAGCCACAACGGAGCAGCCAGGCGAACTCACAACTGATCATCAAGTTTATAAATCGCAAGCTACGCCGAAACTACAACCATTCGATACTAACAGCATGCAAATGCCAAGTTCAACACAACTAGCGGCGAGACAAGCGATCCCGAAGGAGTTACCATACTTTGACGGCAACCCCCAAAACTGGCCCCTTTTCTATAGCAGCTTCCGAACAAGCACGGAGATCGCCGGTTATACCAATGCTGAGAACTTGATACGGCTTCAAGCGTGCTTGAAAGGCAAAGCACGCGAGTTAGTTCAAAGTAAGTTATTGCTGCCGGCGATGGTCCCCGAAATCATTCAAACCCTGCGAATGTGTTTTGGTCGACCTGAATATATTCTGCAAACGCTACTGGAAAAGGCAAGACAACAGAGCGTCCTAAAAGATAAGTTAGAGCCGATCATAGAGTACGCACTGTGCGTAAGAAATATATATTCCACAATGGAGGCATGTGACCTGACAAGTCATATGGAAAACCCGATGCTCGTTCAAGAGCTGGTGGAAAAGCTCCCACCACAACTGAAACTACAGTGGGCTATCTACCCAAAACATTCCCACACTCCTTCATTGGAAAATTTTAGTAAATGGCTCTTTAATATTGCTGAAGCTGCCAGCCAAGTAACTTCTCCTCTTTACCATGGAAAAAACGGCAACTTGCATCACCACACCTACAATCACGTGACGAAACCCAACCAAGCTAAATGTTTTGTGTGTAACAAGACAGGACACAAGGTGGCAACCTGTGCATCATTCAAGGCTATGTCTCTTGAACAGAAAAGGGAAATAATCAACGCTAATAAACTTTGCCAGCGATGTATGAACAGTCACCGACAAAAGTGCCAGAGGGAGAAGACATGCGGAATTCGAGGCTGCAATAACCGGCACCACCCATTATTACACGAAGAACCAACAACAGGAGCTACCCCGACAAGTAGATCGAACCCACATGTGGCCAAAAAAGAGAATGGCCAGATCCACACACACCACAGCTCGGACCAAACAAATTTCCGTATTGTTCCAATTGAATTGCATGGTAAAACCAAAATAATCCATACTTTTGCATTTCTAGACGAGGGATCATCGGTGACTCTCATCGAAAATAAAATCTTCAAGCAGCTGGGAATAAAAGGCGTTCAAGAATCTCTGTGTCTTAAATGGACAGACGACACCACACGCCTTGAAGACGAATCAGAGAGAGCAACACTGACCATAGCTAATACACACACCGGCCAGAAGTTTGCTCTGAAGAATGTGCACAGCGTAGGCAACCTGGGCCTTCCTGTACAAACCATCGACATGCTGAAACTGTCTGAAAAGTTTCCTCATTTAGCAGGACTACCGATAGCGTCATATAAAAACGCTCGACCGACAATTCTTATAGGCGTAAATAATTGGCATTTGGCAGTGCCTCTTAAAATTCGCGAAGGATTATGGCATCAACCTATAGCATCAAAAACACGTTTGGGGTGGACGCTTCTGAGCTCCACGTCGAGTGAATCTACGAGAGGTCATGTAAATGTGCACACCTGTTGCATCCAGTCAGAGAAAAGACTGCACGAGGCCATAAAACGGGCGTTTTCAATCGACGCTGCCCCGGAGAAAAAGATCACTTCAGCCGAAGACTTGAAAGCACTAGCCGTCCTGGAAGCGACTGCCGTACTAAAGGATGATAGATTTGAAGTTGGTCTGCCCTGGAAAGACGACGATTCAACTCTGCCAGACAGCTATGAAGGAGCTCTTAGACGACTGAAGTGCCTCAAACGCAGATTCTTAAAGCAACCTGAATTAAGGCACCAAACTCAAAAGGAGGTGGACAATCTTGTCCAGAAAAATTATGCACGAAAGCTTACTCGTGCCGAATTAGCTATACCAAATAGGAGAGTTTGGTATCTACCTACATTTATTATACGCAACCCGAACAAGCCAGCAAGAGTAAGACTAGTCTGGGATGCAGCCGCAAAATCTGGAGGAATGGCCCTGAACGATTTCCTACTCAGCGGGCCAGATCTTCTAAACTCACTTTGGGATCTGTTAATCTCATTCCGTGTAGGAAGAGTAGCCGTTTGCGGTGATGTATCCGAAATGTTTCACCAGATTCGTGTGAGACCAACTGATACACATGTACAGCGATTTCTATGGTGGGATCCAAATGACGAATCTCACGAGCCGAGTGTCTACGCTATGGAGGCACTTACCTTTGGAATTAATTGCGCACCTTTCATAGCGCACTTCATCCGGGATAGAAATGCGGACCGATTTCAAAACGAATATCCAGAAGCAGCACAAGCCGTCAAGGATTTCCATTATGTAGATGACTTTATCTATAGTGGCCAAAACGCAGCAGAAGTCGCCAAAATTACCTCACAAGTTAGACGCATCCATGCATCAGGCGGTTTCCATATTAGAAACTGGGCCTCCAATTCCAAAGAGGTCCTGGATGAGCTAGGTAGCGAGTTAACTTCGGAAAAGGCCATCGAAATCACTGAAACCGAAAAGGTTCTCGGCCTATTCTGGATTCCCGAATCGGACAACTTTGCCTTTAGGCTGAAGTTCGCTAAACTAAAGCGTAACATTCTGGACTGCGAGAATCCGCCAACAAAACGTGAACTCTTGCAAGTATTAATGTCAATTTACGACCCGCTGGGTTTTTTATCTTGCTTCACAATAGAGCTCAAAATATTACTTCAAGAGATATGGCGAGAAAAACTTGGTTGGGACGATGAACTTCCCAACGAACTACTCAGTAAATGGATCCGGTGGAAACGACTCTTGCCGACAATTTCAAGCGTGTCCATTCCACGGTGCTACTTTAAAAATAGCAATAGACTGCAAGACGTTCAACTTCATGTCTTTACTGATGCTAGCGAAATGGCATATGCTGCCGTAAGCTACCTACGAATTTGCGATGGAGACAACACCTATTTGAGCTTCGTTGCCTCGAAATCGAGAGTGGCCCCACTAAACCCTTTATCGATACCAAGAATGGAACTTCAAGCTGCGGTCACGGGAGCCAGATTGAGCAAACAAATCCTAAAAAACAAAAAAATCACCATCAATTCAACTTATTACTGGTCAGATTCCAAAACAGTCCTGAAGTGGCTACATATGGACCCTCGTAAATTCCAACAATATGTTATGCATCGGGTAGCAGAAATTTTGGAACTCACAGATGCCAGCCAATGGAATTGGGTCCCAACCGACCTCAACCCTGCAGATCTCGCAACTAAAGAATCCACCTCTAAAAATATATCTAACTGGCTTAGTGGTCCAAGCTATCTACTACTCGACAAATTAGAGTGGCCAAAATGCGCCGACTTGGGCCCAACAACTAAAGACGAGATCAGACAAAATATATTTTTCATCAAAAGTTCGTCACCAAAACCCACTTTCAACACGGAAGGTTTCTCTGGCTGGAGGAAACTATACCGAGCCCTTGCAACATTCATTCTCTACATAGAGAAACTGCGAGCCAAACTAAGAAAGGAGACTGTGCCATCAGTAGTATCCTTTGAACATATCCAACGAGCAAAAATAGCTTTGCTGCGTTATGCCCAATGGTCTGAATTTCATGAAGAAATTACGCTATTGAATCAAGGTAAAAAAATTAATGCAAATTCAAAATTAATAAGTTTGAATGTATTTCTAGATGAGGATAAATTGCTGCGTATTCGAGGACGAGCCGAAAACCTCAATATCCAGAATCAAATCGTATTGTCCTATGGACACAACATAACATTACTCGTTGTGAAGCATCATCACGAGGCTTTGCATCATGCAACACACGAGACATGTATCAATAGAATTCGAGGCGTCTATTATATACCACGCTTGCGAGTTCTTTACAAACAAGTACGAAGGATGTGCCAAAGGTGTAAAAACGAGAACGCAAAACCGAATATACCCCAGATGGCATCACTACCCCTCTCACGACTGGCCCATCATCAGCGTCCATTCACCTATGTCGGAATTGATTATTTCGGACCAATATTGGTGAATGTGGGACGACGACGAGAGAAAAGATGGGGAGTAATCTTCACCTGTCTAACAGTCAGGGCAGTACACCTGGAAACAGCATCATCTCTCGACACGGCGTCATGCATAATGTGCATACGAAATTTTACTAATCGCCGCGGCACGCCCCGAGAAATCTTCTCTGACAACGGGACCAATTTCAAGGCAGCCGAAAAAATCATCTGTGACGAGCTTCAGAAAGTCAACTTTAACGAAATAGAAGCATCGTTTGAAAATGTCAAGTGGAGATTCAACCCACCAGCGGCTCCTCATATGGGGGGAGCATGGGAGCGGCTCGTGCGATCGACTAAGAAGGTACTTTATGCTATCTGCCCAACGATGAAATTCTCGAGCGAAAGTCTGCAAAGCGCACTCTGGGAAGTCGAGTTCATTCTAAACTCGAGGCCTTTGACTTTTGTATCCCTGGACGCCAAAGACGACGACGCCATCACACCCAACCATCTACTATTAGGGTCACCTAGCGGCTACAAGCAGATTTTTGACACAACTAATGCAGTGCGCCAAATGTGGCAAACCACACAATTATTCGCGGATCACTTCTGGAAACGCTGGGTGCGTGAATATGTTCCTGACCTTGCGCGACGCGGAAAATGGTTCACCAAGAAGCCCCCAATAAAAGTTGGAGATGTCGTCGTAGTCGTCGACGAGAATTTACCTCGAAATTCCTGGCCCAAAGGAATAGTTATACAAACGCAGCTAGCCAAAGATAACCAAGTAAGACGTGCGGTTATCAAAACCGCCAGTGGGACCCTGCAGCGACCCGTAGCTAAGTTAGCTGTTTTGGACGTCGGCATAACTGAAGCAAACCAGCCCAAGGAGAGCGAGTTTACTGGGGGGAGAATGTTGCCGCTAAGTCCAAAAAATTAACTAGAGAGCCATATAGGGTTAAATGATCGGCCTATCCGTTTTGTGCGACGTACGCACGTTAATCGCTGATCCCTTTTGTGCGATGTACGTCTATCGCCTAACTGGTCTTTACGATATTCATTAGATATTAAAATTAGAACATGTGCATTTGGCAGCCAGTCAGTATTAGGCGCCCAAGACATATATTAATTTTAAAGCTCTCTGATAATTGAAAATAAATGAATAAAACTTGAACTGTAAACTTGAGTGCTTTTAAAATTTATTGGTAGCCTATTTACGGCTCACAACCAGATATGAAGGATAGCTCAACATAAGTAAATATCACGATCGTATGGTATTCTTGAGCATCCAGTAAAATGTTCTGTTAATCATATAGTATAACTATGTATTTTTTACTCCATGTTTCAGAATATAACACGTAATTTCAAAATAAGAACTAGTCGGGTGGTCTCAATATTCCTTTGAATCCAACAACACATTGTTCACAATAATGCAACCCCGCCATCTATCGGACTGGTTATTCGATCGTTTGCCAGTTGGGTAAGGCGAACTAAAATCTTGACTCTGAAAATTTGTTGTTTGCATATCTCATGTAAATGTGGTCTGATTTAATATACCCTTTACCTTAAGTTACAGGGTATAATGAAAAAAAGAAAGCATTGTGATATTTATGATATCGTATAATTCTGGATATATATGTATTGATCTAAGCGTTTTACAAGGAATAACCCAAATTTGAGGTTATCTTATTTGCATGAAACTTTTGTGTAAGCTATAAAAATTTAATTCTGTATTTCTTTTAATAGCTACTTTGCATACTTTTTAATTTGGCTTGATTCATTGAAAATGTAAATATTATTTGTGAATCGGTTCACAAACACCACAAAATCCAAAATATTAACCCGAATATTTTCTTCACTTTTTTTCTAACTTTTTTCGTTAAGCCAAGTACAACTGCTGAGTCGCTCGAATCAACCACACAAGGGAAAGCAAAATGCAGATGGTAAAGAATGATGCCAGATGTTTCGTAAACAAAATTTCTACTAAATATGGAAATGTGAAATTGGCTCGGTTGATATAAAGATCTTGTTTTTATTTCCTAAAATGGAAGGCATGCAACATGTGGTATACACGATTTACATAGTTTTCTTTTCGAATAAGTTTTTGTTTACAAATTCTTTTCGGTCCAATGTCGATCTAAGTTGATAAATATATTATAATTTATTTATGGTATAAAGACGACGTGTGAAATGGTTCACAGCAATGGCACGCCTTTTTAATAATTGGCGACTTTACTTCATTCATAGAAAGTGGTAATGGCTTGGCATCTTGCTATGAACTACTAATAGGAGACTCTGAAAAACTGAGGGGTTATAAAATTAAAAACATCTTTGTTTTTTTTTTGAAAATGAAATGCTAATCAGGTTGCGAATGTAGGTGAAGACAATATAAAGGCAAAAAATAATTCGAACTTGCCATAAGTAGGTGAAAGATCGGAGAATCAAGTCAAATGTTCATAGCGCGAATCTGTATTCATTTGCTCTTAATCTATCCATCATGGAGCACACAGTCGTATCCCTTTGATTTGAGAAATCTTTACTATCGCTTGCTCGGCTCTAAAGCCCCAGCAATAAGCTTACCGAATAAGCAACCTCAAAAAATACAATATGTAAAGCCGAATGTTTTCTACACATATTGCCTGCCCTATCCTGTGGATACAACTACATCTTCTACTACAAAGAAAACAACAACTGAAGCACCAACAACTGTAGCACCAACAACTGTAGCACCAACAACTGAAGCACCAACAACTGAAGCACCAACAACAGAGGAAACGACCACGACGACGGCAGCACCCCCATCTGATATTTGTGATATTTTACCCGAGTTACCTCAGTGTACTTTAAGATCCGGATATAAAAATAAACACTCAGGACGAAAATATCTCATTAAATCAAAGCCACAGCCTTTAACAGGAGTGTGCCAGGATTTTCCCAAAATTTGTAGAAAGTCGTCTAAGGCGAAATATATTCGATTGGAGGACCAGAAAGGCAATCCTCTTATTTTAGTTTATCCTGACGCAAAGGAAAAACCTCCTAGAAAGAGGGTCACCAAAACTCACACAAAATCGTCATCAAAATATGATTATACAAAGAGTTTTCTCTATATCAAATAGATTTTTTAACAAATCTCATATATAACAAATACAATTTATGTGTATATTTATTAATTATATACGATTTTGTTTTGGTTCATATGCTCAAACTTTTACTTAGCTGTCACTCGTATCTATTGTTGAGCCGAACAAAAAGAAACGCAAACTGGTTTCAGTGACACCAGCACGTGCCAGTCCAAGTCAGCTTGCCAATTGCCACCAGTTAACATTGATCGGTAAAAGCTGCCAGGTGGCGAAACTGGAATGTACCGGACGTATTTAGTGTTTTTATTTTTTACCTTACAACTTAGTTGCCGGTCTGCGGAGCAAAATGCAGCTCAGCAATTGTACACCGGCTTTCAACAGTTACAGAACCTCAATCTGGAGCAAGCCGCTCAAATAGCTGCGAATCCAAGTATCCGCTGTAGTCTGATTCCTGCCTTGTGTGATGCACAGCTTCATTTATACACAGGACATGCTTTTAGTGTGCCAATTGAAATAAAATCAAATACGAAGCCGACTACTAAGAAACCCATTGTATTGGAGCCAGCTTCGGAAGAGCAGATATTTGAGTTATCTTCAATTGACATGGCTTCCAAATTGTTTGTATTTGCTGAAGTGCAGCCTAAGAAAGGCACCAAGCTCCATGAACCTAAGAAATTTAATGAGAACAAAAGAAGCCATTCTTTACCAGTCAGAAAAAGACAGATCTGGGCACGTCTCAGAGGAAAAATGCTAAATAATAAAAGTGATTTTATATAGTTTAAAAATAGTACATGATTTCACTTTACTTATGTAAGTAAAACTTTTGTCAAATGGATTTGAAAGTTTATGCAAATATCACCCAACTGTGATTCAATAAATGTTTATTTTTTTTTATAAAAAGCTCGTTTATCAAATTTTTATATATCTGTCTGCTTCTGTTCCGCGCAGACGCACCTTAATTTGTTAGGTATAAGCGAATAACAATTTCTGTCAAGCTAACTGGATAAAAATCACACTAGCATATTTAGAATACAAAATATGCTTATTGACCTGTCCAAACCACTTTTAACATTTGAACTTTTGGTGGCGCTTTGACCGGCTCTTTTGAAGACCAGAGGCAACTTAAGATTCGCAGCTTGTTTTGGGCATTAAATTAACAACTAGAACTTTATTAGGTGTATTAAAGCTTAATCGGCGTAGCAAAACAACGATTTTGTTAGCGTTCTGAAGAATTTAATGAATTAATAATGCCATAAAGGTACAAATTAATAGATTATTTATGTATTTTGGTAGCTAATTTATAACTGTAAGAATATACACTGAAAACAAAAGTGTTTTAAAAATGACAGGAAATTTACTATTTTTCTACGAATATGCTGATAATTTTATTAGTAGGTTGTAGCTTATTTTAGTCGCTCAGCTTACCATTTTACTAAAATCAGCATTAAATATTTCGATACATATTTTTTTTTTTTGTTTTTGTATATATTCTGACCTAATAAGGCAATATGCATTTGCTGTACTTTTGATTAATTTTCGATTAGAAAAGTCGAGCGAAAGGAAATTCAATTTAGTGTCTACACAGGATACTCGTTTTGATGCCTTGGACCTAATCATCAAACCATGCAAGCCCATTCTCACTCAAGTCGAAATAATCAGCTTCATCATTCTTTTGCCATTCGATTTGTTACATTTTATTCATATTGTCAGCAAATTTGTAGCTGATAAATTCAGTCATCGTATGAGATACTCTCATAAATGGAGTTCAAAAATTTTCTAATTTCCGCATATGGTAGTATGTGCCACCAATTTGTCGTTTCAATTTCCTCCTCAGTGTCAACCGGACGACGTTGGCTATCCTTACGTTTGCCCTTGTTGCCGGCGCCCTTAACTTTGTTCATTCCCTTCCGTTGTGGGCGATGCGTAGTGCGTACTTTCAATGTATCGATTTCCGGTAAACTAGCTGCCAATTCCTGACCTGGCATCTGCATCTTCAAATCAGCAATCGCATTATGTTCAGGAGCCTTTGGAATTGGTCTTGATGTTGTCAATTTGGATTGACTTGACTGAGTTGCTTGTGCGTTTTTTCGCTTCGTCTTGGTCTTTTTGTGTGTCGGCCTTATCTTATATGTTTCATTTGCTTGTGGCACCTCCAACACAGTCTGCACATGTTCATTAACAAAAGTGCTCCCACCAATGCCTGATGAGAGGCCACCTTGAACAGGTAGCGCATATTTCTGGCCAGACATATCAGGGTTATTATTTTTGTTTCCAGTGCCTTTGCTTTTGCCTTTGCTGTCAGTTTCCTGAACATCAATTTCAGACTGATGCTGTTTTCCATTGGTGTTCGGAAACGTTTCCTTCTTGGCTGCAATGGCAATTGTCTCTGGCTTGTTGCCTGTCAAGTTGTGAGCTTCAAATTGCTCGGACTGCTGCTCAAATCGTTTGTTTGTGGCAAGAAACTCGGGCAATGCCAATTCCTTGTCATTCGGTGTCATTTTGGCTTTGTTGTTATTTTTTTTATCATCACTGCTCGGACCAGTTGTCAGAATGTCAGCACTGAAGTCGCTCTCTGTCTTAACCGCTGCTGAATCCTTCTTTTGCTGCTTTCTCGATAATTTCAGCGATTGTCCTGAACCTGTCTCATCATCTTCCGTGTCCTTTTGTTCATTTGCATCTGCATTTTGATTGTTGTTTTCATCCGAAGAATATTTTACTGTTGTGCTAATAAAATCAAAAGTGCTTTTCTCTTTGTCTGCTGGGCTGCTGGCTTGAACTTCGTTGATCAGAGTACTCGAAGGTGTTGTCGAAATATTTTCCTTCTGATTTTGTGGTAAGTCCATAAAATTCTTGTTCAAGCTCATATGAGCTTCTATTAATTGGTTCTTCAGCTTGCTCATTTGCAGTTCCACGGTTACACTTGCTTTGTTTATATCTTTTTCTAACTTTTCCACTTTAGAATTTGTATTTCCATGAGTATTCCTGTCATTATTCACCAAAGTCTTATCTATCAGCAAATTTTGGGGCTTGGATAACTCAGTTTCGATTGCACTGACTCCTAATTTCGCATTCAAGCTTTGATTGTCCGTTCTATTCATGACCGCATCTATAGTATTTAATTTTACAATTTTCTTCTCGCCCAACTGCTGAACATGAAACTCCTGTGAGTATGAATTTGCGTTGAGCGTAGCTGAAATCGGATTTATTGGGGGCGGTGTTAATTGTTTGTTTATGGGCAAATCAACGATGCTGTCGACCAATTTTGGTGCTGCTGCTATTGTAGTATCTGCTTTTGTTGCTTCAGGTATTGCGGCTCTTTGGTCGAACCAAAGGTCGTGGTCATAGCCGTGGTCTTGCTTTCCAACCAGAGCCGTTAATTGTTTTATGCCATGTGGCTTGCTCGATGGCACTGCGGACTCCATTGCAATTATCTCAGGTGCGGTAGCATTGTGTGGTTGACCGTTGCCAATGCCTGTACCTGGCGGTGGTAGTTGGGATTTAGTATAGGCAGCCTCAGTGTAATTATTGGTTTCACCAATGCCATTGCCAGTAGCCTTATTCGACAGAATCGGCTGACCGGCTTCTGTGCTGGGGGTGTTGTAATCGGAGCTTGTGACACCATGGCTTGGTTCTGCTTCTATCGGCCCTTCCGCCCTATCAATGCTTCGGTATTGTGTCTGCAGCTTGGCCAGTTGGTCATTAAGATACTGATTAATTTGGGCCTCCTCTGCTGGGTTTGATTGAGTCGCTGGTCCACCTTGGCGACTTGTATGGCTCAGTTGTTCCAGCAGCTGACGCATGCGTACTTCTGGTGGCAAGGCCTGATCTACTGAGGAAGCCGCCGATGACTGATGGATTATCGGTCTATTGAAGGCATAAATATCGACGTCAAAGGCTCCATGAACCGGAGCTCTTCGCCAAGTTTTCGCCGGTTGAGCTGTCAAATAAATTAGATACTTAAGAATTGTATTTTTTTTTTCAATTTCTTCTTATTTAATAGACATACATGTTACACTCTGTGTCAATATAAGTCCTAGAGAGATTAGTAATGTCCGTAACATTATATCGTTTAAATATTTACGGTGAAAAAATCAACATAATTTAACTATTAAAAATTTTTAGCTTCGAGTGTGGGTCAGCAATCGACTAAACCAACTTTTGAGAATTCACGCAATTTTATTGCCTTCTAATTTGGGTCAACCATTCCAAAATACATAAATTTCCAAAACAACGAAACTGATACTCATTTTGACAACATGGAATCCGATTGTTCGAGACGCACAAAAAAAAAGTAAGTTTTTAAACAACGAAACTGGTTTCACATATACCACAAAAGTGTATAGAAACTATAACGGCACTTTTGACCGTCTGGTCAGATTAATATTATTATGATATTCTTGCTTTCTTGTCGCCGATGTTTTCACAGTTCATTTTAATGTCTAGCAAAATAAAATTTTATGAGGTCGACCATCCCAAAGATAGTTGGTGGAATTTGCATTTTGACAATTTCATCTCTGGTTGACCTGTCAACTTATGACTGGGTCAATTTGTTCGAGGCATGACCACCAATATCGAAAAGTGGCGCACTAAAATTAACATATCAATGTCAGAATGAAACAAATTGGCTGTTTTTATGGATGAGAACGGTGTTAAGTTATAATTAATAGAATAAGGTTAAAGTGTGCTGAAATGCCCTTCAAAATGGAAAGTAACCAGGTAAAAATATGATAAATAATCGTTTTAAAAAGCTTAAGCAGAATAATGAAAGCGAATGTCTAATTTATTCTATTATGTTATAAATGTTTTTAAAATAGTTTATTTATTACTTTGTTAATCATTCACTTTCTCTCTTTTAGTTTCAGCAAAAGAATTTGCAACACTTTTGGCGAATCGAAAGTTTACAGATTTTTAATGATATAAATTCAGATTTCCTGCACATATTTTGTTTTAGAAGCTCGAATAAAAAGCAAAAGAAAGATTCGTAATCCATAAGCTTAGAGGATTACTAAAAGATACCTAAAAGGTTTATTGATTTATTTACCACAAACCTATTTAACCTTTTAATATTATCAATGTTTGTAGCGGACAAAGAATCATAAAAAGCAAACTCACAAATATCAGAGTTGATTTATTAATTGTCTACTAGAAAAATTCTATATAATTGATTTTTATGAATTATGGGATTTAATAAAATCGAAATAGTTTAAAGGTCTCCATCCTTACCGAGAGCCTAATATTATGTATTACATTATTTAATTCTAATGTATTTTTCAAAAACTTATTACATATTTGCTTCCGCATTATTAATCTGTGAGACATATAAGAACATTATGCGGTTACTAATCCTGAGACTCGCCAAATAACAGTACTAATGTTGGTGATGACCAGCGAGTGAAAGATTTATGGAAGCTGTTGACATTTAGTGCTTCGAAGCGTGAATTCTGAGGCAGCCGGCAAATTTGCATTTTGACAATTGTCTGAGCGGCTTGGTTCAGAGCAGTACTGAAGGACAAATAAATAAAAATAAAAATTAAGTAAAATATATATTTAAAAATCTCAACGTTATCTTCGGGATGCCGACTAGAATGTTTCGCTCCTTCAGACTTCCATCAATCCTAAATATAAGATTTAATTTAGTTCGGTCAGTACATTCGTACACCCGATTTGGGTTCATATGAAAGCTATTTGATATAGTGGTCCAATCCGGCCAATTCTTGTGTATATAGAAAGACTATACCGAGTTTCATTACTGTAGCATTAAATATAAGATACAAGTTTGCATAGAAACAGACAGACACGTGGACATGTCTCAACCGATTCGTCTAGTGATACTTACAATTCCAAAAAATTCTCTTGGGATCTACGAAAAATGTTCTGCGCTTGCAGAACGAATATACGTTTTTTCCTTCGAAGAGAGTATAAAAATTATAAAGATGAAGAAAGAGAATGGTAAAAAAAAATACAAATTGCAGAAGTTATTAAACTGAAACAGTTAAGAAATTTTTTTGAGGCTCTATGTATACGTAATAAAAGACAAAAGGGTAAGGCACAAATAAAGAATGCTAACAGCGAATACGAAGTAAAACGGAACGAGAGAATGTGGAAAAAGCAGTCGTATACAGCCCCCGTTGAATTGGCACTCCCCAAGTTTCATTTCTGACTCACTCAAACTTTGGGAATTTCAATCGTTGTTGACAACTTTGTCACTGCTGTTGTTGTTGCCTTTGTTTGTTGTACTGTTGTTGTTGACTGTTTGTTTGTTTTTGCAGAGCAGTCTTAATGATTGTTGTAGGCACTGATGGCCACTGTATTGTCCACTGACTTGGATTGGCGCAGGCCGTCAGGAGCCAGCGTGGACTCGAGGAGACTTATGAACGCGGTGCCATGTTAATTTGCTGGCCTGACAGTCAAGTTTGTCAGCCTATGCAAATGAAAATGCATCAACGATGGTGGCAACCGGCAACGGCAACTCTGTTGTGCACGGCAGTGCACTGCTGACACTGAGGCGTGTTTGAGCTTAAAGACGCGAAAGTGATTTAAGTGTGGATCAGGGAACCACAACCGAAAGGAACAAAACAGGAGGAGAAGCGGATAAGCACGAAACAAACAACAATAAATTGTCATTGTCTTTTCATCCATCTCACTTTCTTTTCCACCTTTATTTCCGCACAGTTCTTGTAGTCTTAATTAAAAAAAAAAAAAAATGTATAAAAAAAGGTTGGGAGCGACCGGCCTTTGCCTTTAAGATACTTGGTATCACATAATAATAGTAACAAGATAAAGATTTCGCCTTAACAAGAAGCCGTTAATGAGTGAACATTGACTTATCCATTGGCTATGTTTTGCGGCTTCCTAGAGACAAGACTGTCTGCTATCCTTTTCGGATAACTTACAAGTTCGTTTCATTATTTTATTTAATTGGCTTACAACTTTAATTTTTAGAACTCAGCTTTTAGTCCAGTCCTTCTCGAAATGTCCCTGTAAGCAAACATTTGTCATTTCATATACACATCGCAAGCATACACACACACACACGCACACTCACAAGAGAGCAGCTTTCGTTTGGCTTTGGGTGTTCTGTTGTTGGTTTACTGTTAGCTCAAGTGCAAATGCACACAGTTTACTTTGTCATTAGACTGGACTGACACTTGGATGCATACTTGGCCATTGTATTGTCCTTTACGAGAAGATACAAAGTCTATCACAGTCATTGCCACTGTCAAATGCCTTTGGCTTTGCCAAAAAAAAAATATAGATACGCAGCTTTTTCATTTGTCGTATTTGTTTTTGCTATCATTTTTATATTTGTATTTTAGATTCTTGCAGTCTTGCAAAATCGCAAAGACTTTTTGTTTATCTATTTGAATTTTCTGCATTCTTCATTTGCTTATTGCGCCAAAATAAAGCAATAGCCAAAAGCTAGTCGCAGGATATTTTTACAATCCTCGCTTCATTTAAATATTTCTATAATTAAATATTTGCACAGAAACTGTAAGCTTTAAACAGTTTAAAAAGTTAATTTTGATTCGGGGAATTAGTGAAAGACTTAACTATTCTTGTTATTTCGTTTGAAAATTCATTTCAGAATTAACTTTTCTATTTTATATTTTTCACATCTTCTTTATTGCAAGAATGTTTATTTTGGTTTTTCACTGCAAAATGATTTAATATTATAAAGAATTTCATTATACAGCTGCCATGAATAGACTAAATGAAACAGAGAAAAAACAAAATAAACCAAAGCCATTTCAATCAATGCAATTAAATTGGTTCAGAATGCGCTACATGGCCAAGTTGAATAAGTTGCCACTTTGCATGCCACAAAATACATAAACGACACTTTGATTTAGTGCACAGAAAACAACAACAACAATAACAACAGCAATAAGGACAATGAGGCAAAAACAGAAAGTATAATATAAATAAAACAAAAGCTAATGCCAACAATGG
Source organism: Scaptodrosophila latifasciaeformis (assembly GCA_037075145.1). Taxonomy (NCBI): domain Eukaryota; kingdom Metazoa; phylum Arthropoda; class Insecta; order Diptera; family Drosophilidae; genus Scaptodrosophila; species Scaptodrosophila latifasciaeformis. Next base: position 16,090 of record JBAMCM010000533.1, read on the forward strand.
GATAGCAAAACAACTACATTCGCATTTTTTATGGCCGGCATAAAAATCGTTTATATTTTTGCCTCGCTTTGTTTTTGTTTTTTTTTTTTTTTTTTGCAGATCCTCCAACAGTCTGTCCTGCCGTTCTATTCTTATTTTCTTTTCTCTTTAACTATACGCATCATGAATGTCAATGACAAAAAAGTGGACACACGCACAAGTCCATGGCCGACTTTAAGATAGGCTGGCCCACATTGCGTATGCGTAATTTATGATTGCGTTTGCGCTTAGCCTTAAATTTATAGTTATATATTTTGTGCATGGACTAAATGTATTTGTGACCCTGAGAGTATATAGATTCAGCAACTTGTTACAATTCGAATTGTTGCTGTGACGAAACCAGCTCTTCTTGTTCTGCTTAGTCAAAAGTTTTGCCACTTTAAGTCTAACCTTAGCCCATTAAATGGTGAAGGGCGAGTCAAAAGGATAACCAAACACTTGGCCCACAAAATTTTGTTCGACAAGCTAAGCTAAGCCTAAGCCGCTTTAAAACTTAAGTTCATTTAACTTTTGCCATCACCATGCACTTAAAAGACAGGACTTATAGCTGCACTGGAGCAGACAAGTTTCGATTTATTAAACAGCCAAAAAATATAAAACAATGGATGGGCGGACCAAATATTATCTGTAGCAATCTGCGCAGGAAGGCATAAAATCGACGACATTCATGTTGAACTTAAATTGAAAAGCTTCTGCAGCTTCTTTTGAAATATCTGAAGCGCACAAAAGCTTTCTAAGAAATTCACTTTCCGTATTGTGCTGGATTGTTAATTTTGCGGAAAGAATTCCCATCCTTGTATCAGTGCCTTTAATATAAAAGTGACCCGATGATTTATGATAACATTTTTGGCTTAGACTTTTGAATGTTTCTCATTTTTTCTGAAAGCTTAATGCCAAGTTTAAGTGCGGCAATTGAAAATTATGTTGCATACACACAACTGAGAGTTCAGTTAATAATTATTATGAAGTGCTAACAATTTACAATGAATTATGTAGCTGGGGCTGCAGCATAAATTTACAGACTCAAATTGAAAATTTATGCCTGACCAAAGCATTCTTAGGTTTATTTATGAGCACTGGATACGCATTTCTCAAAATTCAATAAGTCGAAATTGAGTCAGAGCTTGTTCGGAAATCAGCATCGATGAAGTTCTTGATAATTTCAAAGATGATGATTAACCAGTCATACCCAACAAAAATGCTCCATCAATCATAATTTGTAACTGTCATCGCAATCTGTTGTCCCACTAAATGACTGATGAAGTTGTACCAGCCACTGAAAAGCAGTAAAAATGAAATACAAGACCAATGTCAACACTAATTCTGTTTGTTTCTGTACAGTTCAGCGAACTACTGGATTTCAGCTTGCACTTGCTCCAAATTAAAATGTCTTCGAAGTAGGCTCTTCTGCACCCATCCCGCTCTATTCTTTGTTGATTCCCCAATTACCTAAGCTCAAACGATTCATAGTCAAGAAATGATTGGTCCGCCGATTTTTCCAGCATCACATATAAGCTATCCCTTCCATACATTTTGGCTGATTTATGTGGTGTTTTTTTATTTAGTTCGACAACAAAAGTATTTCCATTGTTGGTCACTGATGGCCGACAAAACTGATATGCTGCAATTTGACAAATGCCTGACAAATCCTGTCAACGAATTCTAATGAAAAATAATTTCATCTTAAAATCTGGAGATTTTTTTTATTTTAACAGAATAAATACTATTTTTGAGGAAACGCTCTTGAAAATGTGGAGTTTCAACCTGAACTTCCTTGGTTTCTTTTATTTTTAAAAAGCTCTATAAATTCCAATTAATAATCTAGAATCTATATAATTTCCCCATAATCTTCAATAGAAATTCTATTCCCTTGTATAGTTAGCACAACAACAGCTTCTTTCACCTACATTGGTGAAAACAAAGGACTCGACGGTCGTTGTCTTTTACCTCCACTGTCGCTACTTTGTCAGTTGATGCTTTTCAGCTCGTTTTGTGTCCCTCAAAATGATAACAATAATAATAATAATAATAATGCTGAGAGTTGAAGAAAAATTCTTTGGCACGTGCTTCCGCTTGATGCTGTCTCTTGAGCTCTCTTCTCGCTTCCCTGTTCTGCCTTATTTTGAAGACAAGTACGCGGAGAGCATTTGGTGGTATAATCTTTTATATTTATTTATTTTTTTCACACACGCGTGCCCAACTTGTGACAATTGTTTACGCTCTCGTTTTATTTTCGCTTTCGCCTTAAGTTTGCGGAATCCGAAGAGCCCCAAAAATGCCATGCAAGTGTGTATGCGTGTAGTTTCTGTGTCGCAGTCCATAAAATTGAGTCGCATGCGATAATATATAATAACGATTAAATATGTCAAGCGTGCAGTTTGGCAACAGATATTGATATTCTCGACAGGTTAGCAACACCCACATGGGCAGACTCGATTTTGCTTGACTTAAATGCGAGTGAGCTGAGTGATTGTTTTTAACTTTGGAATTGAGGCGATAATTCACAAAAAATTGCTAACATTCCAAAAGACGGTTTTTGATGTATTTAGAGTACAGCGCCAACAGAAAGAGTGAAGTGAATCTAAATCGATGGTAGGAGCTAAATTCCATATCGCTGTCACTACTGCAACCATCAGTCATTTTTCATGCGTCCGTGTGGCCAGGGCAAAACGATAGATGAGCACTTGACGGGCGCTGGCCACCAAAGCCAAAGCCAAAGCCAATTATTGATTGGTATTCACCTAAATGGACGCCCTTTTCCCCATCTCCTTTACAGCTGACAAATCATTTATCTAACCATAACCCAAAAAGTCGTAAGCTTGTTAGTATCAGTGTGCATGCAATCAATTGATACGGGTCAGCGTAACCAGGACTCATGGCAACAGTCAGGGCCACATTGGGGCTTTGAACGGATACAAAAAATTGCTAAATATGGAATGAAAAACATTTTGCAAAAAATAATCAAATGTCAATATGACATTTATGTGACATTTGAAATCAATTTTCGCAAAACAAAATAGTCACAGTCAAATGCTTAAATCATTCAGCAATTAATTCATAATAAAATTTGTACAGAAACGAACATTAATTGATTACCGAAAAATATCCTAAAGGAGTTTACTCAACTGATGCATAGAGTACAATTCGAACCAAAACTGTTCGAATAGAGTTCTAAAATTTTGAAAAGGACATAATTAAAGCGTAGGGAGACCGCAATTGACAACCACAAATTCAATTACACATGGTCACTTCCTTCACAAAATAACTCAGTGAGTCGTAATGTGCTGATGCATTACGAATTTCAGCATCAATTATATCATCAAAGGAATATGTATTGCAATTCCAGTCAGATAGAAAAATGCAGCCATATTTAATCTATTTCATATTCAAGGACACCGGCATCATTAGGAGTAAATACGAAATCGAAAAAGAGAAGGTTCTGACCAAAGATTCTGTAATATATGAAGATTATATTGTGTATTTTTTTTTAACTATTTAGCTGAATCAGAATTTGAAACCATAAAGAGCGCTTGTTTTTTGTATATCTCAGGTAAATATGGTCTGATTTTAGTCACGAATGATTTTTAGATTTCTAACAATTTTTTTGGAAGCGACTAATACCAAAATCCTAAAGCTGTAGAAATTACAAAGCTTTGAAAAAGTATGGAAGCGGAAGGAAGGTCGGGGGGAGAAAAAACGGACAGACGGTCAGACGGACGGTCATGGCTATATCGATTTCTCTAGTCACCCTGATCATATTGTGGGTAACGACGTCTCCTTCTTTATGTTACGTACATTTGCGCAAACCTAATATACCCTTACCTTTAAGGTATAGAGTATATATACTCTGTAATATCATAATTTATAATTTATCTTTCTCGATAAATTTATAAAGCTTTGAAGAGGTCTGACAATCTTGCTACTTATACATAGCATCGATATAAATTGCATCTTTAAAGTTTCTGTAATAATGAGTTCCTGCTTACTTGTATTATTCTAAGAAATCGTTAAGCTCTTCTAGGTTCATATTCAGAATATCCTGTGTATGGCCCGACAACTGTTTAACAATCCGTTCAGTCGTGAGTCTGTTAATGAAAGTATAAAAACAGTCTGCTTTCTATAATTCTGTGTGCGCACATTTATAAATAAATACTCGTTTATACACCATTTTCATACATTTTTCCAACGAAATGGCGGAAGTAATATATTTCATATCAGCATACGTTGTGGCTTCAGAAAGCATTACTCGTTTAACACACGAACACACTCAGCATATGTATTATATCTGCTGGCTTGTATAAAGCCAAGCAATGCAGTATGCTTATTTGGTTACGAAGGCCATTTGGAAGCACTTGACTGTGAAATCCCTCTTCCTTGGTAGTCAAATCTTCTTCTTATAATTAAAAAAAAAAAAAAATCTATTTTTATCCAGAGCATTAAGAATGTTGCTTGAATGGATAAAGAAGTGGAAACACAATATTGAAATATTTGAGGAATCTGACGTGATCTATATTTTTCAGTTATAGAAAAATTTATTATGAAATTTTCTGGAAGCCTTTTGCATATCCTTTAATTCCTAACATTTCATATTATTCAGGTCCAGAAAATTTTATACTTTAGGATCCCTTATCTTAGGGAAATCAAATACTAAAAGGGTGTTAAAATATTGGCCTAAAATCTATCTAACCTCAAGCCGAACCTAATGTCGGTCTGATGCTGTAGGAGCACAGGAATTCACTCTGTCTTTTGGCCCCAATGCCCACTTGGTAAGTTTAAATGCTCAGAGCTGGTCAGAATCATGCATATGCATAGGTTGGCGTGTGGATCAGTGATAGTGGCAATGGCAGTGGCCACACACTCTATAGCCTTATGTAACACATATCTTTGTCTGTAATATTCCGTGGCAGCTGTTGCGAACTTTTGGTGTGTGTAAGTTTGTGTGCCTGTGGCAAGGACCGTGTCTGGACTTTTGCTGTTATTTATGCAACGGAAGGGGAAGTTGGTTGCAAACGTTAGCTTTAAGAAGTTTCCTACGGCCCTGGCATATGCGGAAGTGTGGCACTTGGTGTGCTAGCCAACGGCAATACCAACATAAAGAAAGCAAAGCGGAGTTGCAGAAACCACCGCAAAACTGCACTAAGTCATATGCAACACCAACAAATACACAAGCATGTGAATATACATTTACACACATGCCACCAATCCGGGTTATATTTTAAGTGCTTATAATTGGATGCAGTTGCCCAAGCAACAGCACAACTAGACCGGCCAGAAAGGCAAAACTGAAAGTAAGTAGAAAACGGAGAAAAGAAATGGGCAGAAGCACAGAATGCTTATCCCGCCAACTTTTGTTGGCTTATGCAATTTATGGCTGATTTATGGCATGAGGGTATATTTTAATTAAATAAGAATCCTGTTTCCTTGGCAAGTGATGTTAGCCAAAATTGCAACCAAATATAAATGCTCAAGATACAAACTAAAGATTATTTAAACAGACAAGGGTTCAATTTTAGAAACTTAAAAATATTTAGTTCGCATCATAAGATGATTTAGTTGGCCATTGAAATAAAACGGCCTAAAAAGCATAGCATTAATGAAGCCATAAAAAAATAAAAACAAATTAGCTAAATCTTAATGCTAAGGGTGCTGTAAAGTTCCATTAGTGTTAATTAAATATTCTAATTTTGTGAAAAATTTTATATTGATTCCCACTCACTAAATAATGATGAGAATAACTTTCACAATCCCTTCAAAAATTTTTGCTTTTGCGACTTAATATTGCTTTTCTTTGAGCTGACCTTTCACAAGATAAAATTTAACATGCCTTCAATACTCAAACCACTCTCTGTTTAAAATCAAGGTAGAAAAATACAAAACAAATCCGTTATGTTCTATAATTTATTATCGTGACTTGTCAGGCACATATCACAATGAATAAAATTTATATGCCTGCCTAACTAGTGTTAGTAACTAGGGACTGGGTATATTACGAAAGGGATGAGCTCGAGAAGTGAGAGATGATTATGTTACAACAAAAACCACTACAGGGCTTAGAGACCAAGTCCCTTTTTTAGAGATTTGAAAGCAAGAGAGGTTTAGGAGTGGCAAAGGTTTCCAGCCACTTTCAGCACGCTTTCTATATAATCTACATAATTTTTGACTACGGCCTTTTCTATCTTTTTTTTTTTTGTTTTTTTTTTTTGGCAGCCCACAAGCGATTTGATTCATACAAAAGCGTAATCATTAAGAGCTCGACGTAAATAAAAAACAATTTTTAAGTTTTGTTGTTATTGTTTTTTGATGTTTTTCCAGGACCCTCTTATTTATTTACTTTACCACAAAAAAGTAGAACAGAAATGGTTGAGTGAAAAGTTGGAAAAGGTTAAGTTGCTCTGGTAATAGATGACCAAATAAAATACCAAAGAAACGATTAGAGTATGCCAGGCTATAAAGATCCACGTTGATGATGTGTGTATTCGCTCTCATGTTACATTTTTTTTCGGGTGTGTGTGTGCCCAAATCCAAATCATTTACATAAATGCCATGCACATGCCGAATGGCCAGCAGACCCCAGTCATAGTAAAAAACATCTACAACAACAACGGTAACAATAGCCAAACGTATAGCACTGACGATTATCCCTTTTTAATAGACTCATAAAACGGTTATTAACTTTGTTGTGCAGAAGCTCAAAAAAAAAGAAGGAAAACTAAATATTGTAAATGATAGAGCAGGATAGTAAGAAAAAAAGGAATATAACTCTCTGAGTTGGTGGGCAAAAAAAAAAAAAATAGAATTTACCACGATAATACCTTTTATCGAGCAAAAGGGCAATAGTATATAAACATTCCAACCTAAGATACTCGGGAAATAAATCATCAAGAATATAGTAATTTATTTATTTATTTCTATTTATTTTTTTTTCTGACTTTGTAAGCCAAATCTCCAGCTACTCGAAAATAATTTTATTTTTAACTAAATTAAAGTCCTGGTGCCAAAAAGAAACTGCAGTATTTGGTTTGTTGAAAATTTTTCATTTCATTAAACTAATTTTTAGCTTTTATTCCCTTAAATCAATTTATTATGTTGTGTATGATTTTGTTTTTCTTTTTGGTACGGAAAATACTTTACTTTGATGCTTTACACTGAGCTGCGGATCAACTTGGTTATAGGGACGAGCAAAATATTTAAAGAAATTACGGTTGACATTAATAAATGAGAGCTTGGTTGGCTCGAAACTGTTGGCCCTTAAGAGATGCCAAATGATGTTAAGCGGTTTTGTTGTTGCTGGCCATTTTCAGCCCAACACTGACTGCAATATTCCCCCCATTTTTTTTTTGTCCCCATGAAATTCTGGAAAATCTGCAGAAAAGTACAGCGGCAAAACAAGATAAATGAAATTCTGATGCAAATTTGATTTGTTTGTAAATGTTCGACGTAGCATTCGAAGCTGCACGAGCAACTGTTGCAGCTGCGATGCCAACCGAAGTCGAGGATGGGGGACGTAATTGTATCTGTAACTAGAGTTGTGTCAGTTTGTGCAACATGTTGCCCGCCTCAACAACAACAACAACAGCAACCGTTGAATCTCGCTACCAGTTGACATTTTTATGCACGTATGATTAATTATGTCATTTTGACTTTGAGCTTGGCTTTAACCTCTCTTGGCTCTTCAATTTCTGCAAAATAACTTTAAAGACATTAACGGAAATATTAATCAAATACATATTTAACAACAAATTGAATATTCGTAGCTGAGCCTTTTAATATGTTTTGGCTTAATTTAATTACATTTGTATTCAGCAACTCTCTTCAAAAAAAAAAAAAAATAATTGGGGTAAATTAAAATGCAAAATACACAGGACTTTAAAATAAAAAATAAAATAACGCAATAAATTCAGTTTCGTAACATAATCAACTAAACGTGAGAATTGCCCAAGACTCTGGACTATATATAGGCGAAAAAAAATACAAAAAATTCCTATCCACATGAGTTGCGTGGACTAAGAGATACTCTTCTCAGCAGCAAATTGTGGATCATTATGAATAACAAGCTAACTGGACAATTAAAAAATCGTTCTTCGAATTTTCAAAGTGTATAAATTATGATTCTAATTAAAAATAGAAATTTGTATACGAATCAGAAGTCTCAGTCAATAAGGAACCATTGTATGCCATTTTGTGTGTCGTGAATGCCACTTTGTCATGGGTAAATACTGAGCTTCCTGACAATAATAATACCGAGCAGATCATTTGAAGCACGTTCCAGTTATTAACGGTAGTTCGTTCACCTCTTGTCCACCAAATGTAAAGTGCATTGGTCAGGAACAGAGAATCACAAAGAGATACTGGCGAAACCAATTGGACAAGCAGGCGGTCGGAGAGCAACGCTCAGTTTTCATGCTAACGTGACCAATATGCTTGGCTGTAATAAACATAATTGGGAATGTCTACGAACCATTGCTGGTGATATCTGTTCTTGATTTCCATTCTGTTTCTGCGTTGTGGTCTCTGCCTTTGTCTGTTCCTATGACCGTCACTGACTATTCTCTGTTGCCCCCTTTGTTATGTCCTATTCCATTCTAGTTGATATAGTTTGGTATGTTGTGTTAGTCTCTGTTGTTTTTGAGCCATTGAAGGAGCAAAAACCATCGAGATATATATTTCGTGGTCCTATATGCTATTGATATTCTTATAAGCAGATTAATCCATTTGCATGCGATATGAAAGCATCGTCAAAATTTTGTGCTATATATTGAAATATTGTCTCTAAAAATATTTATTCCAGCTTTTAATTAAAATATAATTTTAATAGCTACCGAAAAAAATATTTTTTCAGCTAATAACTTTTGATAGTTCATGTGTATGGATTTATTTTAGTAATTATTATTGCATTTTGAGCACTTGAAAAAAAAAAACAATGAATTTGCAGAAGCCTAAAAAAATATATATATATGCACACAAATAATGAAATTTAAAGTTATATGAATCCACCTTTAAATGTATTTGCATTTTTTTTTCGATTTATTCCAACACATTCGATAAACCAAAATCAAACAATTCGCAGATCAAAAGTAAGCAATTGATTTAAAAGCGATTCGAATTGCATATTTATGATGTGAATAAAAAAAAAAGAGAAAAAAATGGCATTCGCCAAACTTGATGGATGTGTAAATAAATTTTAAAATTTTTAAATATATCCATAAAATATTCAACAAAACCGATTGCTAGACTAACCGGATTAGTGTCTGTATTTCTATCTATATGTGTCGGTCTATTTTGTAGGCAATAATTAGATTTTGTGATTTACGACACTCGATTTCCAGATGCGATTGTCTTAATACCCGACAGCCGCCTTTGGCTTCCTGTAACAGCTCCGCAGCCTCGACTTCTCTTTGTACTTGTTTCTGGCCTTGTTGTTATTATTGTTGATATTACTGCCTGCTTTCTTAATGAAGTTGTCTGTTGTAATTAGAAGTAATAATAATTTCCCAGCCAGAGAGTCATTATGAATTTGGATTGCGGCCAAGGAAATCCCATTAATCAAATTAGCGAGCGCATAACTTTTTATGATTATGGTGGGAGATAAGTCCTTCGACTCCACAAGTCTAAGAATTCATAGGGAACCTATAAGCTGCGGGGAGCTTGGCATATGCAAAAATAAACTTTGAACGGCTGAAAAGCGGCAAAAGAAGACGACAAAACTGACAAGTCGGCAGCTGACAAGTTATCTTAGCCATTTCACAGTTTTTATTTTTCATTTTAAATAAACAATTTTCTTAATGAAATGCAGTACAGAGACCGAACGGGATAATGAAGGAGTCCCAGAGAAACCCTACAAGACTTGGACAACCAAAATGCAAAGACATGGCGACATGTCAAACACGAGCCACAAAATTAATTACGAAAAACCAACTAACCAGTTGGAAGTTACTAGCCACCAGAATAGGCAAAAATGGGAATAAGGGAAAAGAAAGAGTGTCAACAAGATAGGGAAAGTGTAATTCAGAACATTCAACAACTGACGTACCCCAGAGTTCTCTAATCGTGGTAATGACTACATCAGCTTGTTGATGATAATAGTAATTGGAAAATTCAAAAATATATTATAATAATTAAATGCAGCTGCTCCAAAGTAGCACCGCCTATTAATAGCATCATTATCAATCGAACAAGTTAGGTAAAAGGAAAGCTCATTTCCATATGATACTGGCTTTTGTGATAAGTCTTTGAGGGTATAAAAAAGAGAAATACGGGCTTATAATTTCATTGGCCACGAGCTTCAAACAGCCTGTACCAAATAGACGAAATTTAAAATTTAGCAGCCAAGGCTCGCTTAAAAATTTTACTCACATCATTTTCAATTCAAAAAGGAATGCAAAAGGCAGCAGGCCGGCTAGTCAGATCAGAGCTTGGGCCTGGATTTTCTGACAACCTTAAATAGTAATAGCGAGAACATTTCAGATTCAAAATTTACCTGATTCTACGCTAACCTAAGTAAATCGAATATAAGTAAAAGTTTTTCCAATTTTAAATAAAACTTAGTTCAGTTGATAATTCTTCGTCAGTCACTGAGAAATAATTTCATCATTACTAAATGAAGCAATTTGCTTACTCAGCCTGTAAACAAGCACAAAAGCACTCTGAGACATTTGAACCGAGTCCTAGGTTTGACCTGTTTAATTAAGCCATGTTATTGCCAAACGTTTGGACTGTACACGCATGCGTTCGTGTTTGTTGTTGTGCCAGATTGTTTACTAGCTAAGCTTGGTACGCCAGTGAGTTTGTGTGCTTATAAGTGCCATTTATATCCTTGCCATTTACAAGTGCCAATTAATTTTCATACCTACAATTACAACAACCGGCAATGACATAGGCAGGCAGGGATTTGAGTCACTATCACACACTGTGCGATGCCACCATTTGGCTTATAACCAAGGGTCAACCATTGAAAACCCATTCAGCGAATCAGGCATCTATTTTAGTATGGCTGTCGTGGCAGCAATTGTTTTCATACTCACCACTTCTGTTTATGCTTTGGTTCTTCTATGCTGGTTTCATTGGCTGCTGGCACTGATAAGGTTGGCTGGATGGTTGACTTCGGATTTCGGATATTGTTGTTGAAGCTGTAAACGTTCATTTTAACTGGTGACGTTCGTTAACATGTTTATTTTGATATTGAGCTTAGCCTGGATATTTTACAATAACAATACAATGCTATAAAGTTGTATTTTCTCAAGTCAATGTTTAATTAATTCTGATATAGGTCTCAAGAAATAGTAGAAGCTCTACAGAATCGCCAAGCTTAAAAATCTCATTTTCGAATTGGTAAACATAGAAGCTTTTTATTGTAGCACGCCAATCAATCATTCAGACAAAGATTTCTGGATTCGAAATTGTGTATAGACAGTTTGAAATTTGAAATTTCTTTTTTCTTTTAAATTAAAGCATGCTTGTCTAGAGATTAACAAACAACTGGGCGCACTTTAAGGGAGTCAAAGAGACAAGACAAGACAAATGTATAAACTAAAATGTGAGATATGCAAATTGTGGCATACGAACATAACGGACTCCAATGGTTAGCTGACTGGCTGCCTCCCTGACTTGCTTATGGGTTTCGATCAAAATGCTAATATTGATGCATTTGACATATGACGTTATTCAGTTATCAGGGTGTAGGGTTGTTAGGGTGGAAGAGTTTGGAAAATATAAGTGGGTGCCGGCCAAGGTTTTCTCTTGAATCCAAAATCAAATTCAGAATCACTGGCTGCCCTGGTCTTACTGCTTGCTCGACTTCTTGCCTTCATGGCTGCCATAGTACAGATTTATAGAAACAACAAACTTTGGAAACATGGCAACCGAACAGAGTCTGAGAATTATTGCAAGGATAGCGTTGGTAAGCCATTGATTGTTGTTACTGTTATCATTGTTGTTGATGTCAGGACAACAAAGCACTGAACACACCATCGAGTGCAACAACAATGAATAAAATAATAAGATTTACTTAACTACACCCTACAGAATGTCAAGTGAATGAGGCGTGCTTGAATGTAGGCACGGTTCAGAGTATGTGAGGATGTGCGGGTGTTTGGCAACTGCAATACGCGGTCTGCGCTGAGGAAGTGTGTGTGTGTGTGTGTGTGTTTTTATTAAAATCTAAATAACAAACAATAACCAAAGAGCAACAAAAGCAAGTGTAGCTGCCTGCTGATAAACACACTGAGACACTCAAATACATATATGGATATACTCATACACTAAGTCGCATACAAAGAAGCCATCAAATTGAATTACGTGAAATTGAGCTCAGCCAGAAAGTGCTACAAACCGAACAGCAGGTGTCATTTCGGTACCCTGCGGGTGGCTTTGTAGATTAAAAAATAAGAAAAAAGATAACAACGAATTCATCGTATTAAATTAGAATTCAAGCAGTTTCAGGAAAACAATGAAGAAGAAAAACAAACAACCGACCAGCGGTTGTCAAAGCAACTTTTTAACCAACTTATTATTTTTCAATTTGGAGTAAAGTTTTGCTGTCATTTTTCAAGTCAAGTCAACTTGAGTCAAGTGTTTGTGTTTGCCTGCAATATGTTGTCTAACAATTTTTGATTAGATTTTACATAAAATTACCATCTTGCCAGGCGCAAAGCAAAATATATTTCACAGAATTAAGCCTCGGTAAAGAGCTCAACAATTTTTATCTAAATAAAAGCATAAAATATGATCTTTGTTAAAAACAATTTTATATTTTACAATAATCCCATGCCTATGCATCAAGGTTCATATGAAAACTTGAATAAGGTCAATGAACTCTGGGCCACTTTTAAAATATTCAAATTAAATATATTAAGGTAAGGCCTCGTATATCCCATTACTTTCCGTGAATAGTTTTGAATGTATTTGTATCTGTTGACCCATATATAAAAATATAAAAGAGTTGTGTTTGATTGGCACTTAACAACAAAAAGTTTCACAAAAATTGCAATTGACTGTATTGCCTTTGCAAAGAAGAAAAAGCCGTCCAAAACTGGAGATGTGTATTCAAAAAACTTCCGATACCGTTAAAATTGATTACACACACTCAACACATGCAACTTTTTCAACGCCAATAACAACATCACAGTATACCACTGATGTATGCAATACATATTCGTACAGTGGTAAAAAACTTAATTTAAAATGATTGATACTCTACTTACATTTTATTTTTTTTTTACTTGTTTGAGCAAGATGGGGAAAAAAATATTGAAATTTTTTTTAATTTTTGGAGAGCTCAAATCATTAATATAGCTCTGATAAAAGCAGACCACTGATTTAATCTGCCCATCCTTGATTGTGAAAATTGTCAAGATAAAACAAACTCAACAAGGCTAGGCCAGACTGGGATAGGCCACAAAATGCTCGTGTCAAATGCATGCGTAAGAGGTAAAACCCAAGCTGAATGGGATAGCTAAAAAGTGCAAATAGAAAATAACGATATGTGGAAATTGTATTGCAAAATGCCTGTCGCTTTGCCAACATGTTGCAATTTATTCTAATCGCTTGTCAGAAGCTGAAAAAATCGCAGACTAAAAAAGGAAGAAATCAAACCAACCAGCCAACCAACCAAGCATTGCAGTGATGCGTGTAACGATGTTGCATATAAAGTCAAGCCAGGCACACAAAGCCAAGTCAAGTCAAGCCAATCCAAGCTGATTCATTGGGTTACAGAGGGTTACCGTCAACGTTACCGTTGAGTGGCGGCAATCAATCTGTATCCGCCACCATCTGTTGTATGTACTCTTATTTATCCCAGCCACCCGCTCTTAAGGCCATGTCAAGAGTGTGACTAACTGAGTATGCCTATGCCGCAACACCAGCTAGAGAAACAGTAACAACAACAACAACAACCACAACAACAACGACAGCAAGTGACGAAGTTCAAAATTGCAGTCAACTCACCTGGCTTCTCACTGGCTTGGCTGCCTGAATTGACTCACTACCCTACTGCCCGGATGGCTGACTGACTGTTTGGCTCTTGTATCGCTTATGGCACTTAATTGATGTCAATCGCATTGACTCGACTCAAAACGAACCCTCCTTCTCCCAAGTCTTCTTAAGCTTGTGACAAAAAATCACAGCTCGTTAGTGTACCAAACAGAAGTTGTGTGTGTATGTGTGTGTTGTTATTGCTGTTGCTCTTGGGTATATGAACTTTGACTGAGGGAATATTTAAGTGTGGCTGGCGAACAGGTAAAGTTCAATTGGTTGGGCACAAAATATCAATGATTTTTGGAATACTCATTATTTTTTAAATAATTCAGCCAGTTAGTGTAGGTATAAAAAAATCTACTAGACTGGCCAGTTGGTTCGGAGGCGTATACGTAATATTGCAAACTGCAAATGCCTATAAAGCCTTTTGAAAGTTCAGTAAGGATTTAATAAGTCAAAAGGTCCTCAAAACTATCGAAAAGTCAAAATGAAAGTGTGCAGGTGTGAAGCCGCAAATCAATTTTACAAACAAATATCAACCAGAAAAACTATATGACAGCTTGGTCATAGAACAATGCCTACCTTACACATACTCAGACTCATTTCAATAACTCTCAAAAGGTTGTTTTTAAAAGAATGGGAAATGTAAAATGTGTATGAAGAGATTTTTGTTCAGTGTCTTGCTTAATGATTATTTGACGCCATATTTGATTGACGTGTGTTATGGGCTCGTTATGTTCTCTCATACACCCTCAGGCACACACAAACACAGACCAGAAGCACATTAGTCGCATTCTCTACTTCTCTTGGCGTTTTTCGTATTGTATCAATTTTATTGTGCATGCAAGAAAAATTTGATGATGTTGATGTTTCATGTGCGTAAAGCTGTGTGCGTGTTAATGGCTGCCTGCTCAAAACCACAAGGCACTTATCAAGTTCTTGATTTTTTTTTTTTTATTTGTGCACTTTCTCTCTACCTCCACTCAAGTGTGCGTACTTCCGGTGATATTCCATGTATTTATATTCCGTTAAATTGACATTACACGAAATCACACATACACACCCACACACTTGCTACGTCTTTAATCAAATACGCACCCAGCACACTGACATCTCTGACATCAACACGTATGAAAATATGAGAGTACCTTAACATGGGTCGTTGCCCCCTAAAATGTTGCGAAGAACTCATTTATCAAAAAGAAAAAAAAAGACTACTTCAGAGAAAGTAAAGATGAAAGCTTACAATCAAGTTGAAATGAATAAATCTACATCTGTTTGTGGTCGTATTTGCAGGATTAATAAATTTAAGCAAATTTCAGGAGGGAAAAACGAATATTTAGCTGATTGGCCTTACTCAATATAAAAAGAAATAAATTAATGCTTATAATTTTTTTTTCATAAAAGGTGTGGTTACTTCACGATTACCGAAACTATATCTTACCTGTAAATAAAACCAAACCATATTAAATTTATTTATTTTTTACAGTCGAAATAATAATTGATAAATTATTTTTCATTACTTTCATCACTCATAAACAGTCTATGTTGGTTAATATTCCATTTATTTTACGATTTACTAAAAAGATATTTTCCTCTTTAAAACAAAATAATTGTGAGTGGCTCACAAATCGGTCAATAAATATATTATTAATAAAATCAAGGAGCCGCGAAAATGAAAAAGAAAAAAAATTAAACCTGCAATAAATAAAACTATCTTGAGTCCTTGAAAATAATACTTAAAAAAAAAGAGAAACAAGACACAGCGTGAGAACCAAAAGCGGCTTGCGGCTGAAAAAGTTAACAGTTGACATAGTTGAGAGTTGGATGGCCAGACAAGGGGCACAAGCAAAATGTGACTATGGCTGAAGGAGGGCAAATGAAAGAGCAGAAGAGGCAATCTCTGATGAATACGGAATGAATGAATGTCTTAATAAGAGCAACGTCAACCAACTACAGCTTTGTTGTTGCTGCTGCTGTTGTTGGATCAAAATTGGTGCCAAACTAAATGAATTTAATTGCCGCTGGATATGAAAGTAATTATTTTGCACTGCATAGGCAGATGCCCCACACATTTGCACACATACAAACACATACATCACGCATAGTCGTAGGGGAAGGAGGGGGGGATGGAACTGTAAAGAAAAGTTGGCTTTGGAAAAGAACATTTGAGAAGGCAGATCACGCGCATCGAGGCCAACGGGGCGTATGCGTATGTGAAGGACTGAGTGGGTCCGTATATGTGTTTGCGTGAAAGCATGTGGCATCGATGCACTTGCACTTAACTGCAAACAAGCATACAAATCGACTCGCACACAAGCAAAAAAACACACTCACACAAAATAAGTCGCCCACTTTCACTGCACTGTGGCAACAAAAAAATTGCCAGCGGTTATTTTGAGTTGTTCTTTAATTTATTCTCTTTCATGCCAGAACATTGTTCGTTGTCGTTGTTTCATTGTACACAGCCTGGCTACATATGTTTTTTTCCTTCTATCTCTCTTTATATTTCTCTGACTGCTACTGCTATTGTTGCAGTTGTTGTAATGCCGTTTGTTTACACAAAGTGTGCATTTTTGTTGTTTAGATGAGCGTTTTGTAGCCATGTTGTTGCAGACCTTGTAACACTTTTTCGTTACCACAAGACCCTAACAAAAATGCGGATACAAGTGCTTAATTACTAGCAAATTGACAGTTGAATCCCTATTTATGACTAAATTAATATGGACATTTATTTTGTGGAACAATATTGAATTCGTTTTAGATATGCATTGCATTGACTTCAAATTTCATATTTTGTCTGCTTAAGTCCTTATAATCGTTCGCAAGTTTTATTACGTACAATACATTTAGAAATTAATTCAACCCTATAAAAAGTTACATAATTGGAGTTTTAAAAGATAATATTATTTGGCATCTTCTTAATTGTCCTCTTGATTTCTAGGTACTTTTATGTATACTGGAGCTGGCTGGGTTAGACCATAATTACGTGTGGCCTTTGGATAATTTGAAGCATAGTCCTGTTGCGGATAGCTCGCTGGCTGATAAGCTGGGGGCTCAGAGGCTCGGGAGCGTTTTCTATATCGAATGTGGCCGCCCAAGGCTGAACGGCCTTCTAGTTGTGCTTGGCTGGACCGTTTGTATGGTCGGTTTCCTGGATAGAAAGGATAGCCGGAATATGAATAGGGAGAGCCCCATAAGCCAGGATATACTGAATATGGATAGTAACTCCAGATAGGTATACTACCCGAACCAGGTCGACTACCTGGTCGACCACCAGGGCGTTTACCAGGGCGATGACCATGGTGATGACCATTACCAGGAACGGTAGGTGTGTCTGAATCTCCATCTGTATCAGTTGAGTCTGAGTTATCATTTTGGTTATCATTTTGTACCACCACAACGCAATTCACCACGGCCTTGGTTTTTTTATTTGAACTGGAACCAGAACTGGAACTTGTATCATCTTCTGTTTCATCATCACTACTGTCCGCATTGAAGGTGATAGAACGTTGTTCTGAATCTGAGTCAACTGTATCACCAGTGGTGGTAATCACACATAACGGATTGTCTTGATTACTGGAGCCTTTATTGCCATTTGAAGTGAAAAAGATTCTAGAAGAGGCTAAACCAGCAGCCAAGCCCTTAATACCTGTAACAGCACTGCCAACAATACGACCCTCGGGCTCATCAATGTTACCGTACGTTATAGACTGCAAAATTGCATCATATTCTTCTTGAGATACCTCATGAATTCGCAAAGGTATTCCATGTTGAGTAGCTGAAAAATGTATTTATAGAAATATTTTCAAATAGGGACTGGCAAATTCTACTTACCAGCATTGGCTGCGATAGCGCACAGCGCTATGACTGCCAAAAATCGTAGAAATTTCATTTTCGCGTTGCCCCTCGACTGTCGCAACCGAATAACACTAACAGTCTTGGCTGATCTGTTTTATATAGCTTTGAAAAAAAAGCAGACTCATGCTATAAAATGTTTAGCTATATTACTCTCTCATTTTTATGCAAATTAATTTATCTTTCAGCAGACCGACAAAAACTAGTAAAAATTTCAGACCATTTAAATGGCAAGCGGCTTCATTTGCTTCACATAGTTCAAATTCAAGTTGTGCATAATTTTCTCTACGATTAACCCAATTCTTTGGCAATGAAATTACCTTATGTGCCCAACCCAAAAAAAAGAGTTCCATTTTAAGATCAGTCGTAAATATATTAGCATAAGAAACATTCTGGTTACGCCTTTCAATCTTTGGGAGATTTTGTTTTATTGTTTAAGCTAACAAATGTTCTCTTAAACAATCTCGTCAATTTCTTTTTTGCATTATTTATGAACCACATTTAAGTTTAAAAATGTTTAATCCGGTCAATCTATTGCTAAAAATGGTTTTTATTGACTTTGACTATCACAAAGGAGAAATCTTTCTAATAAGTAAATGCAATTTTCAATTGGTTTTACATATTTTATTTTAGAGATTATTTGATTTTTTTTTGTTTGCTAAAGAAAGCTTGTCATTAAGATTCTTCGTAGTCTTCTGCATCAAAAGGATTCAGGTATTCACCGTACTCTTCGTCTTCGTCTTCATCCTCGTCTTCGCCTTCCTCGTCTTCATCTTCCTTATCGGAATATGGATAGGAGCCGTAGAGATATGCAGAAAACAGTGGATTCGAGAGATAGGACTGACTGGGGAAATAAGGATTCACTGGTGGGGCCAACTGGGATCCATATTGTAACCCATAGGGCGAATAAGGATATCCAGCACTAGGTTGAGGATAGCCATAAGGACTTCCGTAAGGGTTGTAGGGAACACCATATTGACGTGGGCTTGTCTTACTCTTAGGCTGTACTTGCTGCTCTGTTTTCTTGGTCTTTGACTTAACAATTGGTTTTGATTGTTTCACTGACTCGTTAACCTTGTCAACCTTATTGCCTGAGGTCTCAATTTGTACTTGAATTGGCCTCTGCCCAGCGGTTTCGAACGGCAACACTCGAAGGTATTGAGCCTGATGGGGACTCTGTTCGCCGGAGCCAGTGAAGTAGGGCAGCCAATCTGGTCTACTGCTAGATTCGTATCTGTACCAATAAGGCAATGGGTTCTCATTGTAATAAGCTGCAGAGGTCTGGCCCAAGCTTTGATTTTCAATTTGGTTCTGCTTTTTGAGTACTGCAATGCAATTAATAACTGCTTGGCTGCTATTGTCAAGATGCTCATCGTTAGCTCTTTCCGATTCGTCATCAGTGGACTTGACCACACAAATAGGCTTTGTCTGAAGAGTATTGACTTCGGTCTTAGCAGAATTCTGACGGAATCCCACACGACGCAGAATGGAACGCCAGCCTGAGCTGAGATCTTTAGTAAAAGAGTTGAACCCATCACTGACAGAAGTGCCCAAGCCACTGCGGACACGTATAAGTCTCGATTCCGATATCACATGTTTCCCATTGGTCAATTTGAGAATCCTATTGTATTCATCCTGATCAATGTTATAAACACGTACCAGATGATCACTTTGACTCCTCTGAATAGATGCTGCGAGTAAATAAATCACATCAGCAATTATATATTTATGTGATTTTAGCTTTTATACACACCAGCTTCTAGGTACACCACAAAGCATATCAGAGCCAAACAAATTGATAAAATTTGATTCATTATTCCGCTTGGATATAGTTTTGCGAAAATACTAAATGCACGACAGGCAGGTTCTGGTTTATTTATACTTATGCTCTAGTTTGATCTGTGGAAAAATATTCTGCGCCACCTACCAAAGCCACAAATCAAAATAAAACCACAAGATTTCGTTTTATATGATTTGTACGAATTTTTTCGTCATGCCCATTTTTTTTTTTTTTTTAGTTGTATCTATTTGAATATGATGATTAACAAGTTCGCTTAGAGTGCAAAAATATTGGTGAATTTATTTGAATAAATTAACCAAATTCGTTGAGAATTGTAAAGAGTCCCCAAAACGCTTAAAACAGAACACAACAAGTTAAACAAGTCAATGTGCCCATTAAATTTTAATTTTTGGGAATTATAATCTTCAACCGGTTGGGGAATTACAGTTATACCAAAGATTAAACTTACATTTGAAACCAATTTGTCAAGCCCTTAATGTAAGTAGTTTGTGTAAATTTGAAAAAAACCTACGTCATATTCGTCTCTTGGCTTTTAGTTTATATACAATATTTGGGTCAATTGACATTGGATCCATTTAAATAAAACACGTTTTGTCATTTAATTTTTCTAAATCATAAATTTTGTTTTCTTTTTATTTTTCTTGGTATCATTTAATCTCTCTCAGTATGCTTGTATGTGTGTGCGTGTGTGGGTGTATGTGCTAGGGTTGGTGTGTCTGTAGATTGTTACATTCGTTATGGTTTTCAGCGCTTATTCATCATTTGAAATGTATTTCTGACATTTAAACACACATACAAATACTCGTACATAGTTTTGTTTTTTTATATAATTTTTCTAGACTGATTCCATTTGACAGATTATATCAAATACGATATAGCTTACATATTTTTTCTTTATATTTATTTATATTTTGTATACTCGTATTCTATTTTTTTGTTTATTTATTTATTATGTCGTAACTTTGGTTTTTATTATTAGTTTCTTTTTTTTTAGTTTATTTTATTTTTATTTTTTTTTTTATCGAAAATCTACACTGACTGTGATACACTTTGTAATTATTTATTGTTGTTATTTTTAGAGTGACTTACATGAATGGAGTACTTTCAATAACCAGCTTGTTGTAGGTTTTTTAAATATGCGATTTTAAATTGAAATAGTTTTGTTATCGCTATTTAATTTAAATTTATATATGATTTTCTTTTTTCTTAATGCAAAATTTAATTTATTTACAAAATATATTTATCTTTTGCTAAACACATTTAAACATTTGCACAAATTAACAAAAGGACAAGCAAACAAACACACACACACACACACGCACCAACGATTTAAAATACATCACAAAATTCCTTCTTTGTTTTGGCATTTCCTTGTTAAATATTTCCTTTTCTTTTTTTTCAATCCTTTTTATGTATGTGTGCTTGTTTGTCTTCATTGAATTGGTATTTAAAAATCGTGATTTGAAAGTGTCTATTCGTAGCTTATGCAATTTTAAAATAAATTTCCTTTTATTTTTAATTTTATTTTCTGTATGTTTTGGTTTTACCGCAACATTATTTTGGATTTGTTTTTATTTATATTTGGGGGTGTTGTCTCCTTTCTGTGCAAAATGTATGCAATTTGCATTATTATTGTGCCACATGGTCATATAGCTAAATGGGATTTGATTTGTTTTAAACATTTAAATTGTATTTATCTGTTTGTTCCATTAAATAGTTAATTAAAATTACCCTCGCTATTAATAAATTTATTTACACTGCACTTGTGCTCTCGGTTCGATCAATTTGAATAAGCCCAATTATAAATTTGTAGTTTATTCATAACCTTTTTGGTTTTTTTTTTCTTATACTCAAATTGATGTTTTAATTTGTTTGCGCAAATTAATTTTTATAATTAAAAGCAACCAAATGACAACTGATAAGTAAATAAAAAATACACAAATTGTTATTAATATGATTATTGAATATTCATTTCACACAATTAAATTCTGGAATTGCTCTTTTCGCATTTGCCTGAATTATAATATTGACAGTTGAAAAAGTTTGTCTCGCATCAAATTATTTGGCTCCCTTTGTTATTGAGGGTGCCCGTTGTTATCAAATCATAAAAGAAATAACAATATACCAGCTAATTGAAATTAATTTATTCTAAGCCAGTAAACAAATCGAAATAAATAAAATAAAACTGCTCGAATGTTTACAAGTTTATCTGCGATTGAAAAAGCTATAATTGTTTGCTCAACTATGAATGTGCATTTATTTACAGCCATTTAAAACTAAAGACATTTATACTATAATATTTGCATTCACACTCACATAAACTCATTCACAACAATTTCCATTTCATTGGAGTTGAAATATTTTAAAGACTTCATTAGGCTTAAAGTGGAACCATTTAAAATACAAGAATCCATACTTGCTCATTTAAGGGCTAAGAAATTGCAAAGCTTGTTGAAAATGACAGTAGATTTTGCTCATTAGGAAAACTATAAATAAAACCAATACTGCAATTCATATAGATCTTTAATTATTTTAAATGTCTGGCTTTCTTGTGAATGTTTGTAATTTAAATGGACCAAGATTCTTCTGAATTTATTTCCATATTTAAATTAAAGTTTTCCAGAATTAATTTTAATATTTGCCTTCTCTATTTGTTTAGCAATATAAAAAGAAATGGAAAAAATAGAATATCACTTAAACCAAGTCAAATCTCCTTAGATAAGCCGACAGTTTGCAAATTGAAAAAGTTATTTACTGAATGTGTGAATATTTATGTGAGTATTTGGTTTTTCATATTTGATTTTTCTCTATTTAATTTACTCTTCTCTCTACTGACTTAAATTAGACTCTCTGTTTTCAGCTTAAAGATAAAATATTATTTCTAAGTGCGTTATCTTTTATGTAACAAAATCAATGCTCAATGCTTTCTCGCTAGTCGCCTGCCTCCTT
Source organism: Scaptodrosophila latifasciaeformis (assembly GCA_037075145.1). NCBI lineage: Eukaryota > Metazoa > Arthropoda > Insecta > Diptera > Drosophilidae > Scaptodrosophila > Scaptodrosophila latifasciaeformis. Next base: position 38,708 of record JBAMCM010000533.1, read on the forward strand.
CCGATTTACACTTTCGAGCTTTATAGTTTTTCCTTACAATCTTAAGAATATCTTCAATACACAACACAAGTAAACCAAACTATAACACATTTGTTTTCAAAAATGTTCAATTTAGTAAATTTATGCTTCAACACTTTGAAAATGAGTTCTCTTTTTTATTTTTTTGCTCACTTGTTAGAAGCTCTGCCCGTTGGTTGTGTTTATCTGTGCTTTATATGACGTTTGTTTCTTATTTTGTTATTTGACACAGACAGAGGCCCTCATTGCCTAACTAGACCCAAAAGTCTTGTTGCTTATTTCAATGCGGGCAATTCCTTCATCTTGCAATGCTCATCCTCAAATTGCAATTGTGAAGTTTGTTTACCACTTCTGATGTTGGCTTTGTGGCTGTTGGTATTGTTGCGTCTGTGGCAATTGTCATTAACAGTAGACGGCCATCAGTTGCTGGTGTCACCGCCGTTTGAGATAACTGCCTTTTGCGCAATGACGGCCTCGTGGCCATTGTTTTCGGCGTTGTTGACGCTGCTGTCGATGCTGCTGTAGTTGCAATTGCAGTTGTCGTTGTATGCAGACACAATTGTTGCAGGCAGCAGGAGAATATGCTCAAGAGTAAGCAATAAATGCCACAATAGAAACTGTTGTTATTCATGCTGCTTGAATTGTGCTGCATTGCCGCTGGGTGTTCACCTGTTTAAAGGGCAAGGGAAGAGTAAAACAATTATTAAATACACAAAGTATTCATTTTATTTAAAAGACTATCAAAATCAAAGCAATCACTATTTGTTTCATGGGTTCCATATTTAGCCCCACGTTGATTAATCTGAAAATCACACTACGTTTGAGTAATTCAAAAACGAACTAATCGGATGCAATTTCACCTTTATCATCGTATGAAGAGAAAGTTCAAATGCCTAAGGCCACCATAAATGGCGAGGCCAAATCACTCAATATGCGCTCTCTTAGGCAATCCAAACACTCAGATCTGTATGTACAATGTACACAAGAACAAACATATTCACATAGAGACTAGAATACCTTATGCCAGGACTTTTGTATACACGCTGCCATCAGATAAGATCAACTGCGGGAGAACCCAACCAATCCGCCGCTGCCATTAACCAAGCCAAACTGCTGAGGCTTTTGTTGTTGCTCCACTTTGCATGCGTGTGTGTGCATTTCCTGTTTGCCAAACAAGCAGCAAGCAACAACAAAAACGAACAGAAAGCGCAGCAGGATTGGCAGGACTCGAGCAGGAAAGAAAAGAAATCACCCAGAGAGTGGGTAAAAAAATATGCAACCAACTTGTTATGTTGTATGCACACTTGAGCATAAAAGTACCAACAGAACTTCAGAGATGCTTATATGTACGTTTTATAAGGCTTCCTTTGCTCTTTCTCTGCGCTGGTTGGAACTGCTTTTTCTTTTTTTTAGAGCTCAACATTTGTTAGCACCACATAAACAAGACTTGATTTCAATTTTGCAAGATGGCAGGGACTTAATCTGCTAGACTTAAGCCAACCCACTACTTCTATAGGATCTAATACCTCGACTTATTGGCAGTCTTAAAGGCAAAGTGAATACATGCTAAAAGAATGTGCAACATTTGCCACACATAATTTCCGTAGTTTTGTTTGTTCGTAAATATTTTCCGTATAAATCAAATGTCTGCCAGTCAAAAACAGGATCCCCAACGGGTGTACAAGAATTGTATGCCCCAAAATTGTGGTACAAATGCAAAGTCTTTGGGTCCCTTCCATTGTGTGATTTTCAGTTTTAGTTTAGCTTTGCAATTACCACATGCCCGCCCATTCAACCCCAAGGACGGCCCTGCTCTGGGCAATTCAACTGCCCACATTTTCTCCTGCCTTAGAAATGTTCAAATTAGACTAAGCCGAGTAGCAAAACGGGTTTTTGCACTCCTGCTAACAGGCAACTTCCGTCATAAACATGCAAAAACTTCCACACACATGCCAACCGGTTAAAGTGCAAATGGAAGCTCGTGGAACACATACAAATACATATATATATATATATACATATATATATATGTATGCAATGCCTACACGCAGCCAGGGACCCATAATGGCGCCCAAACTCCTTCTCTCTCTCTCTCGTTGTGGCTCTTCCTGTTTTGCGCTTTCTTGCTACTTACCAATAATTACGTGCACATAGACGCTCGAGGTTTTTGCCACAGTTGGCACACAAGTGTAGTTGCCAGTGTCGCTGGGCATGGCGCGTCTGATTTTTAATCTGTGAATACATACATAGGAAAAGCACAGTTAGGTGAGCATGAAAGTTAATGGTTACACAGGAATATAAATAAAAATAAAATAGAAGGTGGCAGCTTAAAATTTTCCATGAATACGGAATACTCTTACTTGCTGAATACCTTTTTTTAAGCTGAAGCTTTGCGAGTTCTTAAACAATTACAAAATAATCTCTTATAATGAACCAACACTTTTATACTTTTCCTTTTCCTCTTGAAATTATTTTTACTCTGATTTCCATGATTCAGCTTTGATTAATGCCATATGTTGTTAGAAATTCAAAGAATCTTTAATTTATAAGTTTTCAGTCAACATTTTCAATAAGATTTTGAAACCTTAACTGGGTTCTAAGAAATGCCTATTTACGTTTATGATCCTAAGAACAAGGCCAAATATTCTTCGACAAAATACAGCTCATTATGAAGTTGCTTTGAATTCTTAAGAGCTTAAATATTCAATTAAATTAAACATTTTTGTAAGGCTTTTTAAAATTAAAAAACAAAAAAAAAAAAAAGGAAAAACAATCGAATTCCTCATCCGACAAACTAGCGCAAAAATATGTAGGAAGCTAAGAAAACAAAAATGTTATACAAGGAAAAGGGAAACAATGAAAAAATGGACGATAATGTAGCTAAGCATTAAAAACTTTTGCTACTTTATGTGACAGAATAATGTGTGCTGCGAATACCGTTGCCATTGCCGTTGGCATAGCCGTTTCCGTCATGGCTTCTCAACTTGTTTGTTTTTTTAGCCTTGGCAATACTACCCAATCTACGTTGCCGTTTCTTTTGCTCGTTGTAGTCCTGGCCATAGCACCTGCATTTTACGGCCGTCTGTGTCGTTAGTTAACAACATAAACTCACAATGATCACATGTAGCTGGCAGGGCTTCTATGGCAAAGCCATCTAAGGCCAGAGGTAGTGACTGAGGCAAATTAAAAGTCGCACACATACACGAACCGAAAGCAGGCAACAACAGCAAAAGTAGCTGAAGCAGGAGAAGATTCTGAAAAAATGGCACAATTTGTGTAACTACGAAATGAAAATGTCAGCAATGCGGACGCGGCTCATACTTTTGTGAGCCCTCTCTCTTGCCTTAGACTATTTTTTTTTTTTCGGTCCAACACTTTATAAACTACCAAGTCTGTGTGACTGACTAACTGACTGACTAGCTGACTAAGTAGATTGCCCATTCACTGACTAACTAAGCAACTGAGTACCCCAGACAGGCAGCTGATTCGTTTTTCTTTTTTCTTAATTGAATGAGCGGCATTTTAATGCAAATATATGAAGTATATTCAAGCATACCTCGAAGTCAGACCATCCGACCAATCGTCTTCAACAAAAACGCGTGCCATTGAGCTGTCGATTTCGTTCTCATTTTTGCTATCCAGCAATTCGCTTCCTGGAATGCAAAAAGAAAACAAGAATGGAATCAATAATGAGAGAAAAGAAATATTTGCAGACACATACACAAGCGTATGTATATGAACCGAAATTTTAATGTGAGTAAGTATATTAAGTATACGCACCTTTGTACCAAAATATGTTGCCCAGCTCATGGGGTCCTTGCATAATTTTACAAGTCAAGTTGATATCGCTGCCAGTTTTTACCATCAAATCGCTTGGGCCATATATTTCCGCTTTTAGCTCTACATAAAAGAAAGGAACAGAGAGAAAGCGAAAAGTGTGAGTAAAAACGAACAAAAGGTTTGCTAGACAAAAATGGCAAAAGCTCTCTTTTATAATGATAATAATGTAAATGATAACCCAGGACCAGCGAGAGTGTGTTAGTGTATGTCTAAAGTTTTTTTCCCTTTTACTTTATTACAGAGACGCGTGTCCTTATTATGTGGGTGATAAGCTTTTGTTGTGCCTTATAAAAGCCAAAAGCAGTCGAGCCTTACCATTTAAAAAATTTCACAATTCACCTGCATTCCTTATTTTTTTATTTTGTTTTTTTTTTTTTTTTTTTTGAAGGCTATTGTATGTGAAATCACACACGCACACACACACGCACGCTGAAAAATAAAAAACAACAAACAAAATAACAAGGAACTTGATTGAATGTGCCACAGAACAATAAGGGAAATTGCCAATATTCAGAAGTGGAGTACCTACGCCCTTCTACCATTTCTGTGACCGTTTTATTGAGTGCCTTTTTGGGTTTGTTGCTTAGCCACTCGGCTTAGTCAACTGTCAATAATATCAATTGAAAATTGTAGCAGACAGTTCGTACACCAAATAGGATTCGTTTTTTTTTTCATTTTTCTTTCTTTTTCAACAACTCCGACTTGAGTTGGCGGCTGCCAAAATATTAAATCGAAAAAATAAATTAAATTTGCATATATGTACGAGCGTGTAAACGTATTAGCCAAACTTGGAAAAGAAAAAAATTCAAAAGCTTTTGGAAAATTAAAGGCGATTTTGAAATACCTGACAAAGCAACAGTTGCTTCGGGTAAGCAAAACCTTAAATGTTCCTAATGGCATAACTGTTAAGCTAAAAACATTTAAAAATAGCACACACACACACGCAAGCACATACACACACATACATGTCAGCCATCGGAAAACACAGGCAAAACTAAGTTTGCCCCACTTTCACTAAACGATAGTGAAACAGCAACTAACTTAGTAACACACAAACACATATGAAAACATCACACACACACGGACACACAAACATTTACTAGTACATACACACTGCTCGATCTAAAAAAAATATCGCATGTTGACGTGACGCGGCGAGAAGCGTGACACTCTTTGCTGTCTAGATTCTTGCCGTTGTTTCCACTTTATGTTTTCTAGTTTTTTATAGTTTCTCTGTGTGCATGTATCTGTGTGTGAATGTGTGCGTGTGTTTTTCCATTCTTCTTTCTCGGTTTAGTTTTCTTTGGAATTTTAGCATAGCACTTAACAACCGCAAAGCCAAGGCAAATAAATTGCCACAACAGGCACGCTCTCAGCCAAATAACAGCAACAACAACAACGTCCACCACAAACGGACATATGATAGGTTCCCAGATACTTTGACTAAGCTTGCTATTCAATCGGGCAGAGCCACTAAAGCTGAACGGCATAGCAAAAAAAAAAAAAAAAAAACAAAAAAAAAACATTGCATACTTTTCGTTGGCTGATTTGCATGAGCTTTAATTCTTTCACCATTCTGCAAGGGGCAAAACGAATCCAAAAAAAGAAGAATGGGTATGTGAAACCGACTAAAAGAGAGCAATAAAAAGTGGGTGTGAATTTGCTAACTCCTTCTGGAATATCTGTGAATAGTTTCATCAATTGTTTCATACATACATATAAGCGGATCGATGGGCCAGGGTAAAAGAATTAGAATGGTTTAAGGGAACTAAAAAATAAACCAATAAATTCCTCAAAACTTTCAAAGGAAAGAATGAAGTTTTCGTTTTTTTTCAGTAGAGCAATTTATTTTGAATTGAAAAATACAAAAGAGAATCAAGCCACTTGACCAGCACCATTTTTTTTTTTTATTAATCAAAGAATTCCTGAATTGAATAATTTTACTTCAAAATTGACCATTTTCCTGAGGCATTTTTTTTTCTTTATCTTAGATAATTAAATTAAAAAATGGCTTACTTTCCCTTTTGTATAATATACATTTTTGGTTATAATTCTTATATCCACTCCACTCGTTTCCTGTTTTCCTGCTTTTAAATCGAGAGCAAAAGGAAACCAAATGGTTTTCAAGCACTTTGGCGATTATCTCACTATTTTTATACATAGAAGCTCAGAGCTCCAAAAGGCTCACACTGCGGGACTCATAGTCAATAAGAGCGAATAAAGATGGAGTGAGAGATAGAGAGTCAGTGTGAGTGTGTGTGTGTGAGTGTTTGTTTGTTGTACCTGGCAAAACAATTGTGGCACCGAAAGCTAACCGTCTATGACTTTTGGCGCTTGGCTGGCGCTCTTGGCAATCTTGCCTACAAACAAAATGGCTGCGGTGTGGCAGACAAAAAGAAAAATGGCAAAAATTATTGCCACACTTGCCGCACACAATCACACTCTATTCTGCTCCCACTCAATTTCCCTTTCCCCCTCACTCTCTTTCTCTCTCTTATTTTGTCTCTCGCTTTGTGCTAGCAGAGATTGAGGGGTGAGATTCGTGCGGCAGGCAGCAGGCGCCGCACGTGTATCCTCCTGGCAGGTATGTATGTGTGGTAATGTTTGCGGCACCCGCATCTGGTTTTCGTGCTGTGCTTTACACTTGGATTTCTCACCCCTTCAACCACCGCACTCCCTTTTTTTTCGAACCGTTTTCATTTCTTTTTCCCACATGAAATTTGCAGTGCCTGCTGACAGCTTTGAAAAAATCGCATATAATTTTACTAGCAATAACAGGAATTTCCTTGGGGTACCCGCAGAAGCACTCACAGTCACACACACACTCACACTCACCAATACAAATGAATTTTCTTGGGAAATTGCTTATTTAACAATAATTAGATTAAGTGTGGCTGGCAATCGGAGGCTCTTCAATTGTGAAAGGAAATGCTTAAGTATTTTCATTTGTTTATTTTGATTGCCTCTATTTCTGACCAGCTAAGTCCTAGGTAAATCAGCTTTAGATTTGATTATGGTGGTCCAAGTTGACCCATCAAAAAGTTACCAGTCTGTGTGTGTGTGTAGTGCTGGCCCAATGCCAAAGCCCAAGCTGACAGCTGCCAGGATGGGGACGGCAAACACATCAAGAGAGACTTTTGGTCACCAGCAACAACTTCCCGGACTTTGCTGCCATCTTTTCGAACATAAAGTGAAAAAAAATTACGAAGAAAAAACTGAAACCCAGTGTGGAGAAATGTAAACAAAACCAAACCAAAAGTTGGTTCTGTGTCGAAGAGACCAGCCGCTGATCCTGCTTGCTGACTCAGCCATCATTGACCCTCCCTTTCCCTCTCAGCTGGTTTCTATCCTGGCTGTTCTGAGTCTTTCAGAGCTTGTCGAATGGGGGTAAATGATTTCTTTTTTTTTTCTTTTTTTTTTGCAGCCACAGCGAAGCCCAAAAGTACACAGAAAAAACAAGAAAATGCATTTTCATTTTTCTTGATTTCGCGCATAAAACTCACATAAGCCTATGCCCATAAAAATTTAGAGCAATGAACTTTGAGCATGGCATACTTTTTATTTTTTATATATTTTTTTGTGCTGCTTTGCTCTGCATTTTCACTGCATTTGACTTGGTTCGTGTTGTTGTTAACTTTTTGTTTTTGTTTTTGGTTTTTTTTGCAAACTTTATATAGTTTTGTTTGTTGGTTTCTCCTGATTTTTTTCATATGAAAAAAACATAAGAGTACATAAACTTTGGGTTTGTTTTGGCTGAGGTACACTTGTTTGCCCTTTGGTAAAATTTATTACCCTGCATATGTTGATATATGCCTTTGGTGGGGGCTGGGCAAATATATTTATGGCCTCGTTTTTTAACTTAAGTGACATACAATAATTTTACACTTTTTCGAAGAAAGCTACTCCTTGCTGATGTGTAACACCAAAATCGGATTCACCGAACTCAAAAGAGTTTGTATGGAAATGATCTAAGAACAATTACATTTACATTATCTGTAGTTTTTAATTATAAATATCTTAGAGTTTATATTCTTTCTCTATCTTTACGCCTTCTCTGTGATGCATACACAGCGTCCTTTCCATTGTGTTATTTTTTGCATCCGTCATCGCAATTGAATCCAAGCATATTGTATTTTCCCTCTCCACAAAAAGCATCACTGATAGGATGACCATCATCGCAGACTTTTAGTTGACAAAACTTCTGCGAAAGGAGATGGGCCATAAACTTATCACAGTTGCATTTGTTGGAGTAAAATCAAACTTTTTGAAGAAGATAGCAAACCGATTGAACTACTGATTTTTTGTTAGAAAAAAATTTAAAAAATGATTATGAGAAAATTAATTATTAGCCAATACCTAGACATTTGTAGAAGCACAAATAATTTATAAAAAACTAAACGGTTTCGCCTATCCAACTTAACTTATCGATTCTAGAATTTTATGGATATTACAAAGGTTAAATCAATTTTTAATTTCATATATTATTTCTATCAAAATATTGTAAAACATGGCGATCTTTGGAACACTCCTACTTATTAAATATGTTCTAGGAGTCCAATACCTTTGAAGTTTGTGTAATTGTCGATAATTCTTAAATTAAAATCTGCTACAACGTCCAAATTTAACAGTGTCAACTACCACACCTAAAAATAAATTGAGTCTTTCTCTTTGATTCAGTACTCAGTATATTTATTTTATTTTATTTTTCTTTGCAACTAATTTATTTTGTTGAAGCAATTATTAAAGGCAAAGCTCTTAAATTTCAATGGTTATTAATCTTTGAGGGTGGCAAGTGAGAGGCATTCCAGTGCTCACGACATGGCTTAGCACTTCTTGCCTCTGACCTGTAGTCTGGACTCTGGTAAAGTCGCGTAAATTGCCTGGAATTAATTGTCAAATCAAATAAATAAATTCAATTTGTAAAAGTCAGTCACAAAACATCGCACAATTGATGAAGTATTTGCAAAATGATGGAGGCGTGGGCTGAGGACCTTCGGCTTCAATTTACCCGCCTCATTCGTCAGAATCAGCTTGTCAAAAACTTGCTTTCCGTCTCGTATTCTAACAATGGACAGGAAAAATCCCAAATAATGTACAACAACAAATACACAAGAAAGCAAAAACGAACAGAAATTAGGGACAAAGAGAGAGAGAGACAGAGAGAGAGACCATCTTCAGAAATGATAAACACGCATACGCACCGTGTTCCATTCAGTAGAATTCGTTGCTGTTGTTTTTTATATCTCCCTGTGCATTTTATTGTGATTATTATTATTATTATTAATATTATAGCCTTCCCCAAAGCTTTCTCTCACAACAGTTGTGTTCTTCGAAAATTGAAAGACATTAATCATCCGCTGATATCCCAGTAATTTATCAGCAATTTCTGTCGAGTGGTTCCAATCAAAGGCCGCAAAAATACTTTCATCTCACAGCCAATTTTCACACTCACATAACCCAAAAAAAGAAAAAAAACTAAGCGTGCAAAAATGAAATTTTCTATTGTTCAAAAGAAAATTATATCGGCAAATGAACCGACTAACGGAAGAGCACCCCACAATTCAGAAAGCAGAGTTAATTTTCACGACCCTGGGATGGAGATCTTGTGTAAAGAACCTTATAAATATATTTCATCTACTTTAAAAATTTATTTCTTCTTTCTCTTTTGGGTCTGTGTAGTAAAGCATACTCAAACTCACATAAATAAGACTTACTGCAGTTTTTAATGCTACTCAATTCATTTTCGGCATTGTTCGCGGTACTGTTTTATTTATTTTGTTGTTGCTTAAAGTGCTTTGCCTGAATATTAAGGAAAATGAACTTTTGCGCACGTACAATTTGCATGCGAATTTGGGTCACTTAAAAACAACAAGAATAAATAACAACAACTAAAACATAAGTCTGAAGGCAACCACAGCGAAAACAAATAATTCCCAGCCAAGACAATTGCCAGTTGCCCTCTTAGATTCCATCACCTGCCCCTTTCTCCCTCTCTCTCTCTCTCTCTCTCTCTATCTCTCTCACTCTTTTAAAAACTCTTAATAGATGAAAACTTTTAAGCACTCAAAATTATGCAATTGTTTTTTATTTATTCATTTTTTTTTAACGGGATTTATAATTTTGGTTGGGCTGGAGAGTTTATTAACCGCAAATGCCTCAGAATTCTCAAGTGCTTCAATGTGAGCTTGGGGCCATGCAAATAATTAAAATCAAATTGCCAACCATACAATGGCAGCCCAACTGGCAATAAAACTCACAGACAGAGGGGGGCAAATCTACACAGTTTCTCCTAATGAAATTGAGTTGCCAGACTCATTGAAGTATGTTCGCTAAAAGCCAAAAGAACAAAACGAAGGAAAATAATAAAAATGGGAAAAAATAAATATAAAGCGCAATAAAATTGCTAACAAATTGAATGTCTAAGACTGTGGAATTATTTTCGCTTGATTGCATGCAATTTACTTGCTACTTTTAAAGTCAACAAACGTTGGCGACAAAAGTGTTGTTGTCACTTTTTTTAGCTTTTCTTTTGTTTTTGTTTTTTTCTTACTTTATGGCCCACCAAAATGAGCAGCCTACTTGAAAGTCCTGGAGCCGTACTCATCCTATTCAGTTGCTCACTCTGTTAGTCATCTTACCGTCTTATTCAAATTGCCAACATTACCATCAAATTCAACACGGCTTTGTATTACAGATTTCAGTAGCATATTTTGTTCTAGCTTATTACCTCTTTTTATTCTTATGCCCATCCTATTTCATTACTCTGTTGAGCTTTTCACTTTGTTCAGGTAAGTTAAAAATCAGTTTGACAAGCTGGGATATGATTTTTCTGGTATTCCCAGTGAAGCTAGTTTCTTTGGTAAATACATTTTTAAGCCGATGCAGGAAAAGTTTGCTTTGAGGCCGTTTACTAAGATTTAAAGCTCATAATACTTAAAATAAAAATATTATTTTACTGCAACCTTTGAGTGACAACAATTTTATTTCAACAGGAGCTGCTTTTATGATTCTCTAACTTTGTTGACCTGTAAACATAAGAGGATATTTGATTGTTTCTGAAGAATATTTATTTTTGACTATGCTGGTGAGTGCCCTTATTTTATGGTGGAAATCTTTTGCCTGGTACAATTTATTTTTAACTTTTCTTTATAGTTGGAAAGACGCTTACGCTTGATTACATTCGCGCTTGTAAACAAATTTCTCAACAGGCATCAGCATTGACAACAACAACAACAACAACATAAACAAGCACAAAAGTGATGACATTAAAGCCGAGGGAATGGGACAAAAATGACTGCTTCAGGTTGTTGTCCTCACCTTTTTCTGCCACTCATTTCATCTGCTCTGTTCAGCTTCTTTTGGCCTGCTGTCTGTTGGCTGACATCTTCGTGAGCGCATTAACCTTAAGCGTGTCTCACGTTTAGTCATCTTCTACTTGATTTTGTTTCAGTTTTTGCTTTTCATTGTGAAGGAAAGGCAGCCGAGAAGACAGAATAATTTAATTTTCAATTTACTTGGTTTATCAGGAGCACGTTGGATGACTTTAAATTTAAAAACAAATCGAGTTGGGCACTTTTCATTCTTCCCCTCTCATCTTACCTCGCATCTACTTATCTGGCTTGAAAGTCAGCTGAAAATTTGTGGCACTCGAGCACATAAACTGCGTAATTTAAGTAATTTGTGCGGTTGCCTTTTTGCATTGAAATATCTCTAATATTTTTTACAGATCTCCTGGTCAATTTGTCCATGGGTGACTTTAATTTTTTACTGCTTCGTGTTGTTCTTTGTTTGTTTTTGTAATGGTTAGAAAATTTTACCGCAGTCAAAAAAAAAAAAAAAGTCAACAAAAATATATAGAAGAAATGTATGGAATTTTTAGTACAATATTTTATTTGCATAAGCGTATAAAAATGCTAACACAACATCGTCATCATATGACAACGTTGACGAACGACACTCTGAGTCACAAGACTAAAGAAGGACGCAAAGGCATCTCTAACATATTTGGCATCACTGGCGTTACAGCATTCCACACTGGTGATGGGGAATTTGGTTTAACTGAATTTTTTGTTACATGTTAAATAACCCAATTTTACTGTAACTTAGTTTTTTTTTTAATATTAAAAATAAAAAAAACTTGTTCATTAATACAAGATAAAATAGGTTTGAGACCACTGTGCCTATAACTATTCAAGTGTATGCTGCGTTTATTCTGTTGCTGCTACTGCTGACTCTGCTGTGGCTGTTGTGCCACGTGAGTGGCATGTCGAGTATTTTATATGCACATTTCTTTTTGGGCATTCAAATGTATATTTGGAAGTCCGTGTGTGTAGGTATGTGCTAGTGTGCTGGAGTACTTTATGCAGTTCAAGCAGTTTGTCGGTCATTTGCATAGCCAGAAATGTAATATTTATGGCCATGTGTCTATGCGGGCTGTCTGACTTGACGTCCCTTAGTCCGAGCTGTCAAGTTTTCTGCTGACTTTTTTTTCTGCTTTTATTTCAACTAAAAATTTTATGCGTATAAACGTATTCTTTTTCTCTTTTTTTTTTTTTTTTGTTTTTATATACATTTCATTCATTTGTATGTATGGTAAAATATTTGTTTGTATGCGTAGTTTTGCACTTTGGTACTAAAACATTCATAATCACATTTCCTGGCCACACACAATTTATGCATTTATTTGAGAAAACTGCTTGGCTATGTGGTGCGGTTGATTCGGGCTTTGAATTTGGTTTGCCTTCGTTTTAGCTTGGCTTGGGCTTGTTCTGTTTTTACTAAACTTAAATTACATTTCTGTTGAATTACCCACACTACGAACCCCTAATTCCAGACAACAACAAATCTAACTGGAAAATCAAATAAGTTCATTGAATGCAGTCTTCCGCACCAGAAGCTTTTAACAAAATGCATTGCTAATGTGATACGATAAAAATTGCATCTAAAAATTTAGAAGCATGTGAACAGGCAAACTCGAATGCAGGACTATGAGAATCGAGCAGAAGTAGGAGTAGGAGTATGAGTAGGAATGAGAGCATACGAAGAATAGTTACCTAACATGTGGGCTAGCTTATGGGCCAAAAGATTAAAAGTTATCACGGTCGACTGTACACGGAAAGAGACTCGCTACAAAAGGGATCTCTGCTGTTGAGCTATATTCACACATTTTGCAATTAGTTTGGCCAGGCAGCAAATCGGCTATAAAGCTTATAAAGCGCTGACTGGCTAAACGAAAAAGACAAGCCAAAAGCAGCCCTTCCATGCAACACAACTTAACTCAAGACACGAGCTAATGACTCTACAAACACAAAAAGCAAAGGGGCACTAATATGTGTGTGAGCCTTCTCAGTACATTGTGAGTGTGTTAATAATTGCCAGGCGTAAACTAATTACAGGCATTTACTCTTGAATAAACGCGCTCAAGCTGCAAAGAGTAGCTAAATTCATCCAGTAAGGAAATCTGCATGTGCCTGTGTGCTTGTGTGCGTGTGCTTATTGCGAGTCTTTATTATTTAATCCAGTAATTCGGTGCTCAGACTCGGAGACCTCTGCTGGGCTCAGCTTGGTATCACGCCAATGACTTCAGCAAGCCAATTTGCACATAATCGAATTTGAAATTTTATAATCTCAAGCAGCTCACACATACATAGAAATACACATATCCATTAACCCGATGTGTGTGTGGACTGGAAGGGTAACAATAACGGCAACAACTACAGCAACTAAGTTAGTCCGAAATACAAATACCCAGTAGGTGTTGTGGGATACTTTCAAATTCTAAAAAAAAAACTTCGAAAAATTTTCCAATCTTAAGAAGAACCTCTGATTTATTATGAAGACAGCAGGAGTCTTGAGTTTGGACTAATTTCTCGGATTCGATTTCAAGCTTAATTGAAATAAGTTTAATGGAATATATTTACCAGAACTCTGCGAAGAACTAATAAGCACTTTGCAAATCTTATGGCAGTGTATCTTTTAGGAAGCTGCAGGGACAACATTCTCAGCAGAGCGCCAAGTTAGCGCATTAAAGTGAGTTCCATACATATTGAATGGCTTGTTTAAGGTTGTAGAGATTCTTAGAACTTGAGATTGTAGTGCTTTTTGGCCAGATTAGGGACTAGAGATGGCTATCAGCTTAGACTTGCCATTGTTGTTGTTGTTGTTGTTAAACAAATTTGAAGAGCACTACTATGAGATATAAAAGTAATCACTTCAGTGGTTTGTGTCCACATTTTAGGCAATGTGTGTGTTTGCTTTGTGTATGAATTTTTGCAAAAACTTTCAGCTATTCGATTTTGAGGAAATTTGTGTTATGTGTGTTCCTGTGTGCACTGACTGCCCATGAGCTGGTTTTGCATTAGCCAGCCCGAAAGGACTATTTGACTATGTTATATATACGGTTATTGTGACACGGTTATGGCCAAAAGTTCTTAATGCTTACGTTTGCTTATTGCTCAGTACTTACTGCCTGCCCGGGAAAACAAAACCCAAACTCACAAACATTATTTTTCCCACATTTTTTCCTACAAATTTGGGTCCAAGCATATAAAATAAGTACCTAAGGAATGAGTGGGACCGAGAAGGTCACATTGGATTTGTTGACGTTCAGGTTGCAAATTTTGAAAAGCCACAATAGTTACCGACCCTCACATAAACCAAGTCCTGCCAACAGTTTGCCAAAGTGGAGAAAAATATTTCGAGTTGAATAATTCAAGCAAAGCTCAAAGGTTGTTAGTTCCTTCTGCCCTAGTTTCTAGTCAACTGAGAAACGTAAAAGCTATAAATTTTTTAGTTCATATATATTTTGGTGATAGCTTAGACTTATTGATAAGGTTATATGAATTGTCATGAGCAGATACATATAAAATAATGAAATTTTCAAGAATTTTACGAAAATATATTGAAAACAAAAAGTCTACCAAATAAGGATTGTTAGGCTCCAGTGAGATTTCCATGCATTTTTATTGCATAGGCCTCTTTGTGATAGGACACTAAAATAAGAAGAGACTTTTTTTACAACTTACCAACAACATTAAATGTATAAGAGAGTGACATTTTGGGCTCTGTATTTATTTGGCATTCATAAACGCCCGAATCCCGTGGCTGAGGATATTTGATTTGAAGAGTCCAATTGGCTGAGCTCTCTGGACGTAAAACCTGTCAAATGAAATGTCCAAAACAACATTAGTTAGATAAACAGTAAGCGAAAAAGATTTCAGCTTGGAGAAGTCTTGTGCAAACACTTACCTGAAAGCGTTGATCCGAGGTGTAAGTGGTAGAGCCAGCGGTGAGTATATGCAGATCACGTTTGCGTATCCAGGAAACCTGTAAGAGTAGAAGGAAGACAAAATGAATCAGGGTATGAAATATTTGTCGTTAAGACAAAGAAAAATAAAACAATGAAATAAAAAACAAACAAGAGGGCCAACAAATCAACGCATTTGCACGACGTTTTGCAGGTTTCGGCAAAAGTTTGAAAAAATTACAAATTCCCCATTCAAAAGTTTTCAGAAAAGAGAGTGTCTAAAAATTTTTCCTAGGCATTTTGTTTGTTTTTAAATTCCCTCGTAGCACACCACGGAAAAGAGCAATTTTCACAGCTCTTGGGTTGTTATTCTTTTAAGTTGGCGCTAATCTTTAACATTTTGCCTTGCCTGGTTTTGTTTTCGCATTTAATCAACGCCAGAAAAATAAATAAGAAGCAAGCAAAGAGATTGAAAATGCCGGAGTAAAAGTAGAAAATGGCGAAAGGCATAACAAAAAGGGCAGGAGATGAAAGCAACGTGCGCTGTGAAACTCGCCTAAGCGCATAATCCGTGTACATTAAGGCGTGAAAAGGGTTTGCGTTGCGCATACGCACTGCTGACAGGTCCAAGCCAGAACAATAAAATGACTGAGCAAGCAAACAAACGATGAAAGTAGAAATCAACGAAAGGCTTACAGTTTTATAGCGGCTACCAAGGGCTAGCCATTTGACATAAATTACCAAACAATTTAAAAGTCTTTAAACTAGACAGCTTTTCAACGGCTTGTCAGCATTTAAGTCGGTCAAAGACGACAAACACTGACAGTAAAGACAATTGTAGTCAAAGGTCAGTCGGGCAATTGACCCACCCAAAAGCCCCATCCCATTTACCCAATGCCCAATACCTTAATCTGTCTCCACGAAAGCCGCTGTCACAGTTGAATTGTTTCAAATGGCTTTCAATCCGATCTCCCGAAAGCTCACACAACCACACACCCTCTGCCAGCCACACCTACACCCTTCCGATAGCCATTTATTTTTGCCTTTCATTCCAAGGAAGTGAAATCCGCATTGACGCAATTTGTAGCCTTTTCTTCTTTCTTTTTTTTTTCTTTCCAACTTTGGGATGTGTTCTTTTTTTCTCGATTTTTATTATGACTTGAATTACATTTTCATTTGATTGCCTCGTGCTAAACAACCAGGCCAGTTCCATTCGGAATGGTAACCATTAACCATGATTTTGAAGCAACTTTTTTCTGTTATTGTGTTTTTGTTTTCTGCTCTCAGTTTTTCTTTTTTCGTTCTTATACTTTGTTGATAGCTAAGGCCATAGCTTTAGCTTAAATTGGACCAACCTACTCTCCGATTCGAACCTCAGAGCTCGGCGTCCATTTGGTCGGCCCTTTCGGCCACAAAAGACCATCTTCATTTTGGCTGGCGACCTTTGTGCCTTTTTCAGGCACATTGTTTCAGATTTATTTAATGACTTTAGTTTTGTTGTGGATGTTGGCACTTTTGTTGTTGTTGCTATTGTTGCCGCCTCTGGTGGTATTGCTTCTCTTATTGTGATACTCAATTTTAATTACGTCTCACGCAAAAAAAAAAAAAGTTACTTTAAAGTTTAAATATTTTCAACTGTCAGCATTAAATGAAAAAATATGCGGCAAACTTTTGATTATTCAGTTTTAATTACACTTGCTTTATAATTAAATGCCAAAGGCAAACTGAAATACATTTTGAAACCAAACTCCCTCTAAAATTCAATTTTACTGACCTTCACAATTTACAAACTCTTGAATCTGGAATTTACAAAAACTCTTTGTGAGCAACCCTTTTTTTTTAGGTCCACTATTGGCCAATGGGTCAAATGTTTTTACCAAATAATAAATTCATTTGATTGGCAAAAAAATCAACTCACACATACACGCACACACACACACACACATACAATTGTGCGCAAAATATATAGGAATTGTTAAAAATGGGCCAAAAGAAGCCAAATAAAATCGGTCACGTAATACGTAAAAATAAAATTCATTTGGTTGTAAAACTTTTATTTGCCAATTTTTACGCCTTTCATTATAGACTTTTATTTTCAGCCTCAGAGACTCAAGCCAGGACCAAGTTTAACGCTAAGCCTAATAAGTTTGCTATATATTGATACCACTCCCACCAGCGCCCCAAACAGATTCTGCACATCAATACTGGGATTTTCGTGTATTGTTTTCTTTTTCTATGTATGTGTGTGTTTGATTGTCTGTGGAGCCAAATGAACCAAAACAAGCCAATTTTAAACTACTACAAATACGTGTGTGTCTGTGCATGAGTTCATAAAAAAAAGGGAAAAAATTGGCCAAAGAGTTTTCCGCCCATAAAGTGCGAAAGTCACTTTGGGTTCACTTTCGCATTCCTTCACGAGGTCACAGTGTTTATGGTGCTGTTGGTGTTGTCTGGAAAATGCCAGAACATGGCGCAGGCAATTAAGTTTCTAAATAAATAACACGCACTGACCATATAAATGACTCTGCGGACGTTTCACTGCAATGCAAAAAAAAGGCATCCGGGCTAGCCCACACGGCGTATACTTAATATGTAAGAAACTGCCATAAAAATATAAAAATGATTAAAGAAATTCTAAAAAAATATATGAAAAAGTTTTTTCATTGAATAAACATAAAAAATTTATAAGTGCTTTTCTTCTTTTCAAGATAAAATTTCTGTGCATTGGAAGGGATTAATTAGAATACTTTCAAACCTTATTAATTTTTCTATAACTTGAAAGCATTAAGTATTTTAATTTGTATTTTTATTTTATGTCTTAGAACATGATAATACAGGTATAATCAAAAGTTTTTAATGCATTGACTGAGGTAATAAAGGATTTTTAGAATTCCAATGACCTTTCAACTAACTGAACTCTCCAAGAAATACAACAAAAAACTCAGAAAAATAATTGTAATTAAAAATAGAATTATTTGGACTAATCGCGGTTTGGAACCTCTGATCTGAGACTTGGCAACAATCACCTTTTCAAAGGGAGTGTAAAATAATTAAGTAATAGGAATGAATCTCAGCTTAGGAAATTTAAGAATTTGAAAATCCCGAAATTCTCTTAAATAAGGGAAAAGCATTCCATTAAATACTACATTTATTTTGTTTCACTTCTGGTTTTTATTTTTGTTGTTTGAGAACATTTTTGTACGATTTTCAAGCATTTTGCCTTTTAATATTTAATTTTCAAATAATGCCAAGAGCGAAAAGTGAAAAGTTTTACAACTTTGCACCAAACAATTTGAGCCAAGTGCATGTCTTAGGGGCCAGACCAATCCAGCATAGAAATACTAAAAGACCCCATTCCACTTGGTCTGCTTCAACTTCACTGACTTCCCCTTTACTCGGGTGGCTCCGTTTGCCACTGTCAGGCGATTGTTTCAATCCTCTGGTCGCCTGGCCGTAAAACTCGCACGGATTTTCCACACTTTTCCACAGGTTGCCAGAAGAGTCCCAATGCGGCCACACCGAAGAGGCGAGCAAACTTTGTGATTTGGGTATAATTTTCGTAATGTCTTTAGGTTTAAATAAATACGAAAAAGCATAGTTTTATATTATTTAACACTTTGTTGGCTGTTTTGCTTCTTTTCTTTTTTGTTTCGGTAAAAAGTTTTCCTTTAGACTTTCTTGCTGAAAGAGTTTCACAGTTTTTCGGTTTACTTGGCTTATTCTCGGCTGCTACGCCTGCTTTCCTTTACTCATCTTACCACTTTCTTCCATTTTCTTTAACTCACTGGTTTCCTTTTTTGTTTATTTTATTTGTAGCATTTTTTGTTGTCGTTGTTGTTGGTTTTTTTTGTCATTTTTCAACACTACCAAATGAAGGAAGTTTCTGAGCATGTTTCCTGTGGTTGACAATGTATGTGAGTGTGTGTGCACAAAACTTGGCAAAAATACATTAAAAACTTGTGCCGACGCATTTTCTGCGTCTCCAACTCAAGGCCCAACACTAAACAGACGGTCTCCTTCAGACTAACCACAACTGCCTCCATTCCTAGTTTTTCTACAACCTCTTTAGCTTTGCAGGCCATCAAATAACTGGAAACTGGAATCACTGTAGCAAGATCCAAGGGGACTAGAAGTATTTTGTTAGTTTGTTGTGGCCGACTTTGTTGTCATTGCCATGGGTGGGTTTCTGGTACTTCTCATTTAGTCCGACACAGGAAAAAGTGTGAAAATTTCATTAAAAATTTGAAAAGCCCTGAAAATTGGCTATCCTGTTCCGTAGACTTATTCATAAATAGAACAAATCGGAGGTTATATAATTAAAGTCTAGCAAATATTTGAATTTTCTCAAGTTCTGCTTTTCAGTTTCATTTTGAAGAAATGATTTCTTTAATTTTATTGTTATAAAAGCATTATTACTTTTATATAGCCAAGCTGTTCCCAAAGACTTTAAAGTAAAATAAGAGTGGCTGTAAACTCTACTTGCCGACTAAAGTTTGGTTTATCTCTTCAGTTTTATGTGGCCTGAAATGACTTGCATTATTAATTCGTTACTTTTACGCTGAAATGTATAGAGCCTAGACCAATAAAGGAGTTGCCATCAAATGAGTTTATTTCTATTATATTTTCCATATAAATATGTTTATGACTAAGACGAAACAAAAAAACAACCAAATGAAAAATATAATTTATGTGCGCTACTCAAGTGTCAAGTGCAATTATCAGACAATAAACTTCACATATATTATGTATGCATCAAATAAAAACAACAACAACAACAACAACAGACTAAGAGAATCTTCAAAGGGTCGGCCATAAAAATCACCCAAATGAAGACTTCAAATGAAACGCAACTTTTAAGTATTTTGTAAGCAAAGTTGTAAACATGTCAGTAGCAACGGGAAAACAACGGCAACAAAGGTCAGTTTTGCTTAGCCTTAAAAAGGGTTCGCTGCCTTTAACACACTTTCGAAACTTTTTTCATTGTTGTAACTGTTACAGATATTTTGTTGTTGTTGCTGTTGCTGTCAGTACATGACTAAATTGCCCGTTGCCATGTTGTGATGTTCAACGCTTATGGAAATTTTTTTCTTTCGGCGCCGCTATAATAAATCAGCAGTGAACGGACAAGCACTTTTGGCAATCCTGTGAAGTCAACTTGAACAAGCGGATTTCAGCTGCTTCCGGTGGTGTGCACCCACAGCAACAAAAACAAAAAAAAAGCAAAGTACGCACACAAAAAAAAGAAACCTCAGCACACCCAAAAAATGAAGGCATTGAGAACGCCTAACGAACCAGCAGCACGGGCATAAATTACAGAGCATCTAAAAAGAAAAACAGATTCGCCGACCGCCAACCGACCAAGTCAAACTGAAAACAAACGAGCCAAACTTTGAGTTCATTGCTGGAGACAGAGACAAAAAAAAACACAAAATTGAAGAAGAGCATTGAAAAAAAAGGGCATCTAGAAGTAGACCAGGTCTTTGGCCCTCCTGTGTAATGGAGGTCCTGGCAAAGTTATTTGCTGTTACTGTTACACTTTCAATTAAAGTTTACGACGGCCAACAACGAGCCCAGCTCTGACAATGCCGCAAGTGTTGTAACTGTTGTTGCTGTTGCTTTTGCTGTTGAGAAACGCTTGCAGTTGCCAGCGGTTCTAGACTGTCAATTTCAATTAAACCCTCTGCAGGAAGCCCACAAGCCTTCTAAAGGAAAAACACAAAATTGAGTAGTTTATGAAGCAAAAAAGGAAGGGAAAATTGAAGATACTCTGTGCTTGGTGGTTACCTAATCGATTATGGTACCTGGACGAAATACCTGAAGGATTTATGCATATGTCCTTAAATTAATAAAGAATGTTTCTTCTACTCATTCGACATGGATGATATTATTGCTTTGTGAGAAAATTTCATGGTAATCAGACTAATAACTTGAGAATTAAAAAAAATCTTTGGATTTGTAAATATGCAGATTTTCAAATTTGAGTTTTATTTTTAATGAAAATTTGAAGTTCCAATAAAAAATACTTAGGAATATATGCAAATCCAAAGCAGCCTATGATTTGCTAGTTTAGGACTTTTAAATTAACTCAAGATTCAAAAAATGTAAGCATATATTTTAAAATTTTGGTATTATTGAATAAGTAAAAAGATTTCAAAGTACAAAAAAAGTATAGCAAACACCTACACGATTACACAAATTGGCAAGCCGATAGATCCCACAATTCCAAAGAGCTGGAAAATGGAGTGCGAAAAGGGCGGTCAGTTGAGTTTGAACCTGTTCGCCTCATTAAAAAATATATAAATTGCATTTAGCCACTATTTGCAGATAATGTTGGCCGTACCACAGAGCAAGCCAACTGTAAAACCGACACATCTTTGGAAATAGAAATCGAGGAACTGATATCAAACAGCAGTGCTGACGACACCCCTCCCAGCATGATTGTTGTAGAGACTCGAGTGAGTCCCAAGGAACCACTGCCCTTCCAAATCTTAAGTCCTATGCTTGAAACGGACGGGGAGAGCGGTCCTGATAACCAGAAATTAGGTGATACAATTAATGAATTGTCAGCCACCCTCGAGGATCCCTCCTGCTCCTGTGTGTTGCAAATGAAACCCAATGTCACCAATCAGAGCTGTCTGCCTCAAGAACAGTACGAAAGCACCGAAGCGTCTTTGGCAGCTGTAACAAGTTCTGCTGCGGCAGCTCAGTACGTAGCTGCCATTGAAAATCGTGTCGAGGAGGCCACTCAGTGTACCAACATAGAATACGAAGGGTCCCCAGTGGTCAGTGATTCAATGCCTTCGATTGGTTCCATGGTCTGTCGCATTTGCCATAACGCCGACAACCCTGAGCAGTGAGTATTGATTTCATCAAATTATAAGCTTGCCAACAAGCTTTAAGAACTTGTCTATAAACTTGGCCATAAATTAACAAAAGAACTATTAATTGCATTGTAATTGTATGCAAGTGAATATTGATTTGCGAAAATAATTTAAAATAAGAAAAAAAATAAATTAAATTATAAGTCGGCTTATTTTGAGCCAGCATATTTCAACTCCTAGCCATCAGTACATCAGTATTAAAATCTTGTTTACTTCGTTTGTCTTTTCAGACTCGTTTCACCTTGTTTGTGCAAGGGCTCTTTGGCATATGTTCACATCCATTGCCTGGAACGCTGGATTAGCACCTCGCGTTGCACCACCTGTGAACTGTGTCAGTTTCAATACAACACAGAGCAAACGCTAAGGTAAGTGAAAGCCAAACATTTCTGCAATAGCTCTAGACCTTGAAAATCGAGATTGCCTGGATACTCTAATGGCTAATGAAAATTGCGGGGCTCGCTTAAAGCCGTTGACATGGCAACTTACAGCTATTAAGTCAAGCGAAGAAAGGATCTGAGCAAGGACGACAATAGCTTCCACAACTGTTGACAATGGCCTTCTTTGTGCTCTTGTTTGGAAAACTTTGCTGTGCTTTGTAATAAAGTTTTACAATGGTGGCCACGTCAGAAGTTAATCACTGAGCACTGGTGGCTTTATAATTGTCATCTATTGTTATTGTGTGTATCTTACTTTCTCTTTCTGGCTATTCATCTTTGTAGATACACTTGTTTGCAATCGCTGCGACTGTGGTATTCGCGGGCCATGAGCCGACGCTCCTTGCAGGAAGACTGCCAAATGTTTTCCCTACTCACCCTGGTAGCATTTGGCATAATTGGTACTTTACTGGTGGGCATACAATATTATGCTCTGCACACTCAATCCTGGGGTCTCAACAAACTTTGGACAAAGTCCTGGATGCTCTTTTTTCTATTCATGACGGTGAGTACACATGTATCAACTTTAATATCATAAAAAATAGATGACCGAACGGAATTTATTAATGGTATCTTACGGTTAAAGTCAATTGATAAGTTTCAATTAATTAATTGACTCAACTCTATCGAAATTGTTAAAACTATCGTTTTTTTACTGAGTTCCCAAGCCATAAGTAACTCTCATTTACAGGTTACTGTATACTTTGCCAATGTCTACATGCTTATTAAGGCCCAACTGACGCCTTGGTATCGGTAAGTAAATGTCAACAGTTCTAACCCAGCTTTCAATTTGCCTCTATCTCTCTTAGGTGGTGGCAATCTGCCCGTGATATTAAGCTGATGCTTGAGAATCGCAGACCCTTCCCCAATCCCAGTCGTGGGCGCGACAATGTGGATGCCACTTCCACATCTCCTTCAATGTTCACACATCATGATCAACTGGACATTCAACCTACACCCACAATCAGTGCTACTAATCTGGCGATACGAACGCCAGTGCCAAGCCCAGTGTCCGAGCTATCCGCTGTCCACGGCGAATCGCCTCGAGTGCCGAACAGCGCCACGGCTGCCATTTCATTGGGCTTACAAGGACCCGAGTGCGGTTGCCTTTTGGGGGATTGCCGGACTCAGCGTTCTGTGGTCTCGAATAGTCTGGAAGTCCTTATGGAACCGACCCGAGCTGTCATTTCTCTGGAAGAGGCAGTGCAAAGCGCACTCCTAGCTGATTGCAAAGCAGTAGCTCAGAATGAGAGGGCAAAAAAAAACGATAGCAAGAACAACGAGAATGACAGCGCCTAACAGTCTCCTTTCTTAGTCTGTTTAATTAACGCTCAAGGACAAGTCAGGATTTTGGATTTTGTTTGCACAACATTTTCATTTTATGTTTGTGTAATCTCACACACACACACATACAGGCTTACACCCACCCGGTTCAACACTACCCGGCTTGCATATCTCATTTGAGTGGGATAGCACGCCATCAGTGAGAACATTATATTTAATGTAGTTTCAATGCTTTTAATGAACTTGTAAAAGAACTTGAATTAAATGGGCAACAACTTGAGCTTACAGCTGGAACAGCCAGGGAGGGGGGGCCCCATCCATACCCTACAACAGTCTTACCCCCATATGAAACATCCGGTTCCGACAAGACGATAAGCCCTAGCAAATGAAAAGTGATAACGGTAGAACCAGCAACGGCGAAGGAGATTCTGAAATTGCTGGCACATCTCCGTAAACGTAGTCAAAGTCGTTCTTCATCTGTTGGCACATACGTCAAACGACGGCTGGAGGAGCAGGTCACGGCACACGAACAAGGATAACAGAGTCACGTGATTGATGGCTCATAAATTAGTCATTTCGCCTAAGACGGTGAGGTACTCGTTAGGAAATTTCCCCAGCCCGTACACCAAAATTCTAGCTTACCATTAAAACGGCCAGTTGCTTGACTCGTCAGGAATTGTCCCAGTGATGTCGCCTGTCTTGTTGAAGGTCTGTTTTTTGGCCAGCCCTATGGGAGTTGCTTTCAAATTTGTCGATTTTTTTTTTTTTTTTTGTGTTTGGTCCGTTCGAGTGGCTTCAACTCTCTGAGCAGTTTCGCATAAGCCTGACCAGGCACTCAACATTTAATAACAAGGCAGTGGCTGAGAGGACCTGAGGAGAACTATGCTTTTGTGTGGGCAGGGCTAATATGGACTATTGATTTTGACATATTAGGCCCAGCTAGGACTCAGCCTATTCTGCCAAAAGGGTTAGAATAAAAATAGCTTCAATAGCCCGGCAATGAGTGCCCCCTGCTGGTCAGGGCACCCGGAGACAATGAATGATTGAGTGTTTTGAAAGAAATGTGCTTTAAGAGATTACTTAACTTGCCTAAATCTATAAATCCCAAAGAGTACAGTTTACTTTCATTTTCAGAAACCTTAAAAGGGAAAGAGTTTATTGCTTAAGTAAAGACCCTAAGAAAATTATACTTTTCCAACGAATTTTTATTTGAGTCAGCTATGCTTATAGCCCCGTGAAAACTTTATATATATTTACCTTTTATAATATTAAAGATCATACCAAAAATAGTATTTTTGCTTCCATATAAACTTGTTTCTTTCATTATTTGCTTTTTATGTTTTGATTTATCTACACGCGCGGAACTCAAAGTGTGCGCTCTCCCTACACCTTCATCCATTGTTACGTAAATACATTTATTGTTTATTCACTACCCATATAAAAAGAAGAAATTGTGAAAAAGTATGTGAAAGAAATACTTACGTCCTTGTCGCCTAAACGCTCGACGCGGCAATGCAGGAAACCCGTTTGGCCCACGGTAACGGTCAAGTTGCGCGGCACATCAAAGTCGAAATAGGGTAGCAGATTCGATGGTGAGATTGTCGTTGTTGTTGTAGTCGGCGGCGTTGGGGCTATGGCGGCCGTAAAGCCTGTGAAAATACACACAGAACACAAAAGACAAAACAAAAGAAGAGGAAGAGAAAGGGAGAGAAAAGAGAATAAAATGAGATTATGAGTGAGTGAAACAAATGGTTATGTACATAGAAAGATAACAGAGTCGTCCATTCTGGACTGGCTAGCTGGAAGCCATATAAAAATTCTGTAAAAATGGAAATTTGTTTTCATTTTCATGCGAGTTGTTTTTTTTTCGTCTTTATTTCTTTTTTTGTTCTCTCTCTCTCTTTGCTTACTGTTTTTTCTTTGCAGTTTTCTTTTGTATTACTTTAGTGTTTTAAAGGGAATTTAATGTCCTGTCCCAGAAAAATATTACATATGTATGTATGAGAGTCCCCAGAATGTGTTTGTATTTGCGCTGGCGCCTAGAGAACAGGGCAAGGACGACGACGCCACATAAAGCACACTAACCGAAATGTAATAAAAATCGCATAAAAATTCAGCAAAAAGAAATCCTCAACAAACAATTATATTTTCTTTTTTTCCGTTTGCTTTTTGAAAAGAAAAAGAAATAAATACATATTTTGTCCATGTTATATATTTCGTCAAATCGTTAGCCTTTAATTTGTTCCCAACATCCGTCAGTTAACTTTTCCATATAATGCACACAGGATAAAATAAAAGCTCTGCCGTGGCCTAATATATTTATTATATTTGTTCTGATAAAGCCGAAAAATTGATGCATAATTCCACATTTCCAACCTCTCACTGTGATAATATTTCGGAATGTTTCTTCAGTCCGAATGTTTACTGTAAACATAATACACATATACATATTCCATAAGCAGGCAGCAAAATAAATAGCCCCGAGGCTTGTTTGGTTTTCTTTTTTATATGCCAAAATCTGCAAATACAAAAATGTGTTTTCTTTCGGTAGGATTTCTGCGGACCCTCCCCACCTCCTTCTATAGGGGGAGAAAAACGAATTCCGTCTTGTTTCTTATAAGCCAAATAAGCCAAATTCGTCAGCTTAAAAGGAAGTGGCAGTTTTAAAGCACATAATTCAGTTGGATTGGAATTAACTGAAACAGACACGCTTACTTAAAAAAGTGTTTTTAAAAAATGTTAAGAGCACCTTAAGCATATAATTTGATACCGTATAAGCCCGGGTTAAGAGGCGTTGAGGAAGTTGAGCACATCTCAAGTCCACAGACTTTTGAATTTTGTCCTATCTGGCATGTGGTGAAGAGAGGAGACAAAAAAGAGCTAATGGAAGTGAACGAAGCAAACACCGGTGCCTAACTTTTTGTTTCCAGCAAGGCAAAAGTTTCCAGAGAAGCAAAACTCAAAAGTCGCCGTAGGAAACAACTGATAAAACTCGAAAGAAACAGGAATCTTGTACAACCAAACTAGTCAAATACGATAAGTTCATCAATAGGGGATCGAAAAAAGAAAGTTTCGTTTGCACACATCAAAGCGGTCGGGTCGACAAATCAGTACGAGTATTGGCGCAGTCAGCCTGCCTAGCCGCCTGGAACATCAAACGGCAATCAGGCCAGATACGTAAGTAATTGAATGAGCCAACAAGAACACTACGCTGGCGCCAGTGTATCCAACTTTCAATGGTATAAAAATGG
This sequence comes from Scaptodrosophila latifasciaeformis, assembly GCA_037075145.1. NCBI lineage: Eukaryota > Metazoa > Arthropoda > Insecta > Diptera > Drosophilidae > Scaptodrosophila > Scaptodrosophila latifasciaeformis. The sequence continues at coordinate 65,661 of JBAMCM010000533.1, forward strand.
CACAGCCATCTGAATAGACAAAACGTCAAAATGTTTCGTATGTCTGTGGAATTGGCATTGTTAGGGTCTTTCGGCCTGAAGCTTTGGGGGCACTACCGAAACTGCTGTTGCACATTTCCGTTTCCGCCACACGCACATACAAAAAGACACACGCAGCCCGCCACACGCTTTTGGGGAGTCCTTCTAAGCGGCAAAAGTTTCGGCAAAAGGTCCACACGCGTAAAACAAAAAGCACATGCAGGAAATCAGAGTGAAAGAATGAGAGGAGCAGAGGGATATGCTATGTGGGGTGATCTGTAGATGGAAAGACAAATTTTACGATTTATTTCGAACACAAAGTTAAATTTAATACCAATCGCGCAACATTTCTGTACGTGTGCTCTGACAAAAGAAGGAGCCAAATATGCAAAATGTTCTCAAGAGATAATTTTTTGAAAATTCTCTCGCGAAAAAAAGCAAAGCTAAAAACCAAATTAGCTTAGATATTTTGCACGTATACGTGTGTTCGTGTGTGTGTGTGTGTGTGTGTGTGTGTGTGTTTGACTACACCGAATACGTGACTACGTTTTTCGGCTTCGAAGTTAATTTATTGTTTATCAGCGAGCATGAAATTTATGGCCAGCTCTACGAAAATGTCTATGCAAATGTATGTGTGTGTTTGTGTGTGTGTATGTTTGGCCAACTTGATGCTAATTTTAAGTTTATGCCTGAAAAAGTTGTTGGCGTTCTTGTTGCTCTGAATTTGCCTGCGTGAGCGCTGGCTCACTCATGTCGAGAAAATTAACGATGCGGCTGCCGGAAAAATGCCTGCACAGCTTGTCTCCATACTATGTTGATTGTTATTGTTGTTGTTGTGGTGCTTATTGTTTTTGGTATCGATCAGAGCACGGCGTAACAAACAACATACGCCAAAAGGCAATAATGAGTGTGAGAGGGTCGAGAGATTTTTTTTGAACAACGAATTTTTGCATTTTCTAAAATGCTTTAGTGCATTTCTCTGGTTGAGCTTGTCTGTTTGTCGAACATAAAAACGTTTAATCAAAAATCTAAATATTTGATTTTTCCTTTTTTTTTTTTTGTTTTTTGTTTACCTCGACACCAGACAGCAAAAGCCAAACAAATTATGATGCGTAGCCACACGCCATTTTGCGGCAATGCCCAAAAACAACATTTTTGTGTTTTGACTTTTCAACCAAATTAGCCAAATGTGGTGGAAAAATATCACACAATACTGAAAATTTAGGACAACAAGACCGCAAGGCCGTAAAATATAAAAGCCACGACTGGGTTCAAGATTTTCTGCTCATAATATTTTTGTTCTTTTTTTTATCTTTTGCTTTTGTTCGAATTTAAAAAAAAAGTCAATAAATTAAACATATCTGAATTTTGATTTTTAAGCTTAGTGTTAGGCTAATATACGGAGCTACTGCTTAAATTGAAAACAGCTCCAATGTTCTGAAAAATTCAATAAGCCGCACATGTAAATCATTTTGTAGCCTAACAAAAAGGGCAACAAATAATAACAGCAAATCGATTTGAACTGTAGTCGTGTTTGCTTTTCGAGTTGTGCCTGTATGCGTTGTCTGGCTTATTAATTGAGCGGAAAATATGTAACGCTATCTCGTTTCATATTCTGTTCTAGGATGTAGAGGGCGGTTTCAAAATTTACATTACAAATTTGTTGGTCTTCCAAAATCCACGATTTCTCGACTAAAAGAATTCATGGCTTGGAAATAACTCTTTGGCCAATTTAAAAAGACAAATGTTGGAATAGATTCAGAATTCTTAAATTCAGGAAATATTTAAGACAAATTTTTATACATTCATATTTTAACATACCGGCGTATATTTTTGTTTTCAAAATTAAGCAAAAATTTTTGGAAATCAATTTTGACTCAAAAATTGTCAATTTGTCATTTATTTTTGGAACATTTTAACTGCCCAAAACGCCCTCGCTTTTATATATTTTCCGAATGTTTTTCATCAAGCAAAATCCCCCTAACTTTGAATTACGCTATGCAAATTTGCCTGCAGACACATACAAATTTGCTAGAGTCAAACAAACGGAATGATTAGTGAGACATGTGTAAATTGCGCATGCCGTCACATTTGATATCAAAGAGATGCCAAATACACCAAAGAAATAACAGGAATGTATTGGCATAAATAGCTTTAGGTGTGGACAAAGAGCCGAATCTATGAGGGTGAAGGGCTGCTCCATTGATGAGTCAATTTAATGATGTTCATTCGATGTGTCCAGTCGAAGTTGATTGGCATCTTGAGACAACTGTCAGATATCAAACGTTTTTTGACAGTTCTCCCCTTTTCTGACAGCTCCTGAAATGGCATTTTCAGTTAGACACTAATGCATGTCTGCAAAGGTATTTCATATATTGGTTCTGCTTAAAGTCCACCAAATTTGGAATTTATTTTTCCGCACTAATAAGAAATTCTTAAAGAGCGTCCTTTTTCATTAGCCGTGCAGTTCTCTCCACAATTTGCGGCAAGTTTTTCACTTCCCGGTTCCTTGTTCCTTGTTCGTTGTCCGCTCTGTCAGTTTGTTTGTTTGTTTACTTGTCTTAGTTGTCTTGACTTAAGTGGAGAGGAGCGGCAGTGCGAACTTGCTTGCCTTCCTTCTTGGGTTTTTCATGATCCTTGCACTTAAGGTTAAGTTCCACTGACAACACATTGACGCATTGAGTGGCAAACGTTGCAATCAATAGGGCGGCAGACAGTGAACCCCAACACGCTGTGACGTTGACTTGGCACAAATTGCCGAGACACTCTGGCTCAGCGTGCATTTTCTTTTGACTCTTATGGTGCACTGATTCTGGCGTTGCCTTCTCAGCCCCTTATAAATATGTTGAACTATCGATTTGTTTTCCCTAAATGCTGACTAAGCTGTTTAAACATGTGAGTGCGAATGGCTAAGGAGTTGTTAAGATGAAGATAAATGCATCAGCTACAGTTCAATCTAAGGGAAATTTTTAATTTTCTGCTTGTTAGCATAGCCGAGAAATTCATTAAAAAATGTTGAGTAGACTTTGCAGTAAGTCCATCAGTTAATAAATTAAATGAATAAATATATTTTTTTCATTTAATCAGCTTAAAGGAAAATTTTTAAAACCAATTGTATGGAATAATAATGAGGAAATTATCTCCCCCACAGCATCAACATTTCATATTATAGGGGATTTGTAAGGCAAAGCTTTTCGTTTCAGCTCAACTGAAACTATTGAGCTACTTTGTCTGTCATTGAACATTTCTACAAATGAGGCAAAAGCTGCTTTATGCAACACTTGAAATCTGCTCTCCCCTCTCTTCAACTATATCCTCATTACAATTTGCTCGGCAGACTGAAATTGATTGTTAATGCAATTATAATACAACAACGTAAGCAGCACTAAGCTGCATTTAATTCGCATAAAGACCACTCAAGTATTTTATTTTAAGCGAGCCACCTTGGACTCTACCAAGATGCTAAATGAGGCATAAGTTTTACTTTGAATTTGTGGCGCCTAATTTCAAATTTACTCATTTAAAGATTTCTTTTAACTGCCAAGCAACCCAAAATATCCTTGCAAATGGACCACAAGCAAATAAAATTGTATTTATTATAGAAACTACAATTTAGACAGAAATATACCAACTAACTGAACTAAAACAAAATGAAAATCAAGTGAACCGAAGAGAAGAGGAATGCCAAATCTCGATGAGTCACCCATTCACGCACAATCAGTTCAATATAAATCACTGACTTTTGTTGTTGTTGACACTTGGGATTTGGGCTTCATATGCCTTACATATCCCCTATATGCTATAGAATTTGAAGAGTTCTTTTATTTTTTATATGAGTGTTGTATCTTTCTCTTTTTTTTTTTTATTTTTCTGCTGTCAACCGAAAAATTCGTTTAAGCTTGAGATGCTTTCATTTGGCTGATATTCTGTTTGTTGTTGCCACATTTGAGTTACAGCATCAAAGGCAATGACAGAAGAAAAACGAAGAAGAAGCAGCAGACGAAGATATCCACCAAATTGGAGTCGCCGCCGCCGCCGCCGCCGCCGTCGCTGTCGCCAAACGATGAGGCAACAACGTCGCATTTCAATGAGCATAAAAAGAAAATGTTTAAAAAGCGTTGAGAGCGCACACACTCATTTAAATCTCTGCCTCTCCCAATGGTAGGTGGTCTGGCTGTACCAAACGCTCCAAGAAACGGAGCAGGGTAATGATATATCTGTGACTATTTTATTCACCGCCAGCCAGAAACCCACAGATTTGCATGCACATCACATGTCACGAGCTGTGCGAACAGATGCGGGAGGAGCTGAAAGCAGCAGACGGAAACGAAATCAGATAAACGGCTGCTGAATGGCGCCCATGGCGACAACTGACGGATGTGCCGTAAATTTCTCGTTGAGAGCCATGATCGTTTTGAAATGGTGACAGATACCACAAAAAAAAAGAGTTCAAATAAAAATCCTTAAAAAAAAAAAAAATTACAAAAATGATTGTGTTCTCAATCGACTCAGGCTTTTTTCGGAATTCATTAAATATGTTTATATTTATCAATAATTGATTAAAATTAAGCCTTTATTTATCTGCAGTTCTTAAGGGCATTATTTGGTTTATTGATATGTTATTTTAGCCTGTCTAGCCAAAGTATATATTTTTTTATCTAAAAGCCTTTTGATTCACGTATAATTTTAGCCAGACAGAAGCGATTTAACCCCGAGTTACCATAAAGGTTGATTACACTCTCATTGATTATTTAGCATTGTAATAAACACTTTCAAATGAGAGAACCGAGTTGAAGATAGCAAAATATTTATAGAAATATATTTTCAAAGATTACCTAAGCCAGCTCACGCACACCCACATACACGTTCAACTGTCTGCTCTCGTTATATGTGCGCCAGGCAATAAATACCCTCAGGTGATATTTAACGTAAGTCTACAATAAATTTTAGCCCAATGCTGTGCCCACCAAGCTCCCACTTTCCCACGCTCTTTCGCCTGGTCCCAGGGCACTGGAAGGGGCCACAAACATAGACAAACACCTTGCGAAATTAAGCCAAACGAAACCAGGCTAGCACCGTGTCAAACTGCTGGCGTGTGCAGCTTTCCTTGAAATCTCACAAGACATTTTTGCTGAGCGCAGCGCAATCGCACACAAACACCCATAATACCAGGGCTGCCAATAGATGCGTTCAGGGTGACTAAGTAACTAACAGTGCACATACAGAGACTCAATTTGTACTTAAACTCTATTTGGCTGTGTGGGTTCCTTTAACCGACTAAAATATCGGAGTATAGTATATGTGGGTGAGTGTGTGCTTAATCTTTGTCCTACTTACCGCATCCTCAAACGAAATGCTGTGCCTCACACAAAATGCTTTCGTTAAATACACACATTAGTCGCAACCTAAGATCACGATTACTTTTGAGCACTTTAACGTGGAAGTACAGTTAAATTAAAGTCAAATGAAGCTTAAGAGTTCATTTGAATGATTACGTATCTGTGACAGAAATGCGCTCATTCATTCAAGTAAAACCATATTTTAAATGGATTAATATACATAAGCATTTGCGAAGAAATAAAGATATTGGTTAGGTGGTTGGGTCTAGGCATATATGAGTCGAGATTGACCCACATCTGTCACACCGATCAAAATGGCCCCGGATATATATCAGGTATTTTATGATTAATCTTGATCTTTAAAATTATAAATACAGTATATAATTTATGGCCCCAAATCACACTGTTTTTTTCTCATTTTCATTTATTTGTTTTTTTTTTTATGGAAAATAATAAATTATACTTTTGTACAAATAATTTTATCCTATTTACCCACACGCACATTAACGTTTTGCACCCATACAAATGTGACATTCTAGACATTTTTCTATTTGGCTTAATATTTCGCTGCTCCGCTTTCACATTTTTGTTGGCATTTCGCATATTTGTGCTGATTTCTTTATATGTATACATATATTTTTTTTTTTGCTGCTTTGGCCCAGTCGCCATGAAGCACTTTGACAACGCACTTAGGCGCGACAATTAATTTATGGCTGAGATGTTGCCAAACCATAAATTATCCTCACAAAAATGGGGAGGCTCGTGGACGACCACAATAATTGAACCATGCGGCGTATGCGTAACGAGTGGCGCTCTGCTTGGGAGCGAGTCCGAAAGGAACTCATCTGATTGTGCGTGTGTTGGTCGTGACAGGGATATTATGGCAATTTGGTGGAATTGGTAGAGTGTTGATTAATTGCATGCCAATTGGTATACACTTTAGTACACTACAATCCCGTCCCAGCACAGTTAAGTTGTTCAGTTTGCTTTGTGGTGCCTCATTTTGGTAAATGACGCCAAGGCTCAGCAATCTAATCGCTTTGATTGTGCAACTGACAAGCCAGCTAATTGTACTCGGACTCAATACTGGTACACGCTCGCTCTTCATGTCTTCATTCAAGTAGAAAGAATCTTCCACTAGTCCTATATTCCATTCTGATTTAACAAGGCAAAAATATATTGGTAAGACTGGAATCTCAGTTACGTAATATTTAAGAATGGCAAATAAATATCTTTAAACCTTAAAAGTGATACACACATATTTATTGTGAGCTTTACTGTAACTTTACAGTTGCCAAACTATTTTGTTGTATTTCTTTCTGTTACATTTTTCGGCAATTTTCAGGACGAGCTGAAAGTCACATAAACAATGCATTCAGGCAGCAAAATCAAACAAAGATAACAATAGAATAACAACAAAAACAACTACAACAACATGCATTGAAATTATCAAGGAATTTGTTGTTGAACAATAAACAATTTATGCTCGAACAAGCAGGCAATAACAAAGTGCATTGGGTCTTCTCATATATAGTAATATACACAGGCTTAGTTCTATCAAGTTTATGGGAATTTTCTAAAGCATTTTTCTAAGCCTTGAAAAAGTTTTTCTCAACCTTTAACCCACTTGCTCACTATTAAATATTTTTGTCAAAAGACCAAAAACCTTGAATGCTAACTTCAAAGCTAACCGAGCGTGTGGACCACAAAGCCTCCTTGCCAACACCACACACACACACACACACACACACACACACACTCTCCATCTTTCTCTCTTTGCCTTTCCATTGAAATTGGCAATAGATAAAGGCAAACCTCAGCAGAATGTCAAAGGCGCAGTTTAAGGCTTGCATTTTTTTTTTTTTTTAGTCACTATGACATTTTTTTTTTTTAGCTTGTGAGTATGCGTCTCTATTTTGTTTTCAACAATTTCAATTCGCCATTGACTGAAAAAATGTGCAAAACGTAAAGGCATCTTACGGCTCTCTGTGTCTCCTTTCAGTGTCTCCATTTATGTCTCTTGGCAACCTACTCAACACTGAGGTCACAGAAGGAATCGGGAAAAAAATATATATGCCCCAAAAGACATTGAACTTTGCTGAATAACGAGGAAACAAAACAATTGCTGACTTTATACTGAGTGTGCTACTTATACAAGGGCAATTCACAAATACACTAAAGTATTTCACAGTCTCTCTGCTATTTGTATACATATATATTTGTATGTGTGTTGGTATCTTTGCAAGGCAAGCCAAAAGTTAAAGCATGCGACAATAACAGAAATCGGAGAAACAAATAAGCAAGCAAGACGAGAAGAAAAACAAAACAACGAAAAAAAAACTATTTCAGACTTTTGGGCGTCACTTTTATGAGCTTCTTGTTCTTGTTGTTGTTGTTGTCGTTATCCCCCTTACATTGTCAGATAGCTCGAATTTCATCTTAGAGATGGACACTTTCAATGATCGTAGGTAAGAAAAACTTTCAAAACAAACTGACAAATCTGAAGGCCCTTGAAGTAAAGAAACATTAATGCATAATCCAATTAGAAAAAAATTTAAATATATTCCAAAAATATATATATATTTTTTTTTTAAGCCTTTGCCAAACCCCCATATAAATCACATCTAACTCGATCCATATTTTTTTTGGAGAAAAAAATCCATATTTCTTTGCTATCTCTAAAATAGTTTCATTTAGATATTTTCCAGTTGGCAACTCTAGGGCCTGCCTGAGGCCAATTTCGAGCATTTCTTGCTTTCATGATTATGTGTATTTTTTGCGCTTCATTTTGTCGTACAACTCGGATCCAGATATGAGGCAAGAGCATTTGGGGGGAGTAACCGAGCTCTCTGATTTAATTTAACAAAACGCCGCCAGCATTCAGTTTTTCTTCTGGACAAGTGGTCAGACAATGAACCAACGCCTAGATCATTGCCATTTTGGTCAGAACCATGTCTGTCTGTCATAATTTAGCACATTTTATTAGCCTTCCTTGGTCGATAAGCGTACCAAATGCCATTCGTTCTCATAGATTGCGGTATTCTATTCCATTCTTTGTGTACTTTGTGTATGTGTGTGTTTCGGCCCAAGCAGTCTGTGTGGCTAACTAACTGGGCTGGTCTTGTCTGGCATGTTTTTTTTCTGTTTGTCTGACAAGCCAAGCCAACTGAAACTAGAATTCTCTATAGTCCAGAGCATTACGAAATCAAAGCAAACGAGTAAGGCACAAATAAAATTAGGTTAGGCATAACGCCAATGCGCTGCCACAATAACAGTAACAACAATGGCAAACAACAGTGCGTATGAGTGATTTTTATGGCGTTTTTATTGTGAACACAGACTTAGCCTTCCAGCCATTGGCTTATCCACTCCGAAGTCATTCTGTCCATTGCCTTGGCTTGCCCGAAAGCCAAAGTCTAGACAGAGACCAGTGCAAGAAGAATAAACCCCAATCAACAAATAAGGAGAAGAAGAGAAAGCCACGCTCTTTTTTCATACTCAATTAATTGGGTCAGCTTTTTAAAATGCATTAACTTTATAGAAATGGCACAGCTGCAGCCAAAAGCAAGTGCATTTCGTTTCATTTCAGCAATTTTTGTGGGGGTGGACTAAAAGAGAAAGCAAATAACCAAATATAAATGGCAAAACAAAAGCAAATAATTTACACTTGAAAACCCGAAAAGCAAACAATTTAAACACAAAACAGAAAGCAAAGAAGTTGTTCAAGCAAGAACAAGAGTAAAAATTTTAAGCACTTTTGTATGTGCTGGAAAAGTCAGTGTAAACTTGCACAATCTAAAGTTTCGCTTGCTTTAATCAGTTCATAAAACATCTTCATATATGCACTTATTTCGACTTTACATATTTTTTCGGGAATTTTCGGTTAGACATTCTTGATGTTGTTCTTTGAGAAATCTTTCTTATTTTCAGTCGCTTTACTTTGTGAGCAACGCTCTAGTGCCGACTTAACGTCAACTCCGACTCAAAGCTGCATGCATCTTAAACGGATTTTGTGGCATTGCATGTCTCCGGGTGAGTGAGTGTCTCTGTCTGCTGACTGTGCAAGTGACTGCGGCAGCAACTGTGAGGGAAGTTCGAGAGTGTGAATATGTTTGTGGTTGTGGATTCGCATGTGCCTGACATTGTCACTTGGATGAGACATATGCAAAACCGCATACGCAATAGACTCCTCAAGAATTGCATGCACGTAGAAAGTGTACAGGCAAACTTGCTTATTGCTCAGAAAATATGTGCGAAAAAAATAAGAACATAAAAATAAATAGTTTTTTTCTTTATTTTTGTCTTTATTTTTTTTTTATATGCTTTCCAATTTTACTGAGCATTGCGTGACTAAAAACGACAAACAAAGAATTTTCATAAGTGAGTTGTGGCATGAAATCACAAAGTGGAAGTGTGTGGAGTGTGGGAAAATATTTTAGATTATTCTCTTGGCAGAATTGTGTGAACTGCAGTTTGTTTGTCTGTGCAGATAACAGGACAGGAAATGGAAAAATTATTTTGTCACTTTGTGTGTTTATTACATAAAAACCTATATTGTGTTTTCAGATAAAATCTGTGTTACAGTGGTAAAGTGGGTAAATCCTTACCAAAACTTTTATTTGTATACAGGAATTATTTTGCTCTCTCCAACAGAATACAAATTTCTTGTTTCCCGGAAGGAGAAATTTAAAAATTTAAGGCATTTCAGTTTAATTAATTTTCTAATTTATTTATGAAAATCTAATGTCTTGATAATATTATTAAGCCATTCCAGTGAATATAGAATACAGACTTTGCTGCTGAAAAATAATTTAAATACCGACTTCTCCGAAAAGTATGCAATGAATATTTTTCGCGGCAGCAACGGCACGAAGCATTTGAGCACAAAACAAATATCATTAGGTATGTGCCACGCCCACTTCAGTTGCCTCCATCCACTTGGCCATGACACTTAAAATCATGATGAATGGCGGCGGCATTTATTGAAATTCTCCGAAACAGAGCCTTTCCTGGCCAAGCTTAGGGCCTCCAAATTTTTGCCAGTCTCAGTCGAATTGGCTTTCGCTGGCAAAAGTGTATGTGTGGCTGTGTCTTTGTATATGCCTTCACGACTGCCGTTAAATGAAATAAATTGCAAGGAAAATGAGATTAACGAAGAATGAAAAAAAAAAAAAAACGAAAACAACATGAAAAATATTCCTTTTTTTTATTATTTTTATGGTTATGACTTTGATTGCTTGTTGGCCAGACGTGGGAAAGCTTAAGCAATTTTCTTATGCTGATGAGAGCGCACACACGTACACACATCTATACAGATATGCCACTTAAATATATGCAGAAATTTATTTTTACTTTTAATGTTGTCAGCAGAGAAAACATGAACCTAAAAATTTGTTCTTCTCATTTTATGTATTTCGAGGCGCCTTCAAGTTTTCCTCAGAGTCGCAAAAAAAAAAAAATAAATAAATATCGCTTGCTCTGCTCTACCTCCTCTAGTCTCACACAATAGCAGCCGTAAATATCTATCTACTTACAAAACTCTTAAATAAATGGCTGGGCTACAAGTAGGCTTAAAAGTCAACAAGGCGAGCAACAGTCGCCGGCTCCATGACGCTTCTATTCAATTTGCATTAAGTGTCCAGGCAGTTCTTCTTGTTGTTATTGCTGCTGTTGTTGTTGGTCTTGTTGGGTCAGTGATGCCACATAAATATATCTAGTATACTATTGTATATAATACTAAAATATATACTACGGTTCACACTACACAATAGACGCATAACGATTTCATGAGAATGCGAGTTTGACTGTGTGTGTGTGTGTGTGTGAGTGTGTGCAAATAAATATGTTTGTGTCGAGAGAGAAGAAAGAAAAAAAAAGTGGAGAATAAACTGTTAGCTTATTCATAGTCCGGTCACAAATTCAACACCTACGCAACTATTCTGCCAATTTGCGTATCCGCACCAAACCAGCCGATTGACCTTTTTTATACCCTCAAACTTATCTCAGAAAGGTCTTTTCGTTTTTGAGAAAGGTTGTGCTTGGAAATGGCAACACCAAGCAATCCCTTAAGCCTTATGAAAAAAGGAATAAAAAATATAATAATAAAAATTAAATATTAAAAACAAAGGCCTCGATATTTTCACCAACTTTTTTTTAAGGAATATGACAAAAAAAATAAATTAATAAGATTAAATAATCAGTCAAAATAAGTGTAGAGTATCTAGCAATCGGATGAGCTGGAAAAGGCACGCTGACAGCTTCTACATTTGACTGTTTGGTTGCTTGGTGAGTGGCCTATTGACGGACTTTTTCATAGGGCCAATGAGCGACCTGAGCGACGTAACAAAATGCCTGCCTGACAATGCATGCAAATGACGACATTTTGGCCACTAAGACCATCGGGGATACATAGCCATACATAGCGATGTTGGTGTCGTTGACGGGTCTTTTACTTTTTTATGCTTCCATTGTTTTTTTTTTTCTTCTTCTTCTTTCTTTCTTGCTTTCTATGTGTAAATGCTGAGGATTTTGGGTCTGAGTTGGCTTTTATGTTTGGTTGGCAGGCACACAAAAATGGCCACAATTTTTTCTACCGTCTTTACGTGTTCCGTAAACTTTTTTCCTTGGGTTGCTCTGCTCACTCTAATGTCTTCACTTTGGCTTCTACAACTTTTTGCTTGTGTGTGGTTTTTCAACATTTCTCCTTTTTATTTTATACTCTCATTAAAAGGAAAAATAGTGAGTTAATTTTTATGAAACTCTTTGTGAGCTGTAAAACTGAGACCAAAGAGTTAAATAAAATTTGGCATATGAGTTTCTGGCTTGCAAAATAACAAAATAAAATTATGAAAATAAAGCCTAAAGTGTATTTGTAGTTTCCTACATTCTGTGTGGCGGCACTCGGCTATCCAAAAATTCTTGCATACCGCCTAAGATGACTGGCTTGTTAAAACAACCACCAGCCAACCAGAACTTCTGGGCCAAAAGCCAGCCCGGCCGACGGTATACATAAAAACTGCCTAAAAAGTATGCAATTCGGAATGTTTTGTAATTTCACTCGAGGCCAGCAAAACAAGGGCATCCTGGATGAGGGGAGAGGGCAAACTTTAAGTCTTCAGTGTAGACGTGTCTCAAATAGAAATATGTTAATTTTTTCCTTTACCTTCATGCACATTTTTTTTACAGCCAACGAAGAAAACCTTCAGGAGAAAACACAGTAAAAAACAAAAGAGCAAATTTTTCTTTTTGAGGGCAACTACACTTTCAGGTCTACTGAGGCGACTCCTGTGAAGTCGTTGCCACTGCCACTTCGTTTGGCTTTAATGCGTCATAATCAACACAATCATAATTTGCATGTGCGCGCGTTCTGCATAATTTTCCACATCATTACCGGGCGTCATCACTAATATCCGAAAATAAAGGAAAATCCTCACTAACCACAGAAAAGAAAATTAGCAGTCCTACAAAGCCGGAGTCAACAGTTTGTAGTTGTGCAGAAGCTTTGGTGGAATAAAGCTTCAGAACAAAATGGCCATTCGGAGACTTTTGCTTTTTATCCTAATTTAGACAAGCCACCTGAGTGGTTAAAATCTTTTTTGAAACTAGAAATTCATGCATGACACCCAAAAAAAAAAAAAAAAAACTAGCTTGAAGCCACAAGAACACAAACACATCAATAGGCCTAAAATGGTATTTGCCACCTCATGATATCTAGCTTTTGTCTTAGTCAGTTTTGTTGAAAACTTTCAAGTAGCTGTCAAACACGTCCTGCATGACTTTCTAGACTGTGCTAATCGTGAGTGTGGCTGTGTGTATATATATTCTGACAGCCAGACCGAGAGAGACGAAGAGTTGTCTAGAAATGGATTTTCTTGCCTTGGCTTGTCTACATCTCAAAAACTTTGAGACTTTCTCGCCCTGTATCTCTGTGCACTTGTATGCAAGGGTTGTTCACTCTTGTTCACTTCCCTCCCTTGGGTAGCTTTAAAAGCAATTAGTAGGCACAAAAGTTATTTAGTTCTTGGCACCAAACATTCTTCAAATTACTTCAATGCTGAAGGCATGCATACTGGCAATACTCAGTACTCAAATGAGACGGGGCAACTGTCAGTCAATTGAAATTATTTTGCTCAGTTAACTGTCAAATATTTATGACGCTTCAAATTTGGGCAATAAAAAAGCAATTCATTATTTAATTAGTACATTAAATGCCGAAGACATGATCACTTAATTAAAAATTCAACAATGAAAAGAACTCATTCTGATTGCCCTTGTTAGGTCCTTTTAAGTTTTTATGCGCCAGACTAGAAAAACACAAAAGTAAATCTAACCTTAGCACAAATAAATGTCAAATAAATGAAAGAGCTAAAATAAATAAAAATTATATTAAAAGTTGGTCAAAGTTGGAACACAGAAGACACAAAAAAGTAACTCAAATCCCTTAAGCCAAAACAAGAAAACAACAACAACAACAACAAAAACAAACAATATAAAATTGGCATTTCAATTGTCTGGCTGGATAACACCGAGACTACACGACCAACTTAAGTAATTTTCATTTGGTAAATTTGCTTTGGCCTTGTGCCCCTCCACCCCCCGACGAATTTAGCCACACCTTTGGCCTTCTTAGCCGACAGCAAGTAATTAGCAACTAAGTCGAGTGCGTCTTAAGGTGGCGTTGTCGGAGTCTTCGGATCAGCACAGATGACGGGACGGTCAAATAGCCGCGGGTCAAGCTATTTAATTGAGTGCGCTGAGTGATTGAAGCCACCGACCCAAATCACTTAAGCTCGACCCGTTTTATTTAATTAATTTGTATGGGTGAGCGGCAGCAACTGTTTATGAAGCCAGCTTTTAATAAATTTAAAAACATGTGTTTATGTCATTTCAGCCATTGAAATTTATTTTCATAGGCTCTTGCTTAACACAAGTGTGTGTGTGTTGGAATCTGTGTAGGCATATTTTGTGTGTGTTGTTTGCCTATGACAAACTCTCTGGTAAACATCAACATAACTGCTGTGTCATGCTGGTGGTGGTGGCGGCACCGCGCTTGTCAACCAACTCAAATCGAACGTGACAACGTGGCGTATACACAATGTCAGATTTATGCGCCAATTGTTTGTCCCAGCCAAATAAAATGCTTCGTGTGGTATAATAAATGTATAATACATAAAATGTAAGACCGAAACACATACATTTGGTATGCTAATTGATGTGCGGCCACATGGCGTATGCGTCATAGTTAAATAGTTTGCTTAATTACATCAAAAGTTGCTGTGCATTAAAAAAATAAAATTAAAACTGTAGACCGCATTTCTGTTAAGACTAATTTAATTATTTCAATTCGCTTCTATAATTTACCAAATTAAATTGCACCCGTCACGAGTACGAGATTTAAACGTTAAACCCAAAGACGCATAATAAAAATAGAAATGAAAACATTCGCTGTCATAATAAATGCCATATAGATTATACATATACCCAAGGGATATTTATATAATCATAGACAATAATTCTATGATATTCTAGTTGCTCCTGATATTATATTTTATGACATCACAATAGCCTGTGCCAGCCATTTTATTAGTCTGTCAGCAGTGGAAAACGAAATGAGCAACTCCAAAAAATATTCATATACGTATTAAAATATCCGCATATTTATTGTTTTTTTCCTTTATATATGGCTTTACATTTTAATGAGTAAGTGGGCAGAGCCAAAACGCCTAGCCCAGTTTGGATACACATCCAATTACTTATATATTTTTGGACTAACGCAATCGATGCGATATTTTCTCATTTAGTTATCTGCTCAACGGGAAAATCTAGCAAAATGGCTGAGTTGTCTTTAATTTAATATATATAGTGGTATCCAACATGGAAAGCATCAATTTAAGGTTCACACAACTTTTGCCCATAAGCTCATCACTCATCAGCAAGTTTCAACGGCTGACCAGAAACTTGACTGACACTCAAATCCCACGTGCCCAGCCAAGTATCCTCTAATATGCAGCATGCAGCTGGGCTTAATGCCCCAAAGCCACCAATAACAAAAGCAGATCCACAACATTTCTGTTTCAGCATCCAGCTTCTTAGTCTCTGTCTCAGCTTTTTGACTATTATGCGCACAAACAGCTTAGTCGACGCTGGTGCCATTAGACGTACTTAACATCAATGTTTCATGAATTTAATATTTCATTTATGCTGTGGACGTCGATTGCTGGAACGGCACGAGTACAACAAAACTACTCAGCTGGCGCACAACAAAAACGCAAACCGAAACAGCAACAATCCATGGAGAAAGTAAACAACCGAGATGGTGAGCTGAGATGAACAGTATATGAAATACCTCTGGGATGTGGGGAGTGGCTCTGAAGACCGAAAGAGTGACAGAGCCCAAGAAGCAGGATTGGGACTTGGTGTCAATTTCGCATTGCCAGTGGCCATTTAAATTATATTTAGTTGAAGTGATTGTTAAAGGACCACAAAATGAAGCGAGGGCTACTTTAAGGCAGAATTTTGATCTTATTATATGCTTAAAGCTTAAAAGAAAAGAAGTCTCCTAGGCATCCGACAGGGTCCGAACTAATCAAATTGACCCTAAACCTAGCACACAAAGTATGCAAAGGGAAATATCTGTGGGTCCCTTGATGATTAGTTTAATTAAAATAAAATGCAACCGGAATTTACCTACTCTCGATTTTCATTTTCATTTTCCGGGTCTAAAAGTTCGGTGTGACATTTTTGCAGCCCTGGTTTTGCAGAACTTTATATGCCATTTGAAGAGCAGAAATGGTCTTGATTAGTGTATACTTTATTTGTATCGCCTACGCTTTGAATTTTATGTCCTTTACTCATATACAAAGTGACCCTCAGAGCAGCAAGATTGTGCAAGTCGGCTGGCATAAAGAGTGAGAGAGAGACGAAGGAGAAAAACTAAAAACGCCTAGATGATCATAAATTCCAAATGATTTGCTCTGATTGCCAGGGCTATAATTAAACTTTTATAACCTAATTAAGTCGCGCATTATGTTTGGCGTGTGAGCCAGACTAAAAGCAAAAATGTGGGCGTCATCGTCAGTGTCAACTTCCTTGCATTCTCTCCTCATCTCTCCCTCTCCAACTACGCATCGCATCATCATTATCATCAGCAAATAGCTCCAGCTTCAAATAAGAGCACGCTGATTGCCAGCCGAGCAAATCAAGGCCTGGCCAAGCATTTCGCTTGCATAAATTTTTGTCAATTTTTGGCCGCTGTCGATGTTGCTGTTGCCGTTCGTTGGGATTTTGCGGGAGCCTATTTGATGTGCCTGTCAATTAGGCCGGCAACTCGGTCCACTACTGCCGACCAGGTCAGGGCTGGGTGAATTGCCCCACCCTCTCAGAGTGTGCAGATAAATATCAAAACCGTAAAAGGTCAAAAAAAAGGGGGGACAGACAACGTAGACAACACATAAACATTTTAATGATCCTTCTATGCGGCAATCAATGCTGCTGTGAATGCAAACCAGCAACACGGCCGCTGACAAGTTATGCGCCGCCATATGCGCCATCTAATGTCAAGCTCGTAAAATTCACATTAAAAGCGTACCAAACAAGAGGCGACTGCCTAAACGGAATGACAAAGAACCCAAAATATCTTCCTTCTGTCTGTGCGTGGGTGGCAGCTTAACTCAGTAGCAGACCAGAATTGTGCGAATCTGTTTGCCATTGTTGTTAATGACCCTGTCGAATATGTAAAGTATAACTTCTATATTCTTGATTTCTGACTATGCAGCACTGAAGGACTCAAGCAGAGGCACTGCCACTTGTAATAAATACATAAAATAATGAATACAATTTGATATGCAGAGTGGGAGCATACCAATTGAGAAACAGTTATTAAATTGACCTCAATATAAAAAGAAATATAATCAATAAGCTGATAACCTATTACAAAGAATTGAGTAAGACGAGTATACTAATAATAATATTTTTCCTAGAAATTACCTAATAATTATTTCCTTAGTCAAGAGAAAAATAAGCGAAACCTTAGACTTCATTGTTTCTTATTCGTTTGATTGATTATCTGTTTGATTGGTCAAGGTTAGTTACTGAGATTCGGGGAACAAGCATTTATGATGTAAGTATTGAATCCGCTTGACCTTAATTTAGTTTTTAGTTGACTTATTTCGGAACTCCATTCAAGAATTCAAGGTGAATATTTCTAAATGTGTTATGGCTTCTATTTTTATGGTTTTCGAATGATATAAACAAACGATTGATTTCTAATCAAATACGTCCATTCGTTTCCATATTTGGTGCCTCCAACCAGAGCTTTAGCCAACAGGATTGTATTCAAAGAACACATTTGTCTTATCAAATTACTCATTAGCAGACAAAATGACACATTTCGGTTCGCATTTCATTTCACATTTCAGCTTGCAATTTATCAGTGTCTCAATATTTAAGCAATGCCTCATAAAACATAAATCATTTTTATATGCCTATTCAGGCAAATTGATTCAACTCCCTGATATGGCAAGAGTAACAAGAACAAAAACAAGAGCACATCACGGCATTTATTGTCATTGCCTGGGAATGTTGCTCAATTAATTTCCCGATGGACTTTTCAAATTTTTTTGTTTTGCGGACTTTAAGCACTTGTTGGCAAAACAAAATCCCGGCCAGAGTGAAGGAAATGCATTAAATCCTTTTAGTCCATCAGCACCTACCTCCTTCTTTTTAGCCAGGCCCGTAAACATAACACGCCATTTGCTGGCACAACATAAAAATGGTTAAACTTTTCGCTTTTTCCTCATTTTGTGTTGTTGTTGGCGTTGGCGTTTTCTTTTTTCCGTGGTTACCCCCACAATTTCGCCACATTGCTTTTGTATTCAAAAGTATCGCACTTTGCATGCAAATAAACATTTAGCACAGAGGCCGCCAAGCAGCAGCGAAGTAGAAAAATCATTAAAAACCTTTTTAGGAAGGCCAAAAAAAAAAAAACAAAAAACAAAAAAAAAGAGTAATTTTTTCCGTACTTTTAGCGTGTAAAATGTTGCATGAAATTACACGATAAAATGAAACGGAATACTCCAGAGTTTGCTCCTATTTCTGGTTCTGTCAGTGGCTTGAATTTCCAACTGGCAAATGTTGCCCGCCCAGACAGCACATCAAAACTAATTACTGGGTTCTTTCTTCATTTTTTTTTTCTTATTTATTTTTCTTAATACACAAAGCAAAACAACGCAAAAAAAATATATATAATTTATACCCAGGGAAAATGCATTTAGAATGAAACAGATAGAGCAGTAAAATTACTCTGAAAACGAAGAACCAAAAACGCAGTGCAGTTATGTTGATTTGCATTTAAATGGTCTATGCCATTCCAGGCGAAAATCCAGAAAAGGTATACCAAGTATTTCCAAATGAAATTTTTTCATAATTAACAAAAACTTTTTCGACCATAATCGGTGCATGTATTGCCAAAACTAAACCTTTTAGTCTTTAGTCTATAAAAATAATAGCTGGAAAAGTGCCTTGATGCAGTTATGGCAAGTGCAACGAAATCATTGAAAGGCCGATGAAATTAAGGCCTGGCCAGTGTGGCAGAACATTAAGTGTATTTTCAGTTCCTTCCCCAGAATCTATGCAAATATCTTTTCTTCTAATGCGCCTTTTGGATGCTATTGTTCAGTTTGGTTTGTACTCGTACACTTCTTTCGCTTTTTTTTTCTTTCTTTCTTTTTCGAAGTTTTGTTTTCCTTTTGCATTTTTTAATAGAAAATGGTTCTGTAATGGAAGCCAGAGTTTAAACATTCTTATCGGAACAGTATTTTCTGTTTATATTTCTTCTTTTTTTTTTTTTTTGTGTGTTTCTATTATCGCAGTTGGCCACAGAATTCCGCCTGGTGATTTTCACAAGCACAACAAAAACACACAGATACACACAGCAGATGGTCTAGATTTTTGGTCTACAATTTTCTTCTTTGGCATGAAATTACCATGACAACTGTCATTTTTGGTTAGTTTGCACCCAATTTTATTTGAGAATTTTCCGTTTTACTTTTCTCTTCATTTTGTGAGAATGGCAGAAAATTCTTTGATATAGTTTTGGGGCTAACTAGTTTTTAATTGCATTACAATTTGGAAATTCCTTTTTTTTCATAAACTAGCCTTTCAATTTTTTACTTACTAATATTAAATTAATGATGAAATCTTCCACAAAATGTAGAAAATTCTTAGTGCCAACCTTGGGATGCTTACCTGAAAGAAAACAAAAAGAAATGTATATATGAATATGTATTCTGAATAAATTCATTTCAAAATATCCTTTTGTTAGATATTTGCCAACTTTCTATTCAGTGGCTCTCAGTCATTAATTCAGTTGTACATGATTTTGATGTGTGTGTAGGTTCACCGAAAATGTTGAGCTTTTAATTACTTCATATTCCTGAATTTTTTCCATCTTTAAGTAAACCTTACGTTTTCCGTTGTTTGAGTATGAAGAATTGTTTCATTCAGCTGAATCAGAAGCACCTCAAATGCTTGTCTATCTCTCTCCCGAAGGGTAACTGAACAACGACCAGATAAGGCAAAAGCAACAAAAACCGAACAAAGCATACACACCCACAAGCCATGAGAAGACAAGGCAAGACAAGACACGGCAAGTCAAACGAGCAAGCCACCTACAAGAAACAATGCAAAATCATTGAATGTAACCCAAAACAACAGCGATGCCAACAAGAACAAGGCCAGCAAAAACAAGCAGCACTCGAATAAACAAAGCCAGCACAGTAAAGCATAAAAAAATTCACAAGAAAATGAAAATGAACAACGAAGAACCAAAAAAAATGTAAGAGAAATAATAGCAACAAGACATGGTGCAAATTACATGTATAATCAAGTAAAGAAATACGAGCGGCCATTAATAAACCGGATTCATTAACGGAAAGCAAAATAAACAGAAAACTGAAAAAAAGGTTGATGGGTGGGAAATACGAATCTGACCGAACGGCCAAGGCGAACGAGCAAAATAAAAATTAGTTGGGAGGCAAAAAAAAGTGGGCTTTAATAAGCTCAGTTTGATATACTCTTTATGAGAAGTATTTCAGCTGCAGAAAACCTGGCTAAGCCGAAGCTTTCAAAGCCGATTTTGACGGATTTTCCCAAGAAGTCAGAAGCGTCTTTGATTGATGAGAATGTGAGTGATTCGTTTATTTTATCTATTCCAAAAATTTATTCATAAGTTTTCTATTAATATGTATCCAATTGTGTCAATAAAAGTCGAGTCTTAGTAAGCTTCACTTCTCTCACTTCTCTCACTTTTTTTTTTTTTGCTTTCTGCACCGGCTCTTTATTTATTTAAAATGGCCTTTTGTAGCTGTTTAGTGAACATGACCCTTGGAACCCTTAAAGGGCACAAGCAGACAGTAATTTCCTCTACTAAAAAAAAAGCATAAATAATTACAAAGCACGCTACATAAATTCGCTAATTACTATAAACAGAACTCGGGTTCTTAAGTTGTGAGTGGCCAAGTTAGGACCGAGGAAAGGGAGTGGACAGGGTGGCATTTAAGCAGCTGCTTTTTTGACTAATTGCATGAAGGTACAAAGTGGAAGCCTAAATAAATACACTAAATGGGAAACTAAAGACATGCCACATGTGGCATCTTAGACAAGCCCTCGAGAGAGACGCCACGACTGATGGAAACAATACCGCAAAATCATAACTTTTAAAGACGTATTTGTAAATTTAATGAAACCGACTTGCCACAATGAATAATCGAGTGGGAATAAAAGCCAAAATTAAATTATTCCAAATTTGTCACTGTCGCGGTTTTTCGGCAGTAAGTGGCTGGGGCAGGTCTGTCCTGGCTCACATTTAGCTATGATAGTAGAGCATTTCGAGAATTTGTTGAGGGGAGTGACAGCTCCACCAATGCTGACAATGAAGCTAAAGCTGAAAATGGCACTGGCACTGGCACTGGCTGATGTGAAAGACGATGACGACCGACAAGCACTTGAAATAAATTGCCACAAGTGGCAGAAGGAAAAGGCAGCCGGTTTTGCCATTCTTTTTTCTGCGTCATGCACCTTGGCAACCGCAGCAATAACCTCGAGTACTATAAATCTTCATCAGTCAAAGTAAGCGCAACAACAACAACAAAACCAACAAGAAGCAAAATAAAAACAACACTGATGAAAGTTAGCAGGGCGGAGTCGAGAAACCACAACATACCTTACACACGTGCCACAATCACATCTCAAGATACGCAGCCAGACCGGCAGGCTCCTCAGCCTCAGCCTCTCCCTCCCCCTTCCTGCACACCTCAAGCTTCTTTTGGTTTTGTTTGTTCATGTAAATTTTTACTTTCAGTTTCACTTTTGTTGTTTCTTTTGCAGATTCTTAATTAAATTTTATTTGAATTAATTTTTCCTGGTTTTTATTTCATTTTATGTATTTTAATTTTATTCTTTATTTTTATGCTTTTTCGGGTAATCATTATAACCTCTCTGTATGCGTGTGTGTGTGTGTCTGTGTGTGTGTGTTACGGTTTTATGCGCTGCGTGTGCCAAAGCAAGCGTAATTTATAATACAAAATGGAAAAAGTTTACACTGACTGAGCTCACCCGCTAACGAAATGCAAACATGCATACTAATTACATTTAAAACCGTCAGCTAAACGAAGTTAAGCACGAATACAAAATTCTTCTTCTGTACTGCTTCTTCTTCTTCATTTTAGGCCCATATCTGGTCGTCCAAGAGCCATGTGTGTGTGTGTGTGTGTGTGTGTAAATGTGTGTTGCAAATTATAACAAGGATAAAGCGTCCATATTCATTTGCACAACGACATGGGCCAGCCACCAAGCCATTGACAACCGCCTTCGGGTAACTTCTTTCCTTCCTCACCTGCAAAATTTCACTTTATTTCTTTTGTCGGTTTTCTATATTCTTGGTTTTTCAAAAGTATTTTGAAGAAGCCCCAGCAAAAAATTCCAGCAAATTTTTCCCACAGAGAAGAGTAAGAATCCATAGAGTATAAAAAATGAACAGTAGCTCAAAATTCGGAATAAATTATGTTTCCAAATAACACAATACATTTTCTTTATTATGAATTGAATAATATGCTAAGCTAGCTAGACTTACTCAAAAAATAAAATCATTTTGCTCAAAAAACTAATAATATTCTTGGCAGGCCACGAAAATGCTTAAAGTCAACGAAATTGGCTGAAATAATATTTCTTTAAAGCAATAATTTCTATGGCTTCAAATTTCACTTTTCTTTATAAAACACTGAAGAATTTTAATGCGAATATATATATATATATATATATATATATATATATATATATATATATATATATATATATATATATATATATATTTCTTATTATTTAAATATTTCTTTATTTTACTTTTTTAATAAAGAAACAAGAACTAATTGATTATTTACTCCGCCCTCGTTTGTTTCCATTCAAAGTAAATTCTCATCATCTAATTTATATTTTTTTCACAGCTAAAAAGTGCTAATGAAATCATGAGTTTGGATACATGTGCATGTGTGTGGGTGTGTGTATCTGAGTGGTGCATAATGTGACTCCTTCCTTTCAGTGAAAAGCTTAAAAAATTCGCCTTGTGGTCCGTGATGGTGTACGTGTTTGCTTGTTTGTTTATTTGTTTGTGTGTGTGTGTGGGAGTTTTTGTATGTTTTTTTTATGATAATATATTTAATGAAATGCCATATGTTTATTAGCATATTAAATATTTATGCTTCCTTTGACACATCACGTATACGACATGTTTAAACAGCAAAGGCAGCCAACACAAGTTACATTTCTCTAAGCCGGGCAAGGCAAATACCTCGACACACACACACATACGCATACACAAATACATAATGAGAAACTGTAACCCTAAAATACACAAGCACTCTGACTTGCTAGAATTGACATAGAGCTGACTTTGGTTTCTTATGCTATTTGCTTTCACAGACAAATGATAATTAGAGAGACTGAGCTCCTCAGGCCTTGGATAAACTTTTAGATATAGAAATATTTTCATACTTTTTGATTTAACTCCCACTCCCACCGAGACCACTCAATAAATTTACTCATGCATTGCCAAAAACTGTCGCATCGAATTTGCTTTTGGTTTTCTTTTCCAGCCGAAGGCAAACTTCTCCGAACATTTTCTGATTCACTGCTTTAATTATGAATATCCATACACATTTACAGATACCAAAAGTTCCTATACATTGCATATTTATGTTCATAAGAGCTTATATTTTTCGAAAATTATTATAAGTTGTTAAATAACTTTGAGACATATGTGCGCTTGATTGGTTCTCTGAATGGGCGAAAAATCCTTCCCCAGGAAATTTCTCAAGGGGGATTTCTTAAATACACTTGCATATGATTCAAGTAATTACAAACTTGCCAATAGTTAAATAGGCTTTTAATGCTCTAATGTATTTCAATAAGCTTAACGGGCTTCCATGAAACTAAGATTGAGGCTTTGATGGATCCGCACACACAGACAAACATCTGAGCACGTAATGCGTTCGAATCTAAAGATGTGCCAATGAATCATCAAATTACGGAAAACATTTAAGAGCCCACACCCATACTTGATTAGAGCCTGAAAAGTGTGTCATCACTTCATTGAAAATTTAACGTCAATGGGGACAACTAACTGAAATGGTTTCTCCGCCTTTGTCAATTATAAGCCTGATCACAAAGCCTAAGCACACAAAGCCACCGGTAGGCATATGGAAATTTTCTACAAATAACTGATATTCATATTTAAAGCTATAAATATTCTATGCCTAGTCGCAATAACTATGTCACATTCATACAAAATTTAACACAAAACAATTAATTTTAACATGACACACTTGCCATGGTGCAAACCGTACACAAATGTGGCAGCCACAATGACTAAAATTATTCACCACAAGCGAGGTGAGAGTGTAAAGTACTTCCTCATAAAATATGGAAAATTTTAAGAAAACCTTAAAAGAGAGAGAGAGTGAGATGAAGGAAGAATAGTCCAATTTCAAATATTCAATTAAAATTCGTAGAAAAAAAATGACTGAATTTTTTTTTTATTTAAAAAATATTCAAAAAGCTTAAATTCATTTAAAAACAAAAGAAAAATATATTTTATTCCTGATCAATTGATTGGCTAACAGATTCCATTGGAAATAAAAAAAACCAGGAGCACAAGAAATAATTAGTAAAATTTAAAAGAAACCTCAACTCTATAGGTCACCCTCGTTCTTTTTTTTTTCTTTGTATATTTGCATTTTCCGGAAAGCCTCAGAAGAATGAAATCGACCTTTTGTTTTTGTTGCTCTGAAGAGTGCGGGCAGAGTGGAATGGGTAAATAAAACAAACCGTAAAGCCAAATACAACAAGAGACATCCAAATAAAAATACGAAAAACACACTTAGGACAAACGAGGAGGCCCAGCAAAAGAGACCAGAGATTTAGGAAAGTGATACATCAGCACGAATAGGACAGAGAAGAGCAACTCACTAAGCGGCAGAAGAACAGAAAACAAAAATGCCAGCCACACCACAGCCCGACCAACCAACTTTGCCAACTCAGGCTAAGCCTAAAAACGGGTTAATGAAAATGAATGCGAGCATCTCTCTGACTCGGAGTAAAATAATAAAAGCTCCAGCACATGTGACTGCTTTTCAAAATGTCTATCTGGGGGCAGAGTGACTATGCCTGTGTTGGGGTCGACTTGCCCGAGGGATTTTAACATAATGAATGAATATGAATTTACTGTGACATTTTAACTGTGGCGATATTTTGTTTTTGCGACAGTTGCATACTTTTAGGCGCTCCAGCCCAACAATGACTTTCCACTTCCCGTCCAGACGGACAGAATCTCTTTCCATTTCGCTTGTTGCTCGTGTGCCTCAAGTGTGAGAAACGCGGCATATATCAATCATTGTGGATTATAAAATGTGGCAGTACTGCAGCAGCCTCAACACGAGGCAAACAAATAAAAGTAATATTAAAAGAGAGCTAAAGAAAATGGAAGAGTAACAGACACACAGTTAGAGTGAGAGAGACAGCGAGAGAGCAAGCGAGAAGGATAAAGCAGAGGTTGACAAAAAAAAAAAAAAAAAAAAATCTGAACATTCTGCCTCTGAGTCAGACAGAAATAAACTCAGACACACAAATGTATCATTAATAAATAATGCACCAGAAATATGCAAAAACTTTTTTGCCATCGCATTTTTCTTTTTTTCTGTTTTTTCTGTTGGCACATTTTAGTTGTTTTGCTTTGTTTTGTTTTCTTTGCCAGCTGTCAACGTCCTGTGCTTTTAGTATTAAGTGAGTTGCGGCTGCTAAAAGCCAACGAGGGAGATTTCTATGTGGTTTGTTGTCTAACCTCTCCCAAAAAGAAACAACCCACAGATTCTGACAACTTTTCCCATGATATAGAAATTAAATTATGTCTGCATATCATATAAAATTTATAAAGAAAAAAAACGTAGAGAAGGGCTATTAACTGAAGAAAAAAATTGCTTGATATTTTTATAACCCTAAGAAGAAAAAATTGCAACCATTAAAAGTGGAATTGATTGGCCAAGGCACAACGAAAAAAACAAAAAAAAAAATCAATTGAAAAATTGAATTCATTTCAAACTCACGAAGAAGAAACTTCGACCATAAAAATACAAAACAAAAAAAATAAAGAAAATATAAGGCCAAAAATCAAATATCATTTAATCATCAGAGAGCATTACAAAGTTTCCAAAGCAAAAAAAAAAAAAAAAAGAATAATAAAAAAATATATATATATGAAAAGTTATTCCAATGGAATTTTGTATCATTTTAATCCAGCCTGTTTTTGGCCCAAACAATAAGCCGTATGTTTAAGAAACTGCAAACGACATTTTAAATAACCAAAGAAAGAGCAAAGCCGAAACAGAAAGAACACACATGGTAGCCAGCAAATCGGTTATTAACTGCATTCAGTCACATATGAAGAGGGTCTGTATGCAACTGCAACCAACTTGTGGCTGCCAACAGCAATAATTAAAAATAATTACCAGTAGAGCAACAACAGTAGCCAAAGTAATAACAACATCAAAATGTTTTACGCACACATAAACACAAACACACACACATACACACTTACTTGTGCAGTCAACCACAAAAGCCCCTCAAAGGATATTTTTGTTTGCCTTCTCCTAACCGAATGAAACTTTTTGGGAACGCATATTTTTCAGCTTTCTTTTATTTTTTTGTTTTACTGAAGCAAACTTTACAGTTTGCCTGTAGAGTGAACAGCTATAGTTACCTTCAAAATTAATAACTGAATGCTGGATAGAAAACAGAACATTGTGAGCCAAATGGTAAGTGGCTTGAGTCTACATGAAATTTGGTAGTCCTAGCATGGATTGGACCAAACAGGAAAAGTAACATTTACCCAAAGAAATGTTTTAGGCTTCTCAACAAATGCTTTAAAATGCCAAGTCAGTGTGTGTGTGTGTGTGTGTGTGTAATTAAAGCAATTGCAGTAATTTATATACAAGCCAGAGCAGTTGTAGTAAACATCACGTATACGCAGCGTAGCCGGCAAACATTTTTACCTGGCTTGCCTGGCAAAGCCACACCCACACATAAAATACTCTATTGCCAAAGGCAACACACAACATTGTGACACATTTACAAATATGAGTGAATAAGCGAGCAAATGTGTAATCCTCTTAAACTAGGTCAGACCAGAGAGTTGGGAATGTGCTCAAAAATTTCAAAAAGCCTCTGCACACGCTGCAGTTGTTGCCTTGGAAAAGTGTTGAGCAAAATTACAGATTCAATGTGAACTCTAGTGGAAAATCATGTGATTCTTTGCTAAATGTCAAAAGAGCTTGCTTTCTTTAAATGAATTTTCTGGCTGCAGCGAAAGTGTTCAACTTTATTTCATGGCTAATTTCGAACTATTTTTAGAGTAAGACAAATAAATTTATAAATAGATTGGTGTGACTGAACACGTGCCTTAAGCTCCCAAATTCATAATGATTTTCGAAGTAAAAGACATGTGCGAGGCCAGTGAACTGTTGTAAAAATGTGATGACAAAGTTTGAGGTAAGTGTGGCCTGGCTTAATGCCTTCGAGCACACACGAGTAGTTCGAACGAGTCCAAGGCAGACAACAAAAAAACACTTCGGAAATTGTTTTAGATTGTCGCTTTAAGTTCAACCGATCCCCTACCAAAATAATATATTATGGACAATTCTGAGCTTTGCTGGGTAGCTAAAGGTAGCGGAGAGTGGTTTGTCCTGGCATTAAGATGAACGCACAGACAGTCATTCAGTTTTATTTAAGCTACTCTCTCTCTGGTTGGGGCCTTTGGCTTCAAATTATCTGCGCCGCCTACGCACATGACAGAGGACAGCCATACATATCCGCACACACACACACACACCCAGGCAGAAATTACGTCCAGTCTTGGGATCTAGAATTGCCCCAATGTCCAAAGGTTCAAAAAAAATACATATATATATACGCACAAGTAAAACATTTGCTGTGAAATTTAACATATGTGCGCAATTTGTAAATACGTAAGTGAATGTGTGTGTATGCGTGTGTGCCTTGTTTAGACCATGGTAGGCCGCCCCTAACTAGGAAGGCCTCCAGGGATAACAAGCGACAAGTGAGAAGCGATTGCTTGCTTGTATAAAAAGAAGAGCATTTTCGCATTTTCGCATTTTCGTATTTTTGTATTTTCGTATTTTTCAATTTAAATGACAAACTTTATTTAATGATGTAATTTATTTAGAGATGTAGGGCACACTCACATACGCACATAAATTTTGAAAAAAAAAATAAAAATTATACAGAAGAGCTTAGCGACCCACACGTAATTCCATTTTGTCGCCAGTCGAAAGTCGCTCGGCAATTTAAATTTAATTTTTCATGCCTAGCTCACAGGACCAAAGCCTATAAATAACAAGTGTAGCAATTGTGGATTAAAGTCTAGAAGGGAAGCAAAAACCTAGCCAGAAGGTGCCTTCCGAATTACAGGAAAAAAATGCTTAGCGATTTGTAAGTCAATAAAATCTAAATCTAAAAATTGTTAGCCCACAGGAAATTAGACACAAATGTTTGACATAAAGAAAGCCAACTTTGTCTTGAAAAATCTCAAAAATACAAATTCGTGGCCAAAACATCTGTGGCCGAGTCCCTCAGCCCATTGTCTTACTCTGGCAATTAACATCAGAAGGCATGCCAAAAATGTTTACATAGGAACATGTTGATCCAGACTGGCTAGCTGATAGCAAAAAGCACCTGCACAGTTTCTTCAAACTCTTACCATTCCGGCCATTTCCATCAATATAAAATCTCAACTTGACTGAAAGTTTTCTAAAACAGCGTTCACAGCTGTTGCTGCAGGCAGTAAAAATGAACCAGTCAAAAAGACAGACTCGGACATGGCCAATAACCAGAGCCACCCAGCCAGTCACTCACTGAGACCACAAAAATTAGGGCCCAAAGACAATCCAGCCAAACCATCAAGCAAGCAACCAACCAACCAAAGCCGCAGACACTTTCAATAACTTGACCAATATTTTTGTGGGTTGGTTTTTTGTGCTGTGGTATCGTGTTGGTTTTATGAGACGCCTACCGACTGGTTATCAGGGCCGACCAGCAAGAGAGAAAATATTTGTTTTTGTGTGCCTAGTTTTGGCCAAATATAATGGCCAAGACTGCGCATAAGTGGCAGCCGTCGATTTTAATTACGCGCAAAAATAAAGTCATAAAATATGGCGCAGACATTTTGCGTTAATTAAGCCAGCAGCTAGCCCAACTAGACAGATCCACTCACAGCACACACACACACACATGCCTAGTGGATACTTGCAACAGGGCAGCAAATAATTTGATAATTACTTTTTTTTTATAAAAATGAAACTCATTTGAAGGCTTAAATAAAAAATTCATGCTCTTTAAAATATTTACTCAAGAATTATTTTAAGCTTTATAAATCTTTAAATTTTAAGTTAGAATTAAAGAAAATATTTTTTTTTTTAGTTCTTAAAACATTTTTAATTATAACAAAGTAAAAATTCTGATATTTTAATAAACCACTTTTTTTTATAAATGTCAAATTGGGTTAACATTTTTTTATGAGGGATTTTGGTTATTTCGTTAATTGAAAGACTTGCTCAGGCAAAATCTGTCGCTTGCAGTTTCCACAGACTCGATAAAGGCAAAAAAAAATAACAGAAATAACAAATTTTATGTTTAAGAGCAAAGACAAAAGCAGTAACCCCAAAACAACAAAAAAAAAAAAGCCTCATCTTCATGGACAAAACTCGAAAAAGTTTTAGGCGAAGCACATCACAAACACGGAGAGACAGAAAGAGAGAGAGAGAGAGAGACAGATCGGGCAATGAAGAGGCTGCATGAGTGAGCGTTACGAAAATTCCAACCAACCGCCATTTTTATCAGTCATTGAGGCGGCTTAATTACTCCGACGAGCACCGTTATAACCAAAAATGGTCAATCCACATAGCACAACAAATAACCGAAAAGAGAGAGAAAGCAAAAAAAAAAAATAAATAAATAAATAAGAATAGCAACAGCGAACCTGGGTAGCACAAACCGCAACACAAAGTGTCGTAAAACAAATACAAAAGAGAACCAACACAAGAACAACAACAGAAACAGCCACCAAAATGGCATCGACAGCAACAAAAACAACAGGCAGAGCACAGCACCAAACTGGTGGCACTCATAAAAGTGAATTTGTGACCACATAAAAAGTTCAATAGATGCCGTTGCCATCGGCCATGAACATCAATGGAGCGTTGGTGATGGCAATGCCCATGTTGTCCTCACCCAGCCAGCCAAACTGTCATAAAATTGGTTATACCTCACACACACACACACACACACACACACACACACGCACACACACACGCTACTTTCCCTTCCATTTTGTAGTTAAATTTAAAGCTTAAAACTGCATTGACTGACATAGAGAAGTGTTTTTTTTTCGTTTGGTAGAGCTGCGATCTTTTTGATTTCGTTACGCATACGCCTAGTAACTTTTAGTAGCCTTTCGTCTTTGTCAGCCAATTTGTTTTTATGAAAACAAATGGTAAATTTTAATTGCTTTTTTTTTGTTGCTATAAAAACGTGGCAAGCCAAACAAAAAAAAAAATAAGAAGAAGAAAAACAAAAATATATAAAGAAAAATAAACAGAGGGAAAGAAACACACAATGCTGGCCATTTGCCAGGACACTTTTTGCTCTGCTCTGGTTGTTGTTGTTGTTGCTGCGAGTCTTGTAAATGGCTTCCCAAGCTCAAACGCCCTCATGCCTTCACATATGCAACTCGGCACGAAATTAAATTCAGCCAAGTTCACTGACCCAGAAATTGGGAAGAGTTTTTTTTTTCATTCCCATTTTTTTTTCTCTCTCTCCCTCTCCGGCTCTGTTCGTTTCATTTTAACGGCAACCAACAAATGCACATAATTGTTGAAAGGGCAGCCATAAAAATGTGGCACGAACAAGTCTCATAAATGTTAGCCACATTGTCAATTTGTGTTTCACAGTTTGATATATTTGTTTGCTCCATGAAAATAGTAAGTAAATTTATTGGCAATTATGGCTATAATCCCAGCTGCTAATTAATCAAAAAAAAGCGTTCAACTCGCAGACACCCAATAAGGTGTGAAAGTTTAAAAGCTCAAATTCTAAAATTATCCTTGAAAATTCTAGACTTCCATGGAACTCAAATCCCAAGATATTCCAAAGCAACTCTTATTGTCTCCAAGATTAAGGCTTTTATATAGGCAGACAGATTCTATCGATTTTTATATATATTTTTGGAGAAGAGAAATTTCCGAAGAAAATCCTGTGAAGCCCTTTCGAACATTTCATCAGCTTGATTCTATTTTAGAATTTAACTTTACCTATGAATCAGCTTTTTATGGCAACAGGTTTTTTTTTTACTTCACACATCTGTCAAATGCAAATGAAGAAAAGATTTTTTGGCTTTGATGAGTGCGAAGGAAAACTCTAAGCTGATTTAAATAAAGGTATTTAGGTAAGTAGGAAGCTGAAATTGATGTAGACTACATGAATGTGTTGAACGGATATAGCCTGACAGGAATTTAGCATATCAAAGCTCCAATCCGCCAGCAGGACACAGAAACATAAAAACTTTCATACAAACACGCACACACATGATTTTCTTTGCGCCTATGCGTGTGTGTGTGTGGGTTGAGGTAGTCGGCGGTAAACTTTTTGAGAAAAAGTCAAAAGGAAATGAAAAGCTTTTGGTTAAGGCAACATAGAAAAGGAAATGACGCATCAACACAATTGGAAATTGTGCACACGCACATAAATGAAAGTCTCTCGGATTGTCTGTTTGAATATTTGACTGAATTGGCACACAGACACACAGACACACACGAGCACACTTATTAAGGCCCAGAAGATGAAATAAATAAGCATGACACAAGCACACCAAAGCCGAGAGTAATAGTCTGAGGGAAAGGCGGCAGCCCTTTGGGCGCCAAATAGAGAGTTGACAAACGGCAAATGCGAAAAAGCAACATCACAACAACTGCCACAATGACAACAAATATAACAATGGCGGTCTCATGTACATACAATAAATAAATTAAAAAGCAAAGCTCTATGGAAAAAAAGGCGTCAAAGGCATAGAAAAAGTCGGGGGCCTCTAAGAAGGCAAATACACAAAGCGCGCAAGAGAGGGGCCATTGCTGAATGAGAGATGGCGCGAATGAATTTTATATAAGGTAATAAGGAATGGAGATTTGTCGGGGGGGAAATGGTGGGTACAGCTTTGTTGAGTCGGTCCTTTTCTCTAGACTAGTCTGATTTGACAAAGCAATAAAACAACAACAGAAACACAAATAATAACAAAACCTAGAGATGGGACAAAATGGAGGAAGAATTTTTATTATAAAATAGAAGAACTCAATATCTCTGGATAACACAACATTTTTCTTGTTTCTATATCCGGATGCTATCATGTGTCAAATCTGAAGTGCAATAATACCGAAATTGAATTGAGAATTCAACATTTCCTATTCGATAAGTCAAACCAAATAAAATTCCCTCAGGTTATTGTTTATCATTAGCAAAACAAATATGGGAGTGGGAATTGATGTTCAATACAATTTTCCCAGTAACTTTCTAAATTCTCTGAAGTGTCAAATACAAAGGCCCAGGCTATCGATTGTTGTTTTCAAAATGCAACCTTGTGGAAATGAAAAAGAATTGACAGTTTTCTATGCAATATGTCAGCCTGTGGTAATTGCAACAAAACTGAGGATTTCTCACTTTATGCGTCAAGTTTTTCTAAAACATTTCAATCTATTTTAATCGATAAGATTTTTAATTAAATTTCCTACTCTGCATTGACAATTGCCAAGACTGAACAATTTCTATCTGATGTATCAAAATGAAAAATAATATTTCTCAAAATTTTCCATTACTTTTAATTACTTTGATCTAAATTTAAATTGATTTCCATTTTGAGCTTGAAGAATATTTTCTTGCTTGCGATATTTAAATTCCTTCGTCAGCTCATCTCTAGTGGCAGCCATGACAATTGCTTAGGCGGCTTGTATGTAGTTTATCTGCTTGAGGCAATAGAAGTTGATGCCTTAAACAAGCTTATTTTTTTTTATTTTTCAGCTAAGCCTTGAGGGTAAGCTGTCTTGCCCAACTGTCTGTGTGTGCGTGAGTGTGCGGAATTTTTAATAAAATGACATGCAAACAGACACACACACCGGCTCACATGGATTGTGTGGCATACTTGCAGGGAGGAAGTGGGTTACTGGCACGCCCAAAGGTATGCAACAATCATTTTACATGTCGAAGCAGCGTTACATTTACAACCTCTTTTCCACTCAGAAGTTTAAGTGTATGTATATGGCAGTGAAAAGATGTGTGTTAATAAAACGAAGGCAGGCCGCATTGAAGCAAATCATTGAGGCCCATAAGCAGATGCGGATGGAATACCGCGCAACTGGTTTGTGTTTGATGCCTACCAATAAGAAACTTCATCGGCTGTGTGGATTTTATGAAGTGTACACATGTAGGAGTGTATTTTTGTAAAAGGCTTAAAGACGCTGCTGTTGCTGCTGCTGCTGCTGTGAGATGTACAGCAGCTGGTTCTGGTTTGATAGCCAAGTGCTTTTTAATAGTCCCGCTGAACATGGATCACGTATACGTATGCCCACTATGTTCAAGGTTCATTTGTACATTGCCATAAAGCACCCCCAAGACAATTTCCCTTGGCCTAAAAGTCGCATATTCTCTCTATATTTTGTGCTCATATTTATCTCATACGCAAGGTCGTCGGCTACACGCTTAAAGCATTTTTAATAAGCAGCACAGCAAATAAAACCTTAGAAACACACAATTTTTGCTTTTTCTTTTTCCTTTCTTTTTTTCTGTCATCTTTCAAAGCTACCCACACTGCGTTGTTATTTTTGGGTAAAAAATTTATGACAGTATCTAATTTTTTGGAAATATAAACAGACCAAGACGTGCATGAATTTAATTCTATTTTATTCGTGGAAAATTAGTTAAAACCAAACAATATAGGAAAGCTTATATTTAATACATATAGATATATGTATATATTCCGGGTAGATCGAATTATGTGTTCCCTCATATATGTTGCTATTTTCTCTTCTTCTCTCAACCGAAACGTGACCAAATTCCCAATTCAAAAGGAAAATATGTATAGTCAACTTTTTTAGTGTTCACTCGAACTATTCCAAAGACTTGAGATGACTTGTAGTGTTCTAGGAAGAAATAAGTAATTCGTCCTTCTATGCTTGGTTTTTAAATTGCTTAGCTCAAATTTTTAAAAATCATAAAAAATGTGAAGTGAACAATTCATTTATCATTAATTCCAGAAAAGTCAAGCATATCTCAAATTGTAAGCTTTCAGGAAACTTGGAGGCCTTTGAAAAAAAAAACTAACTAGAAAAATAATTTGATTTCTTAAAAAAAAAAAACAGGATTTTTTATTTAGTTTAACAAAAAATAAATCAAGTTACTTCTT
The DNA here is from genome assembly GCA_037075145.1 of Scaptodrosophila latifasciaeformis. Lineage (NCBI taxonomy): Eukaryota > Metazoa > Arthropoda > Insecta > Diptera > Drosophilidae > Scaptodrosophila > Scaptodrosophila latifasciaeformis. The sequence goes on from JBAMCM010000533.1 coordinate 100,083, forward strand.
TTGTAAACTTGTTCATTTTTGTTTTCTTATAAACATAAGGAGATATAAGTTGCCATATTGTGCTGCTAGCCGTACTGTCATATAAATGTCAAATTCATAAGCTTGCCTGGAACACTTAAACTTTTATATTTTTCAAGCAGAGTTTTTCCATATTTTTCCTTCTTATTTTTTTCTTCTTGAAAAGCTGACAAGCCAAATGAGATATAGAGAAAGTATACACAAGGATACACAAGCATACACTTATTGAATGTTTGTAGCTCTGAGAAAAAACAGAGACTCGTATTCAATATTCATTCGATGGCAGAAGCTTCAAGTTGGTGCCCTGGAGAGGGACCCGAAGGACCATTCATGTTAGTCATATAGGAAAAGTTCGTCATCCACCACTCTCTCCGCGCAACTTGATGTATTTTGCATACACTACGCATCGATTTGAAGGATGTTTTTCTACGTGCTGCGACACTCATAACTAGCGCTGTTTTCGAGCTGTGCGTGCTCCAAGGCTATTCAGTTTTTTTTGCGGATTCATTCATCAGTCTACCACTTGTCCGCCATATGTCTTGCGGACTGTGAAATATCTCTCAAAGGCGTTTGTCTGATTGCTACCGTTGCTGCTCCTGTACGACAACCTACACAGCCGCTAGGCATACGTTTGATCTGAGCTGCGTGTCACGCATGTTGCCCATTGCCACGCGTCATCAAATCGTGGTATGGAAAGCGCCAAAGCCAATGCCAACTCAGTTTGTCTGGCGTGACGAAAGCATTAAAGCAATTGAGTCACTGTGATTTTTCATTCAGCTTGAAAAGACAAATTTCAGAATGCTTGGCTTCAGCCAAAGGCACGTGACTTTCTTAAAATAATGTTTCGACAGAAAATATAAATAAATAAATATGAAATTCTTTAAAAAAAATACCAAAAATCACATTTTGTTTAACGTTTTTATATCTTTTTTTGAAATACTATTTCGTTGGCATTCTCTGACAGCAAATGCATCTTGTATTTATTTAAAAGCTTATTTATTATTTTAAGAGTTTCATAAAAAAAAAAAAGAAAAACATATTTCCTGAATTTATTTCCCAGGCAAAGGTAAACAAGCAACTGATATTTTTATTAATTAAAAACCAAACTGGGCTGGTTTTTTTTCAGATTTGGTTTTTTGGCTTAATTTCATTAAATAGAGTCAGGATACATTTAACACTTGATAATGCTGGCAAAATATTTAACCAAAACCAAACAATTTGGCGATAATAATTTGTCAGGTTGCAATACCAAAAAAATATGAAAAACTATTTGCTGGTATTAAATATGAAGCAGCTGTGTAAATAAATACCATATTCCCACACATTCGAAGGCACAAGCCAAAACCGCAAAAAAGGATAAATAGGCGATTTAAAAAATAAATGAAAATAGAATAATTTTTTATTCCATTGCATATTGAATTACAATTACAATTTCTATAAAATTTTTTTATTTATTATCTTGTTTAGTTTCACATTTTTGCGGTTTGAAGCTTTCAGTTTAAATGAAGGTAAATATATATTTTTTTTTTTTGTTGACTTGCAAATAAATTGAATCAATTCAATCGATACGATTGGAATTGCTATAGCTTTGAAAAATTCAATATTCAAGCTATCGAAGTTCGGCTGAAATTCAAGATTAAAAAATTTTTTAAGGCAAAATTTACCAAAAAAAAAAAATGTTCTTTTCTATTGAAAATATTTCAGCGACAAAGAAGGCGATGCTGAGTACTGGGCAGTTAAAGTATCGATAAAAAAAATCGTTCGATTGTCGATTATACCAATAAGAAAACAAGCAATAAAAGTGAGTACTAAGCAGCAGATCTAAATAGTATCGAAAAGGATCGCTTATGGGAAATAGAGGAAGAGCAAAATTTGTTTTTTAATTTTAATTTGAGTTTTTAGAATTCTCAAAATTAAAAGTTTATAGAGTCATCGAATTTTTTATTGAAAATATTTCGTACTCCCAAGTATATTACAGCTGACACCGACAAAGATGGCGATACGCAGTACTGGGCAGCTGAAGTATCGATAAAAAAAGCGACTATCGAACCTTGCCATACCAACAAGAGATCAAGCAATAAAGCTGCTATTACTCAATACTGAGTACTTAGCAGCAGATCTAAATAGTATCGTCTTAGCTTGAGTATCGAAAGGGATCGTTTATGGAAAATAGAGCAAGAGCAAAATTTTTTTTAATTTTAATTTGAGTTTTTGGAATTCTCAAAATTAAAAGTTTATTGAGTCATCAAATTTCCTAGCCAGTCAGCATTTTTTTCCGGGTTAAGAATACAAATGCATTCATCTTTTTTTTTTTGGTTGGTTAGAGTGACCACTCAGTTAGCATTTTTTTCCGAGAATTTTCCGTGTATTTCTGTTTATTTGTTTCTCTCTCATTCTCTTTCTCTGTCTTTCATTGTTTCTATCCCTCTCATATCTACGTGTCCACTTGTGCAAATAGATCCATCTGCTGGGTGCTGGTATAACTTATTCAGCAGACATCAATGTCAACGTTGGCGACATTTGTTTGCTTTTTGGTCACTGCAATTTAACAGTTATCTATATGAGAGTCCGTTATATGTACATATGTGTGTGTGTGTGTGTGTGCCTTTTGCTCTTACCATTCTATTTACATTTATTAATTGAGTAAGCTTTGAAGCATGTTTATTTATGTGGGAATTTAGTTTTCTTTGATTCAAAATAGAAAATTGGTCTATTTGCTTTTTTTTCAGGATTTTGACTTCGTCCAACTTGGTCGTTCTTTGTTGCGCTCCAAAAAATTGCTTTTAGTAAAATCAAATTAAATAGAAAATATATGTGTTTGTCTAAATTCTGACAAGTGGCAAATAAAGAAGAAGACCACTTTAAGGTTTGAATTTATTTTTGGGTATGCTTAATAAATTGTAAAATATCATAGAACCAAGACAAGAGAATGAATGCAAATGAAAGCCGGTGTGAAATGAGACTTTGCGGAGAGAGGCGAAAACCAAAAATGCCAAGGCAGTTCATATGTCAAATGCAGGCCTGCCTGGCCCTGACCACCGACTACAACAACAACAACAACAAGACCCTGGCAAGAGTCAACAGACAGCAACACAACACTACACAAACAACAACAACAACAACAACAACAACAAGTGAAACACTTGCAACTGCAGCTGCCAGTCAAGGCAACTAAGTCATGCAGTTTTGTTGGAATTCACAAGTGTCCGCTGCTCGTTAGTTTTGGAGAATCTCGTTTTTATCTTTCTTTCCTTCTATTTTTTTTTTTTTTTTTTTTTTTGTCTTTATTTATTTCTCCCACACTTCAGCAGTTGGGTTTTTTTTTATTTATTTATTTATTTTGTAGTTTTTCTGTAGTTTTCATAGATGCCCATTTTTTGTAGTCAGCCGAGCGCATGCATGAATTGAAAATGAAATTTTGTGTCAGTGTTACCAAGTATTATATAAAAGTTAACACACACACACACACACACCCAAGCAGGCATGAATATATATATATATTCAAACAGCATGTGCATGACCTCTGTTTTGATCTATGTATGCGTGTGTGTGTGTGTGTGTGTGTCAGAGCTCGTCATTTGTGCATCAGGCAGCTGGTGCCCTCGTCCTGTTACTTCTGCCTTTTTCAAGTATGTTTAGCTCTGAGCTCTATTCAGCCTGGGCATATCCACACACACACACGCACACACACACACACTCGCATACAAACATGGAGCCAAACTGATTGCTGGCATGACCTTCAGTTGTGTAAAACAAAATGAAACTAAAGCCAAACTGTTGGTAGGGACAAAAGCAAGCTATCACACACTCGCACACCCCAACACACTCTCACACACCCACACTAACCTATTCATGCTTGTGGCCAAAGAGTTTCCAATTGTATTTGTCTTAATATGGTTTTACTTCTGTTGTTTTACTGTTATTATTTTTCTCTTTGTTGTTGCTTTTATTGTTTCCGTGTGTTTGTGTGTGTGTGTGTGTGATAAATAAAAACATTTATGCTTGAGCACAAAGTGTCTGTTTGCTGGCATTTTTGTGTTGCCTACATTTTAGGGACCTTTGGAATTATTTCGAAGGCTATTCAAATCCATCTTAACCCTCTGCCGATTCGTTGACTGCAAAGACACGATTCTAATTTTCCTTGGCCAAGCAGGAAATGTGAAAGTCTTCAAACTTAGATACGCACTTCTCACTTGCTTCCCGGTTCCAAAACAATGGGGTCTCGACTAGGGGTTAAAAGCAAGTGCTTGAACCCATCAACTACTAATCTGGGCGTCAGAATGTTACAGTCACACACAAAGTCAAGCACAATTAACTCTTGAATGGTGGTTTATGGAGGTAAAATGTTCGGGTTCTTTAGCTTGGCAGCAACAAAACATCAGCAGCATCATCAAAAACTGCTTCCAGCTCTTAGCACTTAGCTTAGCCCAAATGCCAGTGTGATATTTTCGAATACGCTTTTCAAAGAAATTCTCAAAGACTTACAAATCGAAAGATCCAAAAGAAGAAGTTAGGAGATCTCAGGAATAAAAAAGGCTCAATGAGCGATCAATAAATTCCAGATAAAACTCATACTAGGAAATCCCAGAACTCATTCCAGAAATCCCAAAATTTTCAAAGAGACCAATGATCCCAAAATTTGTTTAAAAAAAAGAGTATTAAGTTATTCGAATATCTAAAAAGTATAGTGCTTATTTTTTTGTGGGAACACTTTGAATGGACTTTCAAAATGAGGCTCGCCCTGGTGGGGAAAGCATCCAGCCCTGGAGCCAAAAATTGTGCCATCATCAAACGAACCAAGCGCAAAAGCTAAAAAGGAGTGAAGCAAGTGATGAAGAGCAAAAGGTGCCGCCGAGGGGAAGTGAGTGAAAGAACTTTTGTGCATGACAATGAAACTTTTGTTTGGCGGGCGGCCCTCTATGGCAGCCAACAAATTGAAATTCCTTGCACAAGAATTAAAGAATTTCAATTGTAAAACATTTTGAGCTTTCTTTTTTCTTTTTTTTTCTTTCACTTGCCTTTCTTTCAGTCATTTTTTTTTTCTTTCCGTGCTGTTTGGCGGAAATTAGACGGGAAATTCAAAGCGACAAAACAAAACAAAACAAAACGAAAAAAATGAAAAAGAAAAAAAAAATGGGAAACCGGGGTTCCGACAAAGATCCCAATAGCGGGATTGTTGCGACGGCGACGGCTCTGGCAATAACGGTAGCAATTAAGTTGCGCCCACACACACACACACACACATACACAGAGCAAGAGAAACATACAAATTAAATTTAATTAGAAATTAAATGGAAATAAATTGGATTATTTAATTAAAAGCAAAAAGGCTCGCGGAAACAACAGAACCGAAGGGAGCGGCTGGCTGGGCTAGAGATGAGAGGGTGTCACAAAAATAAAAAAAAAACAAAATAGATGAAAACTTACCTTTAATCTCGGCACAGACCAAGAGCAGCAGCAGCCAACCTAGCCAATGCCAGTTGAGTAATCCGAAAGTGGCTGTTGTCGACGATGTCGAAGTCGTCGCTCTGGCGGAGCGGGCAAAAACGCGGGCGTACATTTTGAATTGAAGACTTTTTCCAAGTGTCTTTGTTGGTGTTGTTGTTGTTGTTGTTGTGCTTGTTCTTTTATCTTGTAGTGGTTATATGTACTTTATTATTATGGCGTTTACCGTGACGTTTATATTGGTCTTTCTTCTTCTTCTTCTTTTTGTAATTTGCTGGGTTTGCCTATTTTTTTATTTGTTTGCACGCAGCCGAAAATTCCCGCGCGTTTTCTACCCGATTTTTTGTTTGTATTAATTTGTAAGTGTGTGTGCGTGTGTGTGTGTGTGTGTGTGCTTACGGACACGCGATCCGCGGCTTTCAATAGAAATCGTTGCGGTTTTGTGGGTCAGACTCGATGCTAGCTAACGATTTCGTCAAATTAGAACTCAAAGCTCACACCTCGTCCATTTTTTTTTCGTATTTCTTTTTTTTTTTTTTTTGGTTAAATGCGAAACGTGTTTCGTTTATTTTGTTATATTTTTTTTTTTTACTTTTGTTTTCTTTCCGTTATGTGTTAAACGTACTCACGGGACCGATTTCCAAATGAGCTGAATGCCCTACACATTTTTTTTCATATATCTTTTAATATATATTTTTTGCTTCTTCTTCTTCTTCTCTTTATTATATTTTTGTTGTCTATGATTGGCTTCCTTTTTCCTTATTCCTTTTAAGTGTTTTTTCAAATTGCCCACTCAGTTCAGTTGTTTGCGTTGCCGACTCTATTTCTACTGTTGTTGTTGTTGTTGCTGTTGTTCCGTTATTTTGAGTGTTTTGCAATTTAATACTTTTTGGGAAACTTTTCTTTTAGTCGGAGTAAATTCAATTTTCTTGTTAAGCACCGAAGCAGTAAATTTTGTTTAGTGCTTTTTTTTTTGGATTTATTCGATTCGATTCGATTCGAAATATTTGTTCGTTAATTTGTTTCTTTTTGTTTTTTGGGTATTTGTATTTTTTCGCACAATGTAATGTGGCTTGAGAATTTTCATTACCATTATCTCGACATCATAAATCATGCGCCTGGCGTATTCGCAAGATTTTTAGGCAACGACTTGAGCGAAATCAAAAGCAAAATCAGCGGGTGCTCAGACCAATTACGGAACATTAAGCCACACACGCATACAAAGCCAACACATTATTCACTCTCCTCCCACTTGCTCATTTCACTTCACTTGCTGTCTTCTTCACATCGCATACTCAGAGTCATTTACGCACTCACTCAACGAGTGGTGGGAGCGACGGTGGCGTCGGCGTCGGCGGCACTAACACTGCAATACGAATTGGAAAAGTGTAAAGATGATGATGATGACGACGGCGGAAACTGAAAGGAATTTGTTGGTAATGCTGTTGTTGTTGTTTTTGTTGTTATTGTCATTTGTAAACGAGGTGTTGGATTATCCTTTGAGTAATTTATCTTGTCGCCTAGAGCTTAGCACTTTCACTATTCGTACGCTTGTTCACTTGCTTGCTTGTTTTGAGTTGTTTAATGTTTGCTTTAGAACACCGTTTTAGTTGCTCCAATCTGGATTTCTTCTGCAGTTTGAAGCTCAATATTTTTATTTTTATAATTTTTCTTAATTAATTTTCTATTTTTTTTTTTTTTTTTTTTTTTTTGATTTGTCAATTCACTAATCCACTTGAATATTCACTTTAATCACTACTCCACTCGTCCTAGGTGTATTTCTGCTTTCTGCCATTCAAATCAGCAAGTAATCTAGCACCTGATAAGAGGGTTCAAGCTCATTAAATACAATTCCTTCTTTTTTTATTGGTTGTCTCCACAAACCACCAGCACAATAAATCAAAAAACGCGTGCTTCGCTTTCGAGTAACAGGATGAAACTGAAAATGCTGTGGCCAAATCTGGTAAGCACCGCACCACTCGGTTTCATCACAGTGTGTGTGATTCTTTCTGCCCGAACGGAACGCCAATATTCGTCTACCAACACTTCGGCTCCAGCGCCTTTCCCAAGCGACCCACAAGAGCCCAAGTCGAGCAAAGAGAGCTCTGGCTGTTTAGCATTCACTCAGGCCTTCTCTTTGAGTGAAAGAGACTGAACCAAGGGCTGGTAGGGTTGCTCAAAAGAGAGGAAAGCTGCCATTTCTAAGTCAATAAAAGTTAATGTAAAAAAAAAACAATATTTAATTAAATAATTTTTTTTAATATTAAAAAACGAGTTTTTATTATTTTAATTTATTCATTTTTATTATTTTTTTAATGATTTTTAGTTTGACCTAAATAAAACGGATTAAAGCATATTTGAAAAAAGAATTAAGTTTTTGAATAATTTTTCGTTAACTATTTTGATTTCATTTATTTGATTTTGTTTTAAAAAATTTCAAGATGTTCTATAAATTCCATTTTAATCTTCCGAGCCAACTAACCGGCAAATGGCCAATCCAATTACCATTTCAAGTAAATCTGACTGACCTAGGTCAGTTCAACTCCCTGCCATATAAGAGACTGACAAAAGAAAAAACTCTTATACGCAGACTCTTAAGTGAAGAGAAAACTTCCTTTTGGTTTGGCTCAACTTGCATGCTCTTTGAATTTACTCTTTGATGCCTCCTGCTAAGCCGTTTCAATTGAATAAAAAAATGCATTTTTAATTAAGGTGTTTAATTAGTTTATTTTATTTTTTTTTTTCAGATTGCTTCCAACACAGTCTGTGTCAGAGCAAATCTATTTATTTATTAACTTTTTTGGTGGTCATTGTTTGTAAATATACTTGACTGCTTTTCAATCAATTTACAAAACTTTTTAATTACAAGTCAATTTCATTTAGAAACATACACACACACCAACCCAAATAAAAGCAGATAAAACACACATGGTCGGTCAGTTGAAATGTATAAATCAATTAAATTAATTAGCAGCTCGTATAATTGCCTTTGTGGCAGGAGATGGGTAGCCCGGGATAAAAAGCTGCCACGATTTTAATTTGTTTTTTTTTTGTTGGAAGCAAAACTTTGTGATTACCGATTTATTACCGAACTGGCCCAATTTTAAAATCATTGAAAAATATTACGCAATCAAAGCTTTCGATGGACTTTTAAATAGCCTACCAAGGCCAAATAAATTATAAATTTTTGGGGCCAATAAAATGCTTAAGATTTTGGTGACATAATGGAGAAAAAAAAAACCCCTGAAATTATGAAGCACTTGTTCCCCTAACTAGCCGACCCGATGGGCCCACCCAAGATGGCAATTAGCGACAAGCTGAATGCACACGTGTCAATCGCACGCTGACTTCTTTTAAAGCCGATTAAGACCACCCGAAAAACTGAATGGACTTGGTATAACTCTGGGCATGGTGTGAGGAACGAGTCTATCAGGCCAAAACAAAATCAGTAAACTTTTTAATTGAAACGATTTGTAAAATGCTCCCAGAAGAGCACCGAATGGCAGAAACTTTCATTTGCTTTTAATCTGTTGGCATCGTTGATGTACCTTCTTCTGGGGCCAATCGAAGTCGAGGCAAAGCCGAAATGAGCAAGATGTGAAAACACAATAAGCTGACCCGCAACAAATTGTTGCCCACAAGGATTGACCCAGGCGAGGCTTTTGTTTTTCAAGTTTTGTGTGATTTCTTTATTGAATTATTTGGCTGGCTTAGCTCCACCCCTGAAGCCCTTCAATGTATTTTCCACTGATTCTTTGAGTCAGCTTGGCTGCCTTCTGCTCTGCTTCTTGGTAACCTCTTCTCCAGTTTATATTGATTTTCATTGTAGACGAGTGAGGGATTTGTGCTTTGTGGCGATTTCCTGTTGCTGCCCTTGCGAAAGAGGAAGACGAAGAAAATAAAGACGGAAAAACATAAATTTGAAGCATTTGGCAAATCATTATTCCAATCAGCGGCATCGTCACCACGCGCCGCACACCCACATCCACGCACAATTGGATTTGCCAACGTCACACAAACAAATCAAAAATCTATTAAGCACAGTCGGTTGGGATTAGAGGACATGGGTCCGGGTCTGATACTCTGTGGTCACGTGTCGCACAATTTGCAATGATATCACGCAGTCGGTAACAAGCAAAAAAATAAAGACACAAAGGTGTGCGGATATGGTTTCAGATACAAGATACAAGATACAAAAAGTGTGGGCAAAATATAGGCGTGATGGCTTCATTAGAGAGTGAAAACTGTGAAGCCTGACTTGCTCCCATCTTGGGGTTACCGGGTGACTGGGACTGCACTCGCAATCCCATAGGGTGGGAGCCTGGTAGTCTGGCCCATCTGCTTCTTTTTTTTTTTTGGGCTCAACGAGGCATGAAAAATTATGCTGGAGTATTTTGATTTGACTCGTTTGCCTAGGAAAGAAGAGCAGCAGATCTAAGCAGCCCAGACGGCCCGTGAGAGTTTTAATAATGAAACAAACACAACCAAACACAACCCAAACCAACCCACAATAAACAGCCAAACAAAAACAATGACAAGACCAGCCACCACAACCAGGCCAAAAGCAAAAGCAGAAACAACAAGCAGACCAACAATAAATGAACGGCATTGCAATAAAAACCAAACCCGCATAATTTAACACAAGTGCGCTCAGTTGGCCAGGGATAAAAACAAGGATGGGACTAGCCAGCTTGGGAGCAGCAAACAAACAGGACTGACTGAAAATGTGGGTGACTGCAAATTGTTCTGGGTATCCTGGGAGAGGCGGGGCCAACACTCGCCACCCACCCAAGATCTCCGGCACTGACACCGAGGGTGCAAAAAATGTCTCAATTATTTGTGCACTCGGAAAGGCCCCAAGCAATCCAGCCGGGAATACACTTTTCAATAAAAAAATATATTTATTATTTTTATTAAACTGAGAATAAAATAAGCAATTTCTTTTCTCTTTGGTTGAGATGATTTCGATTAAATATCGATATTTTTTCTATCGATACTCCGCTTCATACTACTTTCTTAGCTGCGCCGCTACCTTTTCCTTTTTGTCTTGCTTGCCAAGTCAAGAGCATTTCAAAGTCCTTGTCTGCTGGCTGACTCTTTGATTTGGTCACATTTTATTGCTGGTAACATTAACATTTAAAACAATTTTCAATGTTGTAAAAATAACTGTCAACACAAGTTGGAAAAAATAAAAAGAAAATCAAACTAGCCAAAACCCAAGCGTAAGAATCAAAGTCAGACAAAAAAAAGGAAAAATCAAAAACAAAACCAAAACCGTTTGCTATTTGCGGCACGTTATTTTGCGGGGGTGTTTGGGTTGTGTTTGTTTGAGCCACTTCACACGCCTGCATACTTAATAATACCATGCCCTCATGCCAGCAGTTTGCTTAACCTAACCCGGCAAACAGCCCAGCCAGGATATGCCTTCCCCTTTCGAAAACAACGACTATGAATGTTTTGCCTTTGCCTTTGCCTTTGCCTTTGCCATTTGGCCCGGCGCTCCATACCCCTGTAACCTCTCATTCCGTGCTCCCTTTTTGGTGGCAAAACAGTTTTTTCCCTTATCGCTCAAATGTCATCGACTGTCGGCAGTTGGCACACCAACAGTTAGGCTTCTTTGCCCCACACAAACACACACACACACACACACACACATACGCAGTGGCATTTTGGCTTACTGGCTTCGTTGGCTGAGGCGTTCATTTGTGAAATTCAAGCCATGTCCATGGGGCGGCACTTGCGGCGTTTAGTTAGTAATTTAGCGCATTTATGTCGCAATTTATGCAAACGGAAAAGCAATTGAAATGGAAGTGAGCTTAAGGCCAGGGCCAGAACCAGGGCGGGCTGGGAAGTAACAACCGAAAAGGAGTAGCTAGCACGCCACTTACCAAGATTTTTCTCCTCGCCAGTCGACGGCTTTAAGTGCACAATAATTGTAGTTGTGCGTTTTGCCACAGTTTGTTTGTCGTCTTTTCAACATGTTTGGGTTCCTTTTTTTCCTACTTTGTTTCACAGAATTTAGACTTCATAAATACATGTGAGTAGTAGACTATATAAAGACTGTTCACAGACAGTTGACTTTAGCTTTCCCATAATATCAAATATGTATGTGGGTTGTGGTTAGATGACAACCCTAGACAATGAAGATATCGATGATATCGATCTTGAAGCAACAAAGCATATTATTTGGGTTGTGTAAGAAAAGCTAAGGAAACTTTGATAAAGACGGTCAGAAAATTCTTAAAGAAATCGGAGGCTATTCCAGGAATTCATATATATGAGCCAATGAGCCTAAGTCGATTAATTTCCACATTTGTAAGCAATTGAAATTAATTAAAAGCATTTGAACGCATTTAAATTAATTTCGAATTAGAAACTGTCATTTATATGCGAAATAAAAGCTATAGGCTTTGTTATAGGAGGAAGCGTTTTTCCTCCCGCATGAAAATCGGAAGGGGGCAGGGGAATGAATGTTCTTGAGCAACTAACTTTTTATTCAGTATACATATATGCCAGACGCAGCTGGCGAAAGGGTATGCAAAAAGTAACAAGCAAAAATTGCCAGACGCCGCCAACGAACAGGGCGCGCAACAATGCAAGAATTTGAGTGAGACTGTTACAAATAACTCACTCAAATTCAAAACCAAAATAAGAGGCTCAAATGTGCTCAAACAGGCTTTCCATGACTTAAATAGTTTAATTTTTGTGTAATTTTAAAGTCGTTGGAGCCAACGAAGAATGTAAAGTCCTGTATGCATTCTGGTGCCAAAAACGTTCAAATGATGAAAGCGAAAGGTGAGGAAAACCTTTCAACAAACTGTGTAATCCATTTGGTCAAGGCTGCTCATTCAAAGAGACGTCAATAGCAGCGTAGGCAATCGCTATTGAGACACATACAAAGCAGGATTCGGTGATCTGATTTGAGAATTATTCATTGGGCTGGAGAATTTGCACGGCCCTGCAGCATTCCAGCCACACAATTTGTATATCCTTTTGGAAGGCTTTGAAGCAAACGCACGATATGCCAGTTACTCACATTTCACCATTGGCAATAAATACCAAGAGTTTGACAATAAAAGCAACGCCTGTTATAGTGAAGATATGGGAGAATATTTTGCACAATACCTTGGATGGCGATTCGTCACTTTCGATCGAATTTCAGAGCTTAAAGGAAAGGACCATATAGTGTCCGGATTTTGGTTGCTTTGTGGTTTGGTATAAACAGATAACAGCTGAAAGCCTCTCAATTATTTTCAAATTTAATGAAGAGCAAATTAATTATTTTAGCCATCTGAATGGACAGTATATAAATGGCGGATGGTTTCCAGAACGTATGCATGCCCGAGGCATAGTCTCTCATGGTCCTTGGCTGGGCGAGCTGAAATAGTGAACAGTAAACAATTCTTGAGTCGAAGAAATTTATTAAAATATTAAAGGAAGTTCTTATAAGCTTATAAAAGCACCTGCGTATTTCAAGGGACTACAGCGTACGTGGGTATGTCACGCAAATTTAATTCAAGGATTTCCCCACTCTTGGTCATGGCTAGGCAAGAGGCTTTCAGCATATTAACATAAATAAATAAAGAGTAACTAATGCAATGGCCCAAATCTAACACGTCCACTCTCGCACATACACACACACCAATGGACCAGATTAAAACTCATACCATGAAGGACCTTCCAGCCGCCGCAAACAATAACATTAAGTTGCACTATTGGTCACTAGCCCCACATATAATATGCTTGTGCTGAGAGCGGAGGGTCCACAGAGAAAGGGAGTATATATAAATATAAAAAAGGTCAAAATGTCGCTGATAGTTTCCATAATGCGGCAGTTTGAGGTCCTTGAACCACATAAATTCCTCATTGAAATCAATAACAAATCAAATGAGACAGCACCCCCCAACGGACGTAGAAGTGGCTAGTGGGCAGAGTGCTCAGATAAAAGCGTTGACAGCCGGAGACGGAGGGACAAACGATGACGGTGACAGAGCCGCTAGCGACATTGGCTTGTGTTTAAGTTAATAAATTGCCGGCAGGATTTATGGTACTGGCGGCTGCCCTCTACGGCAATGACATTTCAATGTTTACATAAGCCATGCCAACCGTGTGGTCTTTCTCTTCTCTTTCAATATCTTTGGGTGTTTATATTAATTTCTATTTATGTGGTCGCAGTCAAAGAGTATGCTCTGTGTGTGTGTGTCTGTGTGTGTTTGTGTGTGGCATAAGCATGACATTGCAAATGGCGGATAGGTCCATATGCATTGCAAAAACCATTTATGTGACCGAGTCTGTGGGTGTATGTGCAATTTGATTAAATCAGCCATGTGAGAAATTCAATCATGGCCTTCTGCTAAACACATGTAGCACATTTATGCTACAATATAAACCCGATATATAGGCCGATATATGTTAAAAAAAAAATTTATAAGGATCAGTTTTCATAATGGTCCTCATTTCAGTAAATCTGAGAAGTAAACATAAAGAATTATTAATGATATTATTGAAAATCAGCTGATATAGCCTATTGTATCTTGGAGCTTTAAGGATCAAAAAGATCCAGCTTAGCTAAAATTTATATTTCTTTTTGTTTGTTTATTTTATCGTGTCTTTACTTTCTCAGCTCTGGACTTTGTGTCACAATTTAGAAAGCTTTTAGTGGGTGTCTGAAATGCACGCCAGCATGTCATTAAACTGGCAAGTCCATTACCCCAACCAATTCCAATACTTTTTAGTATTGCCAACCCGACAATGACCGCCAAATTTATGACATATCATATAGGCATAAATGGAATTCAGCAGAATCATAGAATTGATTAAATCAGGGTTACTGCAATGAGAATTGAATGCTTGGAAATATTTTAAAGATTGTTAAAATTTTCCGATTTAGAAAAACCAACAAAGAATTAATTTATTTTTTCTTTACTTCTCTTTTTTTTGTACTTGCTGATTTGAGTGATCGTTTGGTAATAAACCTTTTACGTCTACGTTTCGATCTGTGTGATTTTGCCGATTTGAGGGATCGTTTGGTAATAAACCTTTTACGTCTGCGTTTCGATCTGTGTGATTTAGCTGGAGTGTTTCTTGATAGTTCCAATTCACGTTTGGGTCGGAGTCCCTGTTTGATTACAATGCATGAAAGTCCATCATCGGTGCTTGGTGTGGTTGTTGATGTTGATGACGACGTTGGTGAATACGTTGAGGAAGTTGGGTAAGCGCAAGCAGTTGTGTCAGGTGTTGAGCCAGTAGTTGTGCCACCTGTTGTCCCATCTCCACTGCCGGTTGTGGTGGTTGAGCCATCAGCCTGACGAGCTGTTACAGGCGTATAAGTTGTACATGATGTAGTGCTGGCTGTACCTGTTTGACGGGCGGCTTCCCCAGCATTAGTTTCCGATTGATCTGTATAGACACTGTTGTCAGGGTCAGCTGGATACTGGCCAGTATCACGAGCTTCAGTACTTTCGCCATCGGTAAAGCAAATTTCTGTTACTGTTCCATTGCTTAGTAAATTAGCTAAAAATTGCTTAGTATTTGCTGCAATGCTCAAGAGCGAGGCTGAGCTAACGAAACGTCCAGAGGGTTCTGGATCGTTTTGGACTAAGGTCCTTAAGATCCAAAGAACCTCCTTGGCCGACAATGAAGGAACAATTACGCGACGTGCTGCGAATTCATTTTAATTTGAATAAATTTATTTATCTATTTATTTATTTTTTTCACTTTTCCCCACCTAATGTTGTTGTTGGAAGGATAAATACCAAAAGAAAACTTAAATAAACTTTCATTTCATTTGACTTTTTAAGAGCTTCACGTATGAGTACTCGTATAGAACTGAAAGAAATTCGCGATTTTTGCAACTTTTAAGTCACAAAAAAGATATAACCAAATTTAAGCTCAAAGAAAGTTCATGAATATGTCTGGCTCTAATTTCAGAAAGATTTTCTATATTTCAGCATATATTCAAATCAACCTGCAAAAGTAAAAGTTTTTAATCTTCATAAATTATTTTAATGTTAAAAATTCTTCATTTATTAACAGAAATGTCAAGCCTTAACTAAAGATTAATTTATCTTGTCAAAAGACTTTTATTTTTTCATCATCTTAGTACTTATCTTTAGAATAATTGATAAGCACACATTTCACACAATATTATAGGAATAAAATATTAAGAGAGATAAAAGAAAAAAAAAACTTATACACCGTGTAATCCTAGGTAGCCCAAAGTCCTGAGGAGCTTACAACGAGTAGATTACTTGCTAACTGTAGTCAGAATAAGATCAACATCTTTGGCATAGATTATTTTAGATGGCGGATTTTGAATCCCATTAAAAGACACGTCATAATTTACCAAATTTACCACGCACCAGAGAGTCATAAATAAAATCCATTAGACCCCATGAATTAATTATAAAGAACAATTGATTTTATTTTATCCGTTTGAATCAGAGGTCTAATTTGAATACAATACAGGTGGCTCCATAACCAATTGGCTAAATGTTGAAATTGTTCAATTGTAATTGAGCTTTATTCGGCCGATTAATGTTAGATCTACTGAACCTATTGTTGTAATAGATGAACTAGCATGCAGCTAAGTCAGTATTACTTTTACCTAGAAACTTGTAGGACTTGAGATCTGCGACCCGAAATGTACTAGTACTTCTGTAAATATATGCATCTGAGTTAGTACTACCTGTAGTATATAATTAAAATTGTGAACCAAATGATAATTGATTATTATTGCTTATTTCAATTTATACCTCCCAAAGAAATAATATGAAAGAAGTAGTTGACAAAAAAAAGGTTTATTAAATCATTTTTGTCATTTGTGTATATATTAAAATATTAGCCAAGCTCATTGTTTTCGTTGCGGTGACTTTACTTCAAGAGCCTCGTTATCGGGCATAACCACAATGATTAAGCAATATTTAGCTATATAATAGAAATTAGCTTTGTCGATGGCGAAAATGTCCTAGGCCGGGACATTGACCTAGCTGACCCACATGAACACTCGAAAGAACCAAAACGGATTCAAGGTTTCTGCAAATTTTTAGTTACAAAACGTTTTTTGAATTCAAGAAGATCGAAGAAAGCTCGTCGTTTATTTAGTTTTATGATTTATAACAAATTAATTCAATTCCTACAAAAAAAGGCATTTAATGAATTCCATATTAATCATTTTGAGTCATTTCATTAATATTTACCAATTTTTTATAAAATATTTTTTCGAAAAAACTATATTGCTTGGGGTCATGAGAGCCCATGCCGAATGTGATTTCTATAAGTATATATTTATTATCCGCCTTGTCCTGGGTTTTACATTGGAATAAGCTTCATAGTTTATACCAATGTAGGTAATTTAGAGAACACCAAATCCGTGAACGCCCAAAGTGACCCACATGACTTATAGAAAAATCGATATAGCCGTCCGTCAGAATATAAGAAACACTTCATATACAAAAACTTATCCAAAATACGGAGAAGATTTTTATATCTACAGCTTCTTCAGATTATGTTGACACTCTCCTAAGTTAGGTAGTTCAGAACCGAAGTCTAGTTCATTTAAGTTATTTTTGGAATCCTCGTTTCCCTCACACTCTCAAATATACATAAATATTTAGAAGAAAATATCAAATGTAAAATAATAAAATAGTATATAATCAAGGCTGCCTCGGACTGTACGAATTAATCTCGGGATCTTCTTCACACTCGAGCAAAATTATCGCATTTGAAATCAACAACAGCTCATCTTTTCTTTGGTTTTGAAAATTTAATGAAGACGAAATTGCTTGCTTAAATAAATCAATAAATAACTTAAATTTAAATTTATAGATTAATCAAGAATTAATAATTTAATTAATGCTTTTTGAATTGCAGTTTCGTTAGTTTTCTAGCCAAAGACCTTTTACGTCTACGATTTGATCTGCTGAATTTTATCTTCTGTTGGTTCGATGAACGCAACTCACGCCTATGACGTGCACCTTGTTTGACGACCAAACAAGTTAATCCGTCACTGGTTGAACCTGTGGACGAGCCGCTGGTTCCCGTAACCGATGTACCAGATCCAGTTCCAGAGCTAGTTCCGGAGCCTGATGTAGCACCAGTAGTAGCTTGTCGGGCAGCATCCTCGTCGTTCATTTTGCTGTCATCATCATTTACTTCGGAATATGGGTCAGCTGCATACTGGTCAGCTTCCCTTCCCTGAATTTGTTCTCCCTCGGCACTACGACTGACAAAGCAAACTTCTTGAGTCGTACCGCTTGATGTGCTCGTTGATCCACTACTCAGCATGTCAGATAACATTTGCATGGTAACATTTGAGGTAACCACATCGTATAGGATTGAGCCTCCGATGCCCTTGGTTAAGCCTACGGCAAAGCCGGAAAGAGCTGCCAGGCCTGAGCTGATGGAACGTCCAGCAGGAAGTATATCCTCTTGTTGCAGGAGTCTCAAAATGTCTTTCACCTCCTCAGCTGACAGCCGACGAAGGACAATGCGACGAGCTAGGAACATTCAAATTATTTTTTTAATTTTTTTCCACATTTTTTTTTATTGCACTGTCACTCACCGTCTGTATTGGTTGATTGGATTAAGACAAAAATGGCAATAAATGCCAATAATAAATTAGAATGTATTTTCATTTCACTTGCTTTTTGGAGAGCTTCACGCACGCGTAGACGATCAAAACTGAAACAAATTTCAAATTTTGCCCATCTTTTATGCCAGTCAAAAAAGGCAGTCACACACACATCTAAATTACATATACAAAACGAAAAAAGAAACTCGAAGAAAGTTCATAAGTCAAATGGGCTTTGACACCAAACAGACGCTCCGTCATTTGGCATAAATGCAAATTAATTCGCCGAAAAAAAAAATTTTTGAAAAGCTTAAAAAAATTAAAGATCGATTTTGACTGAATGTTTTGCTTTGCTAAAAGTTCTTTTGATTAAGCCCAATTGAGAATTCTTTCAAATTTAAATTGAAATGAAAAAGTTTTAGTGAATGAAGAGAAAAAGAAATCTTTCCCAAATTCTGAAACTCATTTAACCTTTGACAACACACAAAAGTTGAAAATTATTTCGTCTGGCAAAACCGGTTAAAGTTTATTTCTTATTCAAGCCATACTATTTTTGACAAAAACAATACAAGTGGCCGAGTTGGCTGTATTGGAAGTGCTGCCGGTTGTGGTGGGGCTATTGGTTCCAGAACCCGTGCCGGTACCCGTTACTGTGGAAGTACCTCCCACCTGCCTTCCACTCTCATCATCCGTGGCGGTTCCATAATCAGGATAATCATGCTTTTGGCTAATCTTTTTCAGTTGGCGATGACGATGACGATGATGCTGACGCTTATGCAAATGCCTAGATTCAAATGTCTGCTCCGGCTTCCAAGTCCTCAAGTCAGCCGCTTCATTGAGACTTCTGCCGCTGCGTGTATTAAAGCAAATCTCCTGAGAACTGCCGTTATATGTAAGAGCATCTTCCGTAATATTAGCTGTGATCACATCGTATACAAACACTCCTGCCAGAGCTTTCGTTAGCCCCAGACCAAAGCCAGATAGGGCAGCCAGGCCACTGACCACAGATCTACCAGCTGGCACAGCAGACTCCAAGTGGTTTTCCCTCAAAAAACGCCAAACCTGATGACCGCTCAAGCGACGCAATGCCAAAGGCTTAGCTGGTTATGATGCAAGGAAACCTCTAGTTTAACCAACCAAAGTCTAGGATTTAGAATCGACTCACCAGTTATTGGCTCGAGTTGCTCTGGCAAACTGCACAAAAATAATAGAAGCAACAACTTTATTAACCATTGAGTTCTCATCTTTAGAGAATTAGGTAAAAGTGACCATTTGGTAATGGGTTTTTATAGAAGAAAAGCCAATCACCCAGGTCAGTCATTATATTAATTATTGAAAGACACATGAAGTTTTAAAGCTCTTCGCATTCTTAGCAAAAATCAGAAAAGTTACTAGGTCAAATATAAAAAATATTAATCAACGACTTTCACTTTTCATAAATACACAAAAGCATAAATTGGTTTCGCTGAAACATGTCAAAAAATGTGGCCAACTTTCATTCATTTCTAAGCCAAAAAAAAAAAAAAAATTAATATTCTTAATGGGAAGCAAAAAGAAAAAAAAATAAAAATAAATAAATATTCACATAGGCCAAGTCAAAGGTGGGCTATTTCATAAGTCATCATCATTATCAACGGCAGCAGCAGCAGCAGCATCTAAAAACATAGCCAAATCTTGTCAGTCTAGAAATCTTATGTAACCCATAACCCGCTAACTAATCTGCTGAAAACATTTCTCTTCTCTAGTATTTCTCATTTCTTGGCTTGTTTTGTCTTGGCTTCCTATTAGTATTTTTTTGTTTTCGCCTCGTTGATGACCCTAAAAAACATTAAGTCATTATATAGTTTTATGTCTTTAAGTCACGTCCTCCTCAAAATACGTAGTCATTTCCATAAACTAAATTTATTTAGCACGTGGAAGTTCTCATGCAAGTATAAAAATAACTTTTCTCTGTCTCTCTCTCTTTTAACGGCCCAAATAAAAATTAAATAAAGCATTTCAGTTTTAAGGAAAACTCCTGAAAATCTCTGAAGCGTAAGATTTCTCATATTTTGTTTTAGGTCTTCAGCTAATCCAAAAAGTCTTTTTAAATATTTTTGCAGAACAAGAAAGTATTTATTTTTGTTCTTTCATTTTTTTGGAGCTCTTAAAGAGACATTCCAGCAACCGAACTGTATGTTAGTTTGCTGCCAACGAACGCCTTGAACAGGCACTTCCAAGTTAAATGCCCGGGGCAACGAAATGAAACTTTGCTAAACATTTTGAGCTGCTTAAAGTGGCGACGCCCATAATGTTTGGCTGCCTGTCTTTTCTCTTTTTTAGCACTTTCATAAAATGCAACAGCTGCTTGCCCGGCGGCATCCAACAAGTGACATAGATGAATATCATGAATACCATCGAATTGGCTAAGCACTTTAGAAATGTCAGCTTCATTAGCCAAACAGTGGTAGAGTGGATAAATATATTTTTTTTATTCTTATTAAAGTTTAAATTTTTGCAATATTTTGATTGGATTCTTCACTGATTTAATATTTAAAATAAATTGTTCACCTTCTCTTCTGACTAAATACCAACTAAATGATTCAGTTAATTAAAAGCTATCAAATTTATTCCATTCAGAATAAAAGAATGATAAATATTTCTAAAATAAAAACTATTTGTTCCTGGAACAGAATTGGATCAGATATCCGAATCAGGACGAATTAATGGTCGGTTTGTTTTTAGAATTCCGAACTCACTCTTGTGGAATTTATAAAATTAAAATTGAATTATCAGAAACTGTAATATTTGCTCATTTCACATCTGTTGATGTACTCCACACCAAATATTTTTATAAAATCATTTCGGATCAAAAAATTATTTTAATTATCAAAAATTATGATGAAATACTCTGAGCACTTTAGATTTAAAGCCAAACTGATTTTAATTTTACACCAAAAACTAAGAACTTAATAATTAAAGTTTTATTTTATTTAAAATGTAAAAATTGTTAACATTTTCGCAACCAGTGTGCAGCATGTGGCGCATTGCGCTTGTTCCCGTCATACGCCCCATTGGTAGTGATTTACGATGGTGTATGGGGCTGTGGAGTTGGGATTCTTTAGCCAAATGGTGGTGGGGGAGGGTGGTGACATGAGTCTCTGCTAACCGTGCAGTACAAGGTTTCATTTGCAGCTCGTTAATCAGAGTTCCTTCGGCTTCAGTCTTATTTTCAATCGCATGCAAAAAATAATCAAATTATCAACTGCAATTTAAAAGGCAAGCACATACATATTTGCCATGCTTTAGCCTTTAAATTGATAGAGATACTTTCCACACCATTTTACTTTATGCCTGAAGCCAGGAAATGCTGTGTAATTTTAGCCGTCCGAACATTTACCACTTGCCAGACTGCGCCCCCACCAAAGACAAAGCAAT
This sequence comes from Scaptodrosophila latifasciaeformis, assembly GCA_037075145.1. Lineage (NCBI taxonomy): Eukaryota > Metazoa > Arthropoda > Insecta > Diptera > Drosophilidae > Scaptodrosophila > Scaptodrosophila latifasciaeformis. The sequence continues at coordinate 121,534 of JBAMCM010000533.1, forward strand.
ATTTTCGGAATTTATGTTGTATGCCTCAGCGGTTTTATGTTGCACTCAGCCGTGCAACAATTGCAGTCGGTGGCAACGGCATAACAGTGAGACATTCCAGAGCCTTGTTGTCTTACCTTAAGTCCTAAACGAAACCAAAAAAAAAAACTTGGCAAATTTAATTAATAATTTTGCGCTTTCTTAGCGAATTCCTTTGTGTTTCTTCATTCATCGATTTTTGTGTAAAAGAATATTTCCCTCTGGTAGAATGGCTAACAAAAAACTTGTTTATGTCTGAAAATTTTGTTAAAGCAAATAAATTTAATGCATAAAATATTTTAGGAACACATTTTTGCTACCAAGTGTCGTATATTTCCAATTATTGCAGTCATTTGCACATTTACGACAAGAAGACTCTTAAAAGTTGCATTAAAGATTTCATGACCTATTGATTTGAGTAGCACAATATCAGTGAACTTGAAGGTCCCCCCGAGTCATCAACATGCTCCTTCAGATTTCAACCAATTTAATTGTGAGAACGAATAACATGCGTGGGCGGCGTCATCATAAATCACTCTTTATTCGTAGCACCGTAGCACATACATATACTCCCACAGCAAGTACAATTTAATAATGAATGACAGCCACTAAGAGAAGCATCGGCAGAAGGAGTGCGGTAGAAGTATTAACACCTCACAGCAAATATGGCCGGCAAATTTAGCTACCAACTGAGAGAGCCAGACTAAAAGTGGTAACCATGGCAGTAACATTCTCAGACTTGAGAACTCTTTGAAACTCGTTAGACGCACTTTTTGCCTCGGTTGCTTTGAGTTTATCCTGGGCTTGTGCTTTTGCCAGCTCGCCAGTTTGTTGGTAATTAATTATGGTGTTATTTAATTTAATTGGGTGAGGCATTAATACATAGGCAAGTGAACTCCGACAAATGACCAAATTTTGTGAGCACACTCGAATACATTTATGGTGTAAAAACTTACACTTTTGCTGTTGCTGCCAAATAGATAAATCCACATACACACAAGCATACCGGCCCACATGTCCTGCCGGCTTGTAGACAAATGTATTTTCATGTTAGCAAGCAGCTTCAACATTTGTCAGCCTGCAATTCATAGGTATCGGTAAGTGTATTTGTGTGTCTAAGTAAATCCCTCAACTTCTAAGTTTTTTTTTCTAGAAAATAATAATGTGAGCTTGAAATGCTGAAAAAATGTAGGAAAAAATTATTAAGATAAATTTTTTAATTGTTGTTAGGAAAAATATTTACTCCGTAGTTTTTGGCTTTGTTTATTTTTGTCTTTTCAAAAGTTTGTGACGCTGAAATGTGTCAATATGTCAATTGTGTGGGAAAACTTTTGCTTTTATATACTTATAGAAGAATCCGCCCTTCCACTAGAATAAAAAAAAAGAGACATAAAAAATAAGTGACAACTGTAACACCACACATGACCCGCCTAGAAACCCACGCATAAGCCCACACTCGGTTGAAAAGGACAAATAGAAGAAAGCAAAAAAAAAAATACAAACACTTTGATGGGGGTCATGTGGAAAATTGGGGTTGGATTTTTCCGCTTGCCATGTTTTGATTTGCTCTTGCCGACATGTTGGCATTTTAAATTAGCGCTAATTGAATACAGTAGAGATGTGTTATTTTTTGGACATTCTAGCCAGGCCAAGCCAGTCACTTAGACATTGGCACTGTCAGTCTATCTGTCAGCTATAGAGTGAAGGAGTCATTAAGCCAGACTGTCAGGCTCATAAATTGTTTAAAACAAATTTATTTTTCGGACATGTCTAACATGTCAATTAAAATCACTACAGCAAGTTCTCATTGCAAAATTTTCCATACAAATCTAAGACTTAATCTTCTTCTCCATCTCTGACGTATTTATGGCTCTGAACACTAGATAAATATAAATGGTAGCGATTAAGCTGAATGTACAAATAAATAAGTTTAATTAATAAATAATTCTCGTCTTCTATCTCTCTCTCCTCACTCTTTCTTGCCTTTAAAATTTCCACTCTATGAGTATCCCCTTTTTTTATATATTTTTACACAAGCTCAATTGATTTACAAAAATAATAAATGCAACTAACCAGCCATAAAATCAACAGTTTCAAGTAATGTATTTGTGCGCTGAACCGTTGAGAGGAGAATAAAAATGTTCACCATTCATTGATAAACCGACCGCTTTCATGGGCCAGTTGATTGTCCTTTGTTGTAAGCTTCATAATGCCTAATTAATTTCACAATTTTTTTATACCTATTTTTTATTTTTTTTTTTTTTTTATGAATGCTTTGCTGATCTTAATGTTAAATATTTAATACGCACAGGGCAACAATGCCTCTGAGCTGGCTGGGCTCAGCCAAATGGCCATGATTGATTGCCACATTGTCGCATCGGACAATCATAAAATTTCCGTTAATCAAGTTTAATTAATTAAAAAAAAAATAATAATAATGATAATAAAGGATAAAATAGCAGCAGAAAGTCACGTTGATATTTTCGCTCCTGAATTATGCAATGCCTTTTTGCCGCAGGCATTTCATCATTAACCAAGCAAATACGAGTAACATTGGTCTCGCCAGCTATGCCACCGGGACCGGTTGGGTTGTCTTTGGCTGGGAAGAAAGGTGCACATGCCAGTTAACATCGTCAACATTTTTTTGTCATTAACAACCTCAACATGATTATTGTCATTATAATTTTCTTCACCATTTTCATTGCTGTAATTTCTCCTTTAGTCACTTTGACACTGTCCATGTCCATAATTAAGTAAGCCTGTGCTTACTGTCACAGAATCAACACAGTTGACATAATTTTCATTTACTTGAGAAACACTGAAACTGAGAATTGGTAATTTATCGAAAAATTCCTGAAATATTTCGAGAGAAACCGAATCCATAATGAGCTCTTCTGGGAGTGAAAATAATCCGCCCTGGAAATAGTCTAAATGATTTCTAAGCTATAAAATTATTTTTTGTAACTTTTTTATACAGTTCACCTCTTTGTATATTAATTATAAAAGCATTAGTAACTGAATATATTTGTCAATAAATAACAAAAATTTCGGATATTATATTTTCAATTTGAAAAAAATATAATAATAAAAGCCAAACATAATTTAAAATCGTTTTAATGTTAAATGATTTTTATTGAAAAAACAGTTAATGAATCAAAATCTGAAAAGCACATCATAAAATGTTTTTGTGTCTGTTAGTTTTAACAATTTTATTCTTTCATCCGGTAAATGCATAATAATGTATTATTTCATAAAATATTTATTTATTTACTTATTTTTCGTAGATTTGTGGCGGAAATCTTGTATATAAAACTAAGAATATAGAATGTCTACCAGATCCAAAATACGTTACGAATAGTTCATGCTATGTAAAAGCAATCAACTGGAATAAAGCTGTAGCCCAAATGGACTGTGACCTCATAGTACCCTTACGAAATACATCAGTACGAATTGATTTATGATAATGATTCTCTTCAATTACAAAAATAATCATTGCAGATACACTTGCAAGTTTTTAAAAAGGACTACAGCAATCGGTATCAGCCATTTTTGGTGGATGTTATCTTCAATATGTGTGATGTGATCGATAAGCGAAACTTTTTTCTCTATGGTAAAATTTTTTTTAATGTTATGAAGGAGTATAGCAATTTGAACCACAGTTGTCCCTTTGTGGTAAGTCTTTCAATATACAAAGGAAAAACAGATAAATACTCATGGTTTCTTTTAAGGGACATCTTTCTGCGCGAAATATTTACCTTGATGAAAAATGGGTACCAGATTTTCCTCTAGGAATTTATAAAATATTGTTTACGGTTCTTGAAAGTCATTTTAAGCAAACCATGAATTTTGGTGTGGTTAAGTTGTACATACAAGTAATGCAAAGAGTCGAAACAAGCCGAAAACCCAAATCTATTTAGCATAATACAATGTTAAGCTAATAAAAATAAAACTAAATCCCAACATTATCTTCGGTGTGCCGTAGATTAAAAACCCTTTCCGAAGTTTGTTCTGCCGTAAATCACACGAACGGGGTCATGGTCAGTTAATAGGGCCGATTTAGGTTTGTATGACAGTCATATGATATAGTAGTCCGATCCTGCCGGTTCCGACAAATGTGCTATGTACGTAAAAAAGAAGAAGTTTCACTAAAATAATTTAAAAACTGAGAGACTAGTTTGTATAGAAACAGACGGACGGACGGCTATATCGACTCCTCTAGTAATTCTATGTATTCTAGAGGTAACTTTTGGGGGTCTACGATGAGTGGCTCTGTACGTTACTTTTTTTTATACTTTTTTCTTCAACCGTACCCGCAGGGAAACCCTATACTGGAAAGCTACGTGAGTATGTAACACCCAAAATGAGACGTCAGAGGCCGCCGATCAAGGCTACCAGAGATATCGATCGGTCTGTATGAATGCAAGGATCACAAAATCCTCAAAAGCTAAAGTTAAAAAACTAGATGTGGAGAATCTATAGGACATGAGAAAAGCCCGGCCCCCCGTCCCCCCAAGAAAATCATTAGCTAAAAATTATATAATGGTAAATATCTCAAAGACTAAACGAGCTAAAGTGAGCAAGCTTGGAACGAATTCTCTCCTATTTACAAGAAAGAGTTGATTGAGAAAAAAAATGTCTCGGTGGAGCTCTACAATAAATTATTAACTTAGAATCCTCCACTTTCTACAGCTTAAAATTAACAATACTTATTAGTTCAAGGGAAATGAAATTAAAAGACTTTTCCATAAATACATCCCATCACAGTAACAAGCAGGCACAATTAACAAATTCTACAAAAAGACCACTAGATGGCGCCCTAAAGTATTTTTTAGGCCTACAAAATGAGTTTGTGGAGTGCCATGGCTCATCATCTTACGGTGACCACGGAATTGCTGGTAATATTTTACCGGAAAGCCGATGGTTTTTTAGAATTTCTAATAGTCAAAACAATTTAAGCCCTAGCCAAAATATATTTTTATATGTTCTAACTCAGTGATTATTTAATAAATTTTTATTAAAAAAAATATATTTACTAAAATAAATACTAAATACAAAACATAAGCTAAATATTAATTAAAATCATATTAATGCAAAATTGTGCTTACCAAAAAAAAAAAAAAATGTAAACAAATATTTAAATATCTGAACCAAAATAATCAAAACCTAAATGTTGAAAATGTTTTTGTGGACGTTAGTCTTCAATATTTTATTCTGTCACACGGTAAATAAAAATATCGTACTAACGTAATACCATAGAATATATATTGTCTCATTTATTTTTTTGTAGATTGATGGCGGAAATATTGTATACAAGACAATGTCTATAGAATGTCTACCAGAACCAAAATACGTTGCGAATAGTACATGTTATGTAAAGGCAATCAACTGGAATAAAGCTGTAGCCCAAATGGACTGTTACCTCATAGAACCTTTACGAAATCCATCTGTACGTTTCGATTTACTATATAAGAAGAGAAATTCTAAAAATTACAATTTCAGGTCCACTTGCAAGTTTTTAAAAAGGACTACAGCAATCAGTATAAGCCATTTCTGGTGGATGTTATCTTCAATGCTTGCGATGTGATCGAAAAGCGAAACTTTATTCCCTACGGTAAAATTATGTGGAATATTGTCAAGGAGTACACCAATGTGAACCACAGTTGTCCTTTTCAGGTAAGTCAGGCAATATAAAGCAAAATAAATACTCAAGTGTCTTGGATTTTTTTTAGGGACATCTTTTTGCCCGTAATATTTACCTTGATGAGAAATGGGTACCAGACTTTCCTCTGGGAATTTACAAATTATTGTTTACAATTCTTGAAAATAATTTAAGGCAAACTATAAATTTTGGTATGATTAAATTCTATGTGCAAGTAATGCAAAAAGTAGAAATAAGGCAGAAAACAAAATCATTTAAGCGAAATCATATTCTAAGTAATTTTTTACTAAATTAAAAAAAAAAAATAAAATAATATAAAATAAAAATTAAACTTGGTCTAACCACACAGGAAACGACCTCATAATAATAAATAAATATTTTTCTTATGAAAAATACTGCTATTCGTGATTAGCTTTTAGTGACACCATTTTTCATATATTTATGAATATTATAAAAGTAATTAAGCGATTATTTAATTCAGATTAACATTAGGATAATTACACATATGACTCATACTCTGCTTATTACTCTAATGGAGTAAAAATAAAATCATTTTTCGGGCTAATTCAATTGTAAATCAAATTTAGTCACTAATTGGCCCAGAATCGAAATGGTCGTTCTGAAATACTTTGAAGAACCAAAAACTTTTATGACAGCGTGGGGTTCATTTCTATATGTGCTGCAATGTGCTAATAATTTCAAATCCTTGAATTCAATAAGACCAAAAAAATGAGTTTGTGGAGTGCCATGGTTCCGGTTACCACCCCGGAATTGTTTATAGATTGTTGTGCTATTACCGCTTCTAAATAAAATATTAATATATCCTATCCACAGTGATCGGATTATAAGAGAAGGACAAAGTTCTAATGATTTCAATCAGTCAAATATAAAATTTGTAATAGCCAATACCATGCAAGCTCTTATTGTATATGCTCTTATTTTAGGGGTTATTTAATTTATTTTTAATTTGAAAAAAAACGTATTCCCTCAAATGAAAGCTAAACATCAATTAAAATCATATTAATGCAAAATTGTGCTTACCAAAAATAAAAATGAAAACAAATATTTAAATATCTGAACAAAAATAATCAAAACCTAAGTGTTGAAAATGTTTTTGTGGATGTTAGTCTTCAATATTTTATTCTGTCACACGGTAAATGAAAATATCACATGTAAAGTAAATACCAGAAAATTCATTTAATTTTTCGTAGATATATTGCGGAAATGTTGTATACAAGACTACGAATATAGAATGTATAACAGAGCCAAAATATGTTGCGAATAGTACATGCTATGTAAAGGCAGTCAACTGGAATAAAGCTGTAGCCCAAATGGACTGTTACCTCATAGTACCCCTACGAAATCTAACTGTACGAATTGATTGACTATAAAAGAACAGTTATATTGAATAATTAAAATAATAATTTCAGATTCACTTGCAGATTTTAAAAAAAGACTACAGCAATCAGTATAAGCCATTTCTGGTGGATGTTATCTTCAATGCTTGTGATGTGATCGAAAAGCGAAACTTTATTCCCTACGGTAAGATTTTGTGGAATATTGTCAGGGAATACAGCAATGTCAACCACAGTTGTCCCTTTCAGGTAAGTCAGGCAATATAACAAAAAATAAATACTTAAGTGTTATGGTTAATTTTAGGGACATCTTTTTGCCCGAAATCTTTTCCTTGATGAAAAATGGTTGCCAGAATTTCCTCTGGGATTTTACAAGGTATTGCTTACGATGCTTGATAATCATTTAAAGCAACCTCTAAAATTTGGTGTGGTTATATTCCATTTGCAAGTAATGCAAAAAGTAGAAATAAGGCGGAAAACGAAATCAATTAAGCGAAATCAAGTATTAAGTTAATTAACAAAAAAAGTAGTTTACTAAATTTTATTACTTCTTGTATGTTTCTAATAAGGATGTGAAGATTCAATCTGATTGGACTACTATATCATATAGCTTCCATAGGGCCGATCGAAAGTGCAAAAATCGTTTTAAAGTCGTAATTTCTTTGTTTTATTATAAATTGAGAAACGAGATGATTTTTGGAGTACCAAGGAGTTGCCCAAAGTTTTATTAAAACTCGACAGCTCTATCGTATAGCTCCCACAAGGCTTATCATACAAAAAATCCGATTTCTGCGCCTTTTATCAGAAAAGATATTTATGAACAAATCGTTAACAATAACAGTTTTTTGTCTAGGTTTTTAATAATATCAAATTTGATTGAAACCGAATGACTATATCATAAAGCTCCCATAGAACTCTTACACCAAAAAAAAAATAGTTTAAAATGGTTTATTCTAATATATTTGGATGTTTTTACTGAACTTGGTAAATGGATGCTTCAATTGGTATTAAAGAGCATAAAAAATTTTAGATTTAACTATATGGTATAGCCCCCTAGGAAAAATCGGTAGAAAGTACCGATTTAGGTCTCTATAGAAACAGGATATCTCAAAATCGGTTTAATGTTCCGAATTTTTTTTTTTTTTTTTTTTTTGTTATCTAAAATAAAAAAAATTGGCTGTTAGTAACATCATTTTTCATATTTTTATAAATATTATAAAAGTAATTTAGCAATTAATTAATTCAGATTAACATTAAGACAATTACGTATAGGACTCATACTCTCTGTTAATTACTCTAATGGACTAAAAATAAAACCATTTTTTGGGCTAAACAAATTTAGTCATTTATTGGCCCAGAATCGAAATGGTCGTTCTGAAGTATTTTGAAGAACCGAAAAATTTTTATGACAGCGTGGGGTTCATCCGCAAACTGCAGTTCTATATGTGCTGCAATGGATTCCTAAAGGATAATAATGGACTTCGAATAACTTTGCAGAGTCGTTTAATCTCATTTGGTGCGGCCTGGCTGGCCATTGCCGGCTTTTGTGGCTCCTTGAGCTATTTGGTTATGAACAAGTTCTGGCTATCACAAATATTAGAAACAAGAAAAGTACAGTTTATTGTATTTTCTGTTGAATTTTTGATGTCGCCGATGGTTTTCCTAATCACTGTAATTTCCCTGCAATTAATGGCACCACGGCATTTGAGGATATATCACCGTTTGGCTATGATAGATAAGCAATTGATACAGGACTTCGGAGCCAATATGAACTATCGGAAGCTGTATAAAAAACAAATCATAATGGCTACTGTGGTAGGTGCCTATTACATAATAATATTAAATGCAGCGGCCTTGAACATATCTGGTCAACACAAACTTCTAATATTATGGGCAACAAGCTGCTATTTGTGGATCACAGGTGGGCCGCATTTCACAGGATATGCCCACATGATTCTAGCCGAGATAATTGGTATACGCTTCCGCTTATTGCAAAAGATTATTTGCCCTGAATTTCTTTGCTGGAAATTTAAGAAGCCCCGGATACGCGAAAAACATTTGGAGAATGCCTTAGAAATAGTCAGAGAACTTCACTATTTGATCCTTGAAATCAATAAAGTCTACAAATTGAGTTTGTGGAGTGCCATGGCCCATGATCTTACAGTTACCACTACGGAGTTGTTTATTATCTTTTACCGCTATACCACTGACAAGAAGGATGATAATGGTGCCATAACTGTTTTGTTATTTTTGTGCATGCTACCGGTTCTATATAAAATATTGCTAGGTCCTGTCTACAGCGATAGGACTATAAGGGAAGGCCGAAAATGCTTGCACTTAATGGAAATGTTAGACAATTGGTTTCCCGAGAGTTCCCATGTGAAGCAATTGGTGGATTCAATGTTGCGTTGGCGTCTGGAGTATAAAATAAATTTCCTAAGTGGCCTGGATTTGGTATTCAATAAAATGGTGGTTTCTATGGTAAGCAGAGAAATGAAAAGTAATTGAAGTAATCAATTTGACTTTCAGTCTTACTTGTAGTTTGCATCGAAAATGTTTAATTACTTGTTTATACTTTTGCAATTTGCCATGACCCAAAAGGTGGGGGAGCAAATTGAAAAACAGAAAACCGTAATCCAAGATTGGATAGGCCTTTGAGATGAAGAGAGAGAGAGTGAAGGCATATCAATTGGCCAGCTGCTATCCTGTGTTGCATTTATCATTAGCTAAATTAATTTACTACTCCAGCAAGGCCTCGTTAACATAGAAAGTCCATAAATATGTCAGCATACAGCGCCCCAATGCAATCAGGCCACCACTGACCGGTTGGCCCAGATGCCCGGCATTGTGGGACTCCCGCACGCCTGACTGTGGCACATTGCACCCATGAGGCTGGCGCAAGCTAATGATTATAAGGTTTGTCGTTTATTTTATTTGAAATTTATGCAAATTAACCATGGCCGCGCGGCCTGCAACTTTATCAACACCACCAGAAACAGTCTGGCAGAAATGTTGCCGGCCTCACTAGCCAACTTATTCAGATGGTAATAAGAATTTAACGTATATTATATTTTTAAAGCTTGTGTTTAATGACGCTTTCAAATTACATTGAATTTTTTTTATCACACAAATAATTCACATTTTTTGATACAAAAATATAATACAATATGTTAATTAAAGCAATAATTATATGCAGGCAATAAATTTGTTAATGAAAATGTTAATAAAGAAAAAAGAAACAAACAATTGATGTAAGAATTACTTTTAATCAAATAAATAACTAACAATATTCATGCATTAATTTGCCTATTTATTAATTGTATTTGTACCAATTATTTGTATAAACACGTAATATGTATAAATGAATACAAAATATTTAATCCAAACAAATTTATTCGCATTCGATCCACTAACATGATTAAAATTTCACCAAAGGCCAACTCCCTGTCAAAGCTGAGATTATTATTACATATTAAACAAAGCTAAGCTGAAAGCTCTGACCGAGTTGTAATTTTCTTTTCCCGGAATTTAATTGGATACACACAAAAATTATTGCAACTGAATTTACGGCCAACTTTTATTGGTATCATTCAGTAATGGTGGATTTTTGTTTCTTTCTGTTTGGCAAGCATAAATTTATTAAAACCATTTTAATAGGTTTCACTCAACAAAATATTACCTTTATATTGTTATTCAGCCATATTAATTATGCTGTACATTTGCCCTTGCATTCATTTTGAGTACATTCATATTGAGCTGTATTCGAGTCGATATTTTTAAGCATTTTCATTGGCAGTCGCATTACGTCGAGTGGTCACATGCCTATCACAACTTTATTGATATTGATTGGTAAAATACCGATATCAACAATTTCATTATAATTGCACAACATTTCCGATTTCTTTCTTTCTTTGCTTTTATTTGATATACGATTGGGGGTATCACAAAAAGAGAGAACAATACCAAAGTATTCAATTGAATATAGGATAATATTTTGACCATAATTTGCTATAATTACATTTGGTAGAGAAAAAAAAAGAAAAGAAAAAAAGCAATAACCGAAATTGCTCTTACGCAAAAATCATTGCTTTTGACTAATGAACAATTAATTGATTACACTCAAACAACAATTGTCATAAAAATATTATGTGTTATTCAAGGCTTTCATTGTTCGAATTTCAAGCGTATTCTAAAAATTTTGGGTAATTAGTGGTTAACGTATGCTCTTTTGTTCATTTGTAAATTGCAGTCTCAGCTTACTTAGGCAACTAATTTAAAGTTGCACTAATAGCCTGTCACACATGGCGTATGCTTAACCTAATTAAAATGTGGTCAGAACTGGTGCCTCTCTAATGTTACCCTCGGTCTCGGGTAAAAGCTGCATATGCTATTCGGACCCGCATCAGCAACATCTGCTTTTATTTTATGCACAAAAGTTGGAGAAATAAAATGCGTAAGGACTTTTGCTTTGAGTTCTGCTTCTTTTTTTTTCATTAAAATTCTTCATTTTTTTTTTTTGTTTGTAATATTTTTTGTTGTTGCATGTAGTAACGAACTTAATTAGCAGACAGAGTACTCTTTACCTTTGTTGTTTTTGTTTTAAGCCTTGCTTGCCGGGTTTTTTGTATAAGTTGCATTGAGGCACCTGCACGGAAAACACAATAAGAATGAGAATGAGAATGAGAATGGGAATGGGAATGAGTATGAAATGTTTAAGCCTGTTTTGTATGCCAAGCACACAAACTTACAATAATGCTGGCCACGGGGGCACTTGCCAAGTTGCAAGCTACCCAAAGAGGATGGGCAGAAAAAAAAAAAAAAACAAGCACAGATAAGGCGAGCAAACTGACACAAATTAAGGTTAAGCGTGCAGACAAAACGCTTCATTATAATTATGCGGCTCAGTGAGTCGCACACTTACAAGCAAACACACACATATTTACATATATATTCAAATGCAACATAAAAATGTATATAAATCTTATTGCAGGCTTTGTTAAATGTATTCTGGTGGCAATCTGCGGCTTGATTCCTTAATTCCAGCGAATTTGGTACAGCTTTGCAGTGCCTTTTGTTAATTGGTTTGGTATCTATTTGTTTCAAAAATTAATTACCAATTTTCATAATTTGTCCAATACTATAAATTGATACAAATAAAAATAGACTTTGATGAAGTCAATCAAATAAATGTAGAAGCCAAACAAACTTGCCAACTAATTATTTTCAAACAAGCCTGCTTCTGACTAAACAAACAATTCTAACCGACTACACATAAAATAAATTAGTTTTAATTTATATATGAACACGCTATTTATCAAATCAATCAAAACAGAAATCTATATAACCCCAACGAGGACTGTTCAAAAAGTTCTCGACACTAAATAATTGCCAATACTTTTCAAGCTGAAAATTGTGTTTTCAACAAGTTTCAAGCACAATAAACAAAGGACATTGGCAAAGCTTCTTATTTCTTATAATCCAGTAAACAGCTTAAAAACTTTACCAATCGATTTGCTTCCTATAAACTCGACAAACGCCCCTCATAATCAAATACTCTTTTGTTTATTTGCACAAACCACTCAGTGTCAAGTGAAGCATAAGCCAAGTAGGCAATCACCCATTTGTTTTCCTTTTCACTACTCTCTCTCTCTCTCTCACACACTCTCTCTGCTCTCAACACAAATAACAAACTGACACTTGTAAAGCACCAGAACCTTGACAATTTACTTAGCGTTTGACAGGGCCAGGCAAACAAATTGCCACACTAAAACTACTACTTACCTACCCAATCTAGCAAGGATTTGTTGATTTTGTGAATGTCCTTTTGACATTTTTATAAACAAATTTACAAAATGCAAATATTTTATTCTCTCAAGAAAATAAATACAAAATACCAATACAATCTAAAGTTTTGAAAGGTAAAAGGCATTTTTGTGCTTTCTGCACAAATGCAAATATTTAAAGAATATTTTGTGACAAACAATTTCCCATTGAGCCAATCAAAACTATTTATTTGATGTTGAAAAAGGAATTTATTTAAAATATCACAAAAAGTCAAACAAATAAAAACAAAAAATTTATTTAAATTGGAAACACAGAAAAACTTTAATTGGATTTAGTTTTAATACTATTATTTTCGTAGAGGAAAATGCTTTTATCGATAATTAGCCACCAAATGTATGAAAAGAGATATGCACACCTTTTGATACATATAATTGATGGTCTATCAATTAGGATTCTCACAGAAACAAATGGCTCACAGTGTTTGGGGTAAGAGGGTTCTGGGACAAAAGGACTCGAGTACAATATAAAATGTACTGAGAACTTTCAGCAGGTGTTGCATTTAATTTCATTTTATTGTACTCTTCGTGTTGTTGTCTTCTGGGAAATTGTGTGTCAATTTCGAATGCAAATCCACTTAATTAAAGCAATTTGAATGCAATTTTACGTCTTCAGCAAGTGCTTCAATTATTAAAAATGCATTAACCTACACCTCATATACACACTTTACACTCGCCAACCTCCTCAGCACACACTGTCACCCTCCTTACCTAGCGACTGGCAACAGTTGTTATTTCCCATTGCACCATTAAAATATGCCGCTTAAGCCAACTAACCAACTGTACGAGTATAGCTAGAAGCAACTGATGAAGCTCCAGGGTAACTGATGTCTTAATTTGCTTTACGACACATTTGACAAATGAAACTTGCATAAACTTAATTTACAGAAATCTAATAAACACCTAAGGCCGTAAAACCAAATTAATAGGATCCAGGACAACTTAAATAATTAGTTCGAAAAATATTGATTCCATTCAGATAGTCAGACTCTGAAATTGCTGGTTAAAATAAATAAAATCTTGGGTGTTGGCTGAGAGGTAATTGCAAGAGGATTGTCACCAAAAAGATTTACAACTCTGCAGTGTGGTTTTTAATTTGCTTAAAGTTAAATTATTAATGAGCTGACTTTGGCATTTAAATGGGCTGGTGTAAAGTACTCATTATACAAAAGCAGATAAAAATAAAATAATAAATGAAAAGAAAAAAGGAAAGGCAAAACACACTAAAGCGTCGCGCATGGCTGGCTGACATTCAGTGGTAATAAACCTTTTACGTATCTAAGCATAAAAATCAACTTGTGCCCCAGGAGAGCAGCTCAGAAAGGCAAGGCAGAAGGATACTTGCACACACTTGCCACACTTTCGAATGTTTACGTATTTATAAAGAAAAGTGAACTTAATACATTTAAAATAGCACTGAATGCCATAGGCCGCACATTCACTAATACATGGACAGATAAAAGAGTGGAGTGGCGTTGCGGAAATGGAAGGGCTGAGGTTGGGGAGGGGGGGCTGTCTGCATTTGCGCTCTTCCTAATGACACTTAACGAGCACACGGGAGCACACAGAGAAATTCAAAGAAATGTCAAGACACGGATTGTTTAGGTGTCTGGTAAGATCGTTTGCGTCCATTACAACTGGGGAAAATGGAATGGGACTGGTGGCGAGCATATGTATGAATGATGAAGGAAAAGCTGTTGTAACTGCAAACGAAAACGAAAATGAAAATGAAAACTAGAGAATTCAAAATGCAAGCTGTAAACTTGAGAATGCAATCAAAGTGGCAACAACACTCCAGTTGGCACAGAGAGAAACGAGGCTCTGGAAAGAGCCCTTAAGCCCTAAGCAATGCCAAGAAGTATTAAGAGAGCCTGCCAAACAACACCTACACAAACAGACTGCATATGCCATACATGCTACAAAATTGTGAGAATTTCGTAAACGCCTTGGCCCGACCTGGCTACAAGCTGCTTTGGCGGCCATTAATGCATTTAGCCGGCAATGTCATCGTCGTCTACTCTCGTTCATTTCGCTGGCACAGTCCGAGCAAACGACTTTACAAGTGGCACAGCTGGCGCAGCGGTAGCTAAAAATCCAAGGACAGAAAAGCGTAAAACTTAATCCTTCCACAAACCGAACCCCAGCACTTTGTGCCTCCTTTTATCACCCCTTCGGCCCAACAAATGCATTCAGCTAATTCAAGTGCAAAGAAACAAGCAAATTACAACAAGATTTTGTGCAAACTGCTTAAACCAAATAAACGAGCTAACATAAGAAGTGCAAAGGTTAAGGCTTTCCAGTCAACAGCTCATTTCCCACATCCCCTCCAATGCTAGCCCCTTATTATTTCAGAGAAGACCTTGAATTAAACATAACTTAAAGAAAGGATACACGATAGATAGATAGATCGATATTAATGGGACAAATAAAATTAAAAAACTTATCATTATAATGACTTAAATATTTTTAGAAAATCATGAAAGAACTTTTATGCCAGCTGCAATGACCCATAAAAATGTCCTGATTTTTCTGAGGTCAGTGTGGTTTTTGGGGCTGGGACCAGCTAGTTCATACAATAATCACAGTTGACCACAATTCGATTTTCGTCATGGCCCTGGCTAAGCGATAAAAACTCAGCATTACAAGAGCTGCAAGCCAAACACAAAATATTCAAATGCATTGAGTGCTTGCACTTTACAAGAGCCAACTGAATACGCCAGAGGATAGAGAACTTCTGTCGGTACTCATTCTCTGCTGTTGTTATCGCCTGCATATGGACATATAAATCCAGGCATTAAAACCACGATGCCACTGCTGTTGCTGCATCAGCATCAGACCATCAGCATCGGATATTGTAATTGCAGTTTGTCAGGCGTAGTCCAACAAATGTGATAAAAGTCAGTAAAGCGACAAGTCACTGACGCTAATTTGATTACCGCACCAGTTGATTTTCAATTTTTGAACATATTTCTCGGTTTTATTTTTTGCATCAGTGGAACAGCAAGTAGGAGCTAACAACTTTAATGTCATATTCAAAGTTCCAGCATAAATTAATGGAGAAACAAAATTGGCAAACTAATAAATGCCAGCCAATCAAAAAGATTTGCAAAAACAAATTCGTTTTGAATAACATTTTCGAGTGTTTGAAATCCGAGGAATGTACTCGTTTTTGTCAAACCTCAGACAAACACATCCGCCGGATGTCTACAAAAATCAATGCATCTCTAATGAACATCCAGCTCACTTATAGACTTCTCGAGAATTCTTAAAATAGAGTTTTGTGATTACCACCTGTCAATGACAGAGCCCACCTGTGCTGCTTCGCATTGGGAAATTTCAGAAGAGAAAATTACTTTGTAATTTGAATTTGATTTTGGCCAAACAATTTTCAAATACGGAAATTGGAATCGAATGCTATGCTGGCTTCGTTCTGTTTTTCTATTTCCACAAAACTTTGTCGCATTGCCGTATATAATTACAAATGAAGCAAGACAGGTAACAACAAAAAGAAGGAAAACTACTACAGACACCACAAAATGCTTGTATTCGAGTGCCAACAATTTCTGAAAAGCCAAGCTGCCAGCTTTGCCTTTGTAGTGGCTCACAAGGCATTTTCGCGATGGCTTTAAGAAAGTTTCGTGGTTCCGGCACTTGTTAAATTGACTGACACACTCACACACAAACACATACTTTGTTTTTGTCTGGCACAAATTGCACAAATCACCCAGTAAGCATTTTGCAAAGACCAAGCAAATATGGGAAATGTCTTGGCTAATTTTTAGTCTACCGAGTTAAAGCTGCTAGTTAATGTTTTCTGAATAATTCATTGAATTAGATCTTTTAGGAAATCCCAACATATGTTTTATATAGAATAAGAAAGCCCAAGAAAAAATACCTTGAACTTTCCGAAGACTGCAGATCCTTTTCAAAGTTTTTTTTCTGCCCTAAGCCGTACGATTGATTGGTTTGATATGGCAGCTTTATGATTCTGTCAGCCGATTCCTATGTATCCATATATACGCCAATTTCAAATCTGAATATGATCGGTTATCCAATCTTGATCCTGAAATCTGATAAGATAAGAATCACTTGATGCTCTACCGATTTATGTTAGGTATGCCAGTCTTAAGGTATAACGGGACGATCCGACCGATTCCAACATCTATTTAAATCTTAATTGGATTTATAAATCTAACACATTACTAAAAGAATTCATAATCCAAAGATAACTATTAATAGATTGAATATTTACTCAAAATATTATAAAATTCAACAATTCCTCTTCCAAGACTGATGCAAAATTCACTGCTTCCAATCCAGCTTGACTATGTTGGCGATGCTTTGGAAACATGTTGCTTTGGTCCCAATACCCATTTACACAAAGTTCACTCTGCTGTTTTTGCTTCTGCTGCAGCTGTTGTTGGCTATTCCATATAATCCTCGACTGTCTTACCCTCTCCTTCTCGCCCATCTTTCCTTCTCTCTCTCTCTCTCTCTCTCTCTCTCTGAATCTCTGTATCCTTGTGCCAAAAGCTGTAACCGCTTTCGTATCCATTTAATTGAAGTGAAATAACATTTTGGTGTCAACGTCTAATGGCAAGCGAGTGCGTTATTCGCACCCTTCAACAAACAAATAAAGCTCGAAGTGCATAGGCTTGGTGAGCTTTTATATTTTCCAAATTCTCTGTAATACTTCTGAGAGAGAGAAGAAAACATTATAAGGTTGATGATAAAAAATTAAAAAATTTGTTTGGCATTAAGCTTAAGAGAAGGGTATTTTCAAGTCTGATAGACTGTGGTCACTCTTTGCTTATATGAAAGGGGTTTTGTATTTTGTAATTTGCACCGCGCTGTTGGCGACTGGCACACATTGCGTATGCGTTACATTTTCTACAGCAAAACAAGAAAATTAAATCCTTTCTAAGTGTTTGTGTGTGTGCATGTGTGCGTGTGTAAGGATATCAGTTGCAGTTATGGCTGTTGAAGCTTATTAATTTCGATTTGCTAAGAACCACTTTGATCCTCTGGCTTTGATTTCCACCAGTGAAAATCGTTTCAGCTTAACTCTTATTTAAATTTAGAGACTTTAACTTATGTCAAACGATACGAATTAATACCTTATTCTGAGTTCAGTTCTCTTCCATTAGCTGCAGATAAAAATTAGCTTACAACTGAATCAAAAATGCTTCAAATAAGAACCTTTTTATACTATTTTCGATGATTGAACTCCATTTTGTTTGAACTTAATTTAGCTTACAAGATAAGCCACACATATATCAGGGTCTTATTTGTATAACTTTTATATCCTTTTATTTACTTAAGATTTTTGAAAGCTTAAAGAAAATGGAGTTTACTATGCGGCTATATATATATATATATATATATATATAGCCCTTTTGAATCTTGTTTTATTTTTGTTTCTTTTCAATTTTATTCATTTTTCTTCTTAATCCCTCGGAAAATTGCTGAAAATAAGCAAAATGCTTGCCATTTGTCACGAAGTCGTAATCATCTTGCTGACCATATTGCACTTTCGTGCTTCGGGCAGTCAGTTTGCATTTACCTGCACACCCACACACACACACACACACGCAGAGAAATTCTCGGAAAGCACGATTCAACATTTATATCATCATTTTACCATATCTCCTGTCCACATGTCCTTGAGCCCGTTTCGTTCTTTGTGCTTTTTAACACAAAAGCTTGGTCAAGCACGGCCAAAGCGAGTGTTGTGGCAACTTTGATAATGCGTTTCATAATTTGTTTACATTTAACAGCAAAGAAGGAGCCCATAGGAAAATGCTGACATATCCTGTGGTGACTCAAGGCAACCATCCTTCCATTCCATTATGTTAAGTGCGCAAGCCGGACCACAACAAAAGCAAAAGCGTCCATCTCAAGAATGTGTTGCATTTGTCAGTGTTTTTTTTTCAGTTTTTTTTACCAAATAACCTGACACAAATAGCCAAGCAAAATATGTTTCCTGACTCGGCTTGCCTTTCTTTGGTCCTGTTCAAATTAATATTTGCACTCAAAATGCCATTTTCCAGGCATTTCCTTTTAATGTCCATGCCATAGTTAAAATGGTCAGAATTCTCGCTGGGAGCTTCGCCTCCTGCTCACGTACTCGACACCAAAAATGTTGCATTCATTCATTTTTGCATTTTCCGCTTAGTTGTAGTGTGACAAATGACAAACATCCCCCTCTCTAAGCCCGATCGACCAACCGCCGGGCGGCAAACGTGGCGTAAATGAATTTGCCATTTCTGTTGGCCCAAAGTAAAACATTTTTTCGGCAGACATTTCGGTTTGCAGTATACCATTTGTATTTCTGCATTCTATGGTATAGCTAACAATATTCGTATATGTATAGTATACACAAACAATATATATCTCACCAGAACCTCAAAACATTTACTCCCCACTTACGCCCCTTATGTGCTCGTGACTTTCCTGGTAGCGTCACTTGCAATTTCCCCATTTCGTTTTGATAAATTTTTCTTCACATTTTGTTTATTTGAATTTTCCATACGAAATTTAAAGCTACTACAACTATTCTATATTTATTTGTTACTTAAATTGGACTAGAAATTATATTAAAAATACTTCCCTAATTTCCAAAGAAATTATATACCCATCCGGTTATTTAGCTTGGTGGTTTGATTTCAGTTCATGGGGAAAAATGTTGGCAGCTGAAAAATTATTACACAGTCTCAAAAAACACATCAACAAAATACATTTACAATATTTTTACACATAATTTTTTTTTACATATTTTATGGCCTCTTTTCATCTGTGCCTTGAGTCCTTGGCAGGGCTCAAGTGTCAAGGCCCGTTGCCAACATATGTCAGCCCGCATAATTAAACATGCTGCACTGTGGCACCTGCACAATAATTGCATTATTCATAAGGCCAAAAGGAGTAAAGCAAACAAAATCCATAAGACCCTGACTCTGTCAATGTGCTCGTCTGTTTATCGTTTGACTGAGTCTGTATAAATTTTGCCCTCTGTTGATTTACAATTTTTCCAGCCGTTACAATTTTTAAATATATACACAAAACAAATATAAAAAAATTTGTTAACTTGGAAATTAATTTATCTAAGATTATCTGAATGTAGCATAAGATCCTTAGGCTCCGACAATTTCTCAAGAACTTAATTAGACGGCTACAGCTTCCGCTGACTTTCCCGGTTCGCATAAGCCCAACAAGGCACCTCAGCTTAGACAGCGATCCCAAGAGCGCTTTGCATACTCTGGCAGTGTTCATCTCATATGCAAATTCGTATTAAAACTATGCTGTCAACTTTTTGAAGAAAATATCTGGCACAAGTAGAGAGTTGTTCATTTTTTTAAGCAGCTACTGGATGCCGTCCTTTCGGATTGTTGGGCAAACGAACTTGGTAAATAAAGAATAATTTCAACTAATTTTTGTCTTGTGAAAATTAAGTTTCATTATTTAAAGTCTTTCCTAGGCAACCAAAAAAAAAAAAAAAGAAATTACTTTTAATTAAATATCTGTTTACATTAATCACAAACGAAATGAAGAATTTAATTTTGGCATAGTAAAAATAACTTAGTCTTCCGTCAAAGCAAATTTTGAGATATAGCATTTTCACGGTCTTTCATTTCCTGGAACATACATATAGATTAACATATACAAGCGAAGATACTTTTATACATTCGTCTTGTGCCAAAGGTAATGATAAGTTTTCTAATTAATTTTGTAAAACTGACAAAAGAATTTGAGCAGGAATAAATTTAATTAATTTTATTTAAGTCTTTTTGCTTTACAGTTAAACATAAAATATATGTTATATTCACTTTTATGGAATCAGTTCTATACAATTTTCTATACAAAGACCAAAGACATATATGTTGGCATTTCAGAGAAACAGTATCATTTTGATGAATTAAATTTAATTCATTTATTTTGCAAATGTTCAATCAAAAATTGTTTAATAATTTGAAAGAGGAATTAAACTTACTAAGAGAGAAGCCCGACACAGCAGACAATTCTGGCTAGAAAAGCTATAAAAATAATAGCCACAAAAATAACAACAAAATAGAATATAAAAACTTTCTAATGAGTCGGCATTACAATTTCAAATTTGTAGCGCAAATTATTATGAAACTTTTTAGTGAGCCACATACTCAAACTTATGTAATGACACACAAATGCCACAATAATTTTTACCAAACACACGCAACATCCTCACACAACACGTTCCCATTCTTTATGGCTTTGGTTATGGCAGAACACCCATCAGCCTGGTTCGGAGTATGGATTTAGTCTGGCTAAGTCACGACAAGCAAATCACGAATTCACAGGCAAATCGAAATTTCTAAATTTCATCTTTAAAAAAAAAAAAAAAAAAAAAAAAAATCAAATAAAAAAACCATATCACAATGTCGTGGTCCGTTGACCTGTTCTGGCTGATATTAAAAATTTATTTTCCTTCAACAATCAAGCCGAAAATGTTGTCATAACTTTGCTGGGCCGCTCTGAACATTTGCCCATCTCTAGGCCCCCAACCACATGACGTGCCGCACAGCCACAACTTTTTTATACCCTATAAGGCAAAGGGTATATTAAGTTTGTGGAAATGTATGTAAAATATAGAACGAGACGTCGTAGTTACCCACAAAGGTACCCACAAAATGATCAGGATGACTAGAGAAATCGATCTAGCCATCTCCGTCCGTTTGTCCGTCCGTGTGATCTTAGAGACAATAAGAGCTAGGGTAATCAATCCTGGGATTCGGACTCCTTATATATGTACGCTGGTCAAGTTTCTTTTTTTGTTTTCTCCTCCGCCCTTCCTTTCACACCCTCCCTTTTTCAAAGCCTTGTAATTTCTACAGCTTTATGATTTTGGTATTAATTACTTCTGAAAGGTCATTAGGAATCTTTCGATTGATATCGTAACTAAAACCAATCCATATTTACATGAGATATACAAAAAAAAATCAATTTTCTAAGTCAAGATTTTTATTCCCCTTGCCTAACTGGCAAACGGTCGAATGAACAGTCCGATAGATGGCGTGTTTGCTTTAGAATGAACAAGTGTACTTGGATTCAAAGGATTATTAAGACCAGAGGATTTATGGGAATGGGCTACCACCCGACTAGGGTTACCACCTTTTTGTCAATTCTGTCTACAGGGTATCCCAAGCTCGTCCTCGACCGAGGCTTCATGTTTTGTTTAGGCTTGCAAATTGTATGTGTCTGCGTGTGTGGGTGGTGTGTGTGTGAAAAAAGTATTGTGACTATGAGTAGTTTATTTATTATGTTTTTATAGAGTTTTGACAATTAATTATTAATTTTCGAATTATGTTTTTTGTGCACTTAAAACAAAAGTTTTCCACAAAAAGGGCTCTCTGTGTGGATGCCAAGTTTTTTGTTTTTTTTTTTTTTTTTGTGTCAGCCCGCCAACCGCAACATTATGAAAATTTCTACCATTTTTCGAATTACAATTAAAAATGCATAGTTTAGGTAAACGAACGAAAGAATTAAATGCTTTTGACAGCATGAATAAATTTCGGCTAACAAAATGAGTTCTACTCTAAATAAATGATCGAATTTTGGTTACCAGCCAACACAGCGGTTGCCAATTCAACAAATTACAAAAAAAAAAAAAAAAAAAAAAAAAAAACAAAAAGCAAATAAAAAAAATCACAAACATAAAACAAGACAGAACGTTCAACAATTTTCACCTAATTCACTTTATTATTTCATGATTTAATTTATTTGCTGCCCATGGCCAACTCTGTACTCGTATATGCAAAAATTCTGGCCACACTAAAAACAACATCAGCAAAAAAAAACAAAAAGATAAAAACAGTCAAAAATGTTGCCACAAAAGTAGATTAGAGCAAACGCGAAGGGCTGTGCTTTTCCTCCCCACGCAAAAGTAAATATATAAAGTTTTGGACAGAAAAAAAATGTTTGCTTGGAGGAAAAAAAAAAATGATGGACATAAGCGGTCAACGGTATCTCTTTATTTCCAGGCAGAGTTTCTTCATTTTTGAAGGCATTCAGACTGAGTCAACTCCTCTTTGAAACTTGAGCGGAAAATTCTGTTGATTTTTTTTTTACAATTTTCACAGTTTTTTTTTTTAAGTTAAAAAGACTATTCCATTTTTCACCACAGTATATTTTTTTTTTGGGAAAAATTCTTACATAAGTCATTCGCATGCCGCAAAATGCGTGTTTGAGTGTTGTTTTGAATATTTAAATTATTTTATTTTACTTGGCACTTAGGCAGAACCGTCAATTGCCACAGTTGGTTGCAATTTTCAAATCCAACCAAAAAAAAAAAAAATGAAGCCGAACGTTAAACTCGGGCGCGGCCGAGTTTGGGATACCCTGTACCTAGTGTACGGAATTAAAAAAAAAAAGGTGGCAACCCTAGTCGGGTGGTAACCCTGGTCGCCTGCATTCACATAAAACCTCTGGTCTTAATATTCCTTTGAATCCAAAAACACATTGTTTACAATATTGCAAGCACGCCATCTATCGGACTGCTCATTTGGCGGATTGCAGGTTACGCAAGGGGAATTAAAATCTTGACCCTCAAAATTTGTTTTTTGTATATCTCTAGTAAATATGGTCCAATTTTAGTCATGTTTGATATCATTCGAAAGATTTTTAGATTCCTAACAACTTTTCAGAAGCAACTAATACTTAAATCCGAAAGGCTTAGAAATTATGTGGCTTTGAAAAAATGAGGGGGTGGAAGGGGGGGCGGGGGGAGAACAAAAAATAAACTTGACCAGCGTACACACATAAGGAGTCCGAATCCCAAGTTTGGTTATCCTAGCTCTTATAGTCTCTAAGATCTAGGCGTACGCGCGGACAGACGGACAGACGGTCAGACGGACAGACGGACAGACGGACGGACATGGCTATATCAATTTCTCTACTCACCCTGATCATATTGTGGGTAACTTTGGGGGGTCTCCGACGTCTCCTTCTCTATGTTACATACATTTGCACAAACTTAATATACCCTTGTACCTTTTTAGGTACAGGGTATAATTAAATGAAATAAATAATTTAAGGCCAAGCCAAAAAAAAGAATCTGTGCTAACCAATTTAGCAAAAATTCTGTCGGCCGTAATTGAATTTTTGACCATGTTGTGAATATAGAATAAACCACTACGATTGCCATTGTTGTATATGAAATATTTATTAAATAATATTTTACATTTAAACAAAAAGAAATTGTAATTTTTCCGTGACACCATGCTGTGATTTAATTCCTAATTACAAAATTTTTAATTTAATTTTAAGCGAATTTTCATATTTTGATCGAAAAAAGCAAATGATTTGGCAAAAATTTTTTGGTTTTTACTTAGATTTTCTCATGTGAAATGACAACATTTTAATGCCTCAAAAGAGTTGAAAAGTTGCTCGACAAATACAACAACAACAACAATAGCAACAATAGAAGAAAAAACTAAGGAAACGAAAACAATAGCAAAAAGTGCACTGAGCCAATTTAATGGACCAAAAGTCAACTGCACTTAGCAAACACACTAGCACACCAGCCCACAAACACACACACACACATATACAAATGCATACGCATAGGTAAGCAGACAAAGCGTTGAACAAAAAAGGAGCAAGAATAATGAATAATAAAATGCACACACAGACAGAGACACATACGAAGGACTAACAAAGAAGCTGCAAATTAAAAAAAACGAGACAAGCAATTAAAATGGCTTACAAAATGGCTGACGACTTACAACGACGACGACGACGACGCCGACGTCGACGTCGACGACATCGTTGGCAACAGCTGTAACTGTAATTCTTGTCATTGTTGTTGTAGTTATTGTTGCAGTTGCTGTTGCTGTTGATTCAACTGGTTCTGAGGCATAATTGCCAACAGGATACGGGGCACGCGACCACTTCCGCATCACACACACACACACACACACACACACACACATACACACACACCTGTCTGAGAGCATAAGCCAAGTCCTCCTGAATCCCATGCAGTTGTTTTCATAACGTTGGCAAAATAAATGGCAATCTTCTGATCCCCTCACACCTTCAAGCCCCTCTCTCCCACTCTCTCTCTCTCTCTCTCTGTGTCACTGTAGAGAAATTAAGTGCAGGGCAAACAACAAAAGGTAAAACCAAAAGGCTGCAGAATACCAACCAAGCCGACCCATTTCTTTCCGCTCTGCCCTGTGCTGGTCTGGTCGGTGCTGTCGTGACCTGCTGATGCGTAAGTTGTCAGCCGGCCGGCAGCAACACACCGTTGATTCTGATTAAAATTATTTGCATTGTGAGCAGTCCAACTAAGGAGTTGGATGGTCGAGGTGGTGAAAATCGGGGGAGTCGGTTTTATTTGTGGACTTTGCATAATGCGCATACGCCGGTTAAACGAGTCAGCAACATCAAGTGTTGTATCCGGTTTTCAGCGCTGATGAGTGCTACAAGCCAACAACAACATCAGCCAACTACTGCCACAACAAC
Source organism: Scaptodrosophila latifasciaeformis (assembly GCA_037075145.1). Lineage (NCBI taxonomy): Eukaryota > Metazoa > Arthropoda > Insecta > Diptera > Drosophilidae > Scaptodrosophila > Scaptodrosophila latifasciaeformis. The sequence continues at coordinate 146,901 of JBAMCM010000533.1, forward strand.
AACAACAACAGCAGCAGCAAGCATGACATTAACAATTATAACAATGACTGACAACACGCATATAAAAGCGCGAAGGCTGTAACAACAACAAACAGGACAAAGCAGCTCGAAAGCCTCCATTCTTAATAAGCCAGAAATTTTATGCCCTTTTTTTATTTAAGTTTACTCATATGTTTCGTTTGGATTAAACGGATTAAACAACTCATCAAGAAGTTTCAGTTTACGATCCAGAAATAAAGCATAAAACCTGATGGAGAAGACATAGGAAAACATATCCCAAAAGTTCATTGACAAAGGTAAAAAAAGTGGAAACAATTAACTTATCATATTAACTATAACAAAAAAGTACTGGACAACATTAAGGTGGAAAAGCCTAACGGGATTGCCTATAATAAAACAGAGAAACTTGGACCACAAACTGCAGGGCAATGTGAATGTCCATGGCCGGTTTCCTGTGACTCGTGACTCGTGCCTCCGGCAAATTGTAAATGCTGGCCAACAAAACTGCATTGACTACGCAATCATAATAATGGCACACAATTTAACAGAATTGCATATCGGAAGGAAATCTCAGTGCCCGCAATCTGTGCGCCTTCTACCAGCAGCGACTATGACGACAACGACGACGACTGCAATTGTAACGACGTTGTGAAGGAGCCAGAGACGCCATATTCTTGGCTTAATACAAGCATTTACTGGAATCTACATAGATGTATGCAGATGTGCCGGGGGTATATATGTATTTGGGTGTGCAAGTGAAATGGGTCGGGCCATTTTGACCACAACTCGTGGCGAGGCAGTTGTTGGCACTGTAAGTAAATTGCTAGCAAATTGTGGCGACTATCTGAGGGCTTATGGGTCAGTTAACCTAACAATTGCAACACCCAAAACCATTTCTCTTTCACCTCACTCCTCCCCCCCCCCCTCCCACCTCTTCCTTTGGCCTTGTTGTTTGTACACAATTTCAGTTCTTATCAATAACGAAACCTGCCTTAGTTTGAGAAATTATAGCCATTTTCCGAGTTGAAATAAATCCATTTTCTGCTTAGACTCAGAGAAATAAAGATTTTAAGGATTTAACATTACTGAATAATATAATTAGACTCTTTTCGAAGAAAAAGGAGCACAGAACCAAACATCGTAGACCCACAAAAGTTACATCTTTTTTTTATGTTTAGAAAAAATGCTTTGCCATTTATTACAGAGTTCAGAAATTAAGGCTCGAGTCTTCAATGTTGCGGAGAAATCAAGCAGAGAACAAGCCAGAAAGGCTGAAATAGTTTCCAACTAATGACTTTAATAAACTCTCTTATATACAATATGCAACGTGATGTGCCAGGCAGGTAGCCTTCTATAGGTAAAGGTCAGTCCAGACCTGGTCTATTCGTACAATTTATAAAAAAAAAAAATGAAAAGAGACTAAAAAAGAACACTTCAGTCATGCTTGACTTGGTCTAAAAAGCACTGGAGAGTCCAACGTAACATACCAACATCCAACATTCATTCATATAGAAGCATTTGGCAGGACCCAGCGTGGTCATCAGTTGCCTAAGCGCCACTGACAGTGATTTCCTCAATTCCAACCCCTTTCGCAGTTGAACCACTTCTGACTAGGCAGTTGGAGAAAAAGTGTCGATAAAGAGTCTGTGTCCCATAGCCAACATCACGGCCAGCCCCAACACAGCCATCGACATCGACATCGTTTTGATTGCAGCGCCAATTAGCGTAATATTCTCAAACAGATTTTTTTCACCGCCTTGCCCTACCCTGCCCAGGCTCTGGTAACGTCTGCCATGTCATGGTATTTCATTTTTAAATTTAGTTTTCATTTTGCAAAACTGTCAGGGCTATCATCGTCTTATTAGAACATTTTCACTTTGCTTTGTACTCTTACCTACTCTCCGCCCTTTCGCACTTCTTCGCTGCAGATTTCCTTTTATATGTAACACAGCAACACTGGTGGCATCAGCTTGTTTTAATTGCTTCTTTTATACTTCTTTCTCTATGCCAGTGCGAAAAGATCTGCTTTTATGTTACGTTATCGTTGTGACCGTTGACCAGTGCAAGCGAAATTAAAATTTTCCAAGTTTCTTTGACTTCAAACTAAAACTCAATTGATAATGGCATTTAGGCTACATATTAAAATCTCTGAACAGAGTCGGTGCAACGAAAACAACATGGCTGTTGCTGAAACCCATTTAACAAATGAGAGAAATAACAAATGCAAATTAGAGCAGAACTCAACAAAATGCAGCACACAAGCGGAGTGGCTAGGAAAATCTAAACAAACGAATGCACAAGCAGTCAGGTGTATAAAGTTAACTGAAAACAACTCGACATGAGATTTATTTTGAAAATGTTTATAAATGTATGAGTAAGAGCAATTACAATTTAGCACAGGCAAATGCACTCAACTTAACCACCGACAACCTAAAAATGTCACTCCCCAATCTGTCTGCCGGTAGTCATTTAAGCCATTTCTATTTCAAATATGGCCGACAAAAATTGCGCACGGTCTTTTAAATGTATTGGTGAGGAGCACAAACAAAAAATATGGTTGATAATAATTGTTATTAAGCAAGCTCGCTAAATTCGATTGGTAGTGACGAAATTTTCCCTCTTATCAGACACACTCATATTTGGAGTAGCGGCAAACGCTTGAATGCTTACAATAACAATAAAATAGTGATTACCAGGTAGTTAAATGGTAAAGGTATAAATTATCTTTAATTTCTTAGCTTAATTTTAATGATCATAAAAATCGCACACGCTGATCTAAAAGAGACACATTCAAAATGTTTCAGACACACTTGATTACCAACTTAAGCTTAGCCGTAAACCAATTATATTGTTGACCCTATTTACAATTATATAAAAAAAAAAAATTTATTCCTCATCCTTGATACAATTTTCGACTAATTCACGTAAATTTGGATTCTCCATGGCGGCAGCAATTCTTTCCTTGTCATTGATTTGCTTATTGACTGTTTGGAATAAACAAAGAGGATTTTTTATTAAATAACTAAAAAATTAGAATTAAAGAAATTCGTCTCACTTTCATCCTCAGTTTGATGTGCACCTTTCTTGATATAAATATCCAATTTTATATTATGTGGCAGGCCACGCTCGACTTTAATGCGTATGCAGAGTCCAATCAATGTGGCCAGCGAGCAGTGAGGCACTGTGGGATTAAACTCGATGCGTACCTATGGAAACAAAAATGAAACCATTTCAATTTTTAATTTGCTTAACCATTGAAAAGCTTACCACAGTTACATTTGAGCTGGTAGGCGGCTTTACAAATATACCATCCTCATAGATAACATTTAAGTCTTCCAAGGTGCACGGCTTTTCCGGGTCACGTATACTGCGCAAAAGATCTGCCATAAATTGCTTTATTATTGTTATATAATTGCAAAAACAAAGATTGCTGTACATACCATAGATTGTCTCTTGTAGGTCAATGGCATTCTTGTAGCCCAGCTCATGGAGCAATGCATCTTCACCTATGGCAACGGCTTCGTTGTCCAATGACATTTGAGTGGCTTTGCGTACGAGCTCCTCAGCTGTGGATGTGTTACCCGCACTCACGTTTACCACAGAACTATTGGATCCGCCACTGTCCGATTCGGAGAGTTTTCGTTTGATGTAAGACAACATATCTAGCGTTGTTCTCTGTTTATATATGTATGTAAAAATATACAGTTTGGCACCCTTGATTTGAGCTCTTATCGCTATTTGTTTTTATCTTTCGTGCTTTGTTGATGGATTTTTTGCCGCATGAGCAGCATGTGTGTTATGTACTGACAATTATGTGTGCATACGAGTGGGATCAGATTTATGTTACACTGCATAATTTAGTTGACTATCCATGCAAAATCAAATTTATAGCGATTTGTTTTTAAAACTATTTATATTTCTTTCGGCAATTTAACGTTTCATGTTTTGCACAGCTGATTTTCTGAATACACAGGGTGACACTGGTTAATCGAATACCATGTGCAGTTTTTTTTGTTGATATGGCAACTTTCACTAAAGTATATCAGTCTGGCAAAATTAAAATGGGTAAATACTTCGTTTTTAAAAACTTAACTTTAACTATAATTATGTTTGCATAAAATTGCCAGTAGTCTTTTTCATATAAATATCACCACAAATGCAATTCAGAGTAAACTAAGAAAAAAATCTAGAGAATAAATTTATTAGGCAACACTAGATATCTTATCAGTGCGTACTCAACTTAAATAGAAAAAAGAAACTTTTACAAGTGCCGTCCAAAGTTAAAGCTACGCCGGTTGCTTTTACAAACGGTTTTAATTTATAAACAGAATAATTTCAACCCTAATGATATTCACTGATAATAGAATTGCTTTGATTTGTTATGTGTGCTAATTTTAATTATCCTAATTTTGGATCAGCATGCAAGACCAACTACAACAATAAAAAGCAACAACACCGGTCGCAACTGTATTGCAACAATAAATTATTTGCACTTTCGGCAGAGAGAGAGAGGGCTACTGGAAGACAGACCTCATCTAAAACGCTTAGAAGGGACAGTGGGCGGATTCTGAATTTGTTTATTAAATTAAACGATTTTCCCCACAGTACTTATCACATTTTCAACGCACTCCAAGTAGCCTCTGCCTAATTGAAAATCGTATAACTTCAGCTCAGATTAATTTTTAGTCATTTCGTTTTAGTTTGTCGTACGAATTGTTTCTCTTTTGTGTGAAAGCTCGTCGAACGGAAGCAAAACCTGCTTTAACCTTTTGAAAAATAAAGGAAAAAGTACCTAAAAAGCGAAAGAGCCCTTCGAATTCAACACGAACCATAATCAAAAAGAATAGGTAAGTAACTAAACATAGATGTTCTTTTCGCTGTGTGAATGTACCTTGGTATATAATCCAAAGGCACAAAAAAAAATGAGAAATAAGATGGCGCAATACTGGAAATAAACCGTTGGCTGCTTTTCAGAAAGCCTCTTATAAATTATAAATATTTGTGGCTTTGAAGCCATTTCATTTGCATCTCCAGTGCAAAGCGGTTACCAAAAAAAAAAAAATATATATATATATATATATTTTTAGACATATCCCAGAAACGACTTTTTTTACGTTTTGATCAGAGCCCCAAAATAATATAGTAATTTATTTTCTTACATTTAAGTAAGTTAAATACACATATATATTTTCAATATTTGTTTTCAGTTCATAGAAGCAAAATGGTTGCCGTAAATATTGAGAGCAATGCTGCCTCGGCTAACCCTGATCAATCCAATGCGATCAACATTGGCGGCTCCAAGGAGGAATTGCCAAAGGGTAATTATATTTTAGTTGGCGTCGATATTGATACCACTGGACGCCGTCTAATTGATGAGGTTCGTATGCATTAAAAAATAACTGTACTTATGAGGTTAACCTCTTCTAAATTTGTTCAACTATGCAGATAGTGCAATTGGCTGCTTACACTCAAAATGATCATTTTGAGCAATACATTATGCCATACATGAATCTGAATCCTGCTGCTCGCCAGCGACACCAAGTTCGTGTAATTTCGATAGGTTTTTATCGTATGCTGAAGTCGATGCAGACCTACAAGGTGGGTTGAACCATTCTGGACCATTTTTGTTATAAACTAACCGGGTTCACTTTTTCAGATCATAAAATCCAAATCTGAAATCGCTGCGCTAAAAGACTTTCTCGATTGGTTGGAACAGTTGAAATCCAAGACTCCCAACACTGATGGCATTATATTGCTATATCACGAGGAACGTAAATTTATACCCTACATGATTTTGGAGTCGCTCAAAAAGTACAGCCTGCTGGACAGGTTCACCAAAACTGTTAAATCCTTTGCCAATAGCTTCAATTTGGCAAAGTCTTGCATCAATGACACCAAAAACTACAGCCTACGCAAACTTTCAAAGATCTTGAGCAAGGCCAAGGAAGACAATACTGCTCTAGCTGATAGTAGCTCCAATGCCACATCAACAACACAAGATAAACGCCCCAAGAACGGTATCAATTATGAGCGCGAGGAATTCGATGGCAATGCCAGTGTACGTGCCAAGTTGGCCTTTACTGTGGCTCTTCAACTTAGCAACTCGGATTTCAAGGACGAACCCAAGTCTTCGGATGCTTTGGTCAATCTGTTCCAATCACTGAAGCCCTATGCCAAGCCCATTGGCTCTGATATTCAAGAGTTGGACAACCAAAACGAAAACCTAGAACGCCAGAACTCATTCCGTCCAGTGTTCCTTAATTATTTCAAGACCACTCTATACCATCGCGTTCGTGCTGTGAAATTCCGCATTATTCTGGCCGAACACGGCTTTGATTTGCAGACCCTAAATGCCATTTGGTCCGAGAATCGTGTAGAAGGCCTCAACGATGCCTTGCAAGCCATGGGAACCCTAAAAAGTGAGGACAAAACCGAGTTGGTTGAGCTATTGGATAGCTACTTCGATCCCTCTAAAACCACCATCAAACCCATCGTCAAGACCAACAACAACCGTCGCCGCAACCGACGTGGCAATATTCCCAACTCAAGCAAAAATTCCGTGGGAGGCAACAGTCTGCGCTCGGGCAGCGCTGAATACGGAGCCGGTGGTGACAAAACTTCGCAGAGTCTGTCATCTGTTGCAGACTCCACCACCAAGTCGCCTTCACCCTCGAAGGCATCCAACGGAGGCAACGTCGGTGGTCAACGCGGTCAACGTAAACGCAATTCGCGCCACAGTTTGAACTCCACCAGTGCCATTAAGAGTGAGAACAGTCTGAACTCTTCAGCACCACCAACTGTGCCGGTGCCACCGACTCCGGCTCCTGTTAGCAACATGCCCATTGCGGCAACCAATTAAAAACAGCTTCAATTTTATCGGCCCAATCATATATGCAAACAAGTAAATTGTCCCTTTGCTTACAATCTATTGTAGCTCTGTAGACTCTGTTTGCTGCTTTGATTATTTAATATTTTATTATTAATTTTAAAATGATTATTTTAAAGAAACCGAAACGCTTTTGTAGATAATTTAGATTTACGCCCTGTTCGTATCTAGATAAAACCAAATGAAACTAAATGAATTCAAAATCAATTAGTGCATTAGCAAATTGTTAATTAATTTTATGAATGGCTTCAACTTTATATGCATAATTTTGTTTTTTTTTTTTACTATAAAATAAACTCATTGAAATTTGATAATTTATTGCAGATAAACTAAAAAGAAAATAGAAAAGACAAAAACAAATGTTGAACACTTTAAATATTTATATAGCTTACGAATTTTTCAAAGAATATATAAAAATGGATTTGGATAACAAGAAAACAAACAACAAAGATCAAGCCACACTATATTTGTACGAGCTTTTCTCTCTCAATAGAAGAAGAACTCCGCAGATTAGAAACAAAAATCTAAAATTTCAAGTGCCTTTCAAAATTATTGTATAAAAGTATTATGATGCGATACTATACCCGATGCGAACAAGTTAGTGAGATGGTTTCGAACAAAGAAACAAATTCCCATTTGAGAAAACTGAACAGATGGGAATCTGTGATCTTTAGCTTGTTGTCAGAAGACAACACAAATTATAAGCTTTAATTAACTGCAAAACAAAAGAGAAAAGAATCGAGACGTTTTGATATAAAAACAATTTATGGTGAAGTACCCAATTCGAAAAATATAGTCAGACAGTGCTACGACTGCGCGGATCCAAAAACCACACAGAAGAGAATATATTGGATTTGCGCATGCGTGCCCTAGGCTAGAAAGAATAAATATATAGATAAGTCTCTCCTGAAAAAAAGATAACCACAAGAAACAAAACTGGATTAAAAACATTTGAATACAATGACGACCATGATGTCTATATGGTAACCTGCTATATCAGGTTAACCATTACGGAAACCAAGGAAAGCAATGGATTTAAAAATCTAAAAAAAAAGAAAAAAAAAACAAAAAAAAAGAAGGACTTATGAGAAATATTTAAATGGTTTATCGTTGCGTTTTTTTGACATAGTTTTCCAATATATGTGCAGAGTGGTGCACGGTCGTCGTTAGAACTTGTCATTTTAAAATTATATGTGGATGCAATTAATCAAATGATTGGAAAAATATGAACAATAGAAACGCCTCGATAGGAATAATATTCATAAACAACTTTATGAATTGCTTTTTGCATTGAAATTTCGGAAGCATTGTAATAGTGATACAAAAATAATCAAAGCTATAAACTTGAATCAAAGAGAAGAGAGGAGAAACTAAAGCTGATCACACACAATCACAAAGCACATTCAAGAAATATTTCACAAAACATTAATGTTTCATGTTGCACATAAGTTTTACAAACATATTAAATTAAATTGATCTCTTAATTGTAATAAATGAATTATTTGCAAAAATTACTCTTATTTCTATACTCTTTATTTTAAACGTTGCGCTTCCGAGAAACGCCGGTGTGGCAACACTGATTAATTGATTCTCAAGAAAAGCAACCCTGAGCGGAAAATTACTTGTCTTCGATAGAAATTGCATCGATGGCCTTCCATTCCTAATTAGATACCAAACACTCCAGAGAATAAAACGAAATTAGTAAATAAATAAAGTCTGTTTTCGTCGGAACAAGTTGTGCGCTCAAAGTTGTATCAAGTACCGCTTGAATTACATGCTCCGCACATCCAGCCAAAATGGATATAGAAATCGAAATGGACATGGAAGATCAGACTGCGCTCTACGATGATTTCGATATGGACTTTAACATGGCCCATGGAATGCTGGTGGAGTTGAGCGATGAGCTACGCGCCAAATTTCCCCACGAGCCCAAAGTCAAATCATCCCAGTTGAATATAATTTATTCAGCTGCCCGTGGCAGTCAAATGAAAATATTTGTGGCGGCCCTCAATAATGTGCCCAGTAGAGCCATGCAAACACATCTGGTCAATACGGTGAGTGAAATCGTATGAATGTGTGTGTGTGTGTGTGTGTGTGCCTACTATGAAAATTGTTAACATTTTGCGTAACGCGAATCACAAGCTCCAACACAGCAGCCAATTGACTACTGCGTCATTAATCAACAATTTTACTTATTGCCTGCTTCAAATATAAAAGACTATATGGCTTTTTCCTTTTTAATGCTTAATTTGGATTGGTTTTTCTTTGTTCAGAGCATTGTGACGAGACACTCACCCGTACTCCCCTCTCAGCTGATCCCTTTGTTTAGAGAATGGCTAATGTAAACAAGGCACAACACACACATATATGCATGTGTGTGAATAAATTATTTTCGCTTGCCAAAACAAAACAAGAACAATAACAACCGCCTTAGTAATTGCTGTTAATTTGCAAATCAATTAAAGAGCAAATGTTGATACAGATAAAGTAGGTATGCCTTTACATTCGCTTTGCATATTTAATTAAAAAAACAAATTTATTGGCAAATATATATATACACATTTGTGTATATAAAATGTATAAGTATGAAAACCACGCGAAAAAATTATATTCAATTTTATAATGCCGCATCATCTCTTTGTCTATTTACTCACCACGGAGCCGTCTCTGGATACATTGGCCGCGTTGACAACGCCTTGGCCTTAAGCCAAAATTCACTAACAGTTTCCTGAAATGTGTATTTTATCATTTGTTTATTAATTATAATCGATCTAAGAAATTATGACGACAATCTTAGGAACTGAAATTATTTATTCAGAATATTTTTTATTAGGATAGATTTGATACGATTGCAGAGCTAAAGAGTTTTTTTTTTTACTGTCTAAAAGAAAACAGCTGCTACTGAACAAATGTTTGGGTTGGTCTCCCGGCTGCTCTCACTCTCTCTCTCTCTGAAATCAGCTGTCTGATTAGCTCGCGCGCAGGCGCACTCTCTTGCCTTCTGGTCCTTTTCAACCCCAAAAAATTAAAAGAAATAAAAAAAATTAAAATGTTGGACGTGCCTTTGGCATCGCTTTGGTATGCCAAACTTAAGGGTGTAAAGGACTCGTACGCTGACGAAGTTTTATTGAATTTTGTGTTCAGGCAGCCAGGACCTCGTCCAGCTGCGTCCTTCTCTGTAGTACAGATTTTCATTTCGCTGGCCATGCAAGCGGAATTATATCGGTAAATTTATTTATTTCATTTTCCATATTAATTAAGACAGACTTTTGCAAAGCTTCTGCTAACTTGGTCCTTGACTAAATCATTTTCACAGTACACGCAAACGCTGGTTTGAAAATGCCTGGCCCGGTGGAATTTTTTGGCGTGGAGCAAATGACACATTGCCCATAACAAGCTATATAACATATCCGGCGGTGAGTCCTTTCCTTTTCTTTCCTCTTTATTTTTTCTATGTAGCAGTTCTTGGCCCAGAATCTATTTTTATTTTGGTCTCAATTAAAATGCAACGCATTTTCTCCCTAGAAAGGCAACGCCAACACAACAGACACAAGAAAAACCACAACAAAAACAACAACAACGACCACAGCGTCTATAGGAACATTGAGAAATACGCAATAAGAAACTTTATGACCTGACAGATTCTCAACATTTGGCTATATTTATTTCTGCCTTTTACACACCTTTTAAATGTTCCTGCAGACTTCTCGTCCAGAACTTCCCAGAATAGATTCGTTTTGCCCCGCTTCGTGTATTACAAATATGCAAATTTACAGCTTTCTCTGTATGACAACTTGTAATTTTTGCCAAGAATCTAAATTCATCAAGACAAAGCAAGTCACTTGTCCCTGGCACGCATTCCAACTAGCCCGATCATTTTTCATTTATAAATAAATATTTCTGTGGGAGCCTTGGTGCCTTGGGAGCTTTCAAAATTCTATGGCCGATTTCAGCGAAAGTCATCCAGAAGATGAATAAAGAGTATGCAAACTTCGTTGTTTTGGCCTTTTCGATCATTTTTGTCAGCACGCATAGCCTAATTTTATTTTTAACCAAAAACCTTGACTCTGAACGTTTGAATGTTGTTGGATTCTAATTTTTATTTATTTATTTTTGTTTTTTTTTTTTTTAGAGCTTTGATGAGCCTAATGGCCAATCTTTGACCCCACTGACCATGGCCGCCATGTCGGGCAATGTGACTTTTGTGAAAACCCTACTCGCCCACTATGACATCGATCTGGAACGGGAATGCAATGTGATTTTCGATGGCCTGGTGGTCTATGGAGCCACAGCCCTATGGGTGGGCGCTGGTATGGGTCACTTACAAATAGTCAAGATGCTGGTGCAGGCAGGAGCAAATATTAATCACAACACCAAAGCCCAATCATCACCACTTAGGGCGGCCTGCTATGAAGGTAAGTCTTTTTCGTGTTGGACTCTTTGAAATCTATTTTAATATGCGTTTGCTTTCCTCAGGTCGCTTGGATATTGTCCGCTATTTGATTGCCCATGGAGCTGATGTTAATGCCACAAATGCTTTCAACAATACCTGCATTATGATAGCCGCCTACAAGGGGCACGAGTTGGTAGTGGATACTCTGCTGAAGAACGGAGCGCGCACCAATGATCAGGCCCTGTGCGGGGCTACGGCCTTGCATTATGCTGCCGAAAGTGGGCATCTGGATGTGGTGCGTCTCTTGCTGGATCATGGGGCTACTCTGCACAAAAACGAACTGGGCATAACCCCGGCTCTTCAGGCTGCCGAAAGACTGCACGAAGAAGTTCTCGAAGCCTTTATACAGCGTCCTGGTCTGATGACTTTGGAGGAGCAAATTACAGCCCTAGAGCTAACGGGAGCCACCTACGCCAATGACAAACACAAGTATGATATAAATCGTGCCTACACCTATCTGCATCGTGCCATGGAAATGCGCTACCAAGATGCCCGCCATATTATACGCAAGAAAGTGCTCCAGCCCATACCTGCCTATGATAGTTGGTTCGAGACTGAGAATCTACCAGAACTGAATGCCATCAAGCTGAATCATCACTCCATACACATGGAGTCCCTAACCATACGAGAGCGCATACTTGGCCAGCAGAATCCAGAAGTCCCCCAGGCAATTATTTACCGGGGATCCGTTATGGCTGATCAGGGCCGCTATGAGCAATGCCAGGTCCTGTGGAATTACGCCATCGATTTGCGTATGCGCAACAATGTGAGAACTTTTTTCAAATTACAAAAAAAAACAAAAAAAGAATTTAAATTTACAATTATTTACTTTAGATCTCAGTGGAACGTGATTTGCTGCGATTTGCCCAATTCTTCGCCCAAATGTTGCGGGTTGAAAATCATAGACTGACACTGGACGATGTGGTGCCTGTGCTCTCCAAGTGCCAACAAGAAATTGAGAATAATAAATATAAAATAAAGTGTGCCAAACCAAATACCTGCCCCAGTCTTTTGCAGGTAAGTCTGCCTAAGCTTTTCTTGTTCTACCTTATTGATTTTATAATTTATAATTCTGATTTTGCAGGACCAAAACAATCAAAATTGCATCACAGCCTTGTATTTGATTAAAATTGTGACACAACTTGCGCGCCGTAAAAAGAATCAGGTCATTAATGAGGATCAAATCCAGGAGGTATTCCTTGTAGTGCGTAAATTTATACAAAATGATACACGTATGCAAGATGGCCAGACCCTCTTGCATTTGGCCGTAAACGGTGTGACGCCCGTGGATGAATTTTTCACCAACGAAATGTGCAGATTTCCCTGCTATGCCACCTCGCTAGTGCTGGTACACTGTGGTGCTTCTGTGCTGGCCGTAGATCTGGCTAGGAATACTCCCTTGCATATACTGGTTACCAAAGTGAGTGGGACCCAGGAACGACAAACTGAGCTGGCCCGCATTGTTCAATTGTTTGTGGAGGCTGGAGCACACATGGATGCCGTGAATGCGGCGGGTCAGACTGCAGCCACAGCCTGCAGGCAAAGTAAGTTGAAATTTGAATTTTCTTATCATTCAAATTAATAAATAAATTTTTATCTGCTATTTTAGCTGCCCTAGCCAATGTCTTGCATGGCTATCAGAATGCCCACACCACTTTGAAATGCTTGGCTGCCCGGGCCATAGCCACAAATAGACTTAATTTTAAGGGTTTCATACCCACAGCACTGGAGGCTTTCATACAGATGCATAGCGTGCATAAAGTACTCACATAAATTGCCAAAAATAACCAAGGGGACGACGAATATTAGAAAAATAAAACAGTTATAAACAAAGTCAATAATTATAATCAATCTATCCGTAAAACTGCAATCAATACGAAGCTGGATTAATAAGTATCTAACGAGTGAATATTTTTCTGTGGCATTTTATCTTATTCAACGAAAAAGCTTAAGCAAATTTGGTAGTACAATTTCTATTCTGAGGTCTTAAAGGCCAAAACTTAACAAAGATACTTGGATCCATGGAAAGGTGCAAGAATTTATATGACTACCATTTTTTGTGATATGTTTAATGGACTTTTTGGAGAAAGAAGAGACAATCACTGCAGCAGATTCATCCTGGTGCTGTTTGGCTCAGCACGACAAAGTAGCTCAGAAAAATATATATAGAAAGAAGGTATACTTACTTATTCATCCACCATTGTATTTTTCAACAAAAGTCGAGTTTAGTGACTTAATTTAGCTAAATGGAAAACTATAAAATTTAATTCTATTTATTATAATTTATTTATTTACAGCTTTAGCTAATATTCGACTGATGTTTTTTGTAATCACTTAAAAAATCATTTTGTACATTTTTTGTATGTGTAGATGGGTTTGTAGATGTATTTGTATATGTATTTGATTAAAAGAAAACAAAAACTAAAATTGTGGCCTAAGTTAGAAATCAATTGAATTGATTCCGTTTTTAATATATTTTTATTCTTTAACTGACCTAATATTTATATTATACTCGAATGCATCAAATCAAAATACAAAATAAAAATCAGCTCTGAGAATTGGAAAATAAATTAAAAAAATACAATCGAACTTTTTGTGAAACGTAAAATAATTTAATAATAATTTGCCAACTTGTACATCAAATTTTTCAGCTTATCTAAAATCTGCCTTTGTATTATTTCTATATATTTTTCGATATTTTTACATATGTACAATCCAAGAGAATCACAGCTTATAAACGCAATTATTTATATATACCTAAAAATGATTTAAATATTTAAATCGCTAATTTTACGATTGTTGTGGCGCACCTGCGGATAAACCTGGGGCTGTCGCATTACCTCCTCATAGGATGGGGGCGGCGCTGGAATTTATAATTATTTACTTAACTTTCCACTCAAGTTGACATAAAAAAAAATGTATATTTTCTTTACCATTTATAACATAATCCTCATCGTGTGTATAAGCGGGATTGATGACCGCATCTGTGGGATATGTGGTCTCAATGGTGCGTTCTTCCAGTGTGGAACGCTGCGATCGATGGGAATATCTCTGCATATCGGTCTGACGATGATACCCGTCTATATAGCGGTTTTCCTGTTCAATATCCTCGTCTGGCAATTGTATCACATGCACTGAGGGTCGTCGCACTCGGCCATCGGCAATGGCATCCGTGTAATTGTCACCGAAACCAAAGGGAGACGACAAGCTCTTCTTGCACTTCAGAAACAAGACAATCAATATCCAGCCCAGTATTAGAACCAGATAGACAAATCCGAGCATGCTCATCTATAGGCCGTTTTTATTTTATTTATTTTTTTTTTCACTTCTTAGCTGCTTTCTGCTGTGCTCCGAGGGATGCACTGCAGCTGACAGCTCAACAAGCCTGAGGCCATGCAAATAAGACAGGAAATTTTTACTTGAAAATACCAAATTTTCACAATTTCTAAAAAAATCAATAGTTTTTTTCTTTCTTCAACTCGTTAGGTTTTCTTTTCGTTGTGCTGTTGTGGTCATTGTGGTCGCAAGGCACGAACTGGCCACTATAATTGACCGAGAGTCCAACACTTAGCGCTTGTGTTGGCGTTTTTCCATCGCTGCTATGGCTATCAGCTTTGGCCACAACAAAAACGAAGGACTCCAATACCCCTGAAGCCCCCAACCCTTAAAAGTATCTGCCAAATAGCTCCCGCACTCTAAGCGTCGCTGTTCAAACTTTGATTTCTTGATACGCCAATAGCCTGTTTTAGCTGACTAACTGACGGCTCATTAAAAATTTACGGCCAACCACTCAATAAATTGTTTTACTTTGGAGAAAGTTACCTGGACCTCTGGAATGTGACAGTCAGGCTAATTAGTCAAGTCTAGCGAGACAGTCAAAGCTGGCAAGGGTAATATGCCCATTCAAGTCTCACCCTCACCGCAGACATTTTTTTTTTTTTTTAGCTTTATCGAAATTGAATATATACAATATGCTCCGAATTGGTTGACTCACAGATTATTTTATATATATTTTTTTATTATAATGTCTTTCCTCTCTAACGCCCCACGCACTTATAATTGCTACTAATCCAGCGTCAAGTCCAAACCAAATGGTAACAATGACGTCACTGTTTTTATATGAACAGAACATTTTTATGGTTAATAGCACCCACTTAATTTGATGCATCACGCAGCCATAGAAAAAAGTGCAAGTAAACTAATTTACCGGCTAAATTTATAACTTAACCCACTGAGACTCCACCGAAATGATTGGATAATGAGTTACGAAATTGCCACATTGACCTCAAGTGTAACGCAATTTGATAGGAGTCCTTGTCCTTCTGGTTTTATGATTGAGAAGTTTTTTTTGTTTTTGTTTTCACATTTTGTATTTATTTTTCATTACTTGCTTATTTGTTTCTTAACTTAGTGGACTAAGGGTTAATAAATTATTCAAAGCTTATTTTAATGTCAAGAAGTCATTATGGTGTGCAAGGAGGTGAGGCAGTCAGGACTTGAAAGTCTACAAATGTACAAGAAATTAATTAACCCATTAATGAATCTGTTGACCATTTAATTGGTGTTGTTTGAATTTTTAAATAAACCCTAAACAAAAAAAAAAACTATTTTAATTAAGCTTTATAACATTTTGACATTTAGATTTGAAATGAATCATACATATGAACTACATTATTATTTAATATAATATTGAGTAAATAATGGGCTAACTTTTGAAACTTTTGTATAGAATTGAAACCTAAAGGTGAAGGCCAAGTGAAATTTTGAAAGAACTTTATATGGCACAATTTTTGTTTTAGTTTTGAACGTATCCGTGTAGCTGCCCTTCCGTGCCTTAATGGAAACTATATTCTATATTTGGCTTAGCAACTAAACGTGTTAGGCAAACGATTTGGATTAGTGCAAGGACTTAACATATAAGCTGATATTTGAATATAAAGGGTACAATTTCTTGTACTATCACAAAAAGTTATCGCTCGGAACCGACGAACAACTTGAACTTGACTTGCTTAGGATTGATTTCCGGACAGTTGAGTGAGTGGGACACTCACAGACTTGTCGTAGCCTGCAGCTTGAGATAACGAGTTCCATTCTCGGCATCAGCCAGTCTGGCTATGTGGTCTGAGGCGGCATAGCAAGTGGTCGCCGTGGGCGTGCCTGGGCGACTGTTGTTGTTGTTGTTGTTGTGTATGCTGGCTCCACTGTGGCTACTTAGACTGCCATTGACATTGCCACGGCCATGGACATTCTGACGAATGCGGGTGGCCCCCCAAATTAAGACCACTACCGAAGTGACCAGAATGCCCAAACCCAGACCGGGCAAGAAACTTTTATTGAGTGAGTCGGCAAAGTTGTAGCTATGTAGAATTGTGGATTGATGGGATTGTTTAGGGCTGTCCGCGATAAATTGCCTCTTATTTAGGCGATAATCTTCACTGGTCAGCAAGTTGGTACTGCTGGTTTCTTCCAATGGCAATCCAGACAATTCGGGTTCGTGGGGCGTATAGTAGGGGCGTCTCTGGACCTGACGTACTTCAGGCACCGCGCCCGGACTGCTCAACTGCAGTTTGGTTATATTCGAGCAGCCAATGTTGAGATCAGCCTTGGGATTCTTCTCCTGGACCATCACTAGGCAAAAGCGATAGCTATAAATACACATGATTAGTTCAGATTCCAAATTATTGACGTTGCTTTAATCTTACCTTTCGCCTATATCTAGGGAAGAGCTGTCGGGCACTATCACACTCACAGTGTTCTGACCATTGACCACTTTACTTTCGCAGTGTATCTGTCAATTTGAATTCATTAAAATATCTTAAAATATTTGTATTTTAATATTTGGCTTACAGGTGAGTTGTCTATGAGTATTTCATTAATATTCTCCTCTTTGTAAACGAAAATGGCATCACACATGTAGTCCTTTTTGCTCAGATTCAATATCCAGGTCAGTATAAGGCCATAATCCGCCGAATAGTGCAGTTCATGAAGTATAATCTGAGTTAAAAACAAAAAAATAAATTAAACTCAAAAGAATTAAGAAAAAATCTTAAAAATCCTCTGATTGTAGTTTGGGAGATCTTTAGTATACATAATACTTATAGGTCATCCCAAAAATAAAGAAACTCACCTCTTCGGAAAGATCCTTTATATGAGAAGTTTGATTTGGCTTGGCCAGCGTCTCCAGGTGTTCCATAATATTCGCATTATCCTTTTCAACATTATCCATATCACAGCTGAGATTTTCTATGGGAACTTGCAGGAGAGGAGCGCCCTCTAGCCTGGGTGGCGTCACGCAAGTGGCACCCATCAAATCCTGAGAATCCAATTTGGCTATTTGCAACCATTCGGCAAACGGCCGTATGCTGCAATCACAGGATAGGGGATTCTCCTGCATGGAAAGACTCTTCAATTCACTGGCACCATCCAAGGCATTTCGAGCCACTATTGAGATGTCATTCCCAGCCAATCGTAACTCTCTCAGCGAAGGCAGTGGAGCTATCAGGTCCGAAGTCAAGGCCCTCAGGAAATTGTGCGTCAAGTCCAGAATTTTGAGTCTGGTCAAATGTTGCAAGGAAGCACTTGATATAGCCACAATACCATTGTAACTGAGATCCAAACTGTCCAAGGCTCCCAGACCGTAAAAGGCATGATCCTGCAGAACATCAATTTGATTGTGACGCAAAGAGAGACTACGCAAACGGGTGAAGTTCCTGAGAGCCTTGTTCTGTATGCTCTTGATCAAATTCCGATTGAGATTCAAGGACTCTAGACTACTTAATCCGGGCAGGGTCTGAGCAGTCAAAGGGCCATTTAAATTGTTGGCTGTCAAATCAAGTTGTCTGAAAAAAAAGTACGTTTAAGTTATTGAGATCGTAAATAGCTCCACTCTTTTGCTCACCTCAAATTTAGACACTGATTTAAGGCCTTCAGACTGAGCGCATAGTCGCCCAGACGATTTCCGCCTAACTTAAGCACTTCTAGTTTGCGCAAATTGACAAACGTGCGTTGGGAAATGCTCGAGATTTGATTATTACTCAATTCCAGATATACCAGGTTTCCCAGACCCACGAAATCGGCGGTACCAAGGGCCTTAATTTTGTTGTTAGACAAATCCAGACGCTCCAAGGCTGCCAAGGTGGACAAGGAATTCCAGGGCACACTGAGCAGAGCATTTCCAGGCAGACCCAAGGCCTGCAAAGGTCCTTTTATACCCAGGAAGGCCGATTTGTGGACACGTTTAATTTCGCCAGATGAAATTACCAAGCCATGCAAGGAAATGCCATCGAAGATTTTGGCATCACTTAAGAAGGTGACATTCCTCAGAGAACAGTCCAACAGCGATATAGAGTACGGTGAAACACGTAGTCTGTCAGCAAGGACCTAAAGAGACAAATGAAAATTCAATATCAGATAATTCAGGAAGACAGAGAAGGACTTACCGTGAGTCCATGTAGATCTCCATTGCAGCGCAGAGTATGTGGCAAATCGCAACCACATTCAAGACTCCGAGTGCCGGTGATATTGGGACACTTCCATTCCAGAAGCCCATCCATATCCACGGGCAATGGAAGTGAGGATACCTCTTCAGCCTTACGCTTCTTGGGCACCACCTTGTTGTAATATTTCACCGAGGATTTCGAGGCTGGCAAGGCCAGATTGGCGTTAGATTTACTGGGCTTGTGAGCTGGAGCCGGGACCGCTGCAGCGGAGACCACATAGGCGGCACTCAAAGTGCTCGCCATAATTTTGAGGTTTGGTAAGGCTGTGGATGGCGTGGTGGGCATTGGTTTTGCTGTGGTAGCTTCCGCCAGCAAATCCTTGAGTTCATTACCCCAAGCCGGCAGGCCAAGGAAGAGGCATAAACACCAAGAGCATAAGACAAAGCTGCAATGGAAAAATTCAAAAAATATATAATGGAAACTTTATGCAATATATTTTTCTTCTCATTCATTCTGTTGTGACACAGAATGTAGGGGAAAAATAATAAAGAGAGCTAGCTAGGCGGGGGAACACAAATTGCATTTGCATTTGTTAATAAATAAATAAATAAAAGAATTGCAAGTTTTTAGGTCAAGAAATGTTGACACTTTGACACACAAAAAATGTGCGAGGTTTTGTGTATCTTTATTTTTGTGCAACTACGCACCCACAGCTATACAAAATTAGATAAAGAGTGGAAAGAGTAGGTTGGAACTAAAATTGTTTTTCTCGCTTAGACAATTTGCCAATTTAAGTCTTAACCCAATCAAACGCGTGAGATTTATGTGTATGAGATACACATGGCAAGGGTGATTATAATCAATATTCGGTAAAAGACATTCTAGAAACTTTTAGACTTTCTCTCAAAAAAAAATCTCACTTGATTAAATAACCAGACGCAATTTCATTCCCAAGTAACGAGCAAAAAAAAGTAAAAGTGTTAAACTTTGGGTGTGAGACAAAAAAAAAGTATCCACTAAATTAATTCTACAACGGTATGATCAACATATTTTGCTTAATACAATTGTATCTCTGGGATACCAGATATATTTATGCTGTGCTGTCAGCTTGTCTGTGCCTGACCTGGCCTGGCCTGGCCTGGTGTCTATTGTATGAAAACGCAAAACGGAACGGAAAGCACAACTCAAGTCGACGCAAATCAAATTGCGTGCCTCGCACAAATTCTTTCCAAAATGATGCTCCGAGGCTTTAAAAACCCCCGACTTGAGCTGTCACCCAAGTAGTTTGAAATCAATTCTGTCACCGAATTGTTCCTTTCGCTTTTTGGAAGCGCTTTAACAAGTTCTTAAACATTAAAGTGGTCCAGCGAATGAAGTAAAAAATTCTTCAAAAAAAAAATTTAATAAAATAAAAAATAAGTGCAGTGCAGTGTTGGATTTAAAAAGAAAATTAAATATATATGGCCCATCCAAGATCTAAATATAGTACAAAATATTGTACAATTTTAATTGTCTTTAATTTGTTGCTCATCACACAAACCCAATCGAAGTTATTAACACGCTGTCAATTGGCCAAGGAATTGCTCAGACATGATTTTCCACGAAGTTATCTATCGAATTGTGAGTTAAACCATATAAAAGGAGATCCATAAAATGTATAAGAAAATAATAATATTCCAGGGGTTTGTCTGGTAGAGTCTGAAAGTGGAAGAAGTACCTCCAAATCTATGCAGCTTCCCAATCAAAGTGTCAGTTATGGTCTCTTTCAGGCAAGTGAAAAGCTAGAAATTTACTCAAAGCAATTTAAATAAAAAAAAAGTCCTTTAGATCAACAGTAAAAGCTGGTGTCGCAAAGGACGTCGTGGTGGCATATGCAATATCAAATGTGAAGGTAAAAAATTTTATAAAAAAAAAAATAAAAATCAAGTCTGGGTTTATTGACATTTTGGTTGTCTCCTTTTTGGCTTCCTCTTTGACATTGAAAATGCAGATTTTTTAAACGATGAAATCTCTGATGACTCGCGTTGTGCCATGCAGATCTTCAATCGTCACGGCTTTCAGGCTTGGCCCGGCTGGATGAGCAAATGTCGTGGGCGCACGTTGCCTGATGTATCGCGTTGCTGAGACTACCAAAACATACACAAAAAGGCAAACAACCAAGCATTTTGGCCAACCAACGTACTAACCAACCAACCCATCAAGCTCGCCTGCCAACAAAACTTGTTTCTGAATTGGCCACATTTCTTCCTTGGCTGCTTTTAATTTTTTTTTCGTTATATTGGGTTTGGCCGCCCCACATAATTTCCCATTTGTCTATTTGCTTGGTCTTTGAAAAATTGCATAAGCCTACAAAAATACAAAAAAAAAAAAAAAACATAATTATTTTTTAACATAACAACATTCATTACTTAGTTGATAAGTTTCAAGACTCGTCCATTGGCAATTTGTATACAAAATTTAAATATAGAAAAAAAAACTCTATTTATTTTTAAAACAACAATAAAAACATATTTGATGAGTTTTTTATAATATTTTTTTCCAGGAATTGGTTAGTTGGTTCTCAGATTTGAGTCGTAATATAAAAACCTTATCAGCTTATCTTATCAATCGGTCCATAATTTATCTTAAAAGTAAGAAAGAAATTTCACTAGTTGCTGCTCTTCGCTCAAGTTAAAAAGTACCATATTTTTATTTTTATAATTTTCCTTACCTCATATAGACAATATAAAGGTAAGTAATATTTCATATTTATAATTAAATTAATTACAGTTTGGAAGAGGGTTTCACCCGCCATCAGCTTATCAGTAAATTAACTCAGACATTTATACCAGTGAATGCAAAACAACTACAAAATCACCAGGTTCAAAAGCTTCAGAATAAAAATATAAACCGTTCCGTTCTCTGTTTTTATTGTATTGAAATGCTCAGAAGTGCGGAAAGTGATCGGGAGAAAATATATATACTCCAGGTAGCTAGATCAAGCAAAATTTAGTGAGCGTAATTTGTGCTTCTGTATTTGCTGAGCAAAGTAGAGAGGGGGCCACCCCAAACAAAAAATATGAGAATAATATTGAAATGCTTCCAATCAGTACTCGAAGTTGGGTCAAGAGCGGCAGTACGTGAAGAGCGGCTCATTGTCTGCTTTTATGTGTCTGTTCAGGCGAAGGAATTAAAATATACAAACAGAAGACAGAAAAGCTAAAAAGTCAGTGAATAAATAATACAAAATTCATAAAAGATATCACACCTGTCATTCTATGTACTAATAAACTAGTTTTATCGCCGCGTAAACAACAAATAAGTTTGGATTATTTTTGTGAATATTGAAGTAATAACTGAACCACAAAAGGTATATAAGAATAACCAACATTTGTGTGAACTTCTTCAATTTGACAATTTGCCTAATTAATTCAAATTCGATTCATGTGAATTATGGGTGGCTATTTTTTTATTTACCTCTAACATCCATGAATAAAATATTAAGTGTAAAACGTATTTATAATGAGCATGCAAATTCTACGACTTTTGGGGCCTCCGACTGATAACTGACACTTTGAGTTTGAATTGAATAAAAGTGAAATTCCCAAGATGAGCATGGCTAGGGTTTTTAATAAAAAAAAAAGAACGTAAGAGGTGGCTTAATTGGATCGATTAGAATACTAGGAATATGGCAGAGATGATATAGAGTACAATTGATTTGACCGGCCTGCGTTGCTCTGTAGGGTCGAAGATCTGTGAACCAGTAGTCTCGATCGAGTGCAGTGAAACCCTTTGATTCGACTAATATTCAAAAATATATATATATATTTTTTTTAAATTAATATACTTAATATCAATTTGAATTATTACTGTTCCTGTTTTTTTTCAACCATAATCTGAATATATACATAAAATAGCACTTATCAATTCCGAGAATTATTAAAATAATTTATAATCTTGTGTTGTTTGAACATTACATATAAATCAGAAATTCATTTTAAATTTGTCAGTAGGCTTGAGAGCTGCCAATCAACATGTCCAACGCATATCTTCGGGTCTTAGTTTCGGCGGCTGTCTTTCTTATAGCTTTGATTCTGGTGGAGTCGAAACAGTATATGCGTTGTCAACTAACACGTGAACTGCTAGAAGTCTACAATTTCGAAAAGTCATACCTATCAAATTGTAAGTAAATTAAAAAATTGAAAGAAAGGAAATTTAATTTTCATCAAAATTTAATTTTAGGGATCTGTCTGGTGGAGCATGAAAGTTATCTGGATACCACGAAAATAACCACTAAGGAAAATAACAGTAAAAATTATGGCTTGTTTCAAATAAATAGCAAAGATTATTGCGCCGAAGGTCGCAAAGGCGGTAAATGTAATAAAAAATGCGAAGGTAATATAAAATTTTCTTAATAGTTTTTCGATTTAAAATTCCCGGTTATTTGAATGCTTATAGACTTTTCCAACGATGATATATCAGATGATATAGCCTGTGCAAAAATGATACGAGCACAAGAGGGCTTCAAATATTGGAAAGGCTGGGAGCGCTTCTGTCGCAACACCCAAAATTTGCCCAACTTACAGGTGGCCTGCAATCTGAGAAGTTCGTCCCCAAATCGACAAAATCGCCGCTTTCTAAATCTACTGGGCTAAGCCTAACAACTCCAATGATATGAATAAGAACTATATACCTCTTAAGAATTTATACCTCCAAATACATCTGACAAAAACGAAGCCAAACTCTCACAAGCTATCTATCAGTTCGCCCACGCCAACATTTTTGCCACAGAAATGTGTGAGTATATGAGAATATGTTTGCATTCAAGCCAATGACACTAGCAGGGCCAAAACAGTGGGCGTAAATCACAAAGACAGTCTCCTTGGACTGCACACTGGGAAAGATGATTCTTTTCTGAGCAGCAAAATTTTGCAAGGGCGTTTTTTATGCCCACTGAATAATTTCTGTTTGGAAATTTGTTTTGTCTCTTATTTCTTTCATTTGATTTTTTTTACGATCTCAATCTGCTTTTCTTTATGCAGATTTGTAATTTGATTAAGGTCCAAATAGTGAATGACCGTCATTCTTCCAATGGTTGTTGTTGTTGTTGTTGTTGTTGGTAATGGAAAACCTCAGACAATTCCTGTAATAATATCATTTGCATTTCCGTTCAAAAGTATTTCCGTTTTTGTCTTTATTATTTACCTAGAAAACAATAAACATTTCGTATACCCTGTGTGGCCATAAGCCAGGCAAGCGTGCAAATAACAAAAAAAAAAAAGATAAACAACAACAATAAAAACAAGAGCATTTGTTGCACAAAGTGTAAAGTTAAATAACAAAAAACTCAAAAATCAGAGCGTAACTACAAATTAGAAATGGCCAGGCCAGGCCAGCGCAGGCCAAGCCAGGCCAGACCAGGGCCAGTGTTGTTCCATTAGAATGCGTTTTACATATTTAAAGTAGTCAAAATAAATCACTGAATTTAACAGCAACAACATCGACTTCAAACAATACCCTAACCCGTTTTCCTGTTAATCAGCTATTGAAATTAATGATCCTAAAACTCAAATATTAAGCTTATTTTGCTTTATTCTCACATTTGAGATAAAAGTAAATTATAATTATGATCTATTTTTAAAAATAAAACAAAGATACTTTCCCACCTGATGAATCACTTCGAACGCTTAAATTTGTTTATTTTAATGCGGTGGTTACGAATTTGGGATACCCTGCCCTGCCTCTAGCTCTGGTCCTGTTCCTAGTGCCAGAAACATAACTCCAATAGCTTAAGACTTAAGACTTATCAAGGTGGCTCACTTTACTCAGTGCGCCATCTAGTGGTAAATTCAGGCAGTTGGATACTTGATGCGTTGAAGAAGGTCTCATAACGTTTTTGCAGATAACTCCTATATTCATGTTCCGATCTTATTCAAGTTTGGTACCAATCAAAAGATAATTTCATTTTGCATTGTTTCCTGGAACAAATTAATCTTATCACTTAAAAATTGAAGGATACAGAGGACTCTGAAGTTAGTGAAGTGTATTCGCAAAGTGTTCCGAAGAGTGGTAAGCTCTTTCGCTTTGGTTACCGAGTCAAACAAGTGTTGTTTCGCACAAGTATATATTATTTATTTCAAATGCAACAACATACACATTGATGGCTTTGTTGACGACCAACTTGAAAGCCGCTGCAATGCTGGGGGCCAGCAGCAACTTCAACTCCTATAGCAGCCACAATAGGAACAATGGATAACCATGTTGACCAAGTTGCCAACGCCGCTTACAGGGCATTTGAATGCAGCTCAAGCACTTCTCTTTTCACGGTGACTGGTTGCACACACAAGTGGACACACTCACGTACACACTCATATGAATTTTATGTTCGAAACGTTTGAGTGCGTTTAATTTCCGCTGTCGCTGTTTTTGGTTTTTGGTTATTTTGTCTGTTTGTCTGCTTGTGTTGGTGGGTCTGTGTTACCTGTTTTTGTGGTTATTGTGAATGCCGCCCACCTCCACCTACTCCGCAGCTAATTATGCACAAAGTGCACAATGACAATTACCAAAAGCAACAATCAAAATGTGAAAATAAAGAGGAAACAGCTAAATAAAAAGACTTCTACCCAAGTGGGCGGCTCATAATTACATGGTGGACTGGGCCATATGATTAGACCCACATATATACAGACACGCCCCTAAATCTATCCTGGATGACTCAGATCCGCACAAAAACCTCAATCCCCCCCCTTGATTTGATCATGTGCTAATCAAGAGTAAAGGTAACAAAGTCACCGAAGAGCGCTTAGTTCTGCTTAGCCAAACATTTAGCAATCGTTTGCTAATGAACCCACAACCAAGCTAGCACTCTCACCCTCTGCCCCCTTAAACCCAAGACCAAAGAAGCGCCGCAAGAAGCGAAAAAAAAACAGACAGCGACGCCAGTTTCACATTCCTGGGCTGAGTGTGTTTTACCATCTCCTACACAAAATCCAAAAAAAAGGTCACTTTCAACATGAAAGAAATGTTTACTCTTTTTGAATAAAAAGGTAAGATTTTTCAGAGCAAAAATTAATTTTTTTTTTTTTTTAAATAATAATAATAAATCAAATTTATATTTTTTTTCATTAATTTTGTTTTTGTTTAAACCGTTTTTTTTTTTTTTTTTTTTTTTGTTAGAATCCTCGATTTATTTTTAATAACTTTTATTAGGCTTCAACTCGGTTATTTTAATGCTTTTACCAAAACTAAAAAAGTATTAAAAAATGGCAAAAAGTAGAAGGAGAAGAAGAAGAAAAGAATCAACAAAAAGCTGTTGTGTGTGTGTGGGCGCGATTAAAGCGCCGCTGAAACTGGCTGAAAATTAAGGCACGTCAACGGAAATAAATGGCTGACTCTGAATGTATTGCTATGGCTGTGGCATTGTTATTGTTGTTGTTGTTGTTGTTAACGGCATTGCAACGTTTTATTTGGAACAAGACAAAGCTGACTCGTTGCGCTCTCAATGTGGCCTGATGATGCTGGCGATGCGATGCGATGTGATGTGATGGCAATGTGCAGATACCTATGATAATGATGCCATTGACTAAAAAACGAGCAACCAAAAACCAACTGGCAACTTGGGTGTGAGTTAGTTCCATTGAGAGCAACTGGAATTGTGACTCTGATGATGATGATGGTTATGTTAATGTTGACGCTAAAGACTAACGAAAATTTCAGCTTCTTTTTTTTTTGGTAGAGTAAATGATTATTTGGCCCATTGATAAGTGAGTCTGTGATAGAGCTCCCCCGCTCTGAATAGTCAAAATGAATATTTCAAGTAAAACCTGTTGGGTGGCAACTGTCAGCCTCCAAGTTTGTTTGAATGCCCACGCCCACGGCGCACAGCTGGAGGCGAGAGCAAAGCCAAAAGATGCAGGCGCTCTCCGTAACGCCCATGACCAGTGGCAACTGAAATATTCTGAAGGTGGAAAATCCCGTTCTCTTTGGAAATGAAAAAGTAATTCATTAAATTACTAAACTAAATCTTAAGTCAACTCTTGCCCAACGATTAAGTCTTTTGCCAAAGACAATGAGTTATTTCGGCCATAATTTAATGCTAAGTGTACAAATTTTTCTTATTTTTTTTCGAGCCTTGCCAAAAATGGTCACAAAAATGCGATAAGCCAGTGAATGAACAATTAAAAACGCGTTTCATTTTTGCCTTGTTTGGAGCGAACAGCAACAACAATTGCCACATTCATTTGGCCACCAAATAGTGTGTGTATTTTAAAGATATTTTTCATTTGTTGCAGATTGTTTTGTATAGTTTTTTTTTTATTATTATTTTCTGCATATCATTCTAGTTGACCAGTTAGTTGGGTAGTTTTCTTTGGATTTTCGAGTGGGCCAAATTGCAGCAACTTGTTGGTCAAATTGCCTATAATGACAGCTAGCAACATTTTGTTGCCTTGCGGCTGCTGTTGCACCCAAAAGGCCAAAGGCTAAATTAGCAATTTATGTGCCATTTTTATACTCTTTTTTTTGTATTTTAGTTGCTGGCGAAATCATCTCGAAAGCAAAACGAAATGAACATGAAATATACTCGCATTGAGCTCGCATGAAAATAGTAAAAGTTGCGCTGGCCAAAAAGCAGAAAGGTCAGAAATGTCAGGCAAACGTGCTATTTGGCTGATTTGTAAGGCATTAGTTCGGCACACACACACACACACATACCACACACACTCTCGATGAAATCAGAGACACAAAAAAAAAAAAAAAAAAAAAACCAACTGTTGGTGGGTCAGTGCAACGTGTGGCAAACAATGAGACGCTTGAGAGCTGCTGCAGCAGCTGTGGTAAATTGTTGTTGGTGTTGTTGTTGTTGTTGTTGTTTGTGTTGCAACTGAAGTAGCCGCAGTCACCACAAATGTGGTTAAATACTTCCATCGTGTATTTAGCATGCAAAACGACTTTGCAACAACAACAACAACAACAACAAACAATCAATCGTATAGTCCCAGGGACACGCAGGAAATAACCGAAAGGGATTTCCATTCTCACCTTCCCTTTTTCCTTTTATTTTTATTTTTTTTTTTTAAGCCGTCTTGCCTCTTGTCTTTCAGTTTATTCAATTCATTCGGCTTAGTGTTTTGTGTCCCATTGAGAGGTTTTTTTTCCTGTCCCTGCCGAATGAATGAGTGGATGAGTTGGTGAGTGACTACTAAAAAGTTGAGAACTTTTTCAATTGTGAATTAAGACGGAAACGGATGTTGTCCTTTGCCAAAGTAAGTAAATACCAAACGCAACAAATAGTAAAACCATAAAATCAATAAAAACTTCACTTTCTCACGCTATTTTCATATCCTTTCGAATAATTAAGATCATTATTTTATTTGATTTTCTATAGCAAGCAAAATAAAATGGAAAGTCCTATGATTTTCTTGAGATTATCCACTCAATATAATCTCATAATTTGTGGTCTTTTAATGACTTAAAAATCTCTCCCAAAATATTTCTAGGGTTAATATCGAAAATCTGTCAGAAATGTGTCAAAAGTTAAGCTTATTAAAAGCAACGCTAAAAAAAAAGAGAAAAAAGCCAATAACATTTTAATGTTGTGCCAAAACGTATACACTTCACTTGGGGAATTGCCAAAGGCCATAAGCACACTTCAAACAGATCAGAAAACAAAAGACTTCAACGAACTTGAGTTTGCCTCCGCTCCAACTCAAGCAAATTGTAACAATAAAATGGAACGAAAGCAGCAGCAGCAGCAAGTGTTTTCTGTGCCAAAATCGAACGAATTTTAATTGTATTTTTAAACGCATTTTTTTTTTCTTCTTTTGACCACTTTTTTAATTTACTCATTTTTTATTCTTCTGGCCAAAAGGCAAATTCGAAAAATTCAAACTGAAAGCATCCTTGGCTCGACCTGATCAACTATGTTCTGTTTTATTCCTCCAACTTCGTGCCAGAGTCATAAATTTAACACCAAATTGCTTTTTGTTGTTATAGCTTGTATTTGTTGTTGTTGTTGTTGCCTCAAGGCTTTAGGAACATTCATATGCAAATGGACTACAAAAAACACACATTGAAATGCATTTAAGCTTACCGAAAAGGGACTCAAATGAAACAGAGAGAGAGAGGGAGAGAGAGTGGGAGAGAGAAGAAGAGATATGAAAGAATCGAAAAGTATATCAAACACTTAAAAAATGTTGAAAATTTTATACTATTTATTAAGGTTTCATATTGAAATGTTTCTGAGGAAAAATCAAGTTTTTTTTTTTAAGAAAAAAGGAAAGAGAATATTTTCTCTCAGTCTTAAAGCTAGTTTGATGAAACTTGGTATATACACTTCTTATATATATATAGTCTGCAAATTTCTTGGAAACGACCAGATCGGACCACTATATCAGCTGTCATACGAACCTAAATCGGTTTAAG
This sequence comes from Scaptodrosophila latifasciaeformis, assembly GCA_037075145.1. Classification (NCBI taxonomy): domain Eukaryota; kingdom Metazoa; phylum Arthropoda; class Insecta; order Diptera; family Drosophilidae; genus Scaptodrosophila; species Scaptodrosophila latifasciaeformis. The sequence continues at coordinate 176,080 of JBAMCM010000533.1, forward strand.
TAATAACTCCCATAATTAATAACCCAACTCTTTTGAATTAAGTTTTTTTTTTATTTATTTTTTATTATTTAAATTTAAATTTAGTACGCGTAGTTTTTATTTTCTTTCAATTCTTTGATAAATTGTATATACTATTTTTTAACAAAAAGTGTATCACATAAGCAATTTATTTTATTTCATATACAAACAAGCGAAGCAATCCAAACAACTGTGTGCTGCTGAATCGACTCTGCTGTTGTTTAAAATATCTTTTGGATTCTTTTCTTTCGTTTCTTTTTGAAAAAACGAAAATCCTCTCTACCAAAATGCATAAGAATATAAATTCTGTTTGAGCTCTTTTTATTTCTCTTTCCTGTCTCGCAAATCGCAGCTTATGGTCATTTCGAATAGTTTGTTTACTTTTCCTGGATTAAACCTCTTCTTCTCTATGTCTTCTTATTTCTTAACCTTTTTTTTATTTGATATTTTTTTCTAAATTTGTATAAGATTAGTGAATGAATGATTTGGGCATTTTTTTTGTGCCAAAAATCATTTCTTCATCTTTGAGGAAAAAGTGCTGGCAACATTTTAATTTGTAGGTGCAATTTCTGCTTGACAACGGCGCCCACGTGTTTGTTCAATTAAAAAGTAATTTACCTAACTATAATAATAAACAATAACAGCAACAATAATAATATTAGGAAAAAAAAAATCAAAGTACCAACAATTCAAGTCGCGCGACGTCATCTCCCACACATTTCCGTCTGCCCACTCTCAAAATATTCGAAAAAAATTATATATATATCTTATTTTGTTGTTGTTGTTATTATATTTTTTACTATTTAAATTTGTTGTTACACCAGATAAACAAGTTTCTTCCACTTCTTTGCACTCACTTGACAATATCATTTAATTTTTAGAAACCTACATGGAAACTAAGTTCGTTTTTTTTCGCTGCTTTCGATTAATTTTTTACAGTTATACGATATATATAGAAAATATGCAAGCTAAGAAAATTAAATCACAGACTCTTTTAGATATAAATTTATATATTTGTTCATGTTAAAAATCATAAAAATGAGATTAGTCAGTAAATGTCTCAGATAATCCCAAGACCAATTTTAAACATATGACAACTTGGGATATAAAAGTGTGATCCTAATGAAATTTGGTACAGATATGTATCCGTTTTTCAGAATTCCGAATGCGAAATTTGAGCAAGATCGGTCCATAAATATTGAATTTATTTGTTGAACAACTTAGCCTTCTATTTAGTTCGAATTGGACGCTCCTGAGAATTGTGCGGACTTCATATTTACTAGAGAAGGCCGTATATCAAGATGCTTTTCAATAATCTTAAAAATGAGAGACTACTCTGCATATAAATAAACGGAGAGAAGGATATAGCGTGACCCTGACCGATCTGGTGGTCTAGGATATCTGATTCTATACATTTCCCTTTGAAAAAGAGAATCCATATAGGAAGAAAAAAACCTTTAAGAATTTTGTGTTAATTTGACACAATTTTAAAAACAAATTGTCATAAGGTAAATGATTTTAATTCAAGGAAACCGAAGGTACCGGAAATAATTGTTAGATTCTCTCAAAACCTGTTGCCTGATTGCATGTGTGCCCAAAATTCATAAGCAGTTAAAAGTCAAAAACATCAAAAAATAAAGAAACAGAAAATGAGAAGAAAAAAAAACCATAAAGTTGCATTTCTCGATTCGAAAATAAAGGCCCAACCGAGCCCAAAAACCAAGTTCACAGCCCACGTAAAAATTTATTGGCGCCGCCAACGTACGAGTACGTGAGATGTGCGATATGCTAAACTTGATTTTAATTGCGACATTTTGAAAGCTGATCCAAACACACACAGACACATACACACTTATTAACCACTAAAATCTTTATTTTGCTTGATGGAATTCAACAAGAAAGACCAAAAGAAAGCCAATCGAAAAGTCTATTAATTTTTTTTTTAATATTTGTTTTTGTTTTTTTCTTCCAAACTTTTCTTTGAAGTTTTGTGTGAATAAATGTTTTTAATATTCAATAGAAAATGTCATTTAAATGCAGAGCGACCGTGGGCGTTAATAGTTTCCAATGACGACAGCGTTGTCGTCGAAAATGACACGAGCCCAGCCAGAAGGCAGAAGGCCGGAAAAAAGAAAAGGCCTATAAAAAGAATTGATTTATTTAGCTTTTGTTTTCCTTCTCGCTTGGCAGCTAAATTACAATTATTTAAAGACCATTGACAATGCCACACACAGCCGGGGAGGGAAAAAAAAATCGACTGTACGCATAAAGCCAGCAACATCGGCCCAAAACTGAAGCACTCAGGCTAATGCCGATTCGAAATCGGCACGGGCCTTACAAATTGTGTTGGCGTTGAGGCTCTTTTCACCAATTCAACCTAAAAACCCACACACTGAAAATGCTTAACTTGTGTGTCAAGAAATTGTTTTTTTTTTGTTAACTTGGAAGCTGCGAAGGAGTACAAAAAGCCAAGTGAATGGAACGTTTTGATTTGATAATGTTACGCTTTTTTATTTTGTATTTTTTTTTTATTTCAATCTGCACTGAGAGAAATTCTAAAAACGAAGCATTCATAAAAACAATTTCAATTCAATTAGCCATGAAATTGTAGATGCCCAACTCAGACCCAAAGATGCTTAAGTTTAATTTTAACTTTTGTCTTTATATGAAAATAAGCTTTGATATGGTAATTTTTTTTTTTATTGGGAGCCAAGTTAGCTGTCTATAAAACTGCCAGTTTGTCTGAAAAAAAAGTGGGCAGCTTATTGTGGTCTTGCCTGTGCGGTCTCATTACCAAAATTGGCAACTTGTTGTGGACCAGCTCAGCTCAGCCAGCAGCAAGTAGCACAAAACAAAAAATAAAAAAAAAAACAAAACTTTTTTTCCGTGAGCTTTCGCAAACTCGGCTGCAAGCTTGAAAGACTCACAAAGAATACAAAAAAAAAAAAGAAACAGTAAATAAATGAGACAACACAAATGACTTTTAAATGACGCCCACAAATATATAAAAGAAAAAAGAAGAAAAAAACAAAAGAATTAGGCAACAAACTTGCCACCAACATGTGACAGACAAAAAAAAAACAACAAGAACGCTGCCAAAAAATAAAAGAGCCAGCCGAGCGGCTAATGAGCACACACACACACACAGAGACACACAGAGACACACATGTAAAAGTAGTAAAAAATTATATAAACATTAATTATAAAAATAAAATAAAAAAAGTTTCTGTTTTCATTTTTTTAGTGCTTCATGTAGGCGTCGAGGTAGTCAGTCATCCCATTCAACAAAAAAAAAAAGAAAGAAAAAGAAATAAAGAATAACAATAACAATAACAATAACAGCGACAACAACCAACAAAATGAAACTGTAACCAAAAAAAAAAAAACTTGCTCCTCGCCTCCGCCGCAACATGCTGTGAAAATGATGAGGTATATGAAATTAGACAGACCAAAGTGCTGGTAACAAAACTAACCCAGACAGATAAAGCGAAAACAACAACAAAGCGCTAATTGCACATAAACTCAAAGAGTGTGGGCGAGGGTGGTTTAATAATTTCACCAACCAAATTTACTTGCCATAAATAAAACTTTTTGGCCAACCCTCGCCCGTAACTACCAAAAAGAAAAAGACTTTGAAAAATTTTCCTTTTGTCTTGGAAAAAGATTTTCAGTGCCACAAATAAAACGGAAGTGAATTTCGTATGAAAAACAAAATTTAATAAAAAGAAATCAAAAGCTAAGATTAAAATCAATTGGCTATTTGGCTGGAGTCTAAATAAAAATCATATAAAAAGCTTATTTAATTTTTTCCTGAGCTGTGTGGGCGGCTTTATTTAAATAGACTTGAAAGCTTTCATTTGTCGACAAAGACAAAAATTAGCTAAAGCATGTTAACCAAAATCTTTTAATCCGACTCACCTCGATTTCGTCCACATTTTGACTGAAGGCGCGTGGTCTTTTTATAGGTTTTCCAATTGCTTTGGTAATTCAGAATTAGTTGGCTTATCAGCGTGCGAAAATTAAACAGTCTCGGCCAAGGCTTGAGTCATAAAGTGTCAAGTCTACCTGTGGCTTTGAGTGTATTTCAAGTATATTTTTAGGCCGTGTGTTGATTGTCACACTGTATGTCTTTGTTATTGCTCCAGAATGTATTCAGCAATGCGATAAAAATCTTTACAGCCGAAGGCGGTTTCAAGTGCCCCAGACGGTGACGGTTGAGTTTGCCGGTGTTTGTCTATCTGTGACCAAAGCGACAGAACAATGTTCAAAAGTGCCCAAAAAGTTGAGCCAACCAAACATGAATGAAGCCGCACAGACACACACACACACTCACACAGACACAAAAATGTTTTCATTCATGAAAACGTAAAATTAAAAGTACTCAGCACAATAATCAAAAGACCGAAGGGCATATAAAAAAGGAAAATATATAAAGAACCGGAAACGGATGCACACAAAATTCTCGTTGATGACGACAAACGACAACGAGGATGACTTTCTTGTTAATGAGAAATAAGGGTCTGCATTTGTTTCTTTCTCTCAGTCCTTGACCGCTCTTCCTTTCCCGAATGAGTTCATTTTTAAATTATTCCAAAATATTTGAATTTTTTTTTCTGAATTGGCAAAAAATGATCCAAAAAAAAAGCAAATTTGTTTTTTTTTTTTTTTTTGCACTTCTAAGCCATTTAAATATTTTTCGTATTTATTTATTTATTTATTCTTGATGTTATGAGCTCAGTTTTAAGAATACAATTTCGTTTTGTTCGGGTAGATTTTTTGGTTTGTTTACACAGTTGTTAGAAACGCTAGCGCACATTTTCCACTTGGCAATTGTGAAACAAAAAAAAAACCAACAACACTTTTTAGTTTTTTATTTAATTTTTTTTAGTACTAATTAATAGTAAATAGTGTGCTTGGTTGTTGTTGATTTTAGCGCTCAACCGAACCGAACGCACCGACAACGAAAACTCAACTGCCGCCGGGCTGAGACGTCTGTTTTCTGCCTGCAACGAGCCACGATGATGCCAACGCCGGTGCCGATACCGACATTTGTGTGGTGCCTGCTACTCCCGTTGTTGTTGTTGTTATTGTTGTCTTGCCATACAAAAAACCTACGCGCCAGAGCAGAGCAAACAGGTAAGTGTAGGCAAACGGGGCCAAAAGAGCATAAACGAAGAACGAACTGAGCCACAATGATTTCATGCGTTCATTCACAACCAGCCAAACTCAGACCCAGAGCCCGAGAGCCAGTTAGTGAGTGGCAGGTTTGTGAGTCAGTCAGCCAGTCCAGCAGTCATTCAGTCAGACAGACCAAGTCCGACCGCCTCTGCACTTTTGCTGTTGCTACCCACACAATGCCCAGACCCCAGGCCCCAGCAGCATCGGCATCGGCATTGGCATCGGCATATTGAATTGAATAAACATATCAACCGAGCCGAGCAGATAGCGAATCATAGAAATACCCTCACTGCCAACTGCAAACAATGTGACAGCCTATTTTTTGATTTTGTTTTCTCAACTCGACTGCATTGAGCCAAAAAACAAAAGCTGAAAGCCACTGAAAGACAACTGCAAAAAGTTTCGGACCAACCAAAGCAATGTCAATGATGTTCGAGATTTTTGCCATTTTTGGTCAGACAGAATTGCAGAGCGACTGATAAAGGGTTGTAGAGAGGCTGATAAGAAGAAGAGAGGATCAGTCATTCATTCATTCATTCATTCATTCACTCACGTCTTTAACCCAAATTTCATATAAAAATGTAAAGCCAAGTTGGCCAAGTTGGAAGCCAAACAAAACTTGGAGCACAGTGATTGAAAATTGCCAAAAGAAAATAATCATAATAAAAAAAAAAATTACATTAAAAAAATTAAATTAATTAAAAATCAAATAATATAAAATTTAAAAAAAAAAAATAAATAAATAATAAAAAAAAAATTAAATTAAATTAAATTAAAAAAAAAAAATAAAACAAAAAATATAAATTACAAAAACAAATATATAAAGTTTTAAAAACAAAAAATTTTAGCAAAAAAATATTTCCATAACCCTTTGGACACTGTGCATTGGATAAATCACATAAAACCAAATATAAAAAAATGAGTAAAAATTAAATTAAATTAAAAAAAAAAAAAATTAAAAAGAACAAATTTTAAGATTTGCCAAAAATATTTCCACAACACTTTGGACACTGTGCTTTGGAGGAAAATCTTGGAAATTAAATAAATCACATTAAACCAACGAAAAAGAAAAGAAGTTCTCACAGTCTCAATAATACGCGAGACTGTGTGATGTCTTGACCAAATGCTCATAAAGTCCAAAACCAAAAGAAGCGCACAAACCCGAAGAAGATGCAGAAGAAGAAGCGGAGAAATGACCGTTGTGACTGTTGGCATCGGCAGCTCAAACAACTGCTCCTTATTTGATTTTCACATAGGCCAGACGAAGCGCGACTGCAAAACAATTTTCTATACTGTTGTCTAGCTAGCTGTTGCTTTTCTTTTATCCGTTTATTCTTGTGTTATTTTTATGGTTACAACTAACTAGACTGGGAGTAGTGCAAATGCACAAATATGGTTAGACAGAGATCCAGACCAGAAGTGACCGTTGCGCGGGGATGCTATATTATTTTGTTGGTAAAATGATTAACACAGACAGTCCGAATATTGTCGGAACGGGTAGGTTGGGAAATTGTTTGTCAGTTTGTCAACTTGTCTGCTTGCTGTTCCATTTAGTTGATTAGGTTTGTGCTATTTTCCACAGCTTCTGTCTTGATGGGCACCAGGGAAGGAGGTATGTTTAGAGTCTGTGGGAAATAAATGTAAATTGTGGAAATCAATGCTTAAATTGTGGGCCAAATGGACTCACTTTTCCTGGGCAGGCTGCCTCATATTGATGCTTGAGGCTTTCCATTTCATAGATGCAAGTGGAAAGGGCCGTGCGAAGTTCGCAGAGCAAGACCATGTCGGAGCGGAGTTCATTGAATAAATTGCAAATATCTTCGGTGGGTGGGGGGGCAGGGTCCACTTTGAATTCCTGTATGGCCTGCTCCAAGGCTTTCACCTTGCGTTGCCCAATGTTGGCGGGTAGTTTCATTTTTTGTGAACGCAAAGAAACGCCGGAGCCTCGGAGGTCGGCAAATTTGATGCCGCTGCCGCCAATTTCAATGGCATTCACCACGGAATCCACCTTGGATGGGCGTGGGGTGTGGTGCACCTTCTTCTTGTGCAATTTCTTTTCGTATTTGCGTGTGCTGGGCGTGTTGGCGGCATGCTCGTTTTGCTGGTCTGCCTGGGAGATGAGCTTTTGCAGATCTTGAGTTTTGCGCTCGCGCTCCTTTTTGCGTGCCTCGATTTTTTTCATCTCATTGATGAGCATTTCTTCTTCTTTGACCTGCTCGGTGGTGCGCTTGAAGAGTTTTTCCAGTTGCTCTTTGCGACGGCGTTCGTGCTCGGCGTCGTAGATGAAGATTTTCTTTTCGCTGGTCTGGTTTTTAGCCTTGGCCAAGAGGGCCACCACTTCATAATAGCGCTCCTTGAGGTCCTCGACTGTTTTGGCGCCATGTTGCTGGCGATTCCAACGGTCAGCCATCACAATGAATCGCAAATCGAAACTGGCAGGGGGATTGTGTTGTAAGAAATTTCGAAATCTGAAGGATATGCAGAATACTTACCGGCGCGCCAGGTCGAAAAGATGGTCTGTTTGCACTTTGCTCCAGTTTTGAATGTTGTTGCGTAGATGTGCATTGTACTCTGTCATGGTGTAGCTTGGTATTTCCAATTGTTTGTTGAATTTGGCAAAGGGATAATCTGTAGATTCATCGCTAACCCTTTTCCAGTGATGAAACACTGCAGCATCATTTCGTGCAGGATTGGAAAATGGGGCCCACTCCCACCTGCGCACCTTCTTCATGCCGAGCCTGGCCTTGGCTTGCTTGTAACCAGCTCCGATGCCCAAAGCCGTGTCCGTTGGCAGCAGCGGAGGTGCATCTTTTTTGTCGGTGTAGAGCAAAGCGAATACTTCACGATGCATGCCTTCTGGACGCTTGGAGGCATGTTTGGTGCTAGAATTTTATGTTTTAACATTCATTTGCAGCTTTGTTTGTTTTATTTTGCTTACCGCTCAAAGTTTCGTTTTTTTGTGGCAAGAAACGAATCTCTAGTCACTTCAGGAGTGTTGGCGCGTTCGATGTCCAAAATATCTCGTACATCAGCCATTGTATAGCTTAAGCAGCTTATTTATTTTAAATTTTCTTTTAGTAATTCAAAAATTTTCATTTATATTCTAAATTTGTAAAAACTGTGCAATGTTTGGCTTGCAGAATATGGTAGCTCTAAAACTAGAGATGACAATTTTTGTTTACGCACTAGCGCCACCTAGCGGTTATTGTAAAAATCAGCTGGTTTTCCTTGTACGGTCACATTGCTCTGTGGGTATAAGTCTCAGCCGCACGTGTTTCAAAATTCGCGTGTTTACAAATCCGTTGCTCTGGTTAAATTGCTTTAAATATTTATTTTATAAGCATTCCAGAGCCCGAATTACTTTTCCATGTGCTTAATTTGCCATGGAACTCAATATAAATAAATTGCGACAAGCTGTTCAGCAATTTTTACAGATAACTAATGAAAATGCCACCGGAGCACCTGCAGAAAATGTGCTCGTCGAAAATATACAGAAATTTCAGAAAAAAAAGGTGAGTAGGTGAAATATTCTAAATCCTACAATAATTAAATAAACTTTACTCAAAGCAATGCACAGAACAAGATGTTCAGAGACTCTTTCGGAGTCTCAGTGGCTATTTGCCGGTAGCACCCATTCCAATAGCTGTCTGCTTCGAAGAGCAACTGTTGCTTCTACTTACAACAGCTTTGAATTGTCAAGACGAAGTCACAGCGGATAATTTCCCACAATATCAATTGGAATGTGTAGCCTTATCCAAACTTCTGGGATATTCAACCGATGCCAAAAGGTGAGCAAAAAAAAATCAACCTATAAAAATATTTCACTCATCCTTTAATTTTTTTTAGATTTGCTAAAAACTATTTTCGAAACAAGCCAGCACCATTCCAAGGCCCACAAAAAAATGAACAGAATGGCGTGCCAAGTAAAAAATCAAAAGTCACAGATACCAGCCCAAGCCTAGATGATTTGGAGCTTTTAAAATGCTGTTATCGACTGCTAAAAAGTGATCCCAACTATTTTCGTGAATTATGGGATTGGTCTCAATTTATGGTGAACTATGGTTGGATCAACTCAGAATGTCAATTGCGAAGGATTTATTGCAATCACATTATGGCCATTTTGACCAATATGACGGACACACAATTGCACAAGCTAAACAACAAAATATCCACACCAGTGCAGCTTCAGTTCGAGGAGGAACAGATCTTTAGCAACCCACTTAAAGGCTACAACGCATTAAATCTATCTCCGCCAGCTGTGGATGATGCAACGCTTACGGTAACACTTCAAACAAACCAGTGTGTAATCAACATGGAGGGTGTATTACTGCCTGTTTTCAACAAGGATAATCAGGAATTTTATGCCAGCACCGATGGCTCCTATGACCGCATAGTCAAGGTGGACTCCACCGTGGTTAATCTTAGAAGTATTGCCTTGGGCGTGGCTGCTGCCAAACCCATCTGCCTGTCTGGTCCCGTGGGCTGTGGGAAAACCACTTTAATCGAATATTTGGCCCGGAAAACAGGACGCATTTGTCCGAAGCCTAAAGAAATTGAACTGCACGAGGAGACACAACGTAAGGCAAAAGAAGAAGAAGAGTTCCTAATACCAAAAAAGAAATCCAAAGCCATAAAAAACTCGGCGGAAAAACGCAAACATGTAGAAGCAAATCTAGAAGATTTGCTGGACTTAGGAGACTTGGATGCAGTGGCTCATAAAAATGGCTTCCTACGCATACAACTGGGTGATCAAACCGACAGCAAAATGCTTTTGGGTCAATATCGCTGCACAGATGTGCCCGGTGAATTTATTTGGCTGCCTGGAGTACTCACACAGGTGAGAAATAATTGGCTTTTCCAAACAAATCCTCCTAATCTAAACTTTCTTTCCAGGCGGTTATGAATGGCTATTGGCTATTATTAGAAGACCTGGATGCTGCCACCCAGGACACTTACACCATCTTGAGCAGTCTGCTCGAACGCAATTATTTAAGTGTGCCTGGCTTTCGCGATTGTGTGAAAATTGAACCAGGCTTCCAATTATTTGTCACAGTGCGGTTAGTCTTAATATTGCCAACTTTTTATGTCAGTAATTAATTTTTTTTTTCTTAAATTAGGACTAGCAAATCTGCCAGCAATTCCAGCCAAAAATCACTGTTTTCCCTAATGGAAAAATATTTGTATACCATCAACATTTTACCACTTTCTCGCAACGAACTGTGCAAAGTGGTCAGCACAAATTATCCCAAATTGGCTACGGTAGCCAATCGTATTGTGGACGTATTTCTGACATTCTCCAGTGGACACCATACTTCCGCGGATAATTTACGACAACAGGAAACAGGAGATAAGGCCGATACTACTGAACAGTATACAGCCTTGCCATTTGAACGGATAAGCCTCACCAATATGCCCAATTCGGGTCGTCTGGTTTCTACGCGGGATTTAATCAAATTGTGTCAGCGTTCCAATCCACAATTTTCGGTGACCAGTGCTGAATGTGCCTATTTTGTCTTTCAAAATGCCGTGGACGTTTTCTGTTCTTATCTGCCTCAAAGCAAAGACAAGACTACTTTAATCTGCTCCATTGGAGCCAAATTGGGCATTATACGTTCACGATGCGAACACTTTGCCAATGAGTACAAACCAGACGTGGAATTCGGCAAAGAGCTCATCAAAATAGGAAGAGCTTCACTATACACCAAGGGAGTTGAGGAGGAGTTAGGGCAACCAGCAAAGGAAGAACCACAAGCCCAGAAACGTCAACGATTATCCCTCCAGAAGGAGCGTCCAATCCACACACTTTTGAATGCCAAGAAATCGACTTTCTCCTTCACCCGTCTGGCTTCCTGCATACTTGAAAGAATTGCCGTTTGTGTGGCCCATTCCGAGCCTATACTCCTAGTGGGTGAAACAGGTGTGGGCAAGACCTCTTCTGTTCAATACCTAGCCGAAAGGACGCAACACAAATTGGTGGTAGTCAACATGAATAATCAATCGGATGTCTCAGATCTAGTTGGTGGCTTCAAGCCAGTTGAACTTAACTATGTGCTGGCTCCCTTGCGTTACGAGTTCGAGAGACTCTTTTGTGAAACTTTCAATGCGGAAAAGAATCAAGAATTCCTAAAAATATTTGCCACACACTTCAACAGTGGACGGCACAGTGTGATCATCAAGACTATGCTGAACTTATGTGCCACTGTATTCAAGAAGAACGATCCGAAACTGAGCTCTTTTCTGCCGCGTTGGCAAGGCTTGCAAACGAAATTGATGAAACTGCAGACTCAATTGGAAAAGTCAATAAATATTTCATTTGCCTTCATACCGGGCTCGCTGGTGAATTGCATCAAAAACGGCGATTGGGTGCTTCTGGATGAGATCAATTTGGCCTCGGCAGAAACATTGGAATGTCTGTCGACCATTCTGGAACCAGATGGTTCGGTGGTCTTATTAGAGCGAGGAGACTTCACCCCTGTTAAAAGACATTCTGAATTCCGCATATTTGCCTGCATGAATCCCAACACGGATATAGGCAAAAAGGATCTGCCTGTGGGCATACGAAACCGATTCACCGAATTTTTCGTGGATGAGTTAACTACAGATGCGGACTTGAGTCTGTTGGTCGGTGATTATCTTAGCAATACCGGAATTCAAAGAAAATCTGTCCATAGCATTGTCCAACTTTATAAATCCTTGAAAAAGCTCTCCGAACTTCAACTCAACGATGGCCTGGGTAATCGGCCGGTCTATTCTCTGCGCACGCTCTGTCGGAGCTTAAGGATCTGCGCCAAGAATCTTTGTGGTTCCATTGAAAGAAATTTATATGAAAGCTTCTGCTTAAGTTTTCTAACTCAATTGGATCCGGAATCCCATCAACTAGTCTTGCTAATGATCAAGGATGCTCTGCTGCACAACGCCAAGGCTGTACTATCCCAAGCCTTACCCCAACTGGGAGACAACTCTCTCGAGTTCGAAGGCTATTGGATTCAAAAGGGCGGTCGGGAAATCCAAGACTGCTCACACTACATACTCACTGAGAGTGTGAAGAAAAACCTAAAGGATCTGGCGCGTATTATCTCAATAGGCAAACTGCCTATATTGCTCCAGGGACCCACAAGTGCCGGCAAGACCAGTCTGATCGAGTATGTGGCCAAGCGCAGTGGCAACCATTGTCTGAGAATCAACAATCATGAGCATACCGATCTCCAGGAGTACATTGGCACCTATGCAGCTGATGTAACTGGCAAATTGAGCTTCAAAGAGGGCGTCCTGGTGCAGGCCATGCGTCATGGCTATTGGATTATTTTGGATGAATTGAATTTGGCCTCTACGGATATCTTAGAAGCCTTGAATCGTGTGCTCGACGACAATCGGGAATTGTTCATAGCTGAGACGCAGACTGTGGTCAAGGCTCACCCCAATTTTATGCTCTTTGCCACCCAGAATCCACCAGGTCTATACGGTGGCCGTAAGACACTTTCTCGGGCTTTCAAGAACCGTTTCATAGAGCTGCATTTTGCGGACATACCACGACCCGAATTGGAAATTATCTTAGAACAGCGCTGCCTCATACCCGCCTCCTATGCCCGGAAAATGGTGCTCTGCATGTCGGACTTGCAAAAGAATCGTAAAACCACTTCAAAGAATGTCTTCACCCTGCGTGATCTGTTCCGCTGGGGCAATCGATATACCTATGCGGATAAGGCCTTGCAGGCGGATAAAAAGTACGATTGGAATCAGCATCTCATTGAGGAAGGCTATCTAGTGCTTTCGGCCAAGGTACGCACGCCCATTGAAATTGAGATTATCGAGGACACTTTGTACAGGAATTTCAGGAAACGTGTGAATCTGGAATTACTCTTTGATGTGAACACAAAAGCAAAGACTTCGCCGGTGACCCAGAAGATCATAGAAGCTATTCGGAACTTCAAGCAGCGAACCGATATTGTGTGGACTATTAATATGACCCGTATGGCTGTGCTGACAGCCAAGGCCCTTCAGTTCGATGAGCCGGTGCTGCTGGTAGGACCCACGGGCTGTGGCAAGACCACCGTTTGTCAGCTGCTGGCCAGCATAGCCGGAGTTCAGTTACGCATACTCAACTGTCACATGCATACTGAAGGAGCCGATTTTCTGGGAGGCTTACGTCCTTGTCGTGCCCTCAACAACGATAGTAAGAAACTCTTTGAATGGGCCGATGGACCATTGATTTATGCCATGCAAGAGGGTTCCTATTTTATGGCTGATGAAATTTCGCTGGCCGAAGATTCGGTGCTGGAGCGCTTGAACTGCATTCTGGAACCCGAGCGTACGGTTCTGCTGGCCGAAAAGGGCGGTGTGGCTGAGACAAATGTTGATGCCAACGATATGAACAGGGACTTTGTCATCCAGGCTCAAAAAGGTTTCCAATTCTTGGCCACCATGAATCCTGGCGGAGATTTTGGCAAAAAGGAGCTTTCTCCAGCACTCAGGAATCGTTTTACAGAGATCTGGTGTCTACCATCGGACAACAAGGCAGACCTTGTCGAAATTGCCTATAATTGTATGAGACAAGATGCGGGTTCGGTCGGTTGGAAAAATACACACAAAATAGCCGAATTTTTGGTTGAGATTGTCTTGCATATACGCCAGGCCAATGAGAAATTCAAATTCTCCGTACGTGATATACTCGCCTGGGCCAATTATATGGTCAGCAATTCACGGCTTAGCTTTCCAGAGCAAGCTATTTTCGGCTTGGAAACCATATTCCTCGATGCCCTGGAAATGTTGCCCTACGAATCGGTGGAACAAATCGAAAGGCTCAAGACGGAAGTCACTCAATTTGCCATCAAAAAATCAGCTGAAATTTTAGGCATACATTTTAACCTAAAGGAGTTGAGCCAAAAGCGTGGTCAACAGGTTCAACTGACAGACCAGGAATTTGGCATACGTCCTTTCTTCATACCTGTCAATCCGGAACGGATAGTTCAGGCGAATGCAGATTTCTTTTTTGATGCGCCCACAACCAAGCAGAATCTATTTCGCTTATTGTCAGCTCTCTCGTTGCAAAAGCCTGTCCTACTCGAAGGTCCGCCGGGTGTGGGAAAGACCTCCATAGTGGAGAGTATAGCTAGGGCCATAGGCTATCAAATTGTGCGCATTAATCTCTGTGAGCACACCGATTTGGCCGATCTCTTTGGCACGGACTTGCCAGCCGAGGATAATCTCTTCGAGACCCAGTCCGAATCGAAAAACCAAATAGGTTCCTTTGTTTGGCGCGATGGTCCCCTATTGGCCGCCCTGAAGGCCCCTAATACCTGGATACTCCTGGATGAATTAAATTTGGCCCCTCAATCTGTCTTGGAGGGCTTGAATGCTGTGCTGGATCATCGTGGTGAAGTCTACATACCTGAACTGAATAGAAGTTTCCAGTTGGACAAGGCCACCCGCATTTTCGCCTGTCAGAATCCCCTGAAACAGGGAGGCGGTCGGAAAGGTCTACCCCAATCTTTTCTGAATCGTTTCAACAAAGTCTACCTGAGGAAACTCACCACAGCAGATCTATTGCATGTGGTGAATGTGAAGTATGCCAAATATTTCGAAGAATTAAAAGAGCACTTTAAAAGCTTACTTAACGGAGAAGAACTAAGCCAACCCAATCTTTTTGATACACTCCAAAGTACCAAGAGTACTGGCAAAATTTCTATGGAAGAAGTCACCTTTGACTTGGCCGAGCGTCTGGTTCAATTCTCAGAGTGCCTGGACCGTGGAGTGGCTTCTATGGAATTTGGCTATAAAGGTGGTCCTTATGAGTTCAATCTGCGTGATATCTTGCGTTGGTGTGATTTGCTGCATAATCCAGAAACTGGTTATATAAAAAAGTCGGCGCCAACTGAAAAATTCCAGCAACAGTTCAAGGAATTCCTACTCACACTTTATGAGAGAATGAAGCTGGTTTACTATCAACGCATGCGTTCCGAGCAAGATCACCTGTTTATACGTAATGCCTTCGCCAGTGTCTTTAACTGTAATGCCGAAGCCTTGAATGCCGTATCCGAGGATGTGTCATTGTACTGGACAGCAGACAAGATCTATCTCAATGATGTGGTGCTCCAGAGGGAGCCAAAGACAGAAGGAGAAAGAACTAGCTCTGGCCAGGAGCAGGCTCCCCTTCTGCTAGCCAGCCAGCGGCAATTACTCAAGCAAATAGTGGAGACTGTTCACATGGAGAAACCTGTGCTCTTGTGTGGCTCCACCGACAGTGGCAAGACCAAAGTTATTGACGCTCTCTGCCGGCTATCCAATCAGATTTGTGATACGGATAACATAGATGACTCCGTAACTGGCAGTTTCCAGCAGGTGAGTAAGCTAAAGTCGAAAGAAAGAAATGTTTTTAACATTTCACATTGTCTTTTAGATCGATTTGAATCGTCATTTGGAAGAAATAGCCAAAAGAGTGGAATTCTTAGTATTTGACCTAGTACAAAACGCTTTCATTAGGCAAAAGGAATCGAATAATGCCACTGAACTCTGGAGTAGTTGGAGCAAATATACTTTGCTAACTAAAGTCAATTCGGGTAAGTTTGTCAAATCACCACTAAATTCTGTTCAGTTTAAAAACTTTATTTTCCAATAGAATTCACTCAGCGCAGTGTTATGGAAGAGCTTCAATTATTTGGACAACGCCTTAAGGCTCTTTACAAAATCATTATAAAATTAGAGCAGACCACCAGGCATTTGGCACAGCTAAAGGAAATCAAAGGTCAATTGCAAGTTTTGCAAAATTACATTCAATCGGCAGAATCCCTCAATACGGGTGGCTCTTTTGAATGGGTTGATTCGAGAATTGTGAAGTCACTCAAGTGCGGCCAATACATACTCTTGGAGCATGTGAACTTGTGCTCATCAGCTGTGCTGGATAGATTAAATCCTGTGTTTGAGCCACAGGGTAGTCTGCTGATTGCCGAGAAAGGTATTAGTGCCAATGAGTGCGCCGAAGTGGTGAAAAAGTCTGAAAATTTCCGTGCCTTTCTCACATTGGATCCCAAAAATGGTGAGCTCTCACGAGCTATGCGCAATCGCTGTGTGGAACTGGCTCTACCCAAGGATCACTACAGTATAGATGATAGACGAGCCATTGTATATAGTCAAGGCCTGCGGCAAATTGAGGCTATTAATTGTATTCTTCACATACATGAAGGTATTTGCCAACTAACCGAGTTCAATGGCTATTCCATTTCACACTTGACACAGTTTGCTTTCCTCACGGTGGCCTACAAACGTATTGGCTATGATCTGGCCCGTGCCATTTATGTGGCTGCCATGGAAGTTTATGTCTATGCTGCCAACACAGATCTAATGGGCTTCGGTCTAGACTACTATCAGAATAAACTAAGAGAAGTGGTTGTGGAGCACACCAAAAACTACGCTGAAAATTCCAAAGATGCTTATTTGGAGGATTATCTAAATGATGTAATACTTGACTGTGACAATTTGAATGCTATGTCATTGATAAGACTGCAAGCGGCAGCACTGAAAGTTTTGCTGAAAGCAACCCCAGAAGCAGATGAATTACCTCAAGCGCAATTGGCGGCTTTGTTCCAACAGATTTCCTTGTTAAATCTTGACCAAATCAATACTCCTCAATTTGGACAGTACTTTTTGTATATGCTCTATGAAGTGAGCGCATTGGAAGACCTGGAACTGAGGCATCTGTATCTGCAGACTTGGGTAGCAGAGCAACCCGCCCTAAAGCAACTATCGTCAAGGCTTCACCAGAGTCTACTTAGACAGACTAAACAACTAGCCAAGTGTTTGCCGCAGCTACCCTGGAATCGCTTGCTTATGCCACGTTTGCGCGACTATGCCAGTGTGAAGGCCCCACAGGATTGTTTAATCTTGGGCACCAGTGCCACTTTGCTTGCGCAACTCTTATTGCCCTCCGAAATACCCAAGCAAGAATTGGGTAAACTACAAGAGATGAATGCCCTGCAATACTCCCAAGCCCTGGCCACCAAGAGCATCACCGAAAAGTTTAGCAACGACTTTC
Organism: Scaptodrosophila latifasciaeformis; assembly: GCA_037075145.1. Lineage (NCBI taxonomy): Eukaryota > Metazoa > Arthropoda > Insecta > Diptera > Drosophilidae > Scaptodrosophila > Scaptodrosophila latifasciaeformis. The sequence goes on from JBAMCM010000533.1 coordinate 193,304, forward strand.
TCATAAATCTCTTCCCAGTCCTGGAAAAAATTCATCAGTGCTTGCTGCAAGAGCTAACCTGCTTACAATGGGAATTACCAGAGTACAGCAAGTTTATAACAAAGTTGTTCTGGTTAAATCGACTTTTGGAAATATCCCAGGAGCGGCTCTTAAGCAATAATGAGCTGCAAGTTTCATCAATGCATCGATTGGTATTGCATTTCAAGTGGCTGGAGAAGCATTTGTTGGGAGAAAAAGTCCAAGGAATTTTTGTTACTTCAAAAAAGCCGAAGGTACAGACAATTTTGGATAGTCTGAGTCGTTATGTTTGCCAGACGAAACGTCCTCTAAATGAGTCGAGTAAAATTTACAGCAAAGAGTTTACACAATTTCAGCCCTACTTCCAACAGGAACAGGTGAGTCTTGATACTTAAATGCAAAGACCTTTACTAACCCTCTCATACACAGATTGACTTGCATGCGAAGAGCCAGAGCTTGCAAGAATTATTGAATGTGGTGCCCAAATATGGTAGCCTGGATGTGAAGCTACTTTTATGTAAGCTGCTGGCCCTTAAAACAGATGAGGCTAAGAAATGGCGTGCCCTTTTGGGCAGCTCTACCCAAGCATGTTCATTCAAGCCCTTTGAATTGTCAGGTTCAACTGCTCAATTGACTTTGCAAAAGTTGGTCACACAATTGAAGAATGAATCAGAGGCTTTTAATGTGTCCAATGATTTCGACATAAATCTCGAGGATCTAAAGAGTCTCCTGGCTATCGATGACGAGCATGAAATTCACACAGACTTCACACAACTGAAACCTTACGAATTGTTGTTAGATGTTTTGAGAGAATACTTTATGGCACGAGTGCTGAATGGAACAATCCAAATGGACTTTAAGGAAGAACTCAATGAAATGTTTAGCGAAGAACTGATTACACTCAATGAGGATTTGTGGAAATGTTTGAAAACTCTGAAAAGTGTGAATCACTCTGCCATTTTGAATGCCTGGCAGGAAATCTCTCAGGCTCTCAAGCCATCCGAGAAATTTTCCAAGCTGCTGGGGCATCTCAATAGTGGCTATAAGACTTTTAGAACCTATTTAAGGCTATACAGAAATTCTTTACAATCCTACCAACTGGATAATCTGTCCCTACGGGCTGACTGTCTACAAAAGACCACCGGCGATATTGATAGCCGTTACAGCTACGAGGGTCCAGCCTTGACGAATGTGATTTTGTCTCTGATTTTCAAGCAAGATGGTAACCTAAAGCCAGTGCCTTTGAATGAATTAGATAGCTGGCGTGCTTGTCTCCAGCAAACACGCCAACTGATTTGGCAAAATGGTCAATTGATCACACCCAAATTTAAGACCGAACTAAACAATCGTACGCAAGCCCAAGAAAATGCGAAATACCTTTTATGCGAATTAAAATATGTGGTTGATCTAAGGAAATCCACTCAACCCGATTTTGATAAGACTCTGTATGAACTACAACAGGCCCAAGAGCAACTGGAGAGGGTTTCTCCCGAGGACTCTCAACTTAAAGTAGCCTTTGATACGGCCTTGGTGAATATTTTAGTCGGTGTACTCGAACTTGGACTCCTCAGTCACACACCACTCATAGATCCGGTGGAAAAGAATCGTCTGAAGAATAAATACATAGCCGAAGACATCAATTGTCTGACCCACCTAACAACGGCCTACGATTTCATGAAAATCATAATGCAATATAAACATTTTGGCGATGACATTTACCGAGAACTTCAAGAGCAGCTCCAGACCAAGCAGCAACAGCAAAATCAATTATCCCAGAAGGTGGCTCTGCGTCCAGAGCAGTGTCTCTATAACCAGCTAGTCCAGGATGTGGCTCATTTCCTCCAATCCAATTGTGACTTTGCAGCCAATCTGAAACTAATTCAATCCATACGCCAAGAATGGCAGCACTACACCGGACACCAAGTTGCCCATGCAACCCAATTAAAATCGAGTGGTGAAGTCCTTAACAAAATGGAATTATGGCTGGCCAATTCCCAGAGATTCCTGCACCAACTGAATCGTTATAGCAGTTATTATCAGGATTTCGTCCAGCCCCTGAAATGTGCCGTCAATCAAATGCGTTTCGGTCTGGAAAATCTGAAAATGGTGTTCAGTCAAGTCATGCTGTCTGGAAGTCTTCATAGAGTGGCTAAATTACAGGATACTCTTAGGAATATTGTTCAGTTTCCGGCTGTGGACTCTTTGACAGTAAAAAGTGGCCTTGTTTATGATCTCCTCTCCAAGTTGCCGCACTGTGAACACGAGTACTTCCGTCTACTCAAAGCCAAATTAACAGAATTGCGCAACCGTATTGCCCTTTCGGAGACCATTGATGAGTCGAGCTTTGTTGCTTACGATTTCGCCTTGGACATTTGCAATCAGACCTGGCAAAAGGAAGAGGAACGCCGTCGCAAACAGCGTGCCGAGGCTGAGAGCTTGTATGTCACCAAGACCAAGGGCGGCGTGGAAGATGAAGAGCTTATGGAACTGCAAGAGATTGAAAACTATTTCCCCACCAATGTTGAAGAAGATTTTGGTGAATTTGTGGTTCAACCTACTTTGGAAAAAGTGCTCAAGTTGGACAAACAAAGTAATCTCAAGGACAAGCTGGCTCAGATTGTCTGCGAAGAGGACTATGCCTTCTTGGCCAGCAACTTCATTGAGGTCATGACCCATTACACACCCGCCTACTACCACCAGAGCAAGTCTCCTACTAGCCAGCTGGTATTTCTGGCCCCCTATCAGGCACGTCTGCAAGTGTTTGTGAAACTCTATGCCCACTACAAGACCGGCTTGAATCAGCAGCTGGATGAAGAAGCCTACAATAGTTTGGCCTTTGGCGTGGCACTGCAGCAGCGAGCGCTTAATGACATTTCTCTGGAGGATGGACCAGGTCAACAGACCCGCTACGACTTCTACAAAGACTCCAATATCACCGAAGTCATAGGCTGCACTCCCCTACTGGATCGTATAGAAAAACGTGTGCTAGAGCAATTAGAATTGTATCCGGAGCATGCCGGTCTCGCCGATATAAAACTAGTGATAGGTCGTATACGTAATTTGCCCTCCACGGCCTCAGTGGTCAGATTTAACACCGGCTTTCAGTTGCTGCGTCAAAAAGTAGCCCTGTGGAACGAAGTGGCTCATAAGAACAACAATCTGGTTCAAGAAGAAGTGGAAATAGCCGAGTATGTCCAGCGTTGGACCAAGCTAGAACTGCAACACTGGCGCAACTGTCTCAACCAGACCGCCCAGCAAGTAGAGCAGCAAGCCTACCGCTATTGGTTCTTCATCTACAATTTGTTGCAGCAATATATCGATCAAAAGGAAATGGATCATTCTTTCACCGAAATCAAATATGCCGAAAAGCGATTTGCTCTGGACGAAATACTCGATGCCAAGGATATGGGTGAAAAGAGTCGCTTGACAGCAACAGACGTGATACGCATACTCCGTCAGTTCGTGGAGGCCTCCTGCTATGGTGATTTCCAAGTACGCCTGCAGTTGCTTCAGGCCTTTGAAATGTATCTCCATAATGTGGCCAAGGGCAAGGGCGTGGACCTCAACACTCTCATTGCTGGTCTGCACAATTTGAAAATCTATTTTGGACAATTCACTCAAGAAATTCTGGACAACAATAAAAGTCGAAGGGCTCCAATCGAAAAGAAAGTACGCGAATTCGTGAAAATCCAAAGTTACACTAAGGATTTGTCCTACTTCAGCATGCGCAACAATGTGGCCAGTGTGCATCGTAATCTGGGCAAGTTTCTCAAGGAATACCGACTTGTTTTGCAGGAGAAAATCAGTCCAGTCTTTCAGCCCAAAGATGCCACTGTCAAAGATTATAGCTTTGGTAGTGAGAAGAGTAAAAAGCTGCAAAAATCAAAGAACTCTATGATTGAGCCAGCACACTTTTTGGCCAATGAAATATTGAAAGAGAAGTTGATTCCAGCTGAAATAATGGGCGAGAATCTTTTGCTCCAGCGTCTGGGCAAGCATTTTACGACAGCTCGAAATCTGGTGAAAGAGACTTTGGGTAATGTGGAATATCCCCAACTAATCAATATCCTGAATGAGCTAATGAGTGAACAGCTGGATCGCTGCGAGCATTTACGCAATCTCAATGTAGATCGAAGCAAAGAACGGCCCCAACAGAAATTGGAAGCCAAACAAATACTCCAACAAAAGCGCAAGGCCCTAACCGATCTGTTCAAGACCCTTCACCAACTGGGTGTCAATTACAAGACCGGACTGATGGAACTTTCCCTGCGAAGTGAGTTTGAGAATTTCGAATTGCCACCCTTCTGTGTGCGCACGATGCTCTGCTCTGGGAAGGATCATCGCCTGCATCCGAATGCCTTGCCGTTGAACGAGCATCTCGACTTGTACTATATGAAATCTGTTTTCAAGCTGAAGCTTTTGCAAAATATTATGCTGACGCCGCTTTCAGAATTGGGTCCCCCGAATATAGAAAGAATCAAAGGATTTGCCGTGGACCTATTCCTGCAGGTGCAGCAGCAACGAGAGTTCCTGTCCACTGCCACCAAAGACTTGTACGAACTGAGAAAAGCTTTGGAAAAAATACGTAAGATGGCAGAAATTGTAGACAGCTCAGAGTTAGTAGACTTTGGTCGAAATCATGATATTGTCTTGATCTTAAAGGAGAATCTCTGTCAATTGAATTACGTCTTTAGGCAGTTTGAGTTGCTGCTCGTTTGCATGCCCAGTCAAGAGAATCCAGTGAATACCGTCTTGCTGAATCAAGAACTGCAACTTCTTCAGGGCAGTGCTCAGCATGCTGCTCTACGGGAGCTGAGTGAAAAGATTATAAAGAACACAAATCGTCTTCTGAACCAGCTGAATACAGACAATCTGGACTATCTGGCCAATAGTAAGCTGCAAGACTACCAGACCAGCTATCAAGAAATAGTCCAGAGTGTGGAGAAATCTATACACCTACTTAAAACCAGACCTGGCGAATACCTACCACCAGCTCAGCCCCTGCTAAAGATGCTGGCTAACATGAAGAGTTTGACAGGTCCGGCAGAAGACAAGTCAAGTCCTGTAATTGACTTGACTAATGTAGACAACGAATTGGCCAATATCACACATCAGGTATTGTTGGCCTTGCAAAAAATTTACAAAAAGCATGCCAAGTCAGAAGTTCCCACAGATGAGGAACTTCAGCTAGACAAATTACAAGAGCAGCATTTGAAGCAGCGGCTATCGGCTGAACTTGCCAGCGATTGGAAATCCCTAAGTATCTCAAGGATCATAGAGAAATTCTCCAATATTTTAGTGGTTCTAAAGCACGCGCCTTCCACTCCCGAAAAAGTATTGAGCCTACGCAGGACCTGTGCCTTGCTGCCTCTACTAGAGCAGTTCCAACTCTTGGCTGACTATTTGTGGTTGCAGCAGCTGGCGACCCATAAGATATCGACTAAAATGCTATCGGTCATGTTGACGGTGTTTGTGGAAATTGGTAGCAAGGGCTTCTGTGTTCCACCGGACTTGATGCAGGACGAAGAAGGTCAAGCGAAACAAGAATCCAAGAATGGCGAGGGCTTTGGCTTGGAAGATGGAACTGGTGAAAACGATGCCTCCGATAAAATTGAGAGTGAAGATCAGTTGGATAATGCCAAGAGGCCGGAAGATCGTCAAGACGAAGAGGATAAAGGAGAACCGGATTGTAAGGAGGAGAAGGGCATAGATATGAGTGATGACTTCGATGCCAAGTTGCAAGATGTGGAAAAGCCTGAAAACGAAGAGGACGACAGTGGTGAGTCCGAAGAAGAAGAAGACGATCTCAATAAAGAAATGGGAGAAACAGAGGAAGGTGCAGAGAAGTTGGATGAACAGATCTGGGGTGATGATGAAGAGAAACCTGAAGAGGAAGAGGACAAAGAAATGAACGAAGAAGATCAGGGCAAAGGCACCAAAGATGAAAAGGACTCCCACAATGATTTGGATACCAAGAATGATGCAGCCAAAGAAGACGGCAAAGATGAGCACGAAAAGGATGGGCTGGATGCTACAAATGAGCCGAGCGGCGAGGATAAGCGTAAAGAGCAGGCCCAGGACATTGATGATATGAAAGACCCCGAAGTAGATGAGGAGCAAACGAATCCCTATCATAATGAGCTTGAAGAACCGCCAGAGCCGGAGGACATGGATTTAGGTGATATGAACAATGTGGACGAGGGTCACGAAGATGGGGAAGATCAGGGAGATGACAATCCATTTGATATTGATGCCATGAAGGAGAATATGCAGCCACCTGAAGAGATGGAGCAAGATGAGAATAAAGACAACGATAGCGGAGAACCAGCTGAGGATGAAGTAGAGAGTGACGGCAGTGATTCCGAGGCCGAAGAAGTCGGCACTGAAACTAAGCCAGACACGAGTGCCCAAGACAATGAACCAAATGAAGTTGAGCCCGAGACAGAGGACACAGAACCAGAAACTCAGACACGCGGAGAACTAGAGGAAGACCAAAAGGAAGAGGATAAAGAAGCAGATGGGGAAAACAAAGAGAGGCAAGAAAAGCCTGAGGAACATGCCTCATCCAAAGATAAGTCCAGTAAGGAGGAAAACGTACAGTCAGTGCCGGAAACAGATCAGAGCAGTTCAGCTGACCAAGTAGAGAATCAACCGCAGGAAGATGACATTAAGCAAGACCAGAAAATGGATGAACAAGAGACGGGCGAGGAGAAAGATGGTGTAGGCCAGGCCGAAAATGATGTAAGTAGTAAGGAAAACATTCTTAAAAGGATTTTTATTAAAACCTTTCACATCTTCCAGACCAATGATGGCGGTCATCAAGGCATAGCCGAGACCAAGGAATCAGTCTCCCAAGAAGAACGCAAAAACGAAAGGCAAACTCAGGAGAAACGCAAACAAGGCCGCACCAACGAAGAAAGAACTCTGGGTAAACCTATCAAAATCGAAATCAATTGACATTTTAACAATTTCCTTGATCCTAAACAGGTGAAGCTGAAGAGAATAAGCTGAAGCAACTAAAGACAATAGACAAGCTGAAGGAGAGCTCAGAAAATAAAGAAGAAAAGCAAGAAAATGAAGCAGATGTGAGCAATGAAGCCGATGAGTATCAGCATGTCAAAGAACCCAAAAACTCGGATAAGACAACCTTGGACAATGCTACCGAGGAACAGTCTAAGCAAATACAGCATCAAGAGGATGAGGAACCCAAAGATGAAGATGAAGCTGCCGAAAATGCCGAAGAACTTATGGAAACAGATGACAACAAAGACTTGAAAGAGGAAGACACGCAGCTCGAACAATTAAGCTCTGAAAAGTGTGAACAGAAATCCGATAAGCCAGCCAAGACAGAGCAATCTAAGGAACGCCTCGAAACACCCGAAGAAATGGAAATCGAAGGAGAAGTTGTACTAACAATGACAGTTCCGCGCAGCGCAGAAACCACGGCGCACAGCAAGTAAGTCGAAAAAAAATACTGTTTCACTATCCTAGCTAAGCATTTAATTTATTTTGTTCTTTTTAGCACTGAAATACTTTTGGACAAATCCACCTCTGGACAGGAATTAACCACAGCCGAGCAAATGGCCTTGCGCCAGATGTATCAGCAGCAACTGACCACTCCACAAACTGTGAGTTTTTTGATAAAAACATTTCAATATATTTAAATGATTTTTCACTCCTAACAGAATCTACCGCAACACGAGGATCATGAGACCTGGCAGAGTATTTCCAATCGGATGGCACAAAATGCTCGAGAGCTCTGCGAGCAGCTGCGTCTGATTTTGGAGCCCACGAAGTGTACGCGCCTGAAAGGGGATTATCGAACAGGTCGACGAATCAATATGAAGAAAATCATTCCCTACATAGCCTCGCAGTTTCGAAAGGATAAAATTTGGTTGCGTCGTACCAAGCCTGCCCAACGTGACTACAAAATCACAATTGCCATCGATGATTCCAAGTCCATGCATCATAACAATTCCAAGACTTTAACTCTGGAAGCCATCTCCTTGGTTTCGCAGGCCCTCACATTGCTAGAGAGCGGTCGCTTGAGTATAGTTTCATTTGGTGAATCACCAAAGATCATTTTAAACCATACGGAACAGTTTGATGGTCCTCGTCTGGTGAATGCCTTAAATTTTGCCCAGGATAAGACGAAGATTGCTGGACTTTTGGATTATATACGGACTGTTAATACGGAGGAAGGGGCCTTGGGTGGTGATAACGGGCTCTTTGAAAATCTTTTGCTTATCTTAAGTGACGGCAGGAACATATTTAGCGAGGGCAATCAGAAAGTGAAAAACGCAATTAAATTGGCCAGATTACAGAGAATCTTTATCGTTTATATTATCATAGATAATCCAGATAATAAGGTGAGTGCACAATTAATTTTTACAAGCTTTTGTTAACTTTTTTGTTTTTGTTTTCTTAGAATTCCATTTTGGATATTCAGCATGTAGAAGTAAATGCCGATGGAACTGTCAACATTAATTCATATTTGGATAACTTTCCTTTTCCGTATTATGTGATTGTCAGAGACCTCAATCAATTGCCTTTGGTACTCAGCGAGGCCATGAGGCAATGGTTTGAATTAGTCAATAGTGAGCAGTAAATAATTGATTGATTATATATATATATAAAAATTTATAGACTTAAGTTAAAATATTCTGATATATATTTTTTTGCATTGACTCAATTTAGTTGTTATTTTTGTTACAATTTTAAAACTGTTAACTGGCAAGTGTTATATATACTTGGCATCCAATTGTATATAAAGTGGAATTATTTACAATAAAAAAAATGGAATATATAATAATCAATTGTCCCGTTTTTGTTCAATTCGTTGCATATAGTTAATGCAGCTCTATTTCTAATTTGAAGGGAAAGTCTTTGGAGTTTAAGCTCTGCCTGAAGAGTTGGGTGTGCTGCCAGGCCACATCACCCTTGCCACCACTTAATTTGGCTACAATACGGAATTCATTCGCATTCTCAATAGTTGGTTTACCATCGCCAGTCTCTACAATAACATTTACTTTACCCTCACCGAAAGTTCTCGTCTCGAAAGTAAGCTTATAAGATTTTACTTTCAAATTTGCTTTGGTAAAATCAAATTTCCAAACTATTTCAGCCGTATCGGTATCCTCTGAAATAACACAAATAAAAGTTTAATCAAATAATCGCAAAGCACAAGAATTATTTAGCTTACCAACTCTGGACAAATAGGTCACTTTCCAATCACGTTCCACCTTGCGAAATATATTTGTGGAGGCGAATTGCACACTCTGCCAGGTTTTATAGGATTGTACGATATTGACAAGCTCATCATCTTGCGAAATAAATAAATATATTTAATATAATTAGTCAGGTTCCAACAATTAAGATCTTGATCATGCTTACCCTTGGTATATCTGTCATAAGTATCCGTAGAACAGCAATAGCGCAAATTAAATTGACGCTTTTCTATCTCACTTTGATTGAGCTCGAATACAAAAATCTAAAATGAAGTCATAGTATAAATTTTTTATCTTTTAGTTTTGGCTGACTCACATCATTGAATGTGTGTTCCCCTCGTGACTGGCGCCAAGACAAACTGCCCGAACTTCGACCCTTTAGCTCGTTCTCAGTTGGTGTGCTAGAAAAAAGCAAATATTTTTTAATAAATTTTGTAAGGGCTGGAAAATTATAATCATACCGTTCCAAGGTCATTTCTATGACTTCGAACAGATTTCGCTGAGTCAGGAATTTTTTACGCTCGGCGGAGAAAATCGATTGTCGTTTGTTTCGTATGCCGTTGAGGGTATCAATAAGCTCTCTTTCCGAGCATAGCTTTCGCAACTGTAGGATCTGTTTGTGATTGTTTGTATAGCGCCAGGTCACATCTTGGGCATCGTCTCGGGAATAAGCAAAAATATAATCGATTGGGCGTTTCCACCCATGTTGATACATAAGTGGCGAGTCTATCACATTTTCGGAGGGATCCACATGCAGCCAACGCTTTTGGGACTCAGAATACACCTCCGTCCACACATGATCGAAGTGAGAGTGGACCAAACGTGCATCATAGTCGAGGCAGCGACACATAAATGTAAAGCAGTTGGCATATTCACCACAACGTCCCTTGCGTGAGACCAGCAGCTGGGAAATGTCATTGTAACGATAGAACTTTGATTCCTGGCCACAGCAGACGGTAATTTCCACACGCACATCACCCTCGTTTTGGGTACGTCGCAATTTGCCCTCCTCACTGCCACACACCTGGCATGGAATGTTATTGACCCAGTCAAAGAATTCCGTGTTGAACCAATTGACCAATTCCGCCAGCAACAAGTCCCGTATACAAGGCTCGGAGTCTTGGCAGTTGCCTGCGGCAATTGACTCTTGCCTTGCCATCAATGTCTCACTAGCCTTAGTAGTTAGATCATCTATAGGTATCAGACTGCGTCCAGCTGCCAAAAGCAGTTCATCCTCATATTGCATCACAGCATCGGAATAAAGTTCAAGCGATTGCAAGAAACGGTTCTGTGTGCGCTGTTTAAAAACAATTTTAAATTTTCATCTTAATGTGTATAAGCATGCCGCACTCACCAACACTCTTGGAAATGTGATGCGTTGACGATAGGGCACGGAAGGTTTTATAAACAAAGGTGTTCTGCTTGCTGGAGCCATTTCGGTCACATGTTTTGCCGCTTGCTGCGCTTTTTGATCTATGAGAATAAAATCATGGCACTTATTAAATTGCAGCTCAATCAAATTGTAATGTAAATACTCACCTGTGCCGTTGCTATTGAGCCAGAGTTCGCGTCTCTCCCGCAAAACGTCACGGTATTTTTGAATTTGTTTGATTGGCACTTCGTTGGGCAATTGGAGCTCGCGGCTGCTCGGCAAACGCTTAAAACCGATTTCATTTAAAAGTTGTTCACAGCCACGCAGCGAGAGCAGTTTCTCCTTGATTGTCTTGTTCTCTAGACGAATAGTGCGGAATTTTAGATTGTTTGGATCGGCCAGTACATTATCTAGTAGCACTACCAAGATACGAGCTGCTTCAAGATATGACGCTGTAGCGTCAGTCGAGGCTTGAGGCTCTTTGGGCTCTATTAAATGCACACATTCCATGTTAATATCAACCATGTTGATGGAAAGCTTTGGTGGGACGTAATATAAATTGGATTTCTGTGTAGGTGGGTGCGGGTGGTAGGCGGTAGTGTCTGTCAGCGAAATAAAGCAAGGCAACACAACGAAAAATACTCGAAGCAATTTAAAACAATTAGCTTAAGTTTTATGGTCTTGCGTTTTATTTATACATTAAGAACAGTCTCTCAAGGCGTTAATTAACAAACAACAAATGGATATTGCACAAAGAAGTCTGATTGTAGGAACAACAAAAGCAATTGGGGCTTTATCATCTGGTCAATCAGCTGCTTGGCGCCCAAGAGCTCAGCCATTTGGAATCGAAATCAGCTGATTTTATTCTGCCAATGTTGGAAAATCATTTCTCGTGTGCCGGTGTGCTGAGTTGGCAGGTCCAGAGCGTTGAGAGTACATTTGAAAAAAGTAGGCGTCGTCAATTCAATTCCCGAAAGTCAGTCAGACAGTTAAGTTGTCTGTTGCGGTTTAAATAGCTAGGAAGCAAAAAATCCGACATTTCGTCTTTCAACTTATTTCCTTATAAGGTAAAAGTTCTGTTTGTGCGTGCGCGTTTAAGTCCTAATTTGGAGACATCGCAGTTTCTCTGTATCTGCTTAGCAATTTTTTTTTCATCTAATCTGAACATATTTGGCTTGTGCTTTAATTTTTTTTCAATAGAAATCAGAAACTTAACAAAATGTGTGACGAAGAAGTTGCCGCATTGGTGGTTGACAATGGATCTGGCATGTGCAAAGCTGGATTTGCCGGCGATGACGCACCTCGTGCCGTATTCCCCTCTATTGTCGGCCGTCCGCGTCACCACGGAGTGATGGTCGGTATGGGTCAAAAGGACTCGTATGTGGGTGATGAGGCTCAGTCAAAGAGAGGAATATTGACCCTGAAATACCCTATTGAGCACGGTATCGTCACAAACTGGGATGATATGGAAAAAATCTGGCATCACACCTTCTACAATGAATTACGTGTGGCTCCTGAAGAGCACCCTGTTCTCCTTACAGAGGCTCCTCTCAACCCCAAGGCTAATCGCGAGAAGATGACTCAGATTATGTTCGAAACCTTCAACACCCCAGCCATGTATGTGGCGATTCAAGCTGTTCTCTCACTCTATGCCTCTGGCCGTACCACCGGCATCGTTTTAGACTCTGGAGATGGTGTGTCTCACACTGTGCCCATCTATGAGGGCTACGCCCTACCCCATGCCATTCTACGATTGGACTTGGCCGGCCGCGATTTAACCGACTATCTTATGAAGATCTTGACTGAGCGTGGCTACTCTTTCACCACCACGGCGGAGCGTGAAATTGTGCGCGACATTAAGGAGAAACTCTGCTATGTGGCCCTAGACTTCGAGCAGGAGATGGCAACAGCACAGTCTAGTTCGTCTCTGGAGAAGTCCTATGAACTGCCCGATGGTCAAGTCATCACCATTGGAAACGAGCGCTTCCGCTGCCCCGAATCACTCTTCCAGCCATCCTTCTTGGGCATGGAAGCCTGTGGTATTCACGAGACCACCTACAATTCCATCATGAAGTGCGATGTGGATATTCGTAAGGATCTCTATGCCAATACTGTGCTTTCTGGAGGCACTACCATGTATCCCGGAATCGCTGACCGTATGCAGAAGGAAATCACTGCCTTGGCGCCATCAACCATGAAGATTAAAATTGTGGCTCCACCGGAGCGTAAATACTCTGTCTGGATTGGTGGCTCCATTTTGGCCTCATTATCCACATTCCAGCAAATGTGGATTTCCAAGCAGGAATACGACGAGTCTGGTCCATCCATTGTGCACCGCAAATGCTTCTAAGAAAAAGGAACTAACAACGCTTATAGAGGGTGTGGCTGGAAGCATTTCAAGGAAAGTCAAATTAAATGTCCCTCAAACCAACGCATTCCAAAGTAAAACTAAAGCGCCCAAATTCAAAGATATTTTTAAAGCATTAATACCTTTTATACTACTTTTTATATAAAAAAAAGACATACATTATAACATATTCATATACTTAAGCCTTAAAGGAAAGGAGACCATAGAATTTTTTTTTTTTTTTTTTGTTATTTTCGCCAATGAAACTAAAGTCATTTGCACTAAAGATTATTGAAAATAATCATATTTTTATTTAATTTTGTCATTATGCTTATATATAGGATGCATACATATATCATATTATAATATTAATAAATAAATAATTAAAAATAACTCCAACCACTGAGCATTTCTCAATTCCAGGGATGAAAATGGCGGAACAAAGAAAGGAATACAGACGGAATTGGTCATGCATTTTGTTTTTGTTTTTTTTGCTTTTTTACATAATACAAATAATCTCTTTAGGCAAAAAAGATTAAATTAAAACCATTTTTATAAAGGGAAAGTTTGATAACCAATTTACCGGCACATGGTTTCCTTTAAAGTATGCGGGCATGATTTCGTCATTAATTGTTCGCTTATCAACACTGACCACGCCTTCCACAGATTATTCGCAGTAAAGCAGAAACAATTTGTGAACGGTCTTCTTTTACCTAGAACAAATTGTTTACCTTATATGGAAGTTTCAGAGCTACAAACAGCTTTCACAGAACAACTGTAAATACATTGGTCATATGTATGATGACCGACTTTATCGGCAAACCGAAACAAAACGACTGACTCACCCCAAGCAAAATGTATTTTTTTACAATTCCGATTTAGTTATAATAGAAATAGGGCACGGTCATTCAACAAAAATGTTTGAAGTTTTTCTAAACAAAGCAAAGAGGTGGGACAGTTAGTTGGTTAGTTTTGGTATTGATCAAATTTACTCAAGTATTACAATTCTCATTCATGATAATTGAATTGAGTTCCCAGTAAGTCAAACTACGGAATGATAAATTTCCTAAAAAGTCAATAATAAATTACTCATAGAAATGCCAAAGTAATCGGGAATTTTTAAGCAAACCTTATATGTGCATATGTATGTCCAATGCTGAATACATGATTCATAATAAAATTGTTTATTTTAGTTAAATCGAAGCTTTTCCCTTTAATCATGAACTTGTTTTTGTGGTTCAACTGAATATTCTTGTCTCTGGGAACTTTGTTAAAGTATTTTTTAGGTCCACATAAACAGATATCCTATCGAATGCTAATATCCGATCTACCATAAAAGAAATTTACCTTACCAATTGTAAATGAGGTTTGCATTATTGTGGTTTAATTTTGGGCACCACTATTGACTTTGATTCAAAAAAAAATAAACTTTTCTATCCTTGAATTATAGCTCAGAATTCTGTTCAAGAAGCTAATAGCTTTCATTAGCCTGGAACAGATTAGCTATATGTTTTGCCATTTTAAAATAAAAATGCATTCATTTCTTTATGAAAATTTTAATACCACAAATCAAACATCTCCGCATTATGAACGCCATTGGAATTTTGCCAAGCCAGTGCAACCGGTAAGTCCGAAATCCTTGAAGGAAAAATGTAGAAATATTTTCAATACTTTTGAGATTGCAGCAAACTTGTTCACTTATCACCGATCTACCGGAGGAAGAACGTTGCGATTTTGCCTTAAATAATCCAGCCTGTACTAGCAGTGTATATATCCTACAGTATACAGCTTTTTATTATTGTACCCTGGGATCCGCCGTTATGACAAGATTTTTTGGGTTAGTCGTTCTCTTCATAGTGTGTTTCTTGCTCTTCTGGCTTCAAGCCATAACTACAAAAGACTTGTAAGCTCGATCTATTTACATGTAGATAATTCCAGTTAGTTTCCAAATTCCCTTCTTAAACGCAGTTTATGTGTTGCTCTGACGGAAATCTCCACGATTCTGCAAATGAATGAGAATGTGGCTGGTGTTACCTTAATGGCCTTTGGAAATGGGGCTCCGGGTTTCTTCACCAGCGTGGTGAGCATCTGGAGCGAAGCTCGACACACCTTTACAGATACCATGGGTGGCAACTTGTTTGTGTTCCTTTTTGTGGCCGGACTGGTGATCATAGTACGTCCTTGCAATATTGAGCCGGCATTCTTTTTACGCGATTTTGGTTTCGTTACCTTATATGTGCTTGTAGTGGATTGCTGTTTTAAGTACGGTGGTGGCATTTTAACTATATATCCGGTGATTCTGATGAGCTTGGTTTATGTTGTGTATATTTCAATTGTTATTTTAGATCAATATTTAGTCCATCGGAAACGAAAGTGTAAGTATTAAATTGTTTTCGATTCCAATCAAAAAAAAAAAAAAAACTCTTCCATTCTGTTAGGGATCGAAACCAACAATACCCATGTGGATTCAATGCACAATGATCGCTCACTTCAACAATTGAAACGGGATAACGAGCATGCTTTTTTAGGAACCGTAACGCCAGTCCCAAGCAATGCGGACTTGGAACAATCCCCAAATGCATTCCTATGGAAGCAATTCTTTGAGGCACTAAATACATTTAATTGCGAGAAATTCAAGAATTCCGGACATGTATATCAGGTCTATTTATTGGTTAGGTTTTTTCCAGTCTTAGTCCTACGTTTGCTCATACCCATGCCGAATTTCAATTCTTCGTCTCCATATAATTGGTCAAAACTTCTGTGTTGTATTCAAATAGCCTTCTCCCTGCCCTTTGTTTTCTTTGGAATTTGTAAGTTCCTTGAAATTGTTTTTTAAAGAAGAATCAATTTCGAACTAATCTTCAATTTCTACAGTCCAATTTAAAGGCATATTTGGTGTGCCGGCCTTTGTGCCCGTACTTATTATTTGCATTCCAATAGCGCTGATAATTTTTCGAATCACTCGCACTGATAGAGTACCTTCTTGGTATCAATACATGACTGGCTTGTCTACTATAACCAGCATCTTTGCCATATATGTCGAGGCCAGGGAAATTATCATGATACTGTCGGCCTTGGGCATTGCCATGCATTGTAGCAATATCTTGGTGGGCTGCACTCTGTTTGCCTGGGGCAATAGTATTGGCGATATCATAAATAATATTGCCCTGGCCCGTCGAGGACTTCCACGCATGGCTGTGGCGGCCTGCCTTGGGGGTACCATTTTTAGTAAGCCTTTTAGCTTATCTTTATTTTTATTATAATTTTTTTTGAATTTTTAAAGATTATTTCGTGTCCACTGCCCTTCCGTTGGCTGTTAGGGTTGCAGCGTCCGAGCATGGCTATACAGAGGTAAGTACTTTCTATCGATAAGAAAAGATTGCATTTGGAAAATGTTTTCGATTCAGGCAACTGAAGGGAGTACCGGTGAGATAGGCTCAATCTTTCTTATGATTAGCTGTTTCATTATGATTTTTTATGGTTTGATTACCAATTTTATGATGCGACGAGCTGGAGCCATTTTTTTAATCATAACCTATATTTTGTTTGTGGGTTATCTTCTATTGAGCGAATATGAAATTGTCCATCCGTATGGTACTGATCATACTGTGGATCGTGATCGTAATAAAGTGGACAATGAGATCAATTAAAATTACATAAAATATTTAACAATTAATTATTAATTCACTTGAATTTAGCTTAATAAATAAATGTTAATTTCGTTTTTAAATATTTGAAAATATTTTATTTATTATTTTCTTTTTGTAATTTCTTTTTAATTACATTAAATGTTTACATTTTCTTTTTTTTTTTGTGTATTTTGCCAACTTATATTTTTAAGCAAGTAAAATTTTGTTTGAAATTGAAAGAGTTTGTTCTTTTTTGTTTTTATTTGTATTTTTGTGTTGACTGTTCAAAATTTATTCAATCCTCATTAAAAAATTACAAAGTAATAAATCAGAACCAGTTTAAGGGGAAACGATTTTATTTTGATTTTAGTTGCTTAAATGGAAATATTTAAGTATATTAATCGATTCTTGAAATATTTTTAATAAGAACAAAATATTTTCTTGCCTCTTATTTGAAAAGATTTTTAAGATATAAAATCAGCCTTGAATTTATGCTACTTTTTAATAAGATACACGGATGAATATTTATAGTAAAAGTAAAAAAAATACTCTATGCCAGCTTATGGAACTAATGGTCTGACAATTTGATTAATCAAAAATAAATCGAAAGAATATATATAAATTCTGAGTGGAATGATATACTCGAAATTATCAAACAAAACCTGCCAAGTAAAATAAATAAAGCATGATTTTTTATTTGTTATTTTTTACGCCCCCAAAAGTCTACCATAATTTTAAATAAATATTGAAAACATATTATTTTTTTTTATATAAATTATAATAATAAATTTTATTTTAATGTTTTTGTTTTTCTTTTGTTCTAAATGTACATGTATGCGTGTATATTTTTTAATGATGGTTAAAATTACAATTAAAATTTATAACATTAATTATATGGATTTTAATTATTATTTGATTTTGCTTTTTTACTTTTTATTGCATTAAGATGGTAGCACTTGATGTTTTTTTTTTATCGTATAAATTTGTGTTCTTCTTTTTCGTAAAGCATAATAAATGTTTAAATGTATTTTAATGTGTGTGTGTATATTTTTATATAAATGTCGTTGATAATTATGAAGGTGTTTTTTTTTAATTTGTGTTTGCTGATTACGCGATATACCATAATATATATATAAACTGTGACTTTATGTAAATTGAATATAATTTATATATATATATATATATATATATATATTATTTAATGTTTAAAATAAAGAAAGAATTAAAACAAATTACAAATACTACAAGACAAATATAATTTGCATTATTTTATATACTGAATACATAGTAAGAAATTTTTATTTTTATTTTTAACTCACTGCACTTTACGCTTAACAAACTAAAATCTGCTTTACTTACAGGCTAAATAACCATGACAATGCTACAGTGCAGAATCTGTGCCCAGACTCACAATGTATTGTATTTAAATATAAATGTTTTGTATATACTGTACCTAAAGACAAAAAATTACCACGTATCAAATAAATGTGGTACTCTTTGCTTATATTATGAAACATACACACACATAGAAAGACGAAAAGAATGAAAAAAAAAACTAATAAAAAATTAAGAAAACTCTATCAAAAAAAAAGCATTACAAAATTCAATAGAAAATGCTGTCCACATAACTAAGACTACATAAGCATTTGTTTAAACGGATTCTAAGTTTGGCCTGGGTGGCACTTGGGCTAAACCTTTGCCCTTATCATTTGTTGGAGCGGTTCTAGTTCGCTTGGTGTGGTTTGTGTGGTTGGTGTGTTTGATGTGGTTGGTGTTACTGGTAGTGCTGTTGGTGTTGGGGCTGTTGGTTGCTGGTTGCCGCTTGATGCCGCCGACCGCATAAAGCATTTATCAGTAAGCCTGCGCTTCTTTGTAGTCACTCTGATCGGATGTGTAGAAGTCCTCGAGTTTCCATTGCAGGGTCTCGAATGTGGGTCTACGCATGGCATCTTTGTGCCAGCACTCTAACATAATCTCATACAGACGTTGTTCGCAATTGGGTGGCATGGGCATGCGATAGCCATGCTCCACTTGGGTTAATACTTCAGCGTTTGTCATGCCTGCAAAATGAACCAGTTAAAGAAAATTCGATGGGCTAATGAATTGTTTGTCTTGCCTGGATATGGTATGCGTCCGTAGGTGACCAACTCAGTCAGCAAAATACCAAAACTCCAGACATCTGATTTAATCGAGAATTTACTGTAATTGGCCGCCTCGGGTGCTGTCCATTTGATGGGGAATCTTGCGCCCACACGGGCTTCGTATTCATCCTCCTTGATCAGTCTATGAGACAAAATAATTAAAATCATTCAGAGAGTAGAGTGGAAAGTGTTATGCTTACCTGGCCAAACCGAAATCAGCAATCTTAACAATATTTCCATCGCCCACCAAAACATTACGCGCTGCCAAATCTCTGTGTATATAATTTTGTGATTCCAAATAGGCCATGCCCGCAGCTATTTGTGCTGCCATATCAATCAGAGTTTGCATTTTGAGACTGCGTCCCTTATTGGCAATGGCTAATCAAATCAAATCAAATTCAAAACAATATTGAGCAAATCAAGTTATCAGATAATACCAATTCGATTGCTTACCCTGCAGATATTCCAAGAGTGAACCGTGCTTCATCAATTCGGTAATAATGTAAATGGGCTCTTCAACAGTGCACACGGCATACAATTGAATTAATTTGATGTGGCGAAGTTTCTTCATTATTTGAGCTTCGGCTAAAAAGTCTTTTGGATCCATTGTGCCTGCCCAAAACAAATGAATTTGTCAATAATTCAAGGGAATTCACAGCTGTCCAACTTACCTGATTTTAATGTCTTAATGGCCACCGGTGTTGTATTGTTCCACAAACCCTCCCAGACATCACCAAATTGTCCAGAGCCCAGTTTGCGTTGGAATTTCAAAGAGGTTCTATCGATTTCCCATTGATCTCGTGTTCGATGTGACAGGCCCTCGGTCACGGGTTTCTCAATCTAAAGACGATTCAAAAAATCATTTTAATTGAAAGTTCAAATTCAAAGAAATTTCTCAACACACTTATAAAAAAAAAATAAAGAAAAAGATATATATTTAAATATATTTTTGGTGTAGGTGCCAATTGCTTTAATGGATGTTCCATGGCAGTACGTTTTATATACAAATGATATAATGGCTTAATTTTTTTCTAGCATTTCAGGTTAGTCAAAGTGCAAGGTTTTTTTTCTCTCTCTAAAGTTTCCTAATTACTCAAATTAATTGCTCAGTTTTTTTATTTTTTTTGAAAGTCAACACAAAATATTTTACCCTTCACTGAGTTTTTAGAAGGCTTGAAAAGTTGAGCAAACTTTGAGGAAACATAAATATTTTTATTTACATGAAATTTACAGATTTACACAAAATGGAAAGCTTGTCAAGACTTTTTGAACTTTGACTCTTGTGAGCTTTTTTTTTTTTTTTTTTTTTGGGAAATTTATACAGAATTGGGTTTTGAAAATGGTTGTGATTATTTGAATTATTTTTTTTATTGAAATGTATGAATGGATTTTTTTTTTTGTTTCTTGTGTTATTTGGCGCTGGCGTGACGGTGGTAAAATTTAATTTGGTTTTTATTTGATAGCACGCAACAAACACATAATTAAAAATCCTACCTCAAAGATACCCGAAAATGTATTTGTCTTTTATTTTTGTTAGTATTTGTATTATTTATTTATTTGTTATTTTTGTTTTCGGCAGTAGTTTGTCATTGTTAATAAAAGGAAAAAAAAAATAAACAAATGCAGAAATATTTATATAATTTTTTTTTTTCAAAACAATTTCATTTGTGATATTAAGAAAAAAAGAAAATAATTCTATGAAATCTATGGCAGAATGTGTACAATTAAATAGATTAGTTTTCCAAAAATTACTTAATTATTTTAATAAAAATTTCTAATTTTCAATTATGTCAACAGAAAACAATGAAATGACTGACTGACAGATTCAAGCTGGTTTCTTACCTGGACACAGGGTTTGCATAGATTGACACAAAGGCCATCGGAATCATTGGAGTAGTGCTCGACCAACTCTTGCAATGTTCTAAAAAAAAATATATATTTAAGTTTTTTTTTTGAATTTTAAAAATTTATATAGACTCACCTGAATGTTGTGCGTCTGGCGATAAAGAAGCCGCCCTCATCCAATTGCCGAATACGATAATGCTTAACGGTATCACCATCGCGAACTGTTGAATAAAATTAAATAAATAGCAATAAATCAAATTGGCTTGGGCCTTATATTTTGGTTGAGTTAACACGCACCTGATAGTGAGTAGTCATTGTGACGGCTTTCGGAATCGCGTATTAAAAATGCACCATGCTCATTCTCCGGCAGTAATAGTTTTTTCTCAGCCTCAATGCGTTTGATTTTGCGGAAGTACCAACTGTGAAACAAAAGCAAAACGAAAAAAATAAAATTTAAAGGAAATTGTTATAAACAATCAGCTCAAATAACAATTAAAATAAATTTCTAGACTTTATTAAGGAAACGGCAAAAACAAGGCTAATCAAACTTTAATGCAAATTTTCCTGGAGAGACTGGCAAATCTTGTTTGTAGGCACACGTGTCACAGACTGTCTGTGTCTGTGTGAGTGGGTGTTTGGGGAGTCATACGCATCCAAGTGTTTATCTGCTGGGCCAAATGTGAATTTTTTTTCTACGTGTTCCTGGCTCTTAGTTCATAGCGTAATTAAGTTATTATGCAATTTAGTGAAACATATAAAAAAAAATTCGCAAAAAAAAAATCATGCAAATTTCACAATTTTCGTAATTCATTTAAAATTGCTTTAAAATAAATAAATTTGGAGTTAACACTTTCCCGTTTAGTTTGACCAAGTGCAGAACTGTTTTTTAGCCTAGTTCTTTTTTTTTAATTTTAAAATAATTTACTTAACTTTTTTGTTAAAAATAATAATAATGAAGACCATTAAAAATGTTCCCGAGTTGATAGCGGCAAAAATTTTAACATTGACCTTAATATTCGCCGGAAGAAGCTTAAATATTTTCAAGTTTCTTTTAATGATTTCTTTATTCTTTTCTGATATTTACCATTTGTAACGTTTATATAACAGTTGGATGATTGTGCTAATAGACTTAACAAAAGCGTGGCTAAATTTTTTTATGTGCTCATTATTGGCAGACTACGTATAATCAATGTAAACTGGCCAATGTGAGGCCAAAGCTTTTAGCACATTTTGAATATAGGAAAAAAAAACTTGCTTAAATAAGCAATGAGGCAGGACTATGAAATTCTTTGATGGCGTCAATAAGATAAAATGCCAAAAGAGAAAAGCAAAGGCCTTAGTGAGGTTTTCTTTCTTTCTTTCATTTTTTTTTTGCCAACTTTTAATTTCAAAGCAAAAGTGGAAGCAAAAAAAAAAGTGAAAACAATTTGATAGCCACACTCTGACAAGGACATGATTACACACATACACATGCACCCTTTACAAGTGTATTTTATGTGGCCTGGCCGAAATCATCTCCTCCCTGCTCAAACAAGTTGCAAGAGTTTTGCCTTCTTTGCGTTGGATTTGCATGCAAATTGCCACATCTACGAGGCTGCAAAGATGCGAACAAAAGGTAAACATAAAAATAGTTAAAGCAGCAAAGAAGAGGGGAAAAATGGCAAGACAGGATGTGATGATGGCATGCAGCTGCCTTCAGCTGCCTTCGGCTGCCCAGTTCTATTGAATTTCACTTCTGGCTTAGAATGGTGAGCACCGGCCACCACGACTAGGCTACCTTCAGAGAATTCAAATGTGCACATTTTTACCAGGAATTCAAACCAACTTAAAAAAAAAAAAAGAAAAAGAAGAGGATGAACAAAAATAGAGAGAAAGAAGAAGCAAACTAAAAACCAGCAGCACCAGAAGTAATCTGATTGTGCAAAGCCATTTAAAGCTATTATTAAAAGATCTTGCAACTGACTGGCTGCCTGCCCGGCTTGTCCGTCTGGCTCTGACATGGCCTGGCCCAAAGAAATGGCAGTGAAGCAGTTGCGTTTTTTTTTTTTGTTTTTTTTAATTGGCTGTCCGTTTATTTGAATGGGCAACTGTACAACTGTTTTCATCTAAGTAAGGTGAAGCGTTGTTGATGGCAAAAAAAAAAAAAAACTGATGGGCACATGTCATCATCAGGCAATTGCAACAAAGTTGCCTAACCTGGCTCAAACAGACCAGGATTTAACTGAATGAATTGAATAGTCTCTGCCACTCAGCTCACTTATTTGTTTGATTGATATGAATAAAAAAAAAATAATAATAACCAGGCGAAAATAATTGCAACAGCAAAGATATGGCAAGGGGGCATCATTCAGCACGTGTCTATTATAGCAAAATAAACGTTTATTAGGCTGTATTAAATGATTCCACTTTAAATGCTACCAACACATTCAAGGCCATAAACTTTATTTATAGAACATGCTTTTGGCATCGCCATCTATCCATTTATAGACTCTCTTCTACCCAGTATTGCTAACTGGTATTTCTTCTTCTTCTTTTTTGTGTATAAATATGCAAGACTTTAATTGCAGCACATCCTCTTTTGGTAGACAGAGTTGATGTTTGTTAGCCTAATGCAAAACCAAACAGAGCACAAAAAAAAAAAAAATGGTCCACCTTGTCCACCAAAAGTTAAGCCAAGTTTTTCTACAAAGCAAAGATGCTCTTTTTGAGGGCCTAAAAGATTTCTAATGGTACTCATAAGTATCGATACCATTTGAAATATACTTGATATGGCAGCCCTTTGCAAGGTTGCTTTTGTTATCGATAACAGGCCAATCGAGTGGGAAGTCTTAGAAACCAAACAAAATTGAAGAAGCATCAAATCACAGAATTTAGAGATTAGTTCAAACATCGAGAAAGTAAAACATCCAAGTCAAGCCGAAACAGGTGAACTTGGTTTCGATACTTGCAATTTATCGAAAGAAGGAATTCTTTGAATCGGTTTAAAAACGAATTTCTAATGACAAAATCAAATCGCTTGTTTAGTTTGTTTCTGATAAAAAAGAGTATTTGCCTCTAAAAAAAAAAAATTGATCTAGTAACTCTTTGGGGATTTTATTTATAGCCAAAGACTGGCTGGTTTGATGATGTTTTTTTTTTTTTTTTTTTTATTCAAAAGCCAAAATCAAATGCCGCTGTTGAGAGCTAGCTGGTGTGGCAGTTGACTGGTTAGCTGGTCTTGCAACTTGCAACTATTTTTAAACCAACGATACGCAACGTAATGCAATTTTTTTTTTTTTTTTTTGCATCTAAAAATAACCACCATCACGACTATGGCTATTGGTATTTTTATTTTACATTTTTTTTTTTTCTATAAATTTTCTACAACTACCATAGTCATGGTTAGTGGAACGACGATCAAATAACGTCGAGATGGAAAGAAAAAAAATCTTTGGCTTTGGCCTAACATGTTTGGCTTGTTGTCCAAGTGACTCCTTTGGGCTGTTAACTTAATTGCGAGCATTTTCATCCCATGCACATACGACGAGCTTGAACATGCACTTTTGAGTTAAAATTAGATTAAATGCAACATGTTAACTGGACCGCTGTCCATGGAATCGGTCTATGTCCGGTCTACGTGTGCAATTTTACTGATGAAATTAGTGGTATGCCTCACAAATATCCACTGGGAATGAACACATCTTTATGGCCAGTAAAGAAGAAGAAGAAGGCAGCACAGATTGCAGGCCAAAAATACCCTAGGCAAAATGAGACGAAAAAAAAAGTATCGATATTTTTTTTTTTGCTTTGGACTTTTTTGGAGTTTGATTCCGTCTGCTCCAATTTGTAGTTACGCCACATTTTGTGCCACTTGAGAGAGACCCACTCTGTCTGACCGTTTGATTGACACTTGCAACTTTACAGTTGCCCCAGTCAGACGGGCCAAAACGAAAAAGAAAAGAAAAAAAAATTCTAAACAATTCAGCTGCACCTTGATTTGTATGGCTGGAAATTGTGCCAAGCCGAGACACTTACTAACTTGGCCAATGCTTAACAGTTATCAGGTTGGCACTCACTCCAAAACGACCCAATTTGTTGGGCACTTTTAGGGTGACTTATGAATTTATTGGAGCAGGTCAGGCCATCAATTGTTTTGCTTGCCAAAAGTCCGATTTGTTTGGCCATTTATTTTATTTACTTTTAAAATTTACTCCTCTGGAACAAGTTTGCCAACGTCACACATGACTCACGAGTGGCTCGTGAAATACCTGTTGGGATTTATTTTTGGCAAAAAGTCAGGTGTGATTTTTTTTTATTTTTTATATTTTTTTATATTTTATTTGCCTTCAATTTGGCTTTTAAATATTTGCATTTATTTAACGATCAATTTTTTTTTCGTCAAATCGAGAGTCCAATTTGATTGCTAGCCAAGTTAATGAAGATGATTGCTTTTCACAGAATTTCAAACTGGAAACGGGGAGTTTTTTAAATAAAAATCTCGACAACTTGTCAAGGTTTTCTTTTGCCAAAAAAAATATTATCTAGAAATTTCCTGTACAATTTCCCCAAGGTTTCTGATATGGCTTTTGTCTCTCTCTCTCTCTCTCATGATTTGCATTTTTGCATCGTGTCAGCCAGCGAACTGGTCAAAAGTCGTTTATGCATATTAATTGGAGTAATTTTTTTTTTATTTTTTTTCCACCACATTTGCATTTGCATTGGCCTGGCGTGTAATTGTCCAATGTTTGTGTTTGTGCACGATAAAAATGCAGCGAGTAACGGTAACTTTCTCTATAATTGTTTTTGGCCATGTTTGTGTTTTGCGGTGGGAATCGCCTGTTTACACACATGCGCATATTCATTCAATTATTTAATTTTTAATTAAAAGCACTTCAGACTGACAAGCCTTATTTGGCGACCGGCCAAAGGACAACAGGACGTATACGCGTTGGCCAAAACCATTTAAAATTAAAATTAAATGAATACTTAGCCAAAACGATTTTGGATTGAATTTCACATTAATAGAGACCACTTACCTGCAAAATAAATTAAGAGAATAATTATTAATTAATTGATTCAAATTGCAAGGGAATAAGCAAATAATTATCAATTAAATATTTGGAACAATTTTGACGAGATCTATCAAGGAAATAAAATAAAAACAATTTTAATTCTTGAAATCATTTGAAAGTCAACAAATTTATCACATTTATTAATGAAGACAAACTCTGGGGACTTGGAAACTTTTTGCTCGAAAATAAAAAACGAGTCAAATAATTCCAGGAAACGAGAGCTAATTTAAGTCTGAGCTAAAGACAAAAAAAAAAAAAATACCAAAGGTTTATGTAATCTCGGTTTCGGCCTCTTAAATGTAACCATATTTGAGGAGTTACCACAAATCCGCATCAAAAGTTGGCTTTCAAAACACACACACAACAATTGACCGTTGTTTCACACACACACACACACACACACGTACAAAAAGAAAATCTATTTATAAAAATCTTGTTGTCACATAATTGTTGCTGTTGTTGTTGTCGCCTGCCTGCCTGGCTGACTGAAAAGCGGAAAAAATTGCAATAAAAAAAAAAAAACAGCAACAACAACAACAAGCTCAAGAGTAGTTTCCACACCGCCCACCCCCCTCGGACCCATTCAGTAAATTGCCAGTTAACTTCTTTTTGCTACAAAATGCCAGCAACTCTTATTTAATTGTTACCCCAAGACTCAATTGACAGGCCAAAAGAGAAGCCGAGCCAAGGCAGGATGCCCGACAGCAGCGGCAAACCAAAAACAACAACAACAACAACAACAAATTAATAAAAACACATGTTTGTCGGTGTGTGTGAATTTCAGGAGAAAAAAATAAATATTGATTGAATTTTTATCGAATTTGCAACTGGGAAGAGAGGAGAGGCCACAGAAATTTCATGGAAAACTCAACGAATCGTCTAAAAATAAATAAATGATCAGCTAAAGGGGAACTTGATAGTTTTTTTTTTTTTTGCGGGCACAAACAATTTGACTTTCTGCAGAAATAATTTGCTAATAACAGAGCCTGAGATGGAGACTGGTCAATGGTTTGTTTTGCTAGAATTTAAATACTTGAATTTTCACATTTGGTTGGCAAAAAAGCTGCACATAGAAATTATCCAGTTCCGGTTAAGAAAATATGTGGCACACACACACACAATCCCAAATGCCTTTCTGAAAACGACACTTTCATGGCAGTGATTAGTGCGAAAAGTGATCGTTAAATGGAAATTACTATGACAGAGACTCTGTCAACAGGAAAGAGTGTAGAAGAGAGGGGGAGGAGGGAAGGAGGCATTAAAATTGACTAGAATTGAAAATTGACTTTAATTAGTTTTTTGATTCTTCTTGAGACGACAGTAAATTACACCATTAGCAAATTATCATTGACTTGATATTCAAAATTATATAGAAATTATTCTTAGGCTATTTTAAGGTACCCAAACTATCTCTGGAATTTGATTCTAATAATTATATCAAAGCCAAGGATCCCAAGCACTCAATTTGTCTCGACTCAGAGTCTACTTGAATCTAAAAAGGAATTGACAATAATATACGATAACTTCTGACTATATTAGAGTACATTCATCTTAGGAATTTGATTCTTGATAATTGAATCAAAGGAAATTTTATTATGGGTCTAGGATCGTTTAGAGACCAGTTTGTCCGAACCTAAGAAGAAAATAAGAAGAAGATTAAAACTTTTGACTATATTCGAATGTATTCATCTTTAGAATAACATTCGGATAATTGAACTCAATGAGCCCATTTAATGAGGATAGGATCTTTATACCTCAAGCTACCCAGCTTATCTTGAATCAGAGTCGAGCTGAACCTTTAAATAAAATGAGAGGAATATGCGACAGCTTTTACCCTATTCGAATATATTTTTCTTGAGAATTTAACAATGAATTAAAGGAGTCCAGTCTTAGGATCTTAAGAACCCAAGCTACCCATTCTCTTTCGAATCAGAGTCGAAATGAGGCTAAAAAAAAGAAATCAGTAGAATGACAATACTCAAATATATTCATCTTGAGAATTTAAGTGAATCAAGTGAATCAGAGGACCCTATATCAAGGGTCTAGGATGTTTAGATCTCAAGTTCACCGAGTCTGGGTTAGAAATTTCAACTGAACCAAAGAATATATGATAGCTTTGATTGTATTCGAAAATATTCATTTAATTCTTTTGTTTTCTATTTTTCTCACAGACTTTCAATGTCATCGGCAATTGGGAAAGCCAAAATTGATTGATATTATTGTGTATGAAAGGCAGAAGTAATTATCTAGCAAATGACTCAATTGGCTGCAACAATATTAATTGCATTTAATAAACTAATAAAATGACATCAGGGAATTTTAGATACTATTTTAATATTGAGATAATTTTTTTTTTTTTTTACTTTGATTATTAGTATTTTTTTTTTTGCATTCGTATCTGTTGATGTAGTTTGTTGTGTATCTTTTAGTGAATTCGTTACGCTTTGCTGCACTCTCATGATACCAGCGACAATAAAATTGGTTAGCGTGTCTGCTTTTGTCAACGTAACGTATACTTGATATTTGTCAAGTTTTTATTTTTTTCATTATGTAGACCCTCAAAGTTGTAGCATAAAATTGAGTTCATAATTAATTGATCACGTGCTGTCGTTTAGAGATTACTCGAAATTGAAAAGAAACATTTCAAAATATAGAGCAAGTTTTAGTGTCAATTTTTCGGGTTTTATATAATTTGTCGGAAAACGCATTAACTAATGACCGACATCTGACAGTTGTCACAGAGTAACAATTTCAATTTGATTATTGACGTGTTTTTCCTTTTTTTTTTATTTTCTTTGCAAACGAATGCTAATCAAGTGAACAATGCCATCAGCCGCACCCAGAAAATTTGTTTGCAATTACTTTTGAAACTAAAAGTACAAAAGGCACAGACAAATTACACATTAGATGATAGGAACACTCGAGCGTGTTTGGGGAGTAGCTTGATACTATATAATTCAATTTAAAATATATCAAAAGTGGCAACCCTTCAGAAGTGAGGTTAGAATAGTTTTTGATGAACTAGAAGTGAGGTTAGAAGAACCTTTGATAAATTGGTAATCCGTTAAATGTGAGGTTAGAAAAGCCTTTGATCGATTGGCAACCCTGCACAAGTTAGGTTAGAATAGCCTTTGGCCAATTGGCAACCCTTCACCAGTGATTGGCAACCCTTTTAAATTGAAATTAGACTTCCTTTTGAGCAAATTGCCAACCCTTCACCAAGGAGTTTAGAACAGCCTTTGATCGATAGAGAGCCCTTTACAGGCTTCGACCAATTGGCAACCCTTTGACAAGTGAGGTTAGTCCAGCCTTTAAACAATTGGCAACCCTTCACAAGTTAGGTTAGACCTGCCTTTGAGTTATTGGTAACCCCTCAACTCTTCGGAAGTTAGGTTAGAAAAAGGTTCGATTTGTCAGGCTTCGACAAACTGGGAACGCTCCAGAGGGTTAGAAGAACCTCTTTTATCTCTCAAGCAAATGTGCTCTAATGAGTTTTTAATTTGTTCTCCACTCATGTTAATTTTAGTGTAACAAGAAAAGCACTTATCTGAATCAAGTGCTTATTCAAAATGTGCAAGTGACTAAGCCAAACAAATACTTTTTTTCCGAGAAGTTCTGACATGTTTGAATCTTTGGGCAATTCCCCAGATTTTTTAATAAAACAAAAAATGAACTTCTTGAAGTTATTGGCTTTTTTGTGTTTATTTAATTTTTCGTAGTCTTAAAAAAGCATAAAGTGTTGTAATCACTTTGATAGCTTCAGCGGCATCCAAGCACGTATGAGCGTTATTAACCTGCAAAATATTCGACTATCAAATAAACGCACAAATTGTCTTCACTGTACGTGAAAAGAGGCGCCCTGAAAAAAACTTTTTTTTTGTAATTACCTGAATAATAATTGTTATTGTTTAACATTTGGTTAGGGCAAAGTGTCCAGAAGACAATGACAACAATTTTGCCAGTGTCGCACACGGCAGGTGTATTTCAGGTAATTTCTTTAATTTTAAAAGCGTGGCTCGACCAGCACAAAAATCGTGACAATTTTTATGACGCTGTGATTATTTTTAATTACGAGTAAACAAAACGAACCGATCAAGACATTTGGTGTGTAATTTTTGAATTATTGACTTATGAAAGTGTCAATTTGAAACAGGAACAAAAAAGATGACAAGTGTCAGTCAAAACAAGCTGAGAAGAGGAAAAAAAAAAAATGCATACAAAAAAAATTAAAGCCAAATTTGTTTTACCTTATTTGCTTACAATTTTGGCATTAACTGAGCGCCACAGTTGAGGTTATTTTAAACCAACCATTTACGTGGCTTTGTACCGAGCTTTGTATTGATATGCAAATTTGGGCTGGTGAACCAATTTGAAGCGATTTGGCCTTGAAGTTTTGGTTTTTTGTTTCGCTATAATGGAAAATTTTCGCATAGCAATGAGAGAGGGCTTGAAAGCCAAATGCTCGTAGTACTTGGCGAACCAATGAACTCTTCAGCCCGCCAGGATGACTAGCAAAACAGACAGACAGACAGGGAGAGAGGGCAAGAGATGGGTGAGCTTTTATTTATCATGTAAATAAATTGAGATAAATGCAAACAGATGAGAAAAGGAATATTGAATGAGATTCTCTTATTTTTCAGAATTAAAGAGAATCAGGTTTTGAATTTTGAATCGTGAAAAATCTTAAGCAATTTCTAAAGAATTCTTAAAGAATTTTCTAATTTAAACACGTTCTCAAGATTTACGAATTGAAGCAAATAAATCTTTGAAAAATATATAAAAATCCAGAGGAATTTTTAAGACTTGAAAATATTAAAATTTTGGTTCAGTTTAAAAAATTCTTATATCATTTTTATTACACCCTTAAATCATTATTATGGTTCTCTAACTTTGATTGCATTTTAAAATTTTTATACTACCTTTTAAAATGTTTTCTCAAGAATATCTAATAAAATCTTTGAAATAATTTGAAAAAAATTTTGAAAACCCTTGGAAGAAATCATGTTAATACCACGCATAAACCGTTTTCAATCAGCCAAAATCCGAATCCCTAATTTTGATGGCTTACTCATTTAATTGTATTTTTTTAATGTAAAAAATAAATAACTTACGATTTTTCATTTAGAAATTCACCGCGCGTAAATTCCGAAAGTCGACGCGATTTGCCTTTCTTGGCCGCAGTTTTGTTTGTTGTTGTTGCAGTTTTGCCATTAGACTTGCCGTTTGTTATTGTTGTTGTTGTTGTTGTTGGTGGTGCTGTGGCTTTGCTGCACTCTTGTATGAGGTCTATTAAATTTGCGCACGTATGCGCCGAACAGGCAGCAGGCAATGAGCGGGACTTTTCAATGACAGACGACGGCGATGGCGACGACAATGACAACAACGTTGTTGTTTGCTGCCCTGGCAAAAAGTGTAACGAACCAGCTGGCTGTGGACGTCCCGGTGGACTCACAGTATCCTCTAGACAGGTACACTTAAGCGGTGTTTGATTAGACCAGCGCCGAACTGGCTGATTGGAATTTTTATTCTGATTTTGTTGATCTTGAGTTGGCTTTGCGGCCACGGCCAGACAGTTGTCCAATGAATGTTTTTTCATTAGCAAATGCTTTTGTTGTTGTTGTTGTTGCTGTTGCCAGAGACAAGTGTGCTGTTTTAGGCTGCGTCTGGGCCTGGGTGGGGAGGGTGTGGCCGGAGGCGAAATGGCCACAGACATGGAAATGGCATCTAATGAATTTGATTTCATTAAAACATTCTGACCATCCGAGCCGTCCGATTTGGCCCGATTGTTGTCGCTGCTATGGTTAATGGCCCTGTGCTGGGCAATGATGCGTGTGTAGAGCTCTTCCGAGTCCAGAGGCAGCAGTAAATTTGTGACACCCACACGACGTTTGGCCTGGCTGCGTTTTTGACTGACCTTTGGCGGTGGCTCTGAATGGTTGTCCGCCTGTCCACTTGTCTTGTCATTCGATTCGTTGGCTTTGGTATATGACAAAATGTTGGATAGCTTGCGCATCTTATGCGGCTTGCTAGCATTTTTCGAGCCATGTTCTGGAGTTGAATCTAAATTCTGATTGAGACTCTTCTCATCCACCTGACTGATCACGAAACGTGAGTTCTTGCCTTTCGATTCGACCTGTGGCATGTGGCTGCCACTGCTGTTGCTGTTGTTGTTGTTGTTGTTGTTGTTGTTGCCAGCATCCAATTTCTCTCCTTGTAGGATATCATAAATTGTGCCATATTTGTGCAAGGCCAAGTTTGTGTTGACAGCTGCCAGAGACTCGGACAATAAATCCGCCTGTCCATGACTGGAAGTCTTCTCCGTTTGATGATGATTCTGTTGTTTCTGCTTTTCCTTCTCCTCTTCTTGTTGTTGTCGTTGTTTCAGTTGTTGTTTTTGTATAATATCATAAATCACCTCACTTGATTTATGAGCAGCACCACTGCCAGAGACTTTCTTCGCCACATCCTTCTCACGTTCCAAAATTGAGCTAAGACTTTTGCGCTGCCATTTCTCGCCACCTGTAAAACTGCCCTGAGAAGTCTTGCGATGCAGAATCTCATAGATGGTTCCATAGGTCATATATTTGTCATATTTCTGATAGGTCAGCTGGTAGATATCATTCTTTCTCTGTAAAATATCATAGATGGTGCCATACACGATCTTGTCATAGATTTTAAAGTTCCGGCGATAATTTGGATTACTTGTCTGTTTGGCCAGTTTGGCCAAAGGCTGAAGCTGCTGATGCTGGGGCTGGGACTGTGGCTCATTGGTGGCGGGACTATTTGTGGCTGGCGTCTCTGTTTGGCTGTCTTTTTCAGTCTTGACTTCTTTGGTGGAATTCCGACGCGGCAAGAAATAGGAGGCGAAACTCTTGCGATGTCGTGAGTTCTGGCGCTTGAGTGGGGTGACCAGAGTTACCGGAGATGCTGGAGGTTCCGTCTCATCTTTGGCCTTTTCAATGTCTTTGACCAGACGCTTGAATTCCTCATATGAAGTGCGTCGGGTGTAGGCCTTTGCCCGCTGCTCTTGTTGATCAAGTATTTGCGATAGAAAATTGGAATTTTTGCGCATTGCTTCTGTGGTGGCGCTGGGTGTTGTGGTGGCTGGTGTGGTTAGTTCGTCGCCAGTGGTATCCATTTCATCATGGGCACCGCCACCCTCAACATCAAACTTGTTTATGCAATCCGGTTTGGTTTGTTGCTTGCCGGTGTCATTGTGGCTGGAATTTGTTGTGGTTTCTTGTTCTGATATCGAGGCAAGTTGTGTGCTTGCCAAGGCATCCGCTTGGCCCACCTCTGAGTTGGGGCTGTCTACTTCAGCCTCACTTTTGATTCTCAGCTCCTGCAGAGTGCGTCGCCGGGTCAGGCCTGTAGTCTGGTTTTCCACAGTGCTGGGGGCAAACATGGCCTTAAACTCTTCATAGGATTTGCGTCGATTACGCGACTGCGTCAGGCACTCCTTATAATTGAGGCGAGCAATTTTCTCACCCCCAACGCCGCCGGCAGAGGTTGACTGCTCTGCACTCGCCGAGGCTGCGGCCAGGGCATCCAATTTGTTTTGCATTTCCATGAAACCCGAATCCAATGAGCTTATGGTACAGGTGGAATCAAAGCTAGTCTTGCGACTGGAGCTATTGCTGCCCGGCGAGGCGGGCTTGGGCGGTGTGGGCGGCGGTGTCATCAACAAAGCCAATAGGCCAGCCTCTTCCTCGTTCTGGTCCGCCTCGGCGTTCGGACCACTCAACAAATCCACATTTAAGTTATCACAGACTGGCAAACAATTGGCTAAGCTGGCAATGGCCTCACCGCCCTGATTGTCATCGAAACTAATCAAGTCCCTAACTAACGAATTATCACAATCGATCAGGTTATGTTGGCCTCCCGTCACAGACTCTTCCGGCACGGCAGCCAGCATATTTGGCTTCGGTTCAGTCTCAGTTTCACAATTTCTAAATACGCTAGAATTATTATTCAGCTTTTCACTCTTAACCGTATTGGCGCGTTTTTTACTAACAATTGCATAAAGCGGTGATAGTTCCGACGCTGTTGACTCTGCCGCTGTCAACGCTAGACTGCCCGACCGAGCCAAACTCGAGCTCAAGCTCATTTCACTTGCCATACGCGTTGTAAGCTGCTGACGATCTGGCAACCCGATCACACCCACACCCACACCGGCAGCCCCACTCGAATTGAGTGGGTTACGATTATGAAAGATTTTCACACTGTGCATGGGTAATTTGTGTTGATGACGATTTTGTCGATTACGTGCCCTGGCCAGAGAGCTGCGAGTTCGCTGTTGGTTTTGTTGCCGGCGTGTGTATTTATAGGCAATGCTGTAGACAGGATCATCGCTGTTTAGGGCTGGTTCATTGACCGAGCTCATTGAGTTATTACCGCCAAATTCCTGATAATGGTATTTGGTGCAGGTCTTGAGATAGCGTTGTAGGCGTTTGGCCTGGCCAATCTCAGTGGCAGTGCCGTTATGGCTGGAGAGGCAGCCACCAGAGCCACCGGAGTTAGCACCACCCTGTCTGTTGGCTTCATTCATACATTTGGCACAGCAGAGAAACTCGTATAGAATCTCGCCATCGCCGGTTGTGGAACTGCTGGTTGAGGGGGGCGGTGTGAATGTCGAGTATTTGGGCTCCAACAGGAATTCAAGCTGAGCTGCAGCAGCGGCAATTGCTGCCGGCGTTGTGCCCGACTGGGCTGGCAAGTTAGTGGTCAGTGTGTTTGTGTTTGTTGTTGTTGTTGTTTTGGCCGACATGGGCATTAAAATATATGTATTCTTAACATTCTTTTGCCCTGGCTCTGGCATGGGCGGTTTGGCATTTTGTTGTACAGTCTTCTGGTTGGTCGTTGAATTCTCCTTGTTGGCCAGTATGGAACTCTCGATGCTTATGCCGCTGTCCAGCAGCGTGAAGGTGCCATCTGCTGGCAATATGAGACGTCCCTCGGCTGCTGCATTCACCAGTTCTCTTAAGGCGTTAACCTGCTTCTCGGTCACATTCCCCTGCAGTTGTATGCCATGGAGGGCAAATGCTGTGGGTCGGCTGTTAACCGAATTGGGATCGGTGCACCAAACCACTGGCATGGTCGTCATGGTTGCTGCATATATACAAAATTCTTTCTTTCTCTTTCAAAGAAATTATTTATATCAGCCTGTCAAAGAACAAGAACAAGAGTGTTGTATGACCCAAAGAGATAGAGAGAGCGGGGGGGATAGAAAATTAGCAATTTTCTTGTCAACTCATTTTTTCAAAAAAAAAAAAAAACTCGCAGACTTTTTCTCTTTTTTGCTGTTTCATGTTTTCTCATAATTTAATAAAATTAAAAAAAAAAATTCCGGTTCTTATTATTATTATTTTTTTTTTTGCTTATGTCATAGTCACATGACTTAATTAAAAAAAAAAAAAAGAATTAATTTTTTAATTTCGTAATTTGTAGAATTTAATTTTACCAACTTGAAAGTGAATACAAAATAAATTTATTCCACGACAAAAATGTACTTTTTTTTCAATTCCTGAATCCAAATTAATTTGGGCAATTTATTGAGCGTCCATAAAAAAAAATTCCTTAGCAATTGAATTTAAAATTCCTTTAAGACGGATTCCTCTTTATTTTATTATATATTTTTTTTTATTACGAAAAACAAAATACGCCATAAAAAGTTTCAAAAAAACAAAACAAAAATTGTATACACGCGCCAGACAAAAATTTGCAAAATTTACTTTAGTTTTTTTTTTTTTTGCAATATTTTTTTTTCTTTCTGTTTTGGTTTCAAATAAAATGTAAATAAAATTGAGAAAAAAAAAAACAAACGCAAAATTCAATTCAAATGCTTTAAATTCCTATTTATAAAAGCAACCTTGATTTGTCCATAACATAAAAATACAAATTGCAATGAATGAATTTTTTTTCCATTTTTTTTTTTTTTTTTTGAAATGCAAAAGCACACACTTTGGCATCTTAAATATTTTTTAGTATAAAAAAAAAATCGACTTAAAATTATGTAAATTTTTTCTTGTAATATTTGCATTTTTATTTTGATAACAAAAAATAAAAATAAATTTCTCAAGCCGAAAGGCAAAGTTAGCTTTTTTTTTTCTTCAAAATTGAAAACCCACATTGCAATTTGTAATTTGCAATTTTTCAATGCGACAGAACGCACACATAATGATGAGCTCAACTCTATTAGACCTACGAGTGGTAATGACACAACAAACAGCTGGTGGAATTGCCAAGCCACAAAGATGACAAGAAGACAAAAACCTTTTATACACATTTTTTTATTATTTCGCGACTAAAACTCAGCTGAGCAAATAAACCAGTTTTTGTGGCTTGTCAAACAAATGCAAATACAAACTAATACCAACAACAACAACAAAAGCAACAAGAGCAAAACAGCTAAGCCAAATGAACCCAATGTCTGAGAGATTGAAGTCAAATCTTAATTTTCATTCAATTCTGAAATGAATTTACTGTATAAAATAAAACCTTAAATTTTCTTAGAATTTTCCAAAAATTTTCCTCTTAAACTTGAAAAAGTCTTTTTAAATCTTAATTATATTCTAAATAGAATTTTCATTTAAAATTTCAAGCTAATACGTCGAGCCGTTTAGTCTGGACTTTCATCTTAAAGAGTTAGGATCTCTGAATTCTCAAAGGTGTAAGTTCGGTAATTGTTACTATTAACATAATTATGAGTTGAAGGTTGCTCAAAATTATGAACGTTGATCTCTTGATACAATTTTGTTAGTTATACAGCAAAAAAACAAAAACTAAAAAGCAACAAATTTCAAACTCTCATATAAAATGTACACGATATGTAAATGTGACTGCGAGTTGGCCCCAAGGCTGCACTGTAAAAATGTTGTTTATGTGTGGCGGAGGAAAACAGAAAAAAAAATACCGACAGTAAATAAATAATAATACATAAAAAAAAAATAAATATTCAGAAAAAAAAACCTACCACTACTTGCCATGTGCAGTTCAAGTTTATGGTGACTGGAAACAAGTTGCCGACAAAGTCAAATAAAAAAATAAAAAACCATTCCGAAACACTTGAGACAAAACTTTTATAGAACTTTGCATAGCCATGGCAAAATGGTAAGCGTAAATCCTTTTTAGCCCGACCAAACTAACCAAACCATTAAGGCTCAAACAGCAAAAATTAAATAAACATGAAAAAAATATTAAAGAAAAAACAAAAAAAATATTATACCAGCCAGCTGCTGCCAAATAAAAGAAGTTGCTGTTGGCATCAGCAAATGTCAATGCCAGACCATAAATACGAAAAAAAGAAGACAAAAACTGCATCAAGGCACAAAGAATCAACAAAAAAACTTGTATAAGATTTTTATCAAAAAATACAGTAAAGATGAAATATGATGAAAACGAATTAGACTCCATTAGGTCAATTGAGATATCCGATTTCAAATCAAGGCCTAAGGGTACGGGGTTCTTGAGATTCGAACCTTGACTCCAATGAAAGAAGTATCTCAGGAATCTCAGGATCTTATCAATTTGGTTTCAGTTTCGAAAATGCCTGAGGAATTAATGGCTTAGGAACTACTTGGTCTGGGTTTGAGGACTTTTTGAAAAAAGTTATAAACCAAAAGTCTTGTTGATCCTAAGTCTAGCTCAGGATTCAGACCTTCCGATCCAGGCTTAGGAACTTTCCATTCGAAAAGTTATGAAACAATATAATATTTTGACCTTTAATCTAGCTCAGGATCAAGATGTGGAGACCTCAGCTTCGACGAAGTTCCCGACTTCTTCTTGAGAGACTTGAGTTGAAGTGGCATCCAGGCTTGGAAACTTTCCACTCGAAAAGTTATGAAACAATATAATATTTTGATCATTAATCTAGCTCAGGATTAAGATTTGGAGACCTCAGCAGCTTCGATGAAGTTCAGAACTTCTCTTGAGAGACTTGAGTTTAAGTGCCAAAAGATTTTTCGATCCTTAGTCTCCAGACCTTGCGATCCAGGCTTGGGGACTTTCCACTCGAAAAGTTATGATCTTTAGTCTACCTCAGGATCAGTTTCGACGAAGTTCCGGACTTCTAAGAACTTTGTTTGAGAGACTTGAGAATTCTTTCAAGAATTCATGATCTTTCGCTTACAAATTTGATTTAATTATAAATTGCTTTCAACTTTTGGTGACATTTTCTCGACAACTTTTTTAGCGAGTCTTCACTTTACTTACGTATATGAAATGTAATTAAAATTGATAAGGGCAACAATAATTACAGAATGCTGACTCATATGCGCAGCTAAAAAGGTTAACCTATTTAAGAAAAAAAAAAAACAAAAGCTTTACTTTTTATGAATAATCAGCAAGGCATCTATCCGATCTGTGCAAACCAGTTGGGCTGCATTGATAGGCAATTCCCTCAAGAACTGGACTGTTTCAGTTTTTTCAATTAGACACGATTTGATTTATGCATTCAAGTAGCATTGGAAAAGCCGGAGAAGGTTGATTTAATCGATGAATGAAGTGAGTATGCAAAACCCCAACGATAATATTTAATGGCTGGGCAAGTGTGACAATGCTAATGATTTGTCGAGAGCTCGCTTGGCATTAGAAGTGGCAAGGTTAAATCGAAAGGCCTTAAGGGTCTTAGGACTGACCTAAGATAATCAAAGCCAAATAAAACTCGAATCAAAAACCAATTACAAAATGTTCAAAGACCACGAAATTACTGAATTTTGTGTGGGCGGTTTTGGAGTTTTGTTTTTTTTCTTCGTTTTCTGCGCGTGCCAAGAAAACTTGAACAACTAAAAAAAATGTGTAGACCAATAATGAGCCATTCAGTCAGTTAGTCTGCCAATTTGCCAGTCAGTCCATGTGAGTGTGGCTTTAAGGTAACAATTGCACTCAAAAGTACTACGACCCAATTCGAACCGGTTTCTTTTTGGTATTTTTTTTTTGTTTTTTCTTGTGCTTCTTTTTTTTCCATTTTCAATTTACTTCTTAGCTGCTTTATGTGTGCAGTATTATTTTGTTGTCAAGTGAACGTCATTTCGTGTGCATAAAAAAAAAAAAAATAAACTGACAAGTTGAAAACAATATTTCAAAAAAATAGTATATGACTTCAGCATAGGCATTCTTGTCGAATTAATTATGAAATCTTTATTTGAAAAATGTATTTCCTAAATACAACCAAGCCCAGGCCAGATGAATTAGCTGCGAGACAAAAGAAAATATCAAATTAAAATAAAAACATAAAAGATACTTTCTCTTCTCGAACACTGCTGGGCCCAAGAAAAGTTTCGACTGACCCAAACAGACTGGCAGACAGTTTTGGTCTGCGGTCGCTCTCCTCCCCATTTATGTGCAAATTTACATGATATAAAAAAAAAAACAGCTTAGTTTTGGGGAGGTCCAAAAAAATACAAAATATTGGTTACTACACACACACAAAATCAGATAATGCGGCAACGTGAAGAAAAAAAAAAAAAAAACACATCACATGGCTAAATGAGTTTGGCTTTGATTTTGGGCCATGATTTAGGTCATTGCACAATGGTAACGAGACCAGACTAAATTTAGTAGCTACGAAAGTAAAAACAATATAGCAAGTTGCCAACCAACAGCCTGGCCCACTGTGTCTCTGTGTGTGTGTGTCTTTGTCTATTTGTTGGCCATTCACTTGGAAATGGAACTGAGCTAAAATGAAAAACAATTTCCAAATGTTTTGAAATGTATTTTTTTTTTTTTTTGGTGAAAAACTAAAACACAAAACCCGTTCATTTCGTTCAGAACAAAGGCAAAAGCTCAATTAAAATTACCGCTAAAATAGAAGCAATGAAATGGAAAGTTTCAAACTTGCCAACGAATTTTATTTTTTTTTTTTTGAAAACCAGTTTCACATTGTTCAAATCATTTTATATTTTTAGAAAAAAAAAAATGGCATCGAAAAATTTTATATATGCGAATTCTTCAGTTATTTAGTGAAAATTGCAAAAACAAAAAAACAATGTAAAACTACTCGTGGCTGCCTAAGAAATCCGGCTTAAACGAAAAAAAAAAAAATTGAATTTTTAACTAAAAAATTCAAAACAAGGTTCGGTGCCAGTTTTTCAAGGTTCTGAACCTTCTTCTTCTTCTTGTTATTTTTTTTGGTAGAGTTCATTTAAAATTGATCAGTAAATATTTTCGAGTCAAAAAATAATTTCCACTTGAATTAAATGAAATTTTTTATCTTTTGTTTTTTTTTTTTTTGCTACTGCTTTTCTGCTTGACACAGCACGTCTGTCTGGTTGTGACCAGATGACTCACAGGCAGGAAATTTATGGCCTAAAGACCACAAAGCAAACCCACAAAAAAAAAAAAAATAAAGAGAGAACACAAAAGGCATAGTGAAAATTTAAAAAAAAACCTTTACAACTCAACAAGTGAAATGGTAAAAACAAAAAAATAATTTTATTTTTCAAAA
This sequence comes from Scaptodrosophila latifasciaeformis, assembly GCA_037075145.1. NCBI lineage: Eukaryota > Metazoa > Arthropoda > Insecta > Diptera > Drosophilidae > Scaptodrosophila > Scaptodrosophila latifasciaeformis. The sequence goes on from JBAMCM010000533.1 coordinate 233,377, forward strand.
CATTAAATAAAAGAGAATTAATTTCTATATATTCTCGAGGGAAATATGCAAGACAATGCAATTGGTTGAGGTCACGTAAGTCCAAATTGATAAAGCACAGAGGGGGAAAAAAGAAAGAAAACATTAAAGCATACATAAATAAAAATAAAGAAACGGTAAATAAAGTGACAAAATAATATTGTTACAACCTCTTCGATTCTGAAACTGGAAACTTACATAAGAACCAAAGAATGTCGAACCAGCTCAGACCCAAGCCGAATTGTGTCAATTCTAACAAAAGGTTTTTTCTTCTTCTTCTTTTTTTATAGTTTTTTTTTTTTTTTTTTAGCTTTTGCCGAAAACGTGTTTTTAAATATGCATGTCTTTGGCTGGCGGATTTCTTATGAAATAATTGCAAAACCAAGCCAAACCAAAAAGGGACAGAAAACAACAAAAACAATTCAATTCAAAATAATAATAATAAAACACCTTTGTAAATAATAAAATTCTAACGGTAAATAGTTAATATGGTTTAACACACGAAACAGCAAAGAAAATAGAAAGTTCTGCTTTGAAATAAAAAAATATATGACAAATATTTTTATGATTTTTTTTTTTTTTTTTTTTGGGAATTTTTTTCTATTTTTTTTTGTACCTTTTTAATTTTTTTAAGGCAGGAAATGAGAGAGGTGATTTTCTTTGATTAGTTTTACTGGTTGTGGTAGCCGCTTTTTAATTCAAACAACTTTAACATTAAAGACATTCCACCTCAACTTTATTGGCCACAAACACCAAGCACAATTTATTTCAGTTGCACACGCTCTCTCTCTCTCTCTTTCTATCTCTCTCTGTCAGTCTTTTGCTTCTAGTAAAACAAAGAAATACACTCGATCTGAAAAGTTTGCAGACCGACCACAAAATTTTTAATACCGTTAAACACACCGAGACACAGGCAGCGCTGCTCAGCGCAGGCGTCGCAGCCTCAGAAAAAAAAAGACACGAGACTTTTTTTTTTTCTCTTTTTCTTCCACAACTTTTTGGTTGCCGAGCGTAGTTTTTTTTTTTTTTTTGGTGAACTTTTCTTTTTGTTTGCTTGATTTTATTAACACTCGAGCAGACGCAAAAATTTAGTGTTGTTTTTTTTCTTTCAATATTTTCTGCTACATTTCGGTTAGGTTTGGTTTTTTGTTTTTTTTTTTGCTTTTGATTTTTTTTGTCGACACGATTGGTTAACACCTTCCGTTTGGACGTCCGTTTTGTGCACCGTTTCGCAGACAACTGATACGTTTATGAAATTTTTTTTTATAGAAAGGTTTTTGTTGCAATTGTTGTAGTCGGAGCAAGTCGCTGCCTCGGTCTCAGTCGGTCTCAGTTGTCTGGGCAGTGCGTGCGTATGTGTGCGTATCTATGTGACTGCCGTACCCCATGAAGTTGGCATTTGAGCCAAGCTTTTTTCTCTTGGTATTTGTGGCTATGCCCTGCTCTCTACTACTCTTTTTTGTGGTAACTCTTTGGCCACATATAACATATACCGGTTGTTAAACTTCTTTTGTCTCTTATACACACACGCTTTCCCGCTTAAGAAAGACGTGCAAACAGCTGATCGTGCACACACACACAAAAACACCGAACTGCAGCTGTTTCGGTGCTCTTAAAAAAAAAAATGTTTCTCTTAATTGGCTGAGCAGTTTTCTTGGGGGAGAAAGATAAATGAGCTCATAAAAAAAATCCCAACGTTATCTTCGGAGTGCCGAAGACTACAGACTCTTTTCGCAGTTGTTTCTGCCGTAAATCCCAGTTAATAGGGTCGATTTAGGTCCGATTAAAAAAAAAAATTCAGCACAAACGTGTTTTCAAATATATTCAAGAAAGAGTTCTTAGGTCTTGCGACAAGGACTAGTAATCCAAGGTCAAATCAATATTGGCGCTGAGATCTTTGGAATCACGAATCATTTCCGCTTCTCCATCCTCGGTCAAATCCAAAAAGGCGATGGGATCTTTAGTATCAAATATTATTTCCAGTTCTACATCCTCGGTCAAATCCAAAAAGGCGATGGGATCTTTAGTATCAAAAATTATTTCCGGTTCTCCATCCTCGGTTCGATTCTCTGGGATATAATTTCCATTCCCTATCATTTTATCATCGGCTGAATAGCTGGGAACCTTCTTTCGCATTCGAGATGTATTCGAGTTATTAAGCGGCACATCTCGATAACGTAAACTTTTGTATACTTCCATATTGTTCTAACAAAATTTCACTGATTTTATGAAAAATTACAAATGAAATTTGTTCTATAAATTTCAAGTGTCATTTGGATTGATCAAGAGATTTAACAAACTCTTCGGAATCTCAAAATTACCACAAGCGAAATACATTCCAAATTTATTTTAATTTCAACAGTGGGGGGAAGAATTCTCTAAACCGATTTAGGTTCGTATGACAGCTATAAGATATAGTGGTCCGATCCGGCTGGTAAAAAAGAAGGCTATATACCAAGTTTCAGCAAAATAGCTTTTAAACTATAGAATCAGACGGACAGATGGACATGGCTATATCGACTCCTGTAGTGATTCTAAGTATTTGTGGGTCTACGATGTTTGGTTCTGAGCAAAATGAATATAGTTTTTTTTTGTGTGAAAAGAAGAGTATAATAAAATATTTAAAATGCAAACGGCAATTAGTCATCTAAAGTGCGTTGATTGTAAAGATCAAAAGTGCGAGTTTTGAATGAAATTAATCTTGCTGTTGTTTACGAAAATGTCAACACTTATTTAATTTGTTTATAAATAAATCATAATAATATAATCCATTCGGCGTCATTCCAACCACACTCTAAATCGATTTTTAACTTTTTGCTCTTCTTCTTCTTCGAGTTTTTGGTTTTCGCTTGTGGATTTCTTTTGAACGCCATTGAACTCGTAATTGATAAGTAAACAAGATAAACAAAACAAAAAAAAAAAAAAAAAAAATTATATATAAAATGTGTGGAATATAAATGTGATAGTGTCCAAGAATTCATGGTTAACTTGGCAAAATTAATAAATAAAATAATAAAAATTCCTTGAAAATTTTCGAAAAAACTTTTAAACACTTGTGGAAACCTTAGATTCTTTCGGGCCACTCGAATTTCTAAGGAATTCCCTAGACTAAATTACGTGATTTTTTTTGTTTTGTTTTGGTCTAATTGGTTTAATTACCTGTCAAAAATTGTTCCATATATTTACGCTTAATTTTGTTTATAATTTTACTTACCTGAAAAGAGAATTAAAAGGAGAAAAAAATTTAATGAAATATTTTTATTTATCTTGAAAATAAAAAAGTTATAAATTGCAAACAATTCTAGTCGATAGGATTGACAAATGATTTAAATTAGGAATCGAAATGACTTAAATGGCAGATTCAAGGAACACCAGAAAAAAAATAAATAAATGTGTAAATTTAAAATTAATTTATTCCAGTTGAAAACTGTCAATTTGATAACTGAATTTGCTGAATGCACAAAATAAAATTAACGCCTTCCGCTCGAGAGTGAAATTCCTAATTATTTTTCACTTAAAGCGCATAAATAAAATATAACCAAATTGCTAATTAATGTCACTTAGCTTTTAGTTTGTTTTTTTTTCTGATCTGCTCGGTTCTCGCTTCCTGTGCAATTTCTGCCAAATTAGTTTTAATTCAGTTAACTGTTTATTTATTGGACTTGGTATTTTTTTCATACTCTTTTCGAGAGAACCTGGACTGAAACGAGAGATTTTAGAGATCCTCTCACTATGAATATCTAGGATAAGACCATTATATAGATCTAACCTTATAGGAATATCTATTTTATTTGGGGACCTACCTCTTTTCGAGGAAAAAGAAACCCGGATTGAAAGGAGAGATTTTTGGGGGCCCCGGATTGGTTAGACCCCTGATGGATATTTCGGATAAGATAACCTTAATGGGCTTACGAATATCTACTTTATTTGGGGGTCTAGTTCTTTTCAAAAAAGTTCTTTGTCAATCTTGGATTGTAACGAGAGATTTTGGAGACCCCGGATAGGCCTGAGATATCTCTAATAGAACCACCACTCAATTAGACTTAGGGCTATCTGCTTTATTTGGGAGCCTAGCTCTTTTCAAGGAAATAGAAACGAGAGATTTTGGAGACCCCGGATAGGCCTGAGATATCTCTAATAGAACCACCACTCAATTAGACTTAGGGCTATCTGGTTTATTTGGGAGCCTAGTTCTTTTCAAGGAAAAAGAAACGAGAGATTTTGGAGACCCTGGATAGGTATCATTAGGGATCTTCAGATCTATAGAGACCCCTTTATTTAGGGATCAAAATCATTTATGAAATACTTAGAATGCATACAAAGGCATCCATGTGTTCCCAGTTTTACCTGGATCCAGCTGGATCTAATTACCATATCATAGCTCCCAGCTATCTCGAACTAATATGATATGTAAAATACAATTATAGAGGCATATCCAGTCCCACTTGGTTCCGACTGTCAGTTCATATCAGATGGCTGCCTATAGACCCAAAATTACCGATATTTATGGAGCTAACTCAATCTAATTGGATATAATAAATACTATTCTGGTAACACATATGTTTACCAAGTTTCACCTGAATCGAAGCGTTTATCAAAAAGTCGCCACACAGAACCAAAGTGGTTCTAGGAATATTTCCTATATTAATTGGATTTGATATGTCTAACGAGTTTCACTTGTTTCGAACTACTTTATCAGAGCATAGTAGATCCAAATTGGATTTAGACTTATCTCGGGTTTAAGATTTATGGCAAGCCGAAATATGTTTTAACCCACTGTTTTTGATTTTATTTGATTATCAGAGACGAATGCGTATTTAATGAAAATAAATATTTTCCATTAGATTTGATTTTTCTTGGCTTATTTATTTATTTATTATTTCGAGGCCTTGTCAAAGAACATTGCCCGTTGGCATCTTCGGCCGCTTACAAATTATTTAAACAGTTGTATTTTTTTTTTTTTTGTTATTGTTTTTATTGTTTTTGTTATGAAACAGTTGAAAGAGCGAAGATAATTGAGCATTTCGCTGTCTCATTAACATGTCAACGTCATCGGCGAAAAAATTTTTGACTTGCCCAGTAAAAATTCAAGTTGAAAAATTTTATATCAAAAAAAATTAAAAATAGAGTTTAGCCGGTTTCAATTGTTTAAGTTCAGTGACCAAAATACTCAATAATCAAAACAAATTCAATTGAAAAAATATTAATAAAATGAAATGGAGTTTAACACAACGAAGACTCAATACTCTTTAAATAAGAAATGAAGAATTTTATTTAATAAAAATTTATAATTTATTCATTTGGCATTGAAATCAAATAATAAGCTGAGCTGAAAAAATAAAATTATGAGTCAAAAGAATAAAATTAAAATAAAAAATTTCGCTGTGAAAATTTTTAAAAAAATTCTAAAAATAATTAAATCAGTAGCAAAAAAAATAAAAAAAATAAATGCATAGAAATAGATTTGTTTTCTTCCGTATCGGAAGATAAAATTCACACAATCAATTCGATTATTATTTTTTTTTTTTTGTATTTTATTTTTGAGTTTGAGGTTTGCATGCCAATTGAAATTGAAATTGAATTGAAACGATTAAGTTTGTCATTTTATGTGGCTCGATTAATTTGCAAATGGCGTGATTTATGGTTTTCAAAATAAATTGCTTATCAGTTTTGAGGTCTGTGGGTGGCTTCACTCTAAATAAATAAAAAAAAAGTCATCCAATGGGGACAGAAGAGTTGCCATTGTCCCCTGGGTTCATTGTCCCAAATTGAATTTTTTTTTTGATAGAACTTCCGACTTGGCCTGGTCTGCCTGCATCTTTGATTATTTTGCGAATTTATTGATCAAAAATTTTGTTGTACCGATTTTGCTCGGTCTAATTGGTAGTCAATGGGGGCAGTGTGATATCAAATTATATTAGCAATTTATTTGGCCATTTGAAGTATTTACGGCTAAAACGCTTTTAACATTGGCAAATACTGAATTTTTGTTTTTTTTTTCCCACCGACATCGCCGGAAGTCGAGAAAAAAAAAACTAACAGCTGTTTGGGTATTTCCCAAAAAAAAAAAAAAAAAAAACCATCTCAACTTTGATATGAAATTCTAATGAAAATCAACGGATTCCTTGTAAACAAAAAAAGAAAAAAAAAAAATGCTCTTGGCCAGGCCAGCATTGACGTCATCAGAGAGAGGAGAGTTCCGGTCAGAGTGCGATTGACCCAGTTTACAGAAAATTCCAAGCCACTTCTTTGTGTCAAGTGTGTGTGTGACTAATTTAGGATTGATTTAAATTTTGGTTTGGTTTGCTTAAATATTTATTTATTTCCCAATTGAATTCCAAATCAAAAGAAATCATTTTTTTTTTCGAAACCAAATCAAACTATTCAATTTCATATTTGTAATTTTAGTCTGAATCATGGTGAGTATTTTTTTTTTTAATTGCCTTTCTTTTCTCGAAGCTTGAAAATTCTGAGAATTCAGATTGAAAATAACCAAGCCAAAAATAAGTGCTGAAATAAATAAAGCAACAAGTAGAAAGTACGAGCCAAATTACAATTTATCACCTGGCTTATAAATTTAAAAGAAATTGAAAGAGTTGACTTCAAGTCACTGCAGACTCTGGTCGTCGATTGGCTTGCAAACTTCGATTTGTATAACCCAAACAATTCCCTCTTCTCTTTTTTTTTTGCTTTCAAAATTAAAATAATAAAAAAAATATTGAAATTAGTAATAAATTTTGACCTTGAAATGATCCAAATAGGTTTTGAAAATATCACTCGGATGTATTAGGAAATTCAACGTGAAATGCATAAAAAATTATAAAAACTTAAATCAGATACAATCTCGGCTTAAGAGTACAGTACAGTGGCTTATTCATATTTTTGGTCATAATGAGGAGTTATTTAATTTCGATTGTCATTGAGAAAACAAAACTTCTCATTTGAATGTCTGCTTTCTTATTGGATGCTTGTCGATTGTCCAAGTATGGCCGAATCGGTGCTTTTAATTTACAGTTAAAGAAGTCAAACAAGATAAGTTTTATTAATGATCAATCCTGATACTCTAGGGTCATTTCCTGGTGAGTCTGCATAAAATTGGGAATAAAATTCAAGTTTCTTTTGCCGAGTTGAAAATGAGTAGTTATCGATAGCAAATTTTCGCAGGAAACAGCCTGGTACAGACTGTAGGATATTTGGCAGTAATCGGAGCTTTGATAGAAAGAAATGTGAAGGCTGACATGCTATCGATAACAAGTTATCGGAATTAGCTGTACATGGTACAGACTGTAGGGTATTTTACAAGTTATCGGAGGTTTGATAGAAAGAAATATGAAAGCTTAAAACTGAGAAGCTATCGATAACAAGTTATCGAAATTAGCTGTACATGGTACAGACTGTAGGATATTTCGTAGTAATCGGAGCTTTGATAGAAAGAAATGCGAAAGCTTAAAACTGAGAAGCTATCGATAACAAGTAATCGGCTAATCGGCATCAGCTGTGCATGGTACAGACTGTAGGATATTTTGCAGTAATCGGAGCTTTGATAGAAAGAAATGCGAAAGCTTAAAACTGAGAAGCTATCGATAACTAGTTATCGGAATTAGCTGTACATGGTACAGAGTGTAGGATATTTCGCAGTAATCGGAGCTTTGATATAAAGAAATGGGAAAGCTTAAAACTGAGAAGCTATCGATAACAAGTTGTCGGCTAATCGGCATCAGCTGTGCATAGTACAGACTGCAGGGTATTTTATTGCCCTCAGAGCTTTAGCAGAAGGGAATTTGGCAACTCCAGTTGGTCAGTCGCCACTGAGGACTTATCGATAGTAATTTATCACTGGAATCAGCTATGCAAGCTATAGGCTACAGGATACTACTACTTCTGCCCAAAGAAAATATGGCAAGCCCAACTCTGCTTGGTTGCAAGTTATCGATAAAAAGCTATCGCAGAAATCACCAGTGAGCGGTACAGTCTGCAGAGTATTTCACAGTCGTCAGGGTCTCAGCACTTTTACTTGTTTTTGTTTTCAGTCTACCGGTTTTTTTTTTTCTCTTTTAAGGGTTTCTTTTGAGCCAAAGAAGAATTTCTCTTGATTTATGCAGTTGTTTTCATTTATCAATAAAAAAAACTTGAAATGCATTTCTTTGTATCTTCCGAATGTATGTCAACAAAGATTTGCTTCTTTTCTTATAATTTTTCGAATTTTTTTTTTCAAACTATTCTTTGAAATTGGGTCAAGTCTAAACAATAAAATTCAAATGCAACATTTGTACTTGACACTGACAATCAAAAAAAAAAAATATCACAAGGGGCTAATACAATCGTAAAAAAGTCGTTGATATTCTGTTAGGTTGCCAGCCCTTTAGATTGTTTATAGAACATTTGTGTAAACAAATGGAAATGATAAATAAATAAATAAATAAATATATTCATAATTAGCTTGGAGGTTTACTCCTGATTTGATGATTGTTTTATTCAAATTTCTGAAATCAAATTGTCTGAGTGACACTGGGCAATAAAAAGCTCATTTAAAAGATTCTTAATACTCTTTTTATTTATTTACTTTTTATTTCAAAATTTCTAAAAATAAAGTCTTTGGAAACTTGTAAATTTGCTTATTCAAATTGTTTTTTTTTTCTCAAGAAAAAAAAAAGTTATACACTTCTCTTTGAGTCTTGTTTTGTTGAAGCGTAAAAAAATCTCCGAGACAATTATAAAAATCAATTTAATTGTTATTACATTGCAGTCCCAAATAAAAAATGCACTTAGCCATTTAAAGGAGGAACAATCTTTATCTTTTTTTTACTTGGGCATAGAATGCCAATTGAAACAGGGTTTTGCTTTGAATCAAATCTTCAAAGGAAAATCTTACCGCTCATAGATCAAATTAAAATTCATTCGGAATAAACAGAATATTTTAAGGACACGGAATATGCGCTCGGGCTTACTAATTTTATTGGGGGGGAGGGCCCAAACTTTGGTCTGACCCTGGTCAATAAATCTAGTAAAAATGGCATAAACCCAACTATTCCGCTAGCTAAACTCAAAATTTTTGTCTTTAAATATCAGGCTTTTGTGATTTTATGAATATGCATGAAAAAAAAAAAATAAAACATTCAAATCAAATGAGCTGGCGCCAAGCCCGCACGCGATTAGACAACACAACAAATTGTTGTCATAACAACAAATAAAATGACGAAAAAAAAACAACAAAAAATAATAAAAGAATAAATCCGGCTTTATAATAAAATAAAGTGGTTCAAATCAAAAATCAGACAATAAATTGAATCAAAAGCAGACAGGGAAAAAAATGCGTAGCCAACTTTTGGGCGGCCCATAAAAAGTAGAGTGGCGCCATCTTTAGTTCAAGTGAATTTTTTAAAAAATAAACTCAGCCAAATCCCTTCTTTTTTTTTGTTGCAATATTTAAGACTTTTACTTACGGTTCTGCTTCAATGGATTTTAATTTGGCCACATAATTCGATGGTATATAACCTTCCTGGCGGGTCTTCTTGCTGCGCGCCAGCCACCAGTCACCCTGTAAATAGAATTTTTCCAAAAATTTATTAAAAAAAGGGGAATTTTTTTTTTCACTTTATCAAAATGTTGATAAGATTAGGTAAATCTTATTTCGCAAAAAAAATGTTTTTTTTTTCATAGCTTTTGCTAAATTAATTAATTAGCTGTTATATTTGTTGTTGTTGTTGTTTTGAGGTATAACTCAAAATTATACAATAATTAATTTGGCTGTCGTCAAGCGAAATAAACAATCAAATCAAATTGCCAGGCAGTGAAACAAGTTTTACTGTTCTTTTTTCAGTCTTCTTCGAATCTCAGAAATAACTCAAATTCTTAGTAAATTTGATTTACCAAAAAATAATAAAAAATTTCTTCTTTTTTTTTAATAAAAAATTACATTTTAATTGAATGGTTTGAAATTTTCTAAAAAAAAAATTTCAATGATTTATTATTACCAGTTACTCAATGGTTAAAAAAAAAACTACTCATTGTTATTTTTTACAGTGGGCGGGCACAGTGGTTCAATGCGCTGAAAGTTGCTCACGGAACACCCCAAAGCCAAACAGACAAGACACACACACACACACAGACTATCCATCATATTGCTCTCCATTTTAATGTATTTTGTTGTTGTTGTTTTAGTTTTATTTTGTTGTGTGCAATTTACCATTTACACATTGGTTTTTTTCTTGTTACAAGTTGCAAAATCAAAAAGAAACAGGCTCCACTCTTCGAAACAAGCCAGACCCCGTAAGTGTGAGTGAGATAGCAAATAAAAATTAAATTAAAGAAGAAAAAAAAATTCAGTCGTGCGTTTGGCTTGTTGTGGTTACTTTTTTTTTTTTTTGTTGAGCGCGGTTACGCGCTTTCCATGTCTGCTTTTTGTTGCTACCTCAAAAAAAAAAAGAAAAAACTCGCTTTTACCAAATTTGTGCAGCGGTATTTTCGGTTTCACATTGGCAGTTTTATTTTTTTTTTTCTCTCTGTTTTTGCTTGCTTCAAAAAAAAATTATTCAAATGGTGTCAAAATTTCCACTTGAATTTAATTTTTTTTTTTTCTGGAAAAATATTCTTGGCTAGGCAAAAGTGCTGATAAGACTCTGACATTTGGGCCACCCACATTTCCAAAGACCCAAAGCTAAGTGCTTTTTCTTCTTGGCCATCATCATCATCATGATCATCATCGGGGCAACATGATTATCATCATTATGATTTGCCTGCCAGGTCAACGAACAGACGACTGAAACATATAAACCATTATTTTGTTTTAGGGTTCATTGTTTATTTGATTGCTGCTGCCTTTCTGCCTTTGTGGTTGTTGTTGTATTTGTTGGAATTTTCATTTTCTTTGGTTGATGGTTTTTTATATTTTCCATGTTTTTTTTTTCTGAGTGCATTTCATAATCGCGTGCTCGAGTTTATTTTCGGTGAGGAAAAATTTTATCATCGCCGATTTCATTTGATTAACTCGAAATTTAGCTACGCTTTCTTTGATTTTGAAAGTGAAAAATATTCTTCTTCAGACAAAAGTTTTCATTATAATTTAAAGCTCGTCGACTTCTCTTCTGCTTAACCCAAATCCTTACAAGGAGTGGAAATAACCTCATAAAAGCCATACTCATTTTTTTTTTAGTGGCTCAACTAAAATATTAACCAGACCCGACATATAATCTTGGCATTCTTGAGGTTTGTTGTTGTTGTAGTTGCTTTCTCTGTGGAAGATCCTGGCGGGTCCTTGAAGGGCTTCCCACAGGCTGGCCAAAAACCCTGATAAAAGCTTCATTGTTTGAGCTGCCAGCATGCACAAAAGCCAAAGAAGAAGAAGAAGAAATTGGGGTACCCAGTAAATTGCCAAAGCCCAGATACTCTTTTTTTAAAAACGAAGCAACTGAATCATACAGATTCGAGTTAATCAGTTGGTTGATGACTCAGAAAATTTTCACTTGCAAATTGCATATGCTCTGCCCTAGTGGGGAAATAAAATGAAATTCTCTAACCAGAAACACAACAACAACAACAACAACATAGACGTTGGGTGTGCGCGCGTGCAAAAAATATGAAAGCATTTTTGAAGTTCTTCTTTTTGCTTTGTATGCGAACACGCAGGGCAAAGAATGCACTGTGCAAGCATAAGAAATAAAAACAACAACAACAAATTACACACACGCACCCTCACACACACAGACACAGACACACACTCGCCCATTGAGTGACTCGAAGAGGCGAACGTTTAAATAAAAGATAAAACGACAATAAACGCGCGCCCACAAATGCAACTCTGCCGACAACAACAACTACAACAACAACAACTACACTGCTTACTTTAATGCTGCTGTCGGCACACCCATAAAAAATTACTTCTTTTCACATACGCTTTGAATTTCTAGGCAAGTTGGCAGAGTACCAAAGCCAATCTAATCTCAAAGGGAGAAAACGGAAATTTTAGACAAAGTTTTGGGAAGGTTTTTTTTTTAAGAAATTTAGCAAAGGGAAATTATGGAGATATTGTGGAACGGACACAAATAATTCCGAAAAAACTAAGAGTTTACTAGGCTTCTTAGCAGCCTTCAAGTGATCCTCGATAGGATAGTTTTAGGCTCCAGGAACTGGCCAATCCATCGAAACAGATTTAATCTTTGTGAGTCTTTTGGGATCGAATTCATATATCATTTTATAAGAATTGTACAATCCATCGAAATAGATGGAATCTTTGTGAGTTAAGATCGAGTTCATTTAGATTTAAGATCGAGTTCATAGATCTTTTTATGGTTTAAGATCGAGTTCATATATCTTTTTATATAACCCTTTAAGTCTATAGAATTTTTAATTTCATTTCTAAATCGAGAGGGTTCCTTAAGTTCTTGAGATCCTAAAGCTGGGGATGCATCAGGTTATTTCTATAAATTATATGAATCATTAATCCGATAATTTCTGAACTTTTCTCTTAAATTCGAAATTCTACCTAAACGAGGAACTTTGCTGGTCTCTCAAAGGAAGTAAATCATTGAAAGAGTTTCATTAATTTTAAATTATAAAAATATTAAAATTATTTTCTATTAAAAATAATAAGTTTCCCTTTTTTTTTTTTAATCCTGACAAGAATGGTTGCACCGGAAATGGCAGCCAAATAATTGACAATTGTGCCGACTTTATTGCTTTACAAATGTATCTTTTTTTTTTTTTTGATGCGCTTTTAATTACAACTGCACAAATTTGCTGCACATTTATGAGATACATAAAAGACAAGCAAACAAACAAGAGAAACCAGAAAAAAAAAACAGACGAGTCGGTCGGGCTGAGAGTGTTTCCGATTGTTTGAGTATGCGTCGTACGCAATCTTTGGCCCACAGCCAACGGGCCCATCATCATCATCATGATGGTGATATTGGTGATAATGACGACGATGATAATGATGATGATGATGATGATGACGACGTCATGCCTTTAGCGCCGCTATGCGGAATACACCCCTGTCACTTGTCATCCGAGACCCAAGCTGGTTCCTCTTCGCTCTTTGAGCTGATTTAAAATATACGCCGGCCGGTCAGGCCAACCGAAAGGGGGCGCTGGGTTCAAGTGGGGGGCTGGCCCAAGTGTCTGTAAGGTGGTCATGGCTGTGTTGACGTAAAGTCTTTAAATATGCATGAAATGGCAAATTTTCACTCGTTCAACTAAACTAGAAAGGTGATTGCGCTTTGGCAAAACTTATGTCACAACAACAACAACAACAACAGCAGCTGATATAAATTTAATCGTATATTGTCTATTCAACGAATTCGATTTAAAATTTAAAAATATTCCAAGTATCTCAATGTCACAAAGTCTGCTCGGAATTCGCTGTTGAAACAGGTCGGGTCGGATTGGGTTTGGTTTGATTTCAAGTCTCAAGTGGAGTTAATTATGTTGCAACAACAACAACAACACTGGCTGCAACAACCCCAAAAGCAGCAAAAATGAAAACCACAAAACAAGTTGAACCAGCAAATTAGTTTCAAGCTAAAAAAAAAAACAAAATAAATAAAATAAAACTGCAGCTAAAATTGGGGAGTTGACTGAAGTCGCCCTGCCTTACCCACCCCAAACTGCTACGCTGCATTACCTGCAATTATGGCGTCTACTTTTCTGGTGACATTGAAATTGCCAGAGCAAACATGAGGAGGGAGTGGGGAGAGGCCAAACGATTATGACTCAAACATTTGGCAAAATTCTCAAGCAAAGAAAAAAAAAAAAAACAAAACAATCTTCACCTTTGAATTATTTCTTCTGATTCTAAAAAAAAACTACTTTTTTTATTAAGAATAAAAAAAAAAAATAACAAAAATGTTTAAATAATAAAATAATCAGTCTTGAATCTTGAGAAAGTTGCTGATTATTCTCATATTTTTAGTCACGGCTCAATGAATCGAGAAATTAAGCTTGCATGTTTGAACAAAGCTTGTGAAATCAAAGTGCAAAAAAAAAAAACAAAAATCCAAACAATAAAAACTAAACAAATAAATTTAATCAGTTATTAATTTATTCTCCGAGAGACGAAAAAAAAGAAAGCGTACGAATTGAGAGAATTTTACGCTCATTATTTTCTTATCAAACAAATTGCTAGTCGATTTGCTGGATGAGTCACTGACCTGTGTGTCATTCAGAATCTCCAAATGTTCCCCCTTGCGGAAGCTCAAATCCTCATCGGTGCGTGCATCGTAATCGTAGAGAGCAACGAATATTTTTGCATTGACATTGGCTGTGTCGCTTTCGGGTATTTGTGGCACCGGACGGATTTGCTCCGGCGGCTGGCCCATTGGTATGGCAATTTGTTGGACAACAGTTCCAATTGGTGCCGCTGGATCGTCAAGCTGGATGCGTGCATCTCCATGACCTTTGTCGTTGTCTGGTTTCTGTGTGCGTAGACAGTTGCCCATTTTGCTCGAGTCGTTTAAGAAGAAGCAGAATCACCACCAACAGAATTTACTGTATCCGTGTGTGTGTGTGTGTGTGTTTGTATGTGTTTGTGCGTTGACTTATTAAATGCAATCAATGGAAGAAGAGTTACTGTAGTCGGCGTTTTGCCTTTTTCTTTCTTTTTTTTTTGTTGTTTTTGTTTTTGTTACTTTCACTATATCCCGCTAATGCTGGGCATTAATTATACATTCATACACGCGTCGCTAAACAAATACACGCATACACATGCACATTGACAATTTGTTTGGAAGGCAATTGCACTCGTTTGTTTACACTTTGTTCAGATGCGAGGACGAGGAGCCCAGCCAATTCAATCTAGACCAGACTTGACTAAATTGCGCTGTCTGCCACTGCGGCTACAACTACTGCAGATGTTGTTAGTTTTGTTGCTGTTGTTGTTGTTTATTTGTTCACTCGCGTTTTGGCATTGGGGTGTTGGCACTTATCTTTTTTTTTTTTTCTTTTTTCTTTTATAACTCCATGTTTGGCTTCGTTGTGATTTAACAAATTTATATATCTATTGCAATTTGTTGGTGTTATTCATTGCTTTGCTATTGTTGCAGTTGCAGTGTTTCCACAAGTGTGTTTTAATTAATTGGATTGTTTTTTTTTATTTATATATATATTTTTTTTTATCGAAGACCAAAACTAAATTAAATGCTTACACACATCTGTCCGAATGTGTGCGTGCGTGTGTGTGTTTGCGCGTATGTATTTTCTTTTTTTTATCTATGTGTGAGCCTACATGTATACGATGCTGGCGGCCAAAGAGCGCTGGGGAAACACTTTAAAAACACTGAAAAACTAACAGAGCACATGGACACATTATTTCTTAATTGTTAAGCAGCGAGTACACGGACTTTTACATTTTTATTCGGATATTTAACAATTTTCAACTCGACAAACACTGCTGGCTGCTACCGTAGGAGAACTAGAACTAGTTTCGCCACCGCGTTCATATTCGGAACTCCATTATTCGATATCCTGCGAGCACTTATCGAAGCAGCCGATAAAAATGTAGTTGCTTTGACCTGCCTGTAGAGGGCGTATTGAACTATCTGCTGTGAGGGTGCCTCTTAAAATCTACATTTCGCTGTAATCAAGCAGGCGCTGGTAGTTTTTCCAAACTTTTCGACTGCAATATTTAATCAAATAAATTCAGTCGAATGAGAGACTTTCAGTAAAATGGATGTAAAATCATTTTTATATAATTATTGTGCTAAAAACCAAATCGAGCCCAAGTTCCAGGTTCGTCCAACGGGTAAGTACAGAAAATAATTATTTTAAATGTGTATTGATTATGGCGTTCCCCAGGGCCCAAAAACCGCCAACGCTTCTTGTGCGAGGTACGCGTGGACAAATACTCGTATGTGGCTGTAGGCAATTCCACAAACAAAAAGGATGCCGAAAAGAATGCAGCACGCGATTTTATCAATTATTTAGTGCGTCTAGGCAAATTGGACCCCAAAGATGTACTCGGCGATGCCCTCATTTCGCATGGTTCAAGCCAATCTGGCTCATTGAATAAATCCAACGACGGTTCTTCCAACCGCCGTGTCTTCGATGGCCAGTCCGGTCCTCAAGACCTGGGCGAGGCCTACCGCCCCTTGGACCATGGCAAAGGCGACAATCGTGGACCTGGCCGCTTTATCGACCTTGTCCAAGAGCGCAAAGAAATGAACGAGGCCGAGTCCATCGATGTCAATGCCGCCATTCACGGCAACTGGACCATTGAAAACGCCAAAGATCGCCTAAATACCTTCAAGCAAGCCTATCAACTCAAGGATGACTACAAGTATACTCCTGTTGGCCCTGATCATGCTAGGTATGGCGTTTTTTTTTTTTTTTTTTTTTGTGTTCTTTTTTTTTCTATATTATTTGATGATGTAGAGCATTTGAGATTTAAGGCTTGGCCTGCTGTGTGCAATGACAAGAAATCAAAAAAGAAAAAAAAAAATCTGTTCAGCCCGTAGACCAAATTTTCGAAATACTCCATGTTTGCTTCCTTTGATTTTAAAGTGAATTTAATATTAAAGCAAGCATCTATGGACTTGGTTATGTTTGGCAATTTTTCGTTCGTCGCAGACAGGACCTACTCACCGTTGCTTTTATTAAATTGTTCGTCATGGTGGAAACACTACGTTCGATCCGCTCAGCGATAAATGCATCTAAACTAATTGCACACAACAGGCCAACCAATTCGAACTCCACGATGGTAAGTGTGTGAGGCCAAAAATGTCTTCAAATATTTCCGCATCTTTTAAAAACGAGAAAACCCCCTCCCTCTCTCCACTTTCTCCACATTTTTTTTTTTTAGGAGTTTCATGGCCGAGCTGTCACTCTATGTGCCGGCCCTGAAACGCAAGGTAACTGCCCGAGAAACTGGCTCGAACAAAAGGTCGGCCAGCAAGTCGTGCGCCCTGTCTCTGGTGCGCCAGTTGTTCCATCTGAAGGTCATTGAAGCCTTTAACGGTACCTTGAAGAAGAACAAGAACGAACAATTGAAGCCGTATCCAGTGAATGTGGACCCGGATCTCTTACAACGTGTGGATGATGTGATCATGGCCTTGGATGTGCCAGTGGTCCAGCCGCGCAATATCAAGTTGGAGCCCGATGGAGCAGCCATTTCGCTGATTGTAAGTTTCCTGGCTAACATCAAAGTTAGATTCTAACATGACTGCGATTCTTTTTTCCCTTCGGCAGGTGAATCAAAATCGACAACCCGAGCCTAACAGAGAGGAGGAGGATCCTCGTCCGGACATCATGGTCATACCCTGGTGCCCCCCGCAACCCAACTGGGATGCCTGGCATGCCTGTAATATTGATGAAGGCGAAATGGCCACAGCCTCCATCGAGGATCTCTCCTCGGACTTTGAACGCCAATTGAAAGATCGTCGCCAAACCGATGCCGAATATCGTGAATTCCTTGAATTCCGCGACAAGTTGCCCATTGCTTCCATGCGTGCCGAGATCATGGCGGCCATCAACGATAACCCCGTGGTCATTATACGTGGCAACACTGGCTGCGGCAAGACCACCCAAATCGCTCAATACATTCTGGATGATTACATTATCTCAGGCCAAGGTGCCTATGCCAATATCTATGTGACCCAGCCGCGTCGCATTTCAGCCATTTCGGTGGCCGAGCGTGTGGCTCGCGAACGCTGCGAGCCCCTTGGAGATTCTGTGGGCTATTCAGTGCGCTTTGAGTCTGTTTTCCCTCGTCCCTATGGCGGCGTGCTCTTTTGCACTGTCGGTGTGCTGCTGCGCAAGCTGGAAGCCGGGCTGCGTGGCGTTTCCCACATCATTGTGGATGAGATACACGAGCGCGATGTGAATAGCGACTTTCTGCTGGTCATCTTGCGTGACATGGTGGATACCTATCCGGACTTGCGCATCATCCTCATGTCGGCCACCATAGACACTACAATGTTTTCGAAATATTTTGGCGGCTGCCCAGTGCTGGAGGTACCGGGTCGGGCCTATCCAGTCCAGCAATTCTTCTTGGAGGACATTCTGGAAATGACTAAATTCGTGCCTCCTCCGGACGCCCTGAAGGCACGCAAAGGCCGCGATGCTGAGGAAGAGGACAGGCCGCCCCTTGATGGCGAGGAGCCCGAGCAGAATCTCAATCAGATCTGCGATCCAAAGTATTCGGAGCAGACCCGCAAGGCCATGGCCAGCCTATCCGAATCGGATTGTTCCTTTGAATTAATCGAGGCCTTGCTAGCCCACATCAAGTCTAAGAATATACCCGGAGCCATTCTGGTCTTCCTACCCGGCTGGAATCTAATCTTCGCCCTAATGAAGTACTTGCAAAGCACCCAGACTTTTGGCAGTAACCAATTCCGCATTCTGCCCTGTCATTCGCAAATACCAAGAGATGATCAGCGCAAGGTGTTCGAGTCTGTACCGGAGGGTGTGACCAAGGTGAGTTACCACTGCCTCTGCCTTCTGACCTCTTCTAATTTCTCACTTTTCTGGGTAGATTATTTTGTCCACCAACATAGCCGAGACCTCGATCACCATTGACGACATTGTGTTTGTCATAGACATTTGCAAGGCTCGCATGAAGCTCTTCACTTCGCATAACAACCTGACCAGCTATGCCACGGTCTGGGCCAGCAAGACCAATCTGGAGCAACGCAAGGGACGTGCTGGACGAGTACGTCCTGGCTTCTGTTTCACTCTGTGCTCACGCGCCCGTTTTGATAATCTCGAGGACAATCTTACTCCGGAAATGTTCCGTACTCCCTTGCATGAGTTGGCCTTGACCATCAAGCTGCTACATCTGGGTGGCATCCATCATTTCCTGTCCAAGGCCATTGAGCCGCCGCCGGTGGATGCTGTGATCGAGGCAGAGGTCTTGCTCAGGGATATGCGCTGTCTGGATACCAAGGATGAGTTGACACATTTGGGTCGCCTGCTGGCCCGCCTGCCCATTGAGCCGCGTCTGGGCAAGATGTTGGTTTTGGGCGCTGTCTTTGGCTGTGCCGATCTGGTGGCCAGCATGGCCTCTTACTCCAGTACCTTCTCGGAGGTCTTCGCCTTGGATATAGGCCAGCGGCGTTTGGCCAACCACCAGAAGGCCTTGGCTGGGCGCCGCTGTTCGGATCATGTGGCCATGATAGTGGCTTCTCAAATGTGGCGTCGTGCCAAGAGGCGTAGTGACCAAGAAGAGATGCGTTTCTGTGAATGGAAGGGACTCCAGATGTCCACCATGAACAGCATGGATGATGCCAAGCAGCAGCTGCTCGACTTGCTCCAGCAGGCGGGCTTTCCCGAGGAGTCGATGATTGGCCAGCAGGTGGATGCCAACCGGAACGATCCCAACTTGGATATTTCCCTGGCTCTGCTGTGCCTGGGTCTCTATCCCAATATATGCGTGCACAAGGAGAAGCGCAAGGTCCTCACCACCGAGTCCCGAGCTGCTCTCATCCACAAGACTTCCGTCAACTGCAGCAACCTGGCTGTGACCTTTCCCTATCCATTCTTTGTCTTTGGCGAGAAGATTCGCACTCGTGCCGTCTCCTGCAAGCAAATGTCCATGGTCAGCCCTCTGCAGATCATGTTGTTTGGCTGCCGCAAGATTGACATGCAATCGGATAAGATTGTGCGTTTGGATAATTGGTTGAATTTCGAAATGAATCCGGAGAATGCAGCCAAGATTGGAGCTTTGAAGCCAGCTCTGGAGGATCTGATTTCCATGGCTTGCAGTGATCCGGGTCGTATTTTGCAACTGGAGGAGCCCTATGCCAAGTTGGTGGAAGTGATAAAGGATCTGTGCGCACAGGATGCTGGCGACTATAATTTGAAACGACAAGTTGGTATTTTACCACACAATAGTCGTACCTCTCGCGGTGAGATTGACGATAGTTATGAGCCCAGTTTGCCAAAACGGGCTCGTTATGACAGTGATTTCGATCCCAACAGTAGTAGCAGTGGAATAGAAAGTTCACCATACCCCGGACGCTATGGTAAAAATCGAGGACGTTATAGCGGTGGCTTTGGAGGAGGCGGTAATAATGGCGACTATAATGTAGGTGGTGGTGGCGGAGGCTACAATGGTGGTGGAGGAGGCTACAATAGTGGTGGTGGTGGAGGAGGCTACAATAGTGGTGGCGGTGGAGGAGGCTACAATGGAGGTGGCGGTGGAGGAGGCTACAATGTAGGTGGTGGTGGTGGTAGCGGCTACGGAGGCGGTGCTGGCAGTGGCTACGGAGGCGGTGCTGGCAGCGGCTATGGAGGAGGCGGCGGCTATGGCGGAGTTGGTGGCGGTGGCTACAGGGGACCTGGTGGTGGTGGTGGCTATAGTGGAGGTTCCGGTGGAGCTGCTGGTTATAGTGGGGGCGTCGGTAGCTACAGTGGCGGCAGCTTCAGCGCCGGATTTAATGGGTCTGGCAAAAGTTTGGGATCCGGTGGCTTGAATGCTGGAGGCCCCTATAGTTTGGGCACCGGCAGCAATCTCACCAGTAACATTTTGGGGAATTTGGGCAGTTTCAACATGGGAGGCCTAGGCGGCACCGGCAACGCCAACAAATGGGGTAGCCTCAACAATTATGGCGGAATGAATCGTCGCCAATAAATAGTAAACGTATTACACAAATCATTCACATCTACAAGAAATGCATTAATAACAAATGGGGTAGCCTCAACAATTATGGCGGCATGAATCGTCGGCAATAAATAGCAAACGTATTACACAAATCATTCACATCTACAAGAAATGCATTAATAAATATTAATTTTTAATTGTCAAAATCATGAGTTTTTTTTGGTTTTCTTCTAATCGGGACTGGAGCCGTCATAATAGTTCAGTTGGCAATCGATACTGCAGAAATATTTTCCGATCCGGCAGTGCTCCCGTTGTTTTGCCTTGTTCAAGCAGATGTAACACCAGCGATTCCGTTTCATGTCTGCCAAGAGTTCGGTGTAAGTGTTGTTCGGATGGAATCCCTTGTTGTGGAGAGTGGCCTGTTTTCCTGTTTGGAAGTGAAATTCCTGCATTTCCTCTTGCCACTGTTGTACTATTTTCGATATTTCTTTGGCTTCATCGGCTATGTGATCCAGTGATAATAATGACACATTCGACTTGAACAAAGCTTTAATTTTTTTGTTTAGCTCCAATAATTGTTGGTATTTTTCATGCATTTTCTTCTCTATGGTTTCCATTTCCAGGAGATTGAAGTTGTCGGAAAAGCTTCTGATATAATTGATTTCATCGTCGGGAACTCCAAAACTGAATGGCCATGTCGAATCACTGGAGCCATCCAGGCTCTCGCGTTTTAGCTTCTTAGACATGAGGTTGTAAAAAATATTACCAAGAATTGAAATAGCTCTTGGCTTCCTTACCGTTATGATCAGGGCTGCCAGACTGTTAATGACTTCGTGAAGAAATAGAAAATTTAAACACTACATGCTTTAGCCTAGTAAAACTCATATTATACATACCAATAGAACGAGCGAAGCTTTTCATTAAATATTATAAATAAAAAAAAATGCTGAGTGCAGTTTTTGGATTTGCCATTAAACAGCTGATACGACAGGGCTGATCAGACAATTGGCGCAGCCAACTTAAAGTTTGTGTTATTGTAATTTTTTAAAGCGCGAACAGCTTCGGCTTGACAAATCATTTAAAAGTCAAAATTTTGTATTTTTTTTTTAACAAAAACAATACTGTTGATCAGCGTATTTATTAAACTTACAACTATTGCCTTTAAAAAAAATTGAAACCAAAAATTTATTTATATACATAATTAGACTATCGTTTAATATAGCTTAACATGGATTCAGGTGTTGGAGGACTCCAATCAAAATAAATTAAATATGTAAAAAAAAAGGAAAATTTCGTTATTCGTTAGTCCTAGGCGCTCTGATTAGTACTCAGGTGCACCTCGAACTTCTCCTCTACAGCCTGGACTTGTTCCTGTATATCGCGTCGTTCCTGCTGACGCACTAGCTCGTAATAAAGACCCCGTTTGGCCATCAACTCGTCATGTTTGCCGGTCTAGAAAGAAGTTCATTTAAATATCTTGGGAAGTTCTAGTTTGATTGATAATTACCTCTACAATACGCCCTTGATCCAGGACCACGATTAAGTCCGCATTTCTTATTGTAGAGAGCCTGTGAGCTATCACCAAGGTGGTGCGATTTTTCACAGCCGTATCCAAAGCCTTTTGCACTTCAGCTTCACTGGTGGCATCCAAGGCACTCGTCGCTTCATCTAATATCAGAATTCTCGGGTTCTTAAGCAAGGCCCGGGCAATGGCAATCCTCTGTCGCTGGCCCCCGCTCAGTTGTGTGCCACGTTCACCCACCTGGGTGTCATAACCACTTGGCAGAGCAGCTACAAACTCATGCGACTGCGACAATTTCGACGCAGAGACCACATCATCTTCGCTGGCCCCCGACCGACCATAGCGTATATTCTCCATTATGGTGGTGGCAAAGAGTACTGGTTGCTGCTCAATGAAGCCCAGGACATTGGCACGCAGCCAGTAGGGTGAGATATCGGACAGCTTATAGCCATCCAACTTGATATTCCCTGAGGTAGGTTCATAGAATCGTTCCACTAAGGCGGCTATGGTGGATTTGCCTGACCCGCTAGCCCCTACCAGAGCCACAGTTTCTCCAGGGCGCAGCGTCAGACTGAAATCCTTGAGCACCAGCTGTGGTAGGTAAGGAAAATGATATTAGAATTTCTATGCAATAGGCATGACTGCAACTCACATGATCTGGTCTCATGGGATAGGCAAAGGAAACATTTTCAAAGCGTATTTCTCCATGCAGACGCTCATTCGGTATGATGTAGCCACGCAGGAGCTCAACTTTAGGTTGCAGGGATAAAAACTGAAAAGGAATAATTATTAATCAATAAATTCGAGTTTGAGAGTTGAATTTACCTCAAAGACACGACTGCCTGCTGTCAGACCACGTATCATGGTGCCGAGCAGCACTGATCCTTGGGACAGAGAGCGCTGCACACCCTGGGAGGCAACTAGGAAGGCCATCAATGCGCCTGGAGTTAGACTCTCGGTAGACATCAAGTGACCGCCCATAAAGAGGGTTGACAGGACCAGAGTATTCAGAAAGAAATTGGTGAGGCCCTGGAATATGGCTATGCCATAACCCAGTTCCTGAGCCAGGCGAGCTGCCTCATTGGTTTCGGTCTCAAACAGTTTCATCTCTCCGTATTCACAGGCGCTGGAACGTACGGTGCGTATATTGGACAGAGCCTCCTCGCAAACACCAGTGGCTCGTTCCGCCTATTCGGATGGAAGCATATGAAAATATATTACATAATAATTTAGTCTAGGAAAGACACACTCACTTGGGCTTGGGAACTTTTGCTTAGATTGCGGAGTTTTCTGCCCAAATACGTCATAAACAGCACCACGCAGGGTACACTGGCCAGGGCAATGGCCGCCATATGTGGCGATATCATAAACAAAGAGATGCTGCCGCCGATCAATTGCGCCGTGCTCCTTAATCCCTGAGCCACGAATTGTTTGAATGAAGTCTTGAAGTCCTGGACATCGGCTGTTAAGCGATTTACCAGTTCGCCCGTTCGATTCTCATCGAAAAATGAAATATCCTGGAGTACAATCTGCTTGAAAAGATCCTGTCGCATCTTGGCCGCCATCTGTTCACCAATCCGACTCAGCAGGAAAATGTACAAGAATGTGAAGCCGGATTGGAGCATATACAGACTAAGCAAATTACTGGCCGGCTTGCTAATATCCTTGAAGAAGGAGTTGTGCAGGGGGTCCATCACATAAGTGTTGCCATACCGGGCTAAGGTATTTACCAGGTCGCCCAACAAATTCGGTATACGTATGTTGATGAAGGCCACCACCAGGGCCGCCTAGAAGCACAGGTTAAAGTCCAGATAGTTGTTGTTTGCTTAATTTCTATTTAACTTACCACAATGGCGCCGATAAGTTCCCAGAGGTGTGGTTCTAAGTAGGCCCAGAAGCGGCGCCAGTCGAATGTGTGCTCTTCATCTGCTACCAGGGTGTGTTGAATAACTCCCGTTAGCCGGTTGGCCTCGCAATGTACATTGTGGCCAAGCCAAGTGCGTAGTCCCAGACCCGCAGCCAAGACCCCGCCGCCCCAGAGTAGGGCTCGAGAGGTCTGTAGGGCGCGGCCCACATGAACTGAATTTGGCGGGGGCGATGGTTTAACAGTTTCCTTCATATATTGCCTCAAGAGTCGACTGGCATTTTGAAATCGGGTGCTGAACTGGCTGCCACTGTTAAGCGTGGCGGCTGTCCGAGCACGTGGCAGTTGTTGTAGCAATTGGCGACTGCTGCGTATTTATAAACAAAAACACATGATGACATAATCTTTAAAAGGCATTGACAGAACTTGTCTTTGACGTTGTAGTGTGCAGCATTTTGGTTGCCTTGGCCTTAGTGTGCTTCTTGGTTACCTGAACAAGTCATTTCGGCTGCAGTTGGAAAGGAGTAAGCGCAGCATCTTCTTCAGCCTTTGGTCGTCACACTTAACTAACAATATCAGCGGAAAGTGTACAAGAATGCATTAAAACTAGCAAGTGGACAAAAATTAAATAACACGCTTATCAACTACTAAACATTTTCGTTGTTGTTGCTTTTATTTTTTTTTAACAAGAAATGGTGTTGCCAGACTATGCAGCAAAACAGCTGTTTCACATTCAGAGGCAACCCTGGCAGATGTTAGTGCAGCCAACTTCATTCTATGAATATCAGCGTCTCTTTTTGGCGCGGTTTAGTTCAATTTTTCTCTTTGTGATTTGTCAATTTGTATTCTGAATAATTCGTGTTACTAAAAAAGCAAATAAAATGGATTTTGATAATGCCAAGGAAAATATACAGCCCTTGGCAACAGGGCGTAATGTGAGCCTATTGCAGGCTTCGCTCTGCCAGGATGCCAGCCAGGAATTGATAGCTCAACGAAAACAATTCGAAGAGGAAATACGCAATTACAAAGGCAACGATCCACTAGAGCCCTGGTACACCTATATCTGCTGGATAGAACAATGCTATCCAGCAGGCGGCAAGGGATCGGGCCTTTCCCAGGCCCTACACAAATGCCTCACCAAATTTGAGCAAATTGAACAATATAAACAAGATCGAAGGTTCATCAAGTTGTTTATCAAATTCGTAAGTTTGCTCCAGTAAATACAGATTATAAAATTAACCATGTTTATTGACAGATGGAAAAACAAGAGGATAAAATTGAATGCTATCAACAAATGTACAACAGTGGCATCGGCACCATGGTCTCCGATTTCTATATAGCTTGGGCCTACGCCTATGATTTAAGTAAAAACTATCGCAAGGCCGATGAGATATTTCGTTTGGGTATTTCCTGTCGCGCTGAACCGCTGGATGAACTTAAAGAGGCCCATCAGCATTTTGGCTTCACAGTGGCTCAGCGTACTTTATACAGTGAAGGAGACGAGGCTGAAGCTGTCAACCAGGAATTAAACGAACGCCGATTTGCATTGCAATCGCTGCATGGACAGCGTCGAAAAAATGCCATCATCATGGGCAGTGTACGCACCGGTGCAGCCGTCAAAAGCTGCTTGCCTGGGGTAGTCCAGAGTGAAGCGTCCAGTTCAAGTCGTCTGAGAAATGCGGGTCGTCAGGTGGCCATATTCAACGATGAAAATGCGGACGTAAATGTACCAGCGCCGCAGGCTCTGCCTGAAGCCCCACCAGAAACCCCCACTTCCAGCCTTCGTTCTATTATAGATGCTGCGCGACATCAGGAGAACCTCAAGGAACCTGGACCTTGGAACGAGGCTCATAGCAAAAAGCATAAGCCTGGCAAGCTTTTCTCAGGCACATCACATTCCGAAACTCCCTTTAAGATTCATGTGGACCTTCCACCCATTACAGGCTACGAGAAAAACTTCGACAAACCCTTTAAATATCCACCAAACTTTGTAGCACGCAACCGACCTCAAGAACCCTGGATCACTCCCGTCACCATCGAGGATGAAGCAAACTCTAACGAAATGCCCGCCTATAACAAGGCCATGATGTACCCACGTCCCAATGTGGAGTTCTCGCCCGAGGAATATTGGGCTTATTGTTGGCTGAAACGCCGTCAACCACAACATTCCTATGTCCAGCGGCACGAACAGTGGTGGGGCTTGGGTATGTCTGTAGGCTTGCGGCGATATCCCAACTTTGCCACACAATCAAAACCGCAACCCAAAGAGCAAGCGAACAAATATGAAAAGCCAAATACAATGCCAAATCTGGCAGTGGACTTTGACAAAATCTACAATGATGAGGACCAAGTGGAGTATTCCGCCGAGGAGCTCTTGGCCCGTAAATGGCAAATGAAACGCAATCAAACTGTGATGGGCCAACTGGATATGGAGGAAACTGTTTGCTTGCCGGATGAGCAGATGCCGCGACGTAAGAGCTTCTTTCCCACCTTTGGTAGAAAATCCCTGGCAGTGCCACGCTCTATTGTACCAAAAATTCCTGACATGGTGCTAGAAGAAGAGAATGATAAAAGTGGGTCTGAGGCTCATGTAAAAGTGGCTACTCCCAAACCAGTGCCCTCCACTCTTATACAAACAAAACCGGGAAGTTCGATGAAAAAATCAATTCTTGCTTCTTTAAAAATTCTTGAAGATCCCGAAGAGCAGAGCGAAGAACCTGAGGCCCTTAAAAAACCTACTTCCACACTGGAGATCTATGAAGATCCCGAACCTGTAAAGAAGCCTTCCCTGGGTATTTTCGAAGAAGTTGAACCTATGCAAAAGCCGGCCTCAACTCTGGAAATCTTTGAAGATCCTGAACCTCTACCTTCTGGTTCCGCTTCCGCTGCTTTCAGCAATGATTTCAAGGCTCCTTTCAATCCCGCTCCCCTGATGAAAAAGTTTGAGATCTATGAAGATGCAGCTGGATCAAAGCCTTCGCCAACACCTCCAGCCTTCTTTGATGGCGATGAGACCTGCTCCACACAATTATTTAATGTTTTCCTAAAATCTCAATCGGCCAGCACTCCAAACGCACCACAGAAGACAGCTCCAAAGCGACAATTTGGTGTTGAACTCAAGGAGAGTCCCTTGGTTCTGCCGCCCATTGAACCACCCGTTCTGGCTGAAAGCGAAGCATTAACCCCACCTCAAGCCTCGGATGGCTCACTTCTAATGCGCAAACAATTGTCCACCATATTGGAGACCTCCGAACATGGTACTCAAAGTTCAGGTGCCACCAATGCCACCACCAAATCTACCATAAGCAATACCACAACAGCCCCCACCATCATCAGCATGGCCAATAAAACCGAAATGGCACAGACAAGCCAAACAAGTCAAACCGCTCTCAGTACACCAGGACCACAACGTCTTAAACCAACGGAGGAGCATTTTGTGAAAAATCCCACAGAAGCGGGAAATTTCACTCAACTGGATTTATGGGAACCCAATGTACCCAGTGTGCCACTTATCAAGTCTCTACGTTTTCAAGAGGACAAAACCGAAACTGTACCGAGAACTCTGATGTGCTTCCAGGATGATAAAACCGAAACTCTGCCCAAGTTGCCCATGTCTTCTATGCCAACAGCCATCAATGATACTTCTCTCTTTCCACCGCTGCCGCCACCGCCTGTGCCTCTGGCAGATGACGATGATGACTTCTGTGATTTCTTTGCCAAGACGACACCGCCCAAAAACAAATCGATTGCCTCACCCTTGACAGGAGCGAGCTCCAAGCGTCCTTGCAACCAGCTTACGCCCTGCTTCAGCAAATCCCAAAACAACATGAAAAAATCATTTGCGGTTTTTGAAGATGAAATTGAAGGCAGCCAACAGAAGTCTTTGAAATCGAGTCAACCAACTGCCAAGCTAGTGGACAAGCTGGCCGATTCATTTATGACCGATTTTTCATTTGATAGTGGAAAACCAGCAACTCTACCCAAATTAGCGGTAGACCAGCAAAAACCCTTTGAAATTTTTCTGGATGAAAGGAAGCCACCACCCAAAGAGGACAGCTTCAATTTGGATTGTACGATACCCGAGACTCAGCAGCCACTGCCCGATCAACAGGCAACGGTTCCAGCTCCGTCTCTGGTTCCCAGCGATACCGTAGGCCCTGGTCACTTGACTGCCTCATTTATGAAGGATTGCTCACAGATTGTGGAGAAACCCAAGGAATACATGATCAACTCTGGTCTCTCTTCTCTGAAATATCTCAATCACTCCTTGGAGACAGCCAAAAAGCCCCTGGGCAATACCACACAGATAACTGACAAGGCCACTAATGATTATTTCGAGCTAAATGCAGCCACGGAAATGTTTGCCACCAACATCAGCCTGATCAAGAACTCAACTTTGTTGCCAGAGAAATTCTCTTCTTCACCACATTTCACTCCTCGGGTGGAGTTGTCTACCAAGGCACCTAGAAACTCGCCTCTGGCAGTGCTTGAAAATATCAATGATCCGGATTTGTCAATTTATCCAAAGTCATCACCAATTACACCCAAAGCCTCGCCCAACAATTGGCCGGAAGCGGAATTCAAATCACCCAACAATAATCACTTTGAACATCCCAAAACAGGGGCCACCGATCATTCGCTGCTAAATGCCACCTTGGCTGGACAACAAATCAATCCCTTCAATGGTGCCCTCATCAATACCTTATTAGATTCCATTGAATTTTCCCTCTACATTGAGAAATTACCCAATTGCGAACTGGTCGGCAATGTGAAGCGTCTGCAAAGCAATCAAATTGTAAAGATTCATGATGACAGCTTCGAGGTCATCAAATTGATTGGCAAGGGTGCCTACGGCTCTGTTTTCAGGTAAAAAAAAAATTACAACTCGATTTTTTTGTTGTTTCAATCATTTTTTTTTTTTTTTGCCTGCAGTGGAAAACATTTAAAAACGGGTAAAAAAGTGGCCCTAAAACAGGAGAGACCCACAAATTATTGGGAGTTCTACATTTGCCTCGAAGTCCAAAGCCGTCTCACAGCAGACCAAATGGTGAGTTGGATTGTTTTCTGCATTTTCAGAATACTTCAAAGAAATTTCTTTCTTTTTTTTTTAAATTAGATTCCTGCCTTTATGCAAATTGATTATGCTTTGGTGGGTAATAATAGCAGTATTTATATATCGGATTTTTCCGAATATGGCTCGCTTTTCGATGTTTGCAATAAGATCAAAAAAATTACTTCGAAAAATTTGGATGAATATATTGTTATGCATTTGACTTGCCAAATGTTGGATATTATCGATCACCTGCATGCCATGGGCATTATTCATGCCGACTTGAAGATGGACAATTTCTTGCTAATGAAACCGTGAGTAAATTGAAATTTAAAATTAAATTTTTATAATAAAATTTATATAAATTTTTGTATAGGTTAAGTGCGGAGCCGAATGAAATTAGCTTGCAATTAATTGACTTTGGGGTGTCCATTGATACGCGCTTATTTCCACCCAATCAAACATTTAATTATGTGAATCAGGAAGAGGCATTCAAATGCATTGAGATGCGCACTGAAAGACCATGGACATTTCAATTGGATTTGTTTGGCTTGGTTGGTGTTATATACCCTTTGTTGTTTGGCCAATACGTTCAGATTGTGCAGCGTATGCCGAGTGGCATTTGGATGCCAAAGACGGCCATGCCTCGGTATTTCAAGAAGCAAATCTGGGAGACCATATTCCGTACCCTATTAAATATTCGGGATTGCCGCACCATGCCCAATCTGCAGGACTTGCGAATACTCTTAAAATCGGAAATCGCTGAAAAGGAGAAATTTGTCAATGAAGCCGTAACGCATTTTAATAATATTATGAGAAGGTGATGCTAAATTTGTGTAAAGTCTTAAATAGTTTATTTTAGTGTTTAATTTTTTAAATAATTTTTTTCTATAGTTTTTATATTTTGTTTAAAATTTTCTAAATTGTCTGATCACATTGAGTTAATAAAATTACTTTTTAATTAAATTTGAAAAATTTTCAATAATTCAAAAGCCATTAAAAATGAATCAATCAATTGGATCGTCACCTCTTTATTGCTCTCAATGCTTGTTTAGTTTTCATTCAAAAATTCTACAACTTCGCTGAAAGATAACCAAAGAGAAATTGGCCACAATTCGGTAGGCTTTGTGCGTTATTTGGTAAAATTGCTTGTGGTTGTTTAAACATTTTCAGGCCTTGATGGGCTCTTTCAGAATAGCAACAAGCGCAAAAGAATGAACAGCAACAAAACTAAACCCAAAAAACATACCCATAAACAAAATAATTTCAACCCAATTAAGCGGTTTTACGTAAATTTTGCAACACACACACAAATTCACCGAATGATGTCCAAATTGCAAATGGAATTGGTATTTTGGGATTGGGCGAAAATGCCGGACATGGCATTAAATTCAAATTCCCATTCCATTTCATATTGGCAAGCCTCGTGTCAGGCGGATGGGGGGTGCGTGCGAAAAACGCACTTGCCAAATGCAATTTTTGGTTAAATCAAATCATTTGGGTTGGAGTGCTTCGGCTTTTTGTTCATGTGCATGTCTATTGCTCTCTCCATTTCTTTTTACGCGTGTGTGCTTGCCTGCGTTCTTGTCTGTGTGTATGGCGGGTGTGTGGGCGTAGCCAGCTATTTGCATTTTTGCGTTTTACAACATTTGTTGCTGGCAACGCCGACAGCAGGCCGCCGCCAGTGTTGCCAGCTAACCGCATCATATACATTTCCGACATTTTGTTGTTGCCGTTGCCGTTGCCGTTGCAATTGGCCCGAGTGTGGTGTCCTGTGTTTGTCCCCTCGTTCTTCTCTTACTACGGTAGTGCACATATGCACAGCATATAAATCAAAGTCAAAACAGCTCAACATGATTCACAAATGATCAAAACAGACGACCGTCCAACCGCCGCATATGAAAGTCTTATAAATCAAAGTGTTCGCACCCGGAATGAAGAAGCCACCAAGTGCGGGGCTTACCTTACCTCCACCCCACCACCCATACACATCTGCTCCTTCCATTATTCCGATTTTCAATTTTTTTTTCGTAGGTTTTTTTTTTTTGTTTTTTAATGTGTCGTGTGCAGTTTTGCTTGTGGTTGAAATTTTGGACATTTGCCTCCTCTTGGCTGTTTGTCACACATAGTTGGACTGGCTGATGTGGTAGCATTTTTGGGCCTCTTCTGGCAGACGTGTTAGGTAATGGGAACCACAATTTGCAAACAAGTCACGAAACTTTTTGTATGTACGGCCGGGGTCTGTCAGACTATGTTCAAACATCTGGCCAGACTTTTTAGTTACTAAGCCAACTTAAAAATCCCTTTCAATAACAATAAGCTGTGCACTTTCAAGTCATCTTCGGTTATGGATTCTCTGCAGATTTAATACAAATTTAAATATTTAAGAACCAGTCTAAATGGTATCGCGGTATGGCATATATTTTTTGGAATCCAATCAATTTCCAAATCGGTATGCATTTTTCATTAAACTTAATTTTCTACCGGAAGTCTTATTTCTTTCATTTGCTTGAGACACATGAACGTTTAAGTGCAGCAATTGTTGCGGTTTTCTTATTTACACTAATACAGAAACAAGCATTTTCAAACACACACACACACATATTTGTGGAAAAAGTTTATTCGATGAAGAGCACATGGAGTGGATGCCTGAAAAGTCTCATATGGACACACATGATTTATGCAAATTGAAAATGACCTTAGACCGACCGCACCAGAAACACACACAAACAAAAACAAAAACAAAAACACATAATCTATCTCCTCCCTACACACCCACACATATACTCTAAAATGCATACATATACATATGTATATATAGTTAGATTGGTTAGTTATTTACCAGGCCAAGAGTTCGTTGGTTTCAGCTGAGCTGCTGCAAAACTAACTAAACTCAAACGGTAGTGGCTTTACTGTGGCATCTGCTTGCCACTTAACTTGGTCTTACTTTTTTTTTCACTCCTTTCGGTTATATAAATTTCTTTCTCTCCAGGATTAGCATTATAATCTATAATTTTATATAATCTGCCAAAAAGTATGCCAGCTTAATTGGGATAAACTAAAACCATCTCCAATCAATGAGAAAATATTAAAAGGATAAAAGTAGAGTTTTAAATAAAATTAATAAGAAGAACTGTATGAAATATTCGCTAGGAGAGTTTGTAGTTCTTTATAAATTTTTTCATATATTGAATCTATTTTTTTCTTTTTTTTGGTCTCGTCGTGTTAGCTGAAATTGATGCTATCCTTATGTTGTAAGTGTCGATTTTGGTATCGTTATTGTTGTAGCTGATTCTCTTGCCGTTATGCATTTTGCATCAAGTATTTTTGCACCATTATTTCATGGAATTTCCATTTATTTTTCAGTATAGCAAAAACCGCGAACACTCTACTAGTACATTCTAGCCATCCGTTTAACTCACCCAACCAACTTATCCGACATCTCACCCACGCTTATATATATATATTTATATGGCGTCTATAAGCTTGTCTGTTTGTCGTTTGTATGTATATTTTATTAACAGGCTCCTAAAACATGTTTGCCTCTTTTTGATGTATTTTGTGGGTGTTAAAAGAAAAAAATAAAATAAAATTCAATTTAGCAATTTAACAAGAAAACAAGGTCTTCTTATACTCTTTTTATATTCTAACCATAAACTTGGGTCTCGTATGTATATGTATGGGAAAGAATATATTGCTGATATTTATCGTTTATAAATATAATTCAAAACACATTTTTTTTTAGCACAAATATATAATTTTTGAATGTTAATAAAAAAAAAATATATGGAATTAAAAGAAATACTTAATGATGATCGCCTAAAATTTAATAGAGTCCTCTTACCATAAACCAAAGAAAAAAACACCCATAGGATTTTTTCTATAGGTTCTTAGTTCAATATGGATACATGATACCATCCCCAAAACCTTTCCAAAATTTCAGGTATTTTGATATTATAATATTAATTTTGATCATATTTTAATTTAATAGAGTTACTAATAATGTAACTCTGGCCAGGGGAATAGTATATAGTATATAGGGACTTGAAATTCTATAAGAAAAAAGCATGAGTTGGTTTTAAGTATCTCAAAAAAAGTTATATTTATATATATGAATATTAAGCCGAAAGCATATTTATATTAGTTGTGTGCCAGATAGTAGTTTTTAAATATGTACTCATCTAATATATTTTCTTATTTAAAAAATTTTAGCTCTAAATTGTGCCTACTAATGTATTTCCATTTAACGATCGAAAATTGTTAATGCTTAAAGTGCTTTTTCCAAATTAAAATTAAAAATATTCAACGCAAACAGAGACATTGTAATGGGAGATAAAGGTACTATAAAATAAAATTAATTATTATACAATAGCTTACTGAAAAATAATGATAATTGAAAGTTTGGAGAGTATGGAGAGTAATTTGAGGGTATTTTTATTTAAATATAAAAACAGCTTTGCATTAGTTGCCAAAATTAAATTCCAGATAAATATATACAAATTGCCTGGTCTTTTGCACCAACGGTTAACGTATATTTAAGTAGGCCACTGCTGATTTGTATATATCAATTAAATCATATTCGATGTATTGATTCCGATAGTAAATGTGAAGATTTTGTGGCCATAGCATTTCATTCAGATGATACGAGCTGTTAGTAGCTCCAGACTTGTCTAGCCAGATAAAGCCAGTAGAAACACATAAATAAAACCCCAATTGCCGGTCGGTTATGGCGGCTATATAGCCGGCATTAACTTAAAAACTCGTTCAGACGAATTTCTGTTATTAACACGCGTTGACGTTGCCCTCGTGCGAGAGGTGTTCCAAAAAGCCGTCAACGAGATATGAAGAGATTTGTATTTTTTTTCTCACAGTTCTAAAGATTTCCCATAAAGATTACTTTTTATAGCCGAAATCGCAATGAGTGTGAATCAAGAAGAAAAAGGTTAGTCTTTTCGAAAAAAAAAAAACAAAAATCAAATATATCCTTTTTTTTTTTAAATGAATGACTTAATCAGTGGAACAAAAGATGATATTATAAAATAAATAAAAATAAAAATACAAAATGTATATGAAATAATTGAAATTCGGAATTAATAAAATAAATATGACATTTAAAACAATTGAATAAATATTTCAACTAATTGAATAGTCAAAAAGATAATTTTAATATTGTTAAACATTTTTCTTTGTGATAATTTCATTCTCAGAAAATGGTCTCAATTATAACGAAATTTAAATTGTGCAACCAAATGAAGCATCAAGTGGATTATTAAAATTTGTCGAATTGTTTCGGGCTATTCGAAATAAAATTCTTAAATACTTTACTCAATCGATAAGCGAGACAAATAAAAGTGAAGTACTCAATAAAGACAACTCATTATTTGAACATATCTCAAAACCCAAAAGCAATTTTTATTGCTTTTGATTTAGAAAATTATAAAAATTTATGGCCTAAGCGCTGCAGTTCTAGATTCGGCACGAATCGCTGGCTTGGCTTGGGACCAGTTTGGTCAATGTCGTGGCCATAAATTCTTAAGAATTATGAAAAAGTACCAAATATTTTGGAAAAACCACAGAATAAATAATCAAGTGCTCAATGCTGTTCAATGGTCATTGCATATGCTGTAGGCCTTGGAAACTTTTTTGGTTTTATATTGAAATTTATTCCATCATTCTATTTTCTTTTTTAGGCCCGTGTATTGGTGTACGTCATCTGCAGTCGCTTTTACTTTTCATCGCTATACAAGTGAACTATGTTGCACGATTGAGCGTGAGTGTGGCTGTGGTGGCCATGACCCATGCGGACATAGCAAATCCTGATTTTCCGGTATGCTAGAATATTTGAATCTGAAGAGAGCTAGAATTATTTATACACCTCTTCTTCTTCTTTTCTGCTTTCAATTTCGTTTTCTTTTCAGGAATATAATTGGACAGAAACTGAAAAGTCTTATATACTATCCAGTTTTTATTGGGGCTATATACTCACGCAGTTTCCTGGTGGATTTCTTTGTAGACGTTTTGGGGTCAAGAAAATTCTGCTTATACCGGGACTTGCCAGTGGGGTTTGCTCTGCGATTACTCCTTTTTGTATAAGTTGGGGAGATTGGCCAGCTTTCTGTGCAGTACGAGTTGTTCAGGGCCTTTGTCAAGGTTTAATGTTTCCTTGCATTCATGGCCACTTGGCGAAATGGTCACCACCTGAGGAGCGGAATCGTCTGGGTGTTTTTGCCTATTCGGGAGCTGACTGTGGTGCTGTGCTAGCCATGGGGATGAGTGGTTTTATTGCTAGTGGACCCATGGGCTGGCCTGGCATCTCGTATATAGCGGCTGGTATGTGCCTTATATGGTGTGTCCTATGGATTCTATTGAGTGCTAATAATGCTCCGAGCTCGCGTTTGATTAGCGTCAAAGAGCGGGACTATATCGAGAGTTCTTTGAAGAGAAAGGATGGCTTCCATGCTCAGAAAATTCCGATACCCTGGCGTGCCATATGGACGTCAGTGCCGTTCTATGCTTTGATCATTGTGCGCTGTGGCCAGGGCTGGGCGAATTCCACAATGCAATTGCAGACACCCTCATATTTGCATGGAGTACTCGAGATGGATATAAAGAATAATGCATTTTACTCGGCCTTGTCATTTGCAGCCATGTGGCTTATGATGTATGTGTACTTAGTGTTCGCTGATTTAGCCATGAATAACAATTGGATGTCGTTGAAAGCTATGCGCAAAACCGTTAATACTTGCGCTCATTGGGGTCCAGCAGCGGCACTTATTGGTATCGGTTTCCTGGATAAGAGCCAGTCTACCTTGGCAATTGCTTTAATGATAATTAATGCGGGGCTTAATGCGGGCTCTGGCATAGGCAGCAGTCTTACTATCATCGATATGTCACCTAACCATGCGGTTATAATGATGTCCATCGTCAATGGTATGGGTAACATATTCCCATTATTGAGTCCACTGCTGGTCGGAAAAATTGTCTCGGATACGGTAGGATAAATATTTCAATTCTTTATTAGAAATTAATTAATTGATTTCTTTATTTCTTAGACTAATCGCAGTCAGTGGCAAATTGTGTTTGGCCTCACAGCTATTACTTTCTTTTTTGGTAATTTAGTATATATTATTTGGGGCACGACCGATCTACAACCGTGGGATGCCGCAGATTTCCTACAGCAAACAGACCATGAATCCAACCGTTCCAAACGAAAAGAGCCTGAAGATACGGAAAAAAGACATAGCAGTAAAATTGTACAAAGGGATTAAAGAACTCGAATCTGATTTTAGAATGTAAGGAATGAAAATATGTTTTTAATTAACAAAAATATTTTATTAGGTGTCATTTATACCATGCCATAAAAAGAAGAACAAAGTTTCTGATTTGATTTATATATTTTATTCAACTAAAAAACATCCTGTCCATTCAACAATTTATAATGAAATCTGTTCACGTGTTGCAAACCTTGCTATATGGCTTTGTGTATAAAAATTCTTTTATAAGGTAAGATATGCGTATAATTGCATCTCTTATCTTCCAGACTTAATCAGTCTGATAAAACATTTATAAACACGGCTAATTGCTGGACAATTTACTAGTTTAGTTGGAAAGCTAAACATTCCAAAAAGAATCAGACTAATTTTAATGGTCTAGCCGAGTGGATTGTTTTTAAATCGCTTAATGAAATACGTTTTTACTACAAGAAAATAAAAAAAGAAATCAACAAAATGAGTGTAATTTTAGTGGACAAAGGTGAATCTACTTGAAATTCATAAATACTTTAATTGGAAAATATAATGTTGGACTAAAAAAGTGCTAAGTGTGAATGAACTGTTTTGCAAATGAGTCAGTACAAAAATATAAATCTTGTTTTCTACCTCAGGCCCCATCATAGGTGTACGTCATTTGCAAGCATTCTTGATCTTCTTGTGTATAGTTGTCAACTATATGGCCCGACAGAGCGTGAGTGTTGCTGTGGTGGCTATGACAAATGCAGCCACATCGAATCCTGATTTTCCGGTACGCTGAAAATTAAAAACTAAAATTATTCAAATAAAATCAGGCAAAGACCTGAAAGGGTTATATAAGCCGGTAAAAACTATTGACCATTTTTGCTTAGATGTTAGCTGGTATGAAAATATGGAAAAAATATGTCCATTTAATCTTCTTGATCATTCGATAATTAATAGTTTAGACACACTTAGCTTATTTTAGTTTTGTCTCAGACAAAAGTCTGGAAAATTTTTTAATCTATATTGTTCCAGCTATCAATAGTCTGAAAGAAAGAATACTACGCTTTTCACTTGGCTTGTTTGATAAATATAAATACTAGCAGCCGTTTTTATTCAGAAATGTTATTTATTTACAGTAGAACAGTAAATCCAAATAGGTAATAATGGGTTATCTCAAATTGCTATAAACGCTATCGTGCTTTTTTTTTTTTTGCGATTCATTTTATACCTTTCAGGGTATGCATATAGGTATATATTTTTAATAGTCGAAAATCTGAATTTTTAGATTTTTATATTGATTGATTTCTAGACCTTTAATTGTTTTTTATTATATTCTTTTCAGGAATATGACTGGACGGAAACAGAGAAGTCTTACATACTCTCGAGTTTTTATTGGAGTTACATAATCACCCAATTTCCCGGTGGATTTCTCTGTAAATTTTTTGGTGCCAAGAAAATACTTTTTATACCCTCATTCGCCAGTGGCGTCTTGAGTGCCATAACTCCATATTGTATTAGTTGGGGAGATTGGCCAGCTTTCTGTACCATCAGAGTTCTGCAAGGCTTTTTTCAAGGCCTAATATTTCCTTGTGTTCAAGAACATCTGGCAAAATGGTCACCACCTGAGGAACGAAATCGCTTGGGGGTTCTTGCCTATTCAGGAGTAGAGTGTGGTACGGTGGTAGCCATGGGTCTTAGTGGCTTGATTGCCAGTGGACCCATGGGCTGGCCAGGCATTTCGTATGTCTCCGCTGGTATGTGCCTTATATGGTGTGTCCTATGGATTCTATTGAGTGCTAATAATGCACCAAGTTCTTGTTTGATTGGAGCTAAAGAGCGCGACTATATTGAAGGTTCTCTGCGGAGAATGGAAGGTTTTCACGCAAAGAAAATTCCGATACCCTGGCGTGCCATTTGGACGTCAGTGCCATTCTATGCATTAATTATCGTGAGCAGTGGTCAAGGCTGGGGAAATTCAACAATGCAGTTGCAGACACCCTCGTATTTGAATGGAGTACTCGAAATGGATATAAAGAGTAACGCTTTGTACTCGGCTTTGCCATTCGTGGCGATGTGGCTGACTTCGTATGTGTATTTAGTGTTTGCTGATGTGGCCATGGCACGTCGATGGATGTCACGGAACACTATGCGCAAAACAGTCAATACTATTTCCTATTGGGGTCCAGCAGCGGCACTTATAGGTATTGGATTCTTGGATAAGAGCCAGTCGACCTTGGCAATTGCTTTGATGACAATCAATGCGGGTCTAAATGCGGGCTCTGGCATAGGCAATACTTTTACCATAATTGACATGTCCCCTAATCATTCGGGCATCATGATGTCCATTGTCAATGGCATAGGGAATTTATTTCCTCTGTTGACTCCACTGCTTGTGGGAGTCATTGTCACAGATACGGTGAGAAGTAAAACTTTAAGCCGGTACAAATATTTAATCAATCTTTTTTCTATTCACAGAGTAATCGCACTCAATGGCAAATTGTTTTTGCCCTCACAGCCATGGCTTTCTTTATCAGTAATTTATTTTATATTATTTGGGGCACAACAGATTTGCAACCATGGGATGCTGAAGATTTTCTACTCCGACGAGATCCAGAAGCCAAGGCTATCGAACATATTGACAATGAACACCTTAGCAAAGAATGTGAAGAATTAGAGTGTAATAAATCGAGTAAAAAGCAATAAGGAAATATGAAAAAAGAAAGACATAAAATAAAATTTTATTTTAAAAATATGATCAAAATATATTTAAGAAGATGATATAACGTCTATTGCAGAGGGAAGCTATGTTTAATTAAATTAATAAGAGCTTAATATGAATAGAATTACAGTTGGGTATAAATAATAAATAAAACTTGAACTGTCACCATTACTGCGCCTAAATGTCGGCCTTATTCTACAACTTACTTTTTTGGCTGGCCTGCAAAAAGGGGGACCACCAATTCATGCCATTATAGAGATAAAACATTAACGGATAGTAAATATATTATAGTAAAGTTATACACAACGTGATCAGGTTGCATAGAGAAACCAATATAGCCATGTCCTTCCGTCTATTATATCTTTAATATCCGAACTTAAGGTTTTATTTAAATGTAACCGATTATGATTATCAGCAGGTCTGGAATACGGCTAGGCGCTGCCTGATATATTATTTCTTTATCTTATTGTATAATTGCACATAAGTAGTAATTAAATTTATTTAGAGAGAGTTTCTTCCATCTCTCTAATTTTGGAAAACATATGGTCAACTGTTTTAATAATTACTAATGCATACGTATATATATACATATATCATAAACAAATCATTCATTATGAAGATATGCGTGTAATTGCAGTTCTTATCTGTAAGATTTAATCAGCAATCTGATAAGACTGCAATAAACATCTTATAATTGCCTTAATTCTAGGTGTACTTGGTTGGTCTTGATTTCCAAAACCTTAGACTAATTTCAATAGTGATAAAGAGTGTACATTCTGATTTGCTCAAGCTCTGTGATATCTAATTAAAATGAGTGCAACTTTAGAGGATAGAGGTGAATTTTTTTTGAGTCAATAAAGGATTATGTCCTTCTTCTGAGGTTTTAATGAAAACTATACAATGTATATAGTGAAGATATAGATGTATTAAAGGATAATACAGTTGGTCGTAACAATACCATTTCTTTGACTTTTTATATCCCAGGGCCAATAATAGGCATTCGTCATTTGCAAGCATTCTTGATCTTCCTATGCATTGCAGTCACCTATATGGCCCGGCAGAGCGTGAGTGTTGCTTTGGTGGCCATGACTAATGCTGCCACATCCAATCCTGATTTTCCGGTAAGTCAATAAAAAATTTAACCTTTTTTATTTAATAGAATGGAATGGTTCATTATGTTCCAGGAATACGACTGGACGGAGGCCCAGAAATCGTATATAATCTCTAGTTTCTATTGGAGCTATATAATTACGCAAATACCGGCAGGACTTCTCTGTAAAAGATTTGGTGCAAAGAAAGTACTATTTATTCCGGGTTTCGCAACAGGAATACTTAGTTCCTTAATACCCTATTGCGTTAGCTGGGGTGGTTGGGGGGCCTATTGTGTCATTCGAGTGCTTCAAGGACTTTTTCAGGGGTTGATGTTTCCTTGTATATCCGAGCAT
The DNA here is from genome assembly GCA_037075145.1 of Scaptodrosophila latifasciaeformis. Taxonomy (NCBI): domain Eukaryota; kingdom Metazoa; phylum Arthropoda; class Insecta; order Diptera; family Drosophilidae; genus Scaptodrosophila; species Scaptodrosophila latifasciaeformis. The sequence goes on from JBAMCM010000533.1 coordinate 273,754, forward strand.
GTGGCCAAATGGTCACCTCCTAGAGATAGGAATCTCTTGGGCATTATTGTTTTCTCTGGTACAAATTGCGGGCCCCTCTTGTCTTTGGGGGTTAGTGGTTTAATAGCAGAGGGACCCATGGGCTGGCCTGGTATCTCTTATGTCTCGGCAGGCCTATGTTTTGCTTGGTGCATAATTTGGATTATGCTTGCTGCTGATAATGCTATTAGCTCTCGCTATGTAGGTCAGAAGGAACGTGCGTATATCGAAAAATCATTAGAACGGACAGAAGGTTTTCATAGTCGAAAGATTCCAATACCTTGGCGAGCAATTTTGACTTCAGTACCGTTTTATGCCTTAGTATTTGATATTACTGCTTTTAATTTTACCGGTGCTTTCGTAGTGCAACAAATTCCGTCTTATATGAATGGCGTCCTTGAAATGAATATAAAGAGTAACGCTTTGTATTCGGCCTTGCCGTACCTGCTTACTTGGTTCATGTCATACGTCTTTGTGGCGATAGCTCATATTATAATGTCCCGAAAATGCATGTCCCTTACGACGATGAGAAAGACTATTAATACAGTTGCTTGCTGGGGTCAAGCAGTAATCTTTGTGGCCATTGGATTTTTAGATAAAAGTCAGGAGAGTCTAGCTATCACTTTGATAGCTCTTAAATCTGTAGTTGGTGCAGGAGTCGGTATTGGCAGCACTTTAACAATTGTCGATATTTCGCCCAATCACTCTGGAATTATAATGGCTTTTGTAAATGGTACTGCGAGTCTAGTGTCAATATTGTCGCCCTTGATTGTGGGTGTAGTTGTTACAGACACGGTAACTATTAATCACTGAATGTTATTAAGTATTTTTATTTTAAAGTCCTTTTTCTTTTTAGACTAATGTTACACAATGGCAAATAATGTTTTCTTTAATGGCTATCGTATTATTTTTCGGAAATTTGGTATATGTTATCTGGGGTTCTTCTGAGCCTCAGCCCTGGGATGCTGTTGATTTTCTAAAGTCCGGAAATGTGGAAGGCAATAGAAAAGAAAGTAATATCGACAACACTTTAAGATTAAAAAATAGTGACAAACATGTTGAATCAAACGACTGATGATTAATATACCAAAACGTGTATCGAAATAGTTATAAAAGAAATCTAATTCATTAATAATAAAGCATATTTGAATGTTGTAAAAGTTATACTGCAGCTGGTTAGGTATACATAAAACCATAAAATAATGAAATAAATAAATTGTTTATCGTAAAGATATGTGTATAATTTCATTCGTTATCTTTAAGACATAATCAGATGTGTGATAAACATCTTATTGCTTCAACAATTTTTTTGGGTTCTTTGGCAGGTGTTGCTCCTCGAACAGGTCAAATTCATTTCAATGGCGATAGCGTGCAGACTTTTCAATTTTGTGCAAAATTAGAATGTTTTTTTTAATATAAATTTCAAAAAAAATGGGAGCATTTTTAGTGGATAAAGGTGAATCTATTGAAAAGACAAAAGTGTGTTTGAGCAAAAAAATATATTAATAATTAATTTGGATATTTTATTTTCTCAGGTCCAATAATAGGCATACGCCACTTGCAAGCCTTTCTGATATTCTTTTGCATTATAGCCAATTATATGGCCCGGCAGAGTGTGAGCGTTGCCTTGGTAGCCATGACTAATGCCGCCACATCGAATCCTGATTTTCCGGTATGACAAAAAATAAAGAAATAAAATTTTTTTATATAATAAATTAGGCTTAATATTTTCCAGGAATATGACTGGACGGAGGCTCAGAAATCGTATATAATCTCCAGTTTCTACTGGAGTTATATATTTACTCAAGTGCCTGCCGGCTTTCTCTGCAAACATTTTGGTGTCAAGAAAATTCTATTCATACCGGCTTTTGCAACAGGTATACTCAGTACGCTTATACCTTATTGCGTTAGCTGGGGTGGTTGGGAGGCCTATTGTGTTATTCGAGTGCTTCAAGGCTTTTGTCAAGGCTTGATATTTCCCTGCATTTCCGAACATTTGGCCAAGTGGTCACCACCTGAAGAGAGGAATCTTTTAGGCATCATTGCAAACTCCGGGGTATACTGCGGTCCATTGTTAGCCTTGGGTGTCAGTGGCTTAATAGCTGAAGGACCTTTGGGCTGGCCTGGTATCTCATATTTCTCAGCTTGTCTCTGTTTTATTTGGTGCCTATTTTGGATCATGCTTGGCTCCAACAATGCTCCTAGTTCTCGATGTATAGGCCAGAAGGAACTAGCATATATTGAAAAATCGTTAGAGAGAGCAGAAGACTTTCATAGTCATACCATACCCATACCTTGGCGAGCAATTTTGACTTCAGTGCCGTTTTATGCCTTATTTTTTGTTTACTGTACAATTGATTTTACCAGCTCATTTATAAGTCAGCAGCTACCTTCTTATATGAACGGCGTTCTTGAAATGAATATAAAGAGTAACGCTTTGTATTCGGCTTTACCCTATCTGGTTACTTGGCTTATGTCATACGTCTTTGTGGGAATAGCTCATGTTATCATGTCCGGGAATTGCATGTCTCGTACGACAATGAGAAAGTCTATAAACACAGTTGCCTGCTGGGGGCCAGCTGCAATTTACGTGGGTATTGGATTTTTGAGTAAAGATCAGGAAGCTTTAGCAATTTCTTTGTTAGCCCTTTTAGCTGTATTTAGTGCAGGCGTCGGCATTGGTAGCATTTTAACAATTGTTGATATCTCCCCCAACCACTCTGGAATATTGATGGCTATCATAAATTGTTCGGCGAGTGTGGTATCCATGTTATCGCCTTTGGTCGTGGGCGTAGTCGTGACAGACACGGTAACTATAGATTAAGGGATATCTGATATATTTTTACATATATTTTAAAATTTTTATATTTTCTTAGAGCAATGTCACACAATGGCAGATCATGTTTACTCTATCGGCTGTCCTATTATTCCTTGGTAATTTGGGGTATATTATCTGGGGTTCTTCCGAGCTTCAACCTTGGGATGCAGTTGATTTCCTGAAGCCTCAAGATGTTGAAAGCGAGAGCAAAAAAAAGAAAATAATAATATAGTCGGCACTTTAAGTCTAAGAAAAAGTTGATTGATTTAAAAACTATAAAATAGAATCTAATTGATAGTAAAAAAAAAAATAATTTCATATCTGTTTAATTTGTAAAGGCTTTGGAAATGGCAAATAAGATAAAAAGCTCTTGTTAGTCAGCAAATGAAGAAATCAAAAGATCCTGTTTGGGGGTGTGGCGGAGTGTATATCTAATATAGTTGAATGCTTATTAAACGAATATTTTATTTTCCGAGTAATTTTAATTAAAAATTCTTAAAACGTTTTGGGCGTGTTGCATGTATTTTAATTTCTTGTTTCTGCGTATTTCTTTCTTTCCTTTGCTTGTATTGCTGAAGTTTTCTTTTTGGTGTGCCCACGAAAATTTAATGGAAAATTCTTACTATTCCTTTGAGGGAATTCATTTTCTATTTCATCCAACATTTGCATGCACAGCGGCAAACATAGCAACATTCGTAAGGCCCACCAGTTAGCCGACTGTCCAGTCATTAATCCAGACAGTCAGCCCAGCAGCTCAGTCAACATATACAAAGGCAATGGAAATGGTAATGGGAAATGGAAAATGGGGACGGGACTGAGAATTGTGACGACACTAGTAGCAAAAAGTAAGCAAATGGTTGGGCTTGAAGAAGGCCGAACAAGAAAAAAAAACTTTGCACACAAATCAGAAAAATGGACACTTGGCGGAATTTATGCACGAACGCGTGCGCACAGTACGTCGCATTGCCATTCACCATTCGCCGTTGAATTGTTTGCCAGCCATTTTTGGTAGGATGAAGAAGAAGAAGAAAAAGCGAGAAAAAAAATTTTGGTGAGCAGATTTTCGCAAGCCACTGGCTTGCTATATTTTTGTTCTTGCTGTTGTTGCTATTGTGGTTTTGGTGATGGTGGTGATGAAACCAAAAACAAAAATGTTTTTCAATTAAAAATGTTGCGGAGTGCCGAAATTCATTTGAATGGCCCAAGGCAAGCGGCCAAAATAAACGTTCGGGTCCAACGAATCCACTCAAAAATTACAAAACACACACAAAAAAAGCGCGATTTATGTGTTGATGCAGATACTCATATTCTATTATGACTGACACAATCTGTATTGATGACATTTCCAACAGATAAGTTGAAAGTTCAATCCATCAAATAAAAAAAAAAAGGAACGATCTTCCCTTCGTGAGGGATATATAAATCCTATATAGTCAGGTCAAGTAACTTGTCATTTATTATATTATATTTATTGAGGGGTTTTCCTTAATAAACCTCAAGTTTTTATCAGAAGCTCGCAAACTAGTTGGCAAGATAAGAAATAAGTACCCATAAAACTAGATAAGTAAATTTTTTGGATTGCGACTTTGGTTTGCTATTTGAATTAAAATGAACCTGCTTTATGATAAATACTTTGCCTTTTTTTTGATTTCCTATCTTATCAAACAAAACTCAAAATGGTCTGATTCAAATTGCTTGAAACTTATAATGATAAATCTTTGATATGAAATTCTTTTTCTTATCAAATTTGAAGTGGCCCACAGTCCCATTGTAATCTTTGAAGTCTGCTCAATTACAAAGACCTTTGTGGCTACGAATTGTATTATTTATTATAATGAAGTGCAACTACTGAATACGTATATCCTTTATCTCAAATATTTATTGAAAATGCCTGGCGTAATTCAAGAACCACATGCATTTTCCGGCCATTGCATAAAATTAAATTTATGTCCTCAGTATCTTATGCCTGCTTGCATGATGCTGTCAATTGACTTACTTGAAGGCTGCATGTAAATGTTAAATATCTGCAACAATAGGTGAAAATTAACGACAACCAAATGAGACACTGGTCTGGGCCTGGGCCTGGGCTATCTCCAGCAATCTCAGCAACACAATAAGTAATTCTGCTGTGACAGCAATTTTGGGGCATGCCAATGGCATGGCACTCATGCACATGAAGTATTTTGGTCAATTTGGTTCGGATATTAATATTCGGTTATATGTAAAATACTCAAGACAAAAAGAACCGAGAAAGCTGCTATCATAATTATTATGAATTCAACTTCTTCTCTTTTTAAATAGTCCTTCAGAATATTATCGATAAATAAGCAATGGCAGTTTCCTTTTTTTCTTTCAATTTATCAAAGTTAATTTTAATAATATTGGTTTATATTTATGGAAAATAATACTTCTTTTGCCGCAATGCACAAATCTTGAATTTTTTGATTTTCAATTTGCAATAAAACAATAAAAATAAAAGCAAAAAATCCATTGCACTTTCACTGAACAAACTGGAAACTTTTATTTTCGAATGTCAGCACGTTCCAAGAGTTTTAAATAAATGAGGCACAGATCAGATACAAGCTCAACAGGGTCAGCACAACACTCAAACACACACACACACACATAGAGAAGCAGAGTCAATTGTTTGTTTAGAAAAAGGAAAAGTAAAGTGAAAAATTCTCTCAACCTGTCGCTGGATCAAACAAGAACAACAATCTAAAGTCCTGGGTCAAGATAAATTTTGCAGAAAATGTTGAAGGTGTTTCGGTTTGGCTGGGTTTGTTTGAATGGCACGAGTACAATTTTAGAATTCATTGAATTTTAAAACATAACAATAAAGCACTCAAGATTTCAAACGCTTCTCTGTGTGAGTGAGTATTTGTGCAACAGTGCAACAGCAATCATAGAACGAGCTCAGCCAAATGTATTTCCTTCTACGTAGTATATGTAGGTGAACCCTAGTGTTGCCCTATATGGTTCATTTTTTTTGTGAACTGGTTCCGAGAAGGCTTTAACATCTGTCAAAAAGTCGAAAGGATTTAATTTTTCCAAGACCAAGTAAATGAAATCTTTATAAAATTACTTGTCAATTTGATTAGCGAATCGTTCACTTGAGTGTTCTTGATTCTCTGGATTTGCCAGAACACATCGTATCTGTTTATACAGTCGAATATTGTTGTCTATATATTTATATATATATATATATATATACATATATGGATGCATATGTGTGCTTTTTGTGTCAGTTTATTTGAGTTGAGTTTATACGTCTTGCATTGCCGGAGGCAACGAGCATGAAATTCGCGTGAGGAAAATGCGCCAGCAAAGTTTTCCGCTTTGCCGTTTTGCTAAAAGGAAAATCACATTTGTAATGAATTGCAGCTGTTGAATAGACTGTTGTATGCCGCATTTCGCTTTCCACAAGCAGCAACCAACAGTTGCAGCTATTCTCAGTTGATGGTGCCTTAAAATATATGCCAAAAATTGTTGTGTGGAAATCAACGCTTTGCACAGATTTGCAATTCATTGGCAGATGCCGAGCAGACAACCACAAGGACCATTGTATTCTCGATCCTTTTTGTTGTTGTTGTTGCTGTTCATATTGCATGTGTTGCTCTGATTTCTTTGTGTGTAAGCGATTTGTATAACAATTTGCTGGTGACTAAAAGTTTTATGCGACAAGTTTCGCTTATGATTTTGGTCAAAATATTTACAATAAAATTCCAATTTTGCTGGGCTTCTTTTAAACTAGAGAATTTTTGGTTTAAAGATTCGAATTTGATTGGCAAGAAAAATAAATCAATTTTATTGTAAAATTTTAAAATCTTTTATTTTATTTACAAAAGAATCAGATACGTATCTTTTTCACTTTACCAAAGAAAATTAATTTTCAAGAATTTTTCAATAGAAAAAGTAAGAAGAAGAAATTTTAAGAATATCCTGGGATTCATTACTACCACAGAGAGAGAGAGAGTAACAAACAAACGGAGCAGCAAGCAACTAATTCCGCAGAGAGTTGGAAGCTTTCTTTTTCGCCTTGCTCCTTCGACATTTTGCCGGGGCAAGGGTCACACTGAAATACATTTACAGCAATAAACGTGTTGATTTATTGATTTTGAACATCGCATAATTTACTTTGCCCGCATGGCGGCGTCGGTGTTGTCGTTGGCATCGAAAGGTAACAACAACAACAACAACAGAAACACCATGACAACGAGCCAGAGTGTGAAAGAGTTGGGCGAGGTGGAGCAGCGGAAACCTCTAGACGTTAGTCACCAGAAGGGTTAAAGCAAATAAAAATACTGTACTGTTGTTTTTGCTCTTCTTTCTTTTTCCCCCTCTCAGCAGGCACGTATCAACATTGCTGCTGTTGCTGCTGCTGTTGTTGTTGTTGTTTTTGTTTGTTATTATTTTTTTCGCTGTCTGCCTGATTGTCATCTTTTTTTTTGGTTTTTGCAGGTGAATGTGTCTATGTGTTGTAACTTTTTTACACCTATCTATCTGATGGCTGGGCCCAGAGTGAACGAACAACTAACAGAAACAACAACAACAACAACAAGAGCACTGATAAAGCCAGAAGCAGACGCCATGTCGTGCGCCATTTTCAAGTTGTTTCTTGAAACGGAAACGAAAGCGGTTTTTATATGCATGTGTGCTCTCGCATACACACACACACAGACACATATGCATCTGTTGTGCACTCGCTTCATATTGCGTTGTGTCGTTAAGCCGACTCCATATATCCTTGCTCCTATACTCATGTGTGTGTGAAGATGTTTCCCTTTTTTTTTTTTGAGGTGCCGACAATATGAAATGCTACTTGCAATGTTTTTTTTTTTTGCCTAACGTTTTTTCACTTATTCACTAAGACTACACTGCCTTGAAGCAATTTACCCACAGATTCAGGAAAGACAATTCCTTTAAGAAAGTCCTGAAAATATTCAGTTTAAAATTACTTCAAATCTTCGAGGCGACGAAAGTCGGCGAACAATTCAAAGTCTTTAAAAATTGAGATATTCTGGATTAGGTTTAAAAATTCAAAAATTTGAATTTATGGACTTTCATATTAAATCGAAATTTTCTTTGTTGAGTGTGGCAACTTTTTCAAGCCAGTGTGTAAATATATATTTGCTTTTTTACCCAACTCTAAATCTACTTATAAATGCTATGTGAATATGCTAGATTGTATTTGTACAAATGTGCTCGTCTATGTGTGTCTGTGTGTGTGTGTGTGTGTGTGTGTGTGTGTGCATGTTAAATAAATTTGCATATTTCAGTTCATCGTTAGTTTGGCAAAAGCTCAATTTTTCAATGCAAAAATGCAACTTTATGACAACAAAGGCAAAAACAAAACCAAGTGGAAAGAGGAACAATGCAAAAGAAAGAAAAAGTGAAAGAATTTGTAATATTGCCTTCTGACTTGACAGTTCAAAAGGTTTTCATATATTTTTTTTTTTAGTTGTTTTTTTGTATATTTTGCAACATGCTAATGAGGTATTTGTTATGCAGCAAATTTTTTGTTATTGTTGTAGTTGTTGTTGTTGAGGCAGGACTTGGCTCTGGCTTATGAATGATTTGCACAATGTGAACATTTTTGTTAAAGATCTCATTTTGATTTATAAAGCCGCAAAATGTTTCTGGCTTAGCGTTATTATTTTTTGTACTCCTTTTTCCCATACGATTTGAGGTCGGCAAAAAAAAAGAAGAAAAATCACAAATGCAGAAAACTAAAAAGAAGGAAATTTAACGACACATTTAAGCACAACCGCAGAGCATAACAACAATAGCAAATGCCAAAGAGCCAAAATGAAAGAGAGCTTTTCATTAGGTTGAAAGTTCGTGCTCTTTTCCTCTTGACATTCTCTACCTTTCTTTTTCTTTCATTTACGTTGAAAATCAACTGTGTGTGAGTTGAAATTTTTGCCTGCATTTTATGTAGCTTTGGCTGTGCCTTTCCGTGTGTGTGTGTGTGATTTTGGTCCTTGTAAAAGCCGCGAGACTTCAGCTTGTGCTAAAAACGTTGGTTAAATGCTGAAATTCACACACACACACACACACACACACATACTATCTTTCACGTAGTCACAATCACAGCTTGCGCGAAATTTTATGATAGTATTTTGGTGTAATGGTGTACCGCAGTGAGCCAACAACAGCCACATTGGCACCGGCGTTGCCTGTTTGTGTAATCTAGTGTTGAAATATGGTTTTAAGGTAGATTCAAGGCAATTTACCATATTGGCCGCAATACAATTTACCCTCAGCACAGCCATCTCTACCAACTACCGCTACAACAACAACAACAACAACGACACTGGCATTGCTAACAACGAAAGCAACTGCCGCATTAAGCCACATAAATAGCCAGAAATAACAACAACAACAACAGTTGCAGCACGGGCTATTTCAACGACATGTGTACATTTAAATTTGCTGCGGCTTATGTTATTTGTTTATGCTTCATATACAATTGTTATTGTTGTTATTATTATAGCTCTACTCTGTCACTTTCTTTAGAAAAAATATGGCTTATATTTTTTTATAGTCTAAGTGGCCAAGATATATGAATGCCTAAAGTAAATTCATAATAAAATTTATTTCCATTACCTTATCCGAGCTCTACTCAAGAGTGGCTTACTGCTCAGGCTATAATGTGAAATAAAAATTCGAAAAAGAAAAAAACTGTGGGAAAAAATTGTAAAAATTAGTTCGGTTGGTCAGTCATATAGAAGGATATATTCAAACTGACTAAGCCAACCCCTCTTAGGTTCCAAACAAGTTGAATGTATGTATTCTATTTGGCATGGTAAAATTAAGTCAATTAGTTTATGACAAAAATTCTATTTAATAACTTTATTTTCCGTATTGTTCCATCTCTTTCATACATTTAGGAGAACGTATGCGTAATTTGCATTACTCATACGCCCTGGATAAAAGGACTTTAAATTAACTTTTGCAAAATGAAATAAAGCAAAACTCGTATAAAATTACATTTGTTCGGCTAATTCCTTTTGCAGCTTTTTTCGTTTCAAATTTTTGTATTTTTTTTTTTCTCGGCAAAACGAGAAATGTGCACCAAGTCCGTTTACACTGGCCAAAAGGCGGACACAAACGACCACGCCTCCTGCATTGTTTGCCTTTAGCCTTTTTTGCTTGTGCCATGATTTTTAACAAGCCAACTTCTGGCTCTTTCAATCTGTCTGTATTTGACTCTTTCAATGTGTGCTTGTGTGTGTGTAAGTGTTTGAAGGGACGTGTGTTCGAGTGTGTGTATCCTCTTGGCAAGCAATTCATTTGCAGTCTGTGGCATTATTGCCACCCACAACTAGATATTTGGGATTCTCCCTACTCTTTTTTTTTTTTTAGTTCACCACCTCCCCTCCTTCACACATTCTTTTTAGTTTGTTTTTTTTTTTTTTTTTGGCAATTTGTTTGTCATTGCATTTTGCTGTGTGAGTGTTTGTGTGAGTGTGGCGGTATCTGTGCCAGCCTAGAGTGGTGTGTGAGTGTGTGTGTGTGTGTGTACCGCTATTCGTCCTTTCTTTTGCTTCATTCCTTCTTTATCTATTTCTTTTCCTCTTTCGCATGTTGGCATTTTTTTTGGTATCCCGCAGCAATCGTCAGCATTGTTCGTTCTTGGCTGGCTGAAAAGATTTATGCCTTTGCCAAGTTGAAAGCAAGAAAGCGGACAGCAATTAATTTGCATTCTGGTAATTAATTTTGCATTTCTGTTATCGTATTTGCCTGTGTGTGTGTGTGTGTGTGTTTGTCTTGAACTTTTTGTTATTCTCTAGTCTCCTGCTCTTTGGCCTTAGATTTTCTGAAATTAGGTTTGAATCGCCGATTTCCTTAGATATTCTGAGAAGTAATTAAGCTTAACGGCCCTGTCTCTTTTTTTGAACCTGTTGCTGAAGTCTTGAGGTAACTTTATTAGCAACTTTTGGTTAAGCAGCTCTTTGGCTTGAAAGTGTTCCAAATTAACAAAGCTGAAAAAGAAGGGTCTTTTGAAACACTCAAACTGTCTTGAAAAAAAGAAAAAAATTTAATAAAAATCATTAAATTTAATTAAAACCAAACTTGGTACAAAGCCAGATCAGACCACTATATCATATACCCGCATCGGACTTAGGAATATTATATTATATTGATTGATAAATGACAAGGTTGGTATATATGATTAAATTAAATAGAAAATAATTTGATTAGGATCGGACCACTATATCTTAGAATTGTCATACGAAACTTTATTGGACTTAGGAATAATTCTTATATCGGGCCACTATATAATTGTCATACGAAACATTATTGGACTTAGGAATAATTCTTATATACTGTAAGCATTTTGATTGATGAATGACAAATTCGGATTACATGATTTTTATATAGAAACACACCTATATGTAATTTCCTTAGGATCGGATTACTATATCATATAAGTATCATTCAAAACTGTGTCGGACTTAGGAATAATTCTTATATACTCTAAGCATTTTGATAGATAAATGACAAATTCGGGTCCTCTGCGGACCTTTTCTCCTTTAGTAGTCTGTCCAGCCACATCTAATTATTTAATGCATGAGCCTTTTTTAAATTTATGTAGAGACTATAATAGTTTGCACCACTTAGTTTGCTCCTCCTCTAGTATGCAATCTATCAAAACTAATATATTATTGCATCATCGTTTAAATCCTTCTGTTTCTTAGTAGAATACTTGATTGCCTAATCTATTCCTCTTCCTTCAAAAATTTATCATTTAATTATTTTTTTCGCGAATCATGTCACGTGACTCTGCCCCACGGTCGGTTGGGCGTCTGAGCTATCGAGCTTGGTAACCCGCGCGTAAACAGGCTTCCGCTTGGTTTAGTTGGACTACTTGATCGTACTATTCTTAGTACGTCTACGTCCATTAAATTAAATATATAATTACATTTGGATCGGTTTACTATATCATAAAGCTGGCATTCAAATTGAAGTCGCTGAAAAACCAATCTTTGGCATCTCGAAGATTATGTAGGCTTTAATTGTTTTGTTATTTGGAATTGTTATAATTGTTATTTGAAAATGTGCTTATTTATGGTTGATTCGAACAAAGATACTGAAATAAATGAACTTGTAGGAAAAAAAGAATAACTACTTGTGCCAAAAATAAAGTGCTCTTAATAATTTTGTCCTACACTTTTTGGCACTTCAAGCCTTGACGCCTACGCGAAACATGGAAACAAAAGCGGCAACAGTTGAGCATGTGAAACAGATGGGGAGAGGAAATAGGGGGAGCAGGGGTCTCCTGAGGAACAAGTGCACTGAAGTGGCAGTAGGTATAATGGTGTTGGTGGGTAATGGGAGAACTGCCAAAGACAATTGTTGCAACCGTTGGCAGGCTGCATGTATATGTGTGTGTTGTTGTTGTTGTTGTTCATGTTGCTGCTTGTTAAATAACTCTTGTACAGCGTCATTGTTCTTGTCAGCATTGTTGATGCTGTTATTGCATCTTTTGGTCTGTCCTGTTGCCATAACCAGGACTGAAAGACTTGAAAGCCTATTTTTGGAATGGGATTTATTTCGAGTTTATTTTAAGGAGCTTAAGTGTCTCTGTCCTTATGTTGCTTATAGCATTCATACTCTTCTTATTGGCTTCAGTGCACTCTTTGAGCCCATTGGCAGCAGATGCAAATATCAAGTCATCGGTAAAACAGACATTCGTGTGAATGCGTGTATCTCATTTCATATTTCACATTTTGTGCACTTCATTATTTTGCTCATTTCCTTTTAATGACAATATCAATTGCTGTTGTAGGGCTTTTGTTTTCACTTCTCTACCCCGTGTCTTTGGCAGTGACCATTGTCTCAGCTGGCTGCCATTCCATTTGATTTTCAATTGAGTTCAATTAATTAAGTGTAAAAGCGTTGACACACCCAAAGCCAAGTCATTTTCTTTTCACTATCAACTGCCAGTGCAAAGGGTAAACTGAGTGACCCGGAGAAATGGTGTGTGCAAAAATTGTTCGATCTTTTGTAAGAGACACTCATTAAATAGACGCAGTTCCACAGCAATGTGTGAGTGTATATAAATAATTATATATAATTAAATGGATTACGGGTAGAGTTTCCCAGCCATTTAACAACAAAAACTGCTCTAAATTTAGATAAGAAATCAATAAGAAAGCAAATAATCTAGGCAATGGCAAGTCTGCCTGCATTGAAGACCTTGGTTACCAGATGATTAAAGTATAATTGCATTAATTAGTCTGGACCTTATAATCAGTCTCAATAACTCTTTGATGAAATATTCAAGTTATCATAACTTATGCAATTATCCTTGTAATTAACTGAGACATATAAAATGAATGATAAAAAATTTAATGATGACAAAAATTTGTATTTTTTTAGAGAACCTTCAATCTGTTTTTGATATATTTTTAATGGTTCATCTTGGCATGTTAATTTAAGGTTCTTTTTTTTCGAAGCATTTTTTAGTGTTGCTGCCGCAAGGATAAAAAGAGAGATAGTGATGCCCATAACCCATTTTGCCTGGCGGTAATAAATTCATTACAAAATTGTCGCTCTATAAAAAGAAAAAAAAAAAAAAAATTTAATACCCAGAGCTTATGGGAAAATAGAGCAATATATAGATGGCGGCGAGTTGTTTCGGCTGGAAACGGAAAATAAATGCAACACCATTTACAACAAATTTATATTTTTATGCGACAACAAACGGAAGTGAAAACTTTGTCGCAACGGGAGTTAAACAAAAAATAATAAAAATAATAATAAACAACCACAAAAACAAATATAAAACCGTGAAAATTTTCTAAAAAAAAAGAATTTTGTTGGCAGAGAAAATAATTTCAAAAAGTTTTGGTCTCCCTCAAATCTGTAGAGAATTTCTCATACATATAGTATAGTCAAAGCTATATAGAGTTACTATTTATAAATTCATTTATGACAAAAGAAGTGAATTATTTATGCCTCAGAGAATCTTCAACTGGCTAATTACAAAAGTTCACTTTTAGCTAAGTTTTCGACTCAAGAATTTAGTCGGTGTTTTATTTTTTTTGCCTAAAATTAAAGTCAATTGAGCTCGTTTTAAGTTCAGTTAACTCAGCCAACTGTCTTTTAATTACACAAGTTCAGATGCCTGTAAGCGCATAAAATGTTAAGTTTTATTATTTTTGTTTAAGTACGAAGATCAGTTTACTACCCACTGATTTTACATGCCTATAACAAGTGTACTTTTCTCTTCCTGTTTTTTTTTTAGACTGATGCCTTTGTTTTGTCTGTTGGTTCTGGATGTGAGAGTCAAGCCAACCGACTGAACAACTAGACGTATACTTTATGCTTTTCACTTTGCTTGCTCACTTGCGAGTGCAAGAGGGGTGGGCTTGGGGTGGAAAGACTGAAAATGATGCCCACAATTCGTTTATAGAAAATATGCCAACGGCTCTATTACGACTTCTTCAAAATTTACAGTCTGTTGCTTGACTCCCTTTCACCTTTCTCGCCTATTCCATTTTTATTTGTTTTCATCCAATACTCTTTCTCTCTCTCACTTTCTCTCTCTCTCTCTGTCTGTCTGCCTTTGTGCGTGCCTCCGTTGCATATGTGTGAGAGACACATGTTGTTGTGGGTATTTTTTCAAAGCGAGTAGCGCCAAGTTGTTGCTGCAACTAAAATCCACTCGCCTAGACTTTTGGCTCGAACTCCTTCTTTTTTTTTTTTGAAAATGTTTTAAAGGCCTGCTCTTTTTTTTTTTTAACTAACGGCTCTTCTTCTTGTTTAACGTTGTCGTGGCTGCTCATTTGATGTATTTCGCAAACTGAGTTCTTTTTTTTGCGAGTTTTTGTCTTGCATTTTCTATTTTTTTTTTTTTGCTTGGCTCTGGCAGATTTTGTGCTTTTGTTTTTTAGCCGGAAGTTGCTCAAGTGTTAATAATTTCATTATTTCCGAAACGCTGAGCACACACATACATAGCAACTACACATATGCACGCTTACATTTCAAACGGCATAGCGGGTGCTCTTCTGACTTCGGACTTTGCCCGGCAAAATTTTTATTTATTTCTTTCTATTTTATTTTTTGTATTTAAATACTCTTTTTTTTTGAGTGTGTTCAAAAAAGAGTCGATTTAGCTATTCATAAAATATTTGAAATCATCTCACAATTCGAAAAATCTTTCCTTCTTTCCAAGTCTGATATTTCTGATTGGGCTGGGTAAGTTAATATACAAAATTTCTTAAAAAGAGTATTAAAGATTATCCTTTGACTTCTCCCTATCCTATGTCCTTTGTCGCCCTACTCCGTCTGTCTAGGAACAGCTCATATAAACTGCTGCATGTGTAATTTTTACACTCTTTTTTCTTTTTTGTAAAAAGCTGAGGGTACATTTTTTTCTCTTGTGCATTTTTTTTGTGTCTTTTGATTTTTGTGTGGTGAAAATATGTAATTACTTATACCAAAACTGCTGCCTTTCTTTGTGTGCTTATGTGGATGTGAGAGGAACTTCTAAACGCGACTCTGAAAAAAAGTAGACCGAAGCAAAATATTGCACATGGGGTGTGCCTAACATCAAAGGATATAATTTAAGGGTCTTAAATAAATTAATGCGTTTTCTGGATTAAATTTGAAACTTTTTTAATCTGTTAGTTCTCCCTTTTCCGCTCAGGAAATATGTGTGTAGTGAGAGAGCCTAGTAGATAAAAAGTTCGGACCGTTCGCCTTGGGGCCAAAGGACTTAGTCAACATATTTTAGATACATGTCAAAGGCAATGAGAACTTTCGAGGTTTCATATAAGAAGATAATGATTAAAATTGTTACTGTTTTTCTAGCAAAAGTTCCAACAAATTAATTGTATTTTCAGACTACTTGGCCCTTGGTTAAGTTAAGCCATGTTAATTTGAAAGGGCCAGACTGAAATCAGCCTATTTTTCACACTAATCTGTGTTATTTTCAGGGATAATGAGCAAAAATATAAGGTGTATCAAATTAAAATAGCCAACCTGACATTAAAGCATCAAGTTCTGTAATCCTATTGGACTGATTCAAAAAAATACAAAATATCGAAAAATTAATAAAAAAAATGAATCCTTTTGGTAAATTCCCATATTAGTGGCTGCATTTAATTTGGCTCTGTCGCTGTAGAAGCGATAAACTGAAATTTACAATATTACGTATACGCATAGGGTAAAAGCTACCAAAATTTGACTCTCGCATTTGGACAGTCCACTCAAAAAATAACTATGCCACAACATATCAGAGCACCCACAGATGCAGAAACAAAATACATGTATATATATATAGTGTGTGTATCTGTGAATTTCATATCGTTTTGCATGCTGGGCATGATGAATTCATAAATATAAATAAACCTTTTCATTTCATATGCAATGATGCGTATGCGGTTGTTGAGCGTTTACCAGGGGCAATTGTGAAAAATTTGTTGTTCACCCATTCGAGCGAATGGCCAGTCAGTCAGTCAGTCAGTGAGTCGGATAGTCTGTCATTGGGTTGAATTGTGGGCTTGTTTTGATCGCTATACACTAAGTCAGCCATTCAGTCATTCAGCCTGATATACATAAATATGTATATATGCATATATGTACATATAAAAACAAACGTCAAGCAAACGAAGCAATCAAAATAATGACGGCAAAATGCATACAATGAAAATAATTGCCGGTAATCCTTGGTTACTAATTTGTGCGCTTCGGCGCGGTTTGAGGCCCATAGCTTTTGGTGTTGGCTTATAACATTGTTGGTTTTCTTTCTTTCTTTTTTGTTTTGTTTTGTTGTTGTTGTTGTTGTTGTTGTTAGTGCTGGTTGTATTTATTGTTGCCTTTACTGGATGTTGTTTCCGGTTGTAGATTTTATTTTGGTTGCTTATGTAGCTGTTGGAATTTTAGCCATTTACAGTGGCACTTTTCATTATTTATGAAAGCTTATTTGGCATGAAAACAGCGAAAGCAACCCTACTCATTCATACACACACACACACATACTCTCACACTCATACATTCATGGAAAGCACTATTGAGTGGTCAGTTGGAGTTTTGGGAATTCGAGGAGGTCGTATTTACCACAAAGCCGCAATAACCACGCATACATTCCGACACACAAGCACACACACACATTGATATACCCATACAAATGCGCAGATATTTTTGTGCGTTTCATTCATATTAAACTTTCATGTTAGTTTATATTTATGGGAAACAGCAAATTGGGTGGGTCCAGTGTCCAGATTCGAGGGTTGTCCAAGGCATTAGAAAATTGTTCAGATTAAATTAAATGCACACTCGGCTATTTGATAGAATATCGATAATATTGTCATCGATACCTGACTTAATAGATAATAACTTTAGTAAATCTAGTAAATCGAATTTTCAAAATAATCTACAAATGATGCATTAATTTTCCTCTTTTAAACCAACCTCGTTCGGAGGTATACAGAATTATATATATATGAAAATGTATGGATTGATACATGTATTGGTATTAAAATGGTATTTGTTCCATAGCCTGTAATTTGCGCATTTTATTTGGCTAAAATAAATATACATATTCTTTGTAAAGAGAGATTTTCCTTTTTTTATTGATTTAAATTAAAAAGAATTTTGTCACAATTTGATATATGCTCACATAATTAGAATCCAGTAAATGCGATCTTTCATTTCAATGAGAAAAAAAATATTGTGTTTTGTTTAAATTAATAGCATGAATGGAATGAAGGTACCGCATCCTTCTCCTAGCTACTTTGAGTTGTCCAATTAAAATAATCAGGTCTAATATGTTAGTTAGTCGGTGTATAATTAATTCTTTTGGTGTATTGACATAAAAATTGCGTTACCATTTAATTTGATCAACAAGAAGCTTTACTAAACTGCAAAATTAGAAAATGGTTTGGAAAAAATTAAATCAGAGTTTTTGTGGTAAGCAAAAAGCAATACGCCATCTTCTCCTGCTGCAGAATGCAGCAGAGGGCCAAATACAAAATACATTTATAAACACGAAATACAAAAACCCAACACCCACTTGGAGTCCAGAACAAACAAACAGCAACAGCAACAACAACAACAACAACGAAAAGAACAGCAACAAGGTAGCTGACAAAATCTTGTTTAGCAACCATTTTGTTATTCTTGTTGTTGTAGTTTTTCATGTTTTTCTAGTTTGACAATGGGGCACATGCTAACGGCTGTTCACAACACACACACACACCGACCAAGAGAAAGCAGATTGGCAGAATGCTGGACTTGTGGACTCACGGGCGGCAGGACTTGTGGCCTGGTCGACTAGCCTGACCGGCAGGGTGCCAGGCTGTTGACATTGCCACAGCAACATAGACTGAAAAAATTTCCCTTTTTTTTTTTTATTTTTTTTTGGCCCATGTTGTTATCCTCACCAACCAACGGTCCTCTCTGCAGTGAGGCAATGCAAAAAAAAAAAAAAAACAAAAAAGTTCATAAGTAAGTGTGTGTGGATGCTTTTTGTCTTCTTCTTGTTCATCGTCTTTTTGTTTGCTTCACAGGTGTATGTTAAATTTGGAGTGTGTCTGCTTGTGTTGGCCATTCTGAAATCCCAATGGCATTGAAACTGTTGTGGATTTTTAAATAGCTTTCTTTCAACAGCAATCACATCTACATAAACTGCAAATTTGAATTACAAAAAAAATAAACTTTTCAATAAAGAAAAAAAATATAAAAATTATTGACTGCCTTGGAATTAGTCTGATTTGATCATGCTAAGTCAAAAGAAAATAAAATAATTCTTAAAATATTCATTTGTATAATTTGAGCAGCCGCAAGAAAAGTTTTGCTATTATTTATTTATATATGTATGTGTGAACTGAAAATATTTATTTGTTTGTATAAACAAAAGTAGAATATGAAATTGCAAGTAAGCTTTCACTTTTCGCGCTTAAATTAATCCTCTGAGTTTTAGTGTTGGCTTAGTTTTGCTTTTTGCAAATTGTCGTTCCCAAGTTGAATGGTGGCATTTTTGCTCATTGCGCTCTCTTAGATAAATGGGCCAAGTCTCAAAACTACTAAAGATGAAATTTATTAAATTTTGTTTTTTGAAAAAAAAAGCCAAATTCTTAAAGAAAGATTTATTTTTTCTGAAAAAATATTTTTAATTCAAGACAAGCCAAATGAAATTTTTCTGAAGATTTTTTAAGTTGAACCCATTGTAAATACAAATATCGAGTTGAGAATAAAAGAGACAGTGTACTTTCAAACTTAAAATATATCCTTTTAGCTGGAAACTTAATCCTTATTATTTTGTCATGCTTTGTGCGACTTAACCTTCTCTTTGAAAACTTTCTAATTAAGTCACGTGAACAAATGTGTCTCTATTGTGTGATTAGAGCTGAACTTAAAATTTTATTTACTCCTTTTTCGTTATCTTTTGGAATTACAATTTTACCAGATGTCTGATTAAATTAAATATTGTTATTTTGCTGATATAAATTAATTAGCAGTGGGAAGCCACAATTGTTGGCATTGCTCTCTACCAGTTCATGAATATAAAAACTTTTTGAAACATCTGCTATTCTGTGGAAACATATATATGTGTATGTAATATCAACTGTCATGCTACAAATCATTTGAAAAATTAATAATTTTTTTTTATCGAAAACTTGAAACTCATTAAAATAATATTATTTTAATCATTTGGTTGTGTATATATAATTTAAAGGAAACACATTAAGACAATATTATTTTACATTATTTTAGTTCAATAAAAAAAAAAAACATTTATTTTATTATCTAATTATAAATAAGATAAATGGTAAAGTATTTTAATAAATATCCAAATAACCAAACATTTATTCATTAGCTTAAAAAATAGACGAAGAGTTTTCATTTCGAATCAACTAAATCAAAATAAGCATACGCCATGTGGACAGAGGAAACCCAAAGACCACCAGCAGAAATGAGAAATAAAATGCAAATAAAATAATGCGAACAATAACAATCACAATAAAAACAACAATAAGCCTGACGGAAACAGCAACGAAAAGTCGGATAGCCATCATCTCCTTTGTTCATATACGAGTTCAATTTAAGCAAAAGGGTTAAGGGATGCAAACAATGTCGCAATTCCATTCCCCCCGAAACTACTTGGCACTTATGTAATTTTGGCAGGTGCTAAAAAAAATACAGAATAAAAAGGAGAAAATATAAAGGATACTTTGCCATCACCGAGACAAAGAGGAGAATGAATAGCAAAAAAAAAAAGAAAAGAAATAAGACCGAAAGCAGAAAAGTAAACCGTCTGAGAAAAACAAAGAAAATAAGCAACGAAAACAGTTGGCTGAAACCTTGGTAAGGCAAAGCGGAAAACGGAAAACTCCGAGTACGTTGAATAACAATTACAATTGAGCGACATAGTGACATCAGTAAACCGAAGAAGAAGCCCTTCTTCGAGTGGCCCTAAGTAAGTAACTTTTGCCTAACGGACATTGCACAGCTGTCGCAATTGTTCCGTGTTCCTTGTCGAAAAGTTCCTGGCCGAGGAGAATAAAGAGCGCTACAATCTGGCCCACTGAGATGCACAAAGCGAAAGAGAAGAGCAGCTGAACCAGACGAAAGAAAGCGAAATAAGAGCGAATAAGAGCCATTCCACCGCAAGAGAGAAAGAAAATATTTTCCTTATTACACAATACAATAAAAATAATAATAATAAAAATAATGATAACAATAACAATAATCACAAAGCGTTGCCGTACAATGACAGATTTGTTTTCCTTTTCTTGTTGCTGGATTGTCGGTTTGGCTTGCTTTGGCTTGCTTCGGTTTCAGGGTGCTTCTCTGGTCAGCTACACTTCTGTTACCCTTGGTGTTGTTGTAGTTGTTGTTACTGTCCAGTGAGCAAAGCAACACGTGCGGAAATTAAAATGGCTGAAATGCTAAAAACGGAAGCGTAACAACTAACAGAAAGACAGCTACAGCTATCGGAACCAAGAATAAAAAGAAGAAGAGGAGGAGAAATAAAAAAAAAAAATGAGCTGACAGCAATAAAAATGTTTGCAAATTAGTTGCACTTTAGTGTTATTTAGTGCATGAAATTCTAATTCTAGTTTATAAAAATAAAATCATAAATAAAATAAAAATAAAAATGATGCAAATAAAAAATAATAAAAAAATAAAAAATATGCAAATACCAAAAATTAAAAATAATAAAAAAAACCAAAATAATCAAACTGGCGAAGAATTTACATACTCCTCGGAGTATTACATTTTTAGCTGGCCAAGCTAGACAGATGCTATTTTTGATTTTTAAATATTTAAGAATTGATTCATGTCAAATTGGGAATTCGATAATATGTTTTCTGATTCATGTCTCATAGGGAATTCGCCAATATGTTTTCCGTTCCTCATAAAACTTAATTTAATTTTTCCAGTAAAAGATTTAAATATTTTCATACGTTAACGTATTAGGACCTTTGTTCAGACTGGTCCTATTTTTATTGATATCCAACAAACCTAAAGTGATATGTATATTTATACTTATCTCGCTTATGATAAATCGCCTTAGTAAATGATCAGAAAGAACCGCAACGAATCTTCTAATATTTTCAAGTTATTTTATTTTTTTCTTCCTAAGTTTAGCTTGAAGTTTTTTTTTTATTATTTTTAAGCTATTTTATTTTTTCTATTTCTTTTTTTTTTTTTGCATTTGCTAATGTGGTTGTGCAGTCGCATCGTTTGTGCTGTCACAGTTGGCTGCCTTGGCAATTGTTTGGCATTTGTAGGGCTGCCTAAAAGTATGCAACTTGTTTCTGTGATTTTTTACATATGTGCCAGACGAAACACACAAACACACACACACACACACACGCATATATGCTAATACAAAGCTTTTTCTTCTACTTATCCAGTTTTGTTGTTTCAGCCAGCAACAAAATATGCAAAAAAAAAAAAAACGAGACCACATAAACTCCGCAAAACAAGTACTAAAAATGCCAACATGAATGAGAGCAGGAAGAGCTACCCTCGACATCATCGTCATCATTGCCACCACCACCGCAAATAGCAATGCCCTATAGAATAGACGGCAACAAGAAGAGGAGAAACAAAAGTTTTGCAAAATTGTAGGCATCACATATATACGGAGGATTTTATATCGCTTATATTCTTGTTAAATATTAATTAAAATATGTGCAGTTTACTGTTCAGTGCTTTGATATTTCAGACTTAACTTGTATCTTGCCAGCAGCAGCAGCATTTTCCAGATACTTTTGGTTTTTATATTTTTAAAACTAGGAAATGTTTGTGGCTTTTATCGTTGCATAAAACATATAAAATATTTGTACTCTTCCATCCGGCTCAAAACATTTAAACTTAAACAGTCGGATCAAACTTACCTGGAAAACCAGAGAAATTCTCAGAATGTTTTTCTTTATATTGTTTGATTTAATATGGAAAGTTTTGTTTACCTCATCCCTATTTTATTTATTATAAAGTATATTTCGTTCTTTATTTTGTTTTATTGTTTTTATTTTCTTTTTTTTTTAACTTACAATTTTAGCATATAGAGTTTGCCGTTTTATTTTTGCGTGTTTTCCGTATGGTAAAGTTTATTTACTAAATTATATTTGAAATAATGCCAAAAGCAATATTTGAAAACTTTATTTATTTGATTTATTGTTTTTATATCGAAAGAATTCACTTTATTCAGGACTTTGTTTATTTTATTTTTGAAATATGAAAAAACACCATCAAAGTGAAAAACAATTAAAAAGACTTTTCAAAAAACAAAAAAAAATGTATACTAAATATTTAATTTGTTGAAAATAAATGTGTGTGTTTTTATTAATAAAATTTAAATAACAAAATAATTGTATTTCTTGTTTTTTTTTTATGATTTCTCTTTGTTTGCTGCACATCAATCTCGTATCACCACAATTGGCAAATATTTGATTGGCCACAAAAACAAATTCATTTAGAATTGTTTAAGGAAAAGTGTGTGGTGGCTGGGAAGACACGAGATTAAGGTAAAGCAAAAAACATTAAAATTAAAATTAACTTAAACTGGCAGACAACTTTGTGCTTTAAAATAAATTCACTAACTTCTGTTTTTTTTTTTTTTTTTAATTTAACTGCCTGCAATTATTTCCAAATATCATAAGTTTTTTTTTTCTTTTTTGATTGCGACATTGGTAAAGAAATAATTTTTGCTTTTTTTTTATTTAAGAATACCAAGTGTGTCACTATTTTGGCTTACATTTTAAATTAAGAAAACGGTTAAATGTTTGCTCTTTTTTTCATGGCAAGAGACGCGGATTAAAGCGACCCATGAAAAGTATCATGCCTGTTGGATTGTGGCGCACAAAATAAAGGAATGGCTTATCGAACCGCAATCTTGGAGCATCTGGTACCCTCGCCTGACGTGGACGCAACGGCAGTGGTAATTCCAGATATTTGGGATCCAATAAATCATCGTAAAAGCCGCGACCCAGTGCTGATTCTTGAACCATTGAGCCAAAATCTATAATTGCCTCTGATGAATCATTGGCATCATCGTCTGTGGCATCTACATCCTTGTTCCGCTTACGCAACGGTGGAGCCGGATACATTTCCACATGATGATGGTCGGATATTTTAGACTCACCACAAGTGCTAAAAGTATTGATTTGAATCATATCCGAGA
This sequence comes from Scaptodrosophila latifasciaeformis, assembly GCA_037075145.1. NCBI lineage: Eukaryota > Metazoa > Arthropoda > Insecta > Diptera > Drosophilidae > Scaptodrosophila > Scaptodrosophila latifasciaeformis. The sequence continues at coordinate 297,240 of JBAMCM010000533.1, forward strand.
GGAAAATATCTCGATTGGCCGCTCCGGTGAGACCGCGCAGGTCGGCAAAGTCCGATTTAAAAAGACCCTTCAGGCCCATTTTCTGTAGGCCCAGCGAAGCATTCACAAAGGAACGGTGTGAAAATCTGGGCAGTTGTACTTCCATGCCCGGACGTTCCATTAGTGCTGTTAGCAAATTGCTCCAGGCATTCTCGGTGAAGGCCAAATCAACTAAGTTCCGTTCCAAGCGATCCAGATTGTCAGTGGGTGAAACCGAGCTCTGATGCCCAGGCATCACGTAAATGGTGCTCACTGTATTCTGAACGCGCCCAAAGGCCACAATGGTGGCATCCAGCTTCGGTTCATAGCCAGCCGTGAAGCCTGAGCGATACAGTACAGCTGGTATGGGCACCAGTCGACGTTGACGCACAGTGGGATGCACCTGGAAGAACATTTCGCCATCACGATCCACTGTTGAGCCCTTTGAGCAGTCTGTCTGGAACAGATTAGCCGATATGGTGGCCAGGGGGCCATTCACCCAAACACTATTAGTACGCAAGTACTCCAGGACTTTGCCCATGGTATGTCGCTTCACCAACAGGTTTGTTCGACGGCGCACAATATCGTTGACCACATGGAAGTTGACTTCTTCGACATGGCCGGCATAGAGCTGCTGGGTTTTCTCTTTAAAGAATTGTAGAATCTTACCATTTGCTCGATCACTGAAGATTTCTCGGACAAAGGCAGCTGTGGCAATATCGCTGTCTGTGGATTGTTCTACTGAATTGGTTATGTTTTTGAAAATCAAATGAGGGTTAAAGGTGACCATGTCGTCAAGTTTGAGAATTTCATTCATTTCTCCTGAGGTACTGCCCCGAGCTCCCAGGAAAACCATGGAAAGCATGGAAGTCAAGGCAAACGGTGAGAGTACCAAACTTCTAGCTGAACTTATTTTCTCCGAGGTGATGGCCTTCCAGTAACTGAAGGCTAGTTCATTGCAGAGTCGGGAAAATGATTGCAAGTCTTCATCCAAATTGGCTGTTGAAGCTTCTAAGCCTTTTGAGGTATCTGGGCTAGGTTCCAATTTGACAGGAGGACGAGTGGCTTGCGTGGAGGTGGCCATAAGATTAGTTAGCGAGGCTGGACGCTGCACAGGACGCTGTTGTGTACTGGGTGTATTGGCATTGTAGGGCAAGACCTTGGGTGGTTCCAGTTGATTATAGCCACCGACTAGGGAAGGCTGTACATAATACGAAACGGGTTTCAGGGTATGCAAACGTTTAGTGGTACTAGGGTAGGGCTTGACAGTGGTCGTTGTGGTTGTCTTGGGTGCATTTGTGGTTGGAGGTGTCTGGCTGGTGGAACTGGGCTGCAGATAACCGGATTGATCTTCTTCATCTTCCTCATCTTCCAATTGGCCACCATAGCCAACTAATGAAGGAACTAGCTTATCAGTTTTAAGTTCCTCTTTATGATCTGTGGGAAGTGTGACCTTATAGCTCTCGGTTTCGGCCTCGACTGGCTCGGTGGACTTTTCAGAATTATGAATTTCTTCAGTGCTGGTCTTGACAATGCTGCTGGCCGTAGTTTCACCCAATTTCACATAAGGATCTTCACCATCTTGCTGAACTTTTTCCGTACTCAAATCTTGTATATCGGTGACATCTTCATCTGAAATGGTTGCAGTCAGTTCATCAGAAATTTCCTCTACCGCTTCGATATCCTCATCTGTTTTCACCGTGCTGACTTCAACTTTATCTGTGACCTGCTCTGAGCTAAGGGACATGTCCGTATCGGCTAATACCACAGTCATTTCGTTTTGTGCCAGCTCTGTGCTCTGTTTTTCGATAGATTCTTGCTCTGGTTGAACTGTGTACTGTGGAAGCAAATGCGCAGCATTGGTGGCACTGTCCTCAATGCTTTCTACAAAACTTGTCGCATCATCATAGCTGACCAGGGGCTGTATTGTTTCCTTGATTTGCTGCTCTTGTTTTTGCGATTCTATTGTCTCATCCTTTGAACTTTGGTAAATATTTCCAATTGTTGTTGTCTCAACGTTGGCTTCTGCTTCTGTTTTTTGGTTATAATCAAGTTTGAGACTAGTTGTTGTTTCAATAGATTCTGTTTGCTCTTGACCGTTCTCCTGGTTGTAGCTGTTTGTCAACATTTCGGGCATTTGCTGTTCTTCACTTTCGCGTTCTGTTTGGCTGTCATTTTTTTCATAAGCCGGTAATTCGGAGGACTCTTCCATGGCACTGCCGCTGGCTGTGGTCTCTTCACTTTTGCTGCTTGTTACTTCCTCCTCAACGGACTCCTGTTGTGAGGTAGTTTCTGGTTGTTTGCTTGCAGACTCCTCTGAGTCCTGTTCCAATGATGCTGTTGTTGGCACTATCGGTGGGGTGGTGGCCTCCTGTTTCACTGAAATTGTTGTTTCGATGCGTTCCTTCTCAAACATTTGCTGAGCTTCATCGTCGTCCTGTTGCTGCTGTGCATAAATTTGTGATAGCGACAGCACGGGCACCCTAAAGGTTGTTGTCTCTACGGGCAAATCTTCCTCCGGTGTGGACTGGATTGTTTGCGCCTCGGTTTCCAGGTAAGCGGTCTCTTGTTTGATAAGCTCCTCATTGCTTGGTATAAGATTTGTAGTTTCTTGAGCAGGTGTTGCTGTCGAAGGAGCCACATCGATCTTGGTTTGTTTCTCTGGCTTTTCGCTGACCGGTTTCAGTAGGAACGAAGTGTTCAGCTGGGCGTAGTTGGTCAACCGATTAGAGTCATCTGAGACCAAGGGCTTGTATTCCGGCTGTTGATTTTGTTGTTCATCATTCGTTATCTGTTGGATCACATCGGACATTAAAAACTCTAGTTCATCTTTGGTTTCATTCGAACTAATTATGTCCGAGACGAGAGTGTTACTGCCATCAACCAAAGTGGAGGCCACGGTGGCTGCCTGTGTCTGATAATCGGACATAGAAATCTGATCAGTTGGCTTGAGTACCTCCAAATTGAGTTGGGATATCAAATCAGCCACTTGTGGGGTGACTTCCGTACTGTCATCGTTAATTTCGGTAGCAGTTTCCGCTGGCAGCGATACAGGCAACCTGGCGTCTTCACCATAGCTTGTCACAGGACTTTCGGTGGCTGCCTCAGTGGTTGGCGTATCCACAGGGATTTCAGATACAATCGCTTCAGGTACTTCAGCATAAAGCGGCTCAAACTTAACCACATGCGCAGCGTCGGTTGTAACTTTGGGTGGCTTGATGGATGTAGCTACAGAATCTTCTCCATACATGGGTGTGGTCACCATGAAGTTCGTATTGCCAGGCAATTCGGTAGTTTCGAGCTCTTCTTCTTCAGAGGGCCTCTCGGTTTTTTCGGTCGGTGTCATGGTATATATTGGGTCAGGCTGTTTGGTCACGGCAAAATATTGTGGGCGGGCTGTGATTACGACGACGGGTGTGGGCTGGTCATCGGTACTGAGTGTGGTTTCCCTTTCTACGCTGGAGGATTCTGTGGAACCGTAGGGCTTTTGAGTGAGACTAGGCTCATCTTCAGCCAACATGGTTGCCAAGGTGCTGCCGCCATAATTGGCTGCTAAGGGCTTGTTGGTGGTTATTGTGGTGGAAGTAGGAGGGTCTGTTGTCTTGGGTGGGCTTGATACAGAGATTTTCTTTTTATTGGCCAAAGCAGACATTTGTTCCATATTCTCAGCACTGTCATATTTGACAGGTTTGGCCGTTTGATAGCCGGCTGTGGAGCTGGATTCGTCAAGAACTTCTTCTCCTTTCTTTTCACTGGCATTGGCTGCTTGGTCTTGGGTTAGCGATTGGACAATTTGATCCATGGATTGTATTTGATCTTGGGTTAGTTGAGGAGCCGGTGAGGTCTGGTGCAATTGAAGTTGTTGGATGAGCGCTAATGAAGGTAGTGGTGTCTTTTTCAGCTGTGATATTTCTGGTTGAGCTTGAGCCACCGGCAACTGCTGGGCTGATTCGTAACTGGGCACTGGATATAGCGGAGCATCTGAGTAGATGGGTATCGGTGTTGTGGTTGTCGTTGTGGTTGTGGTTGTTGTTGTAGTCTTTGTTGTTGGGGGTGCCAACCTGGTTGGGCTGTTGATTAGGCCATAGCTGTCATGTTCTATTTCCGACTCTGGTTCTGGTTCGGTTATGTGATGCACAGGCTTGCCGGGCTTATGGTGCGTCTTTGGTGGCTTAGGGGTTGGTGTGGAAATTGGACTTTCTGTGGTGTGCACAGGTTTTCCATGAATTTTGTTTTGATGCAGACTGGATGAGGAGCTGCCGGGAGCTCCAGTAGGCTTGCCATGCTTCTTGTGGTGATGGTATGATTCGGGGCTGGGCGTGCTTACTGGTATTTCTGGTTCAGGTGCATTAGTAGTGGGACTCTCTGGTTCTGCTTCTGCAGCGGGCGTGGTGGTAATTGGTGCTGGTGTGGTTGTAGTGGTAGTCGTAGTTGTTGCAGGTTTCTTATGGGACGACGGCTTCCCGTGTGGCCGCTGTGGTCTTGGTTTTTGGTTGTTTGACCCTTCGGTTCCACTTATTTGTTGGGCTGGCTTTGGTTTGGCTGTAGGCTTCCGTTTGGGCTTGGAAGGCTTGTTAGTGCCGGTGGTACTAGTCTGACCGGGTGTACGTGTGGGCTTGCGCTTTTTCTTTTTGGGTGTGGTCGGTGAAGGTGCTCGGGTAGTTGTTGTGGACGATGGTTCGGGCTCGGGAGTTGTCGGCTCTGGGCTTTCAGCTGGTGGAGCTGGAGTGGTTGTTGTCGTGGTCGTTGTTGCTGGGGTTGTTGTCTTCTTCTTTACCTTTTGTTTGTGACCAGTGCTGTGCGTTGTGCTGGAGTTGCTGGAACTGCCTTCACCATTGGGTTTCTTAACGCGATGTGGTCCTGATGGCTTACCAGTAACATTACCTGGTTTCTTGGCCAGCTGAGCAGTGGTGGTAGTTTTTTCGGTAGAGCTGCCAGCTGTTTGAACCGTAGTTGTAGTTGTTGGGGTATGTATGAACTCCTGATTGTTATAGAAGACACGTCGTGTGGTGGTCTCTGGCTTGGGGCTAGAACTGGGCAATTTCTGATAAATCGGTTGCATATGCATATCAAAGTCTTGCATATTGGCGGCCAAGTGTTGATACTGCTGTATACCAGTATAAACCGATTCCATGGGATCAAGTTCTTCCTGGACTACTTGTGGTGTCATCTCAGTGGTAGTGGTGGTAGTGCTGGGTCTGCGCTTGGTGCCAGGCTTGCGTTTTGAGGGCTTCGGCTTCTTTGTGGCTCGTGTGGGTGCTGCCTTGGTGGAGGCTTCAATCAATTCTGATTCTGGGGTCATTACAATTTGCTGAGGCTTCTGTTGCGGGAAAATATCCCCACCTGTATTGCCAAATATAGCTGGCAATATCAGAGACCAAGAAGAGGATACATCGGGTGTGTCCAAGACGGGTAGCAATTCACCTGAAGTTGAGTTCTTTGATGAGGCCACTTCTTTGTTCAGCACGCTCTGGACGCTGTTCACAATGTCTTGAACATTCTTTTCAGGATCGCGTTCATTCTGAGGCGCCGTGTGTATTATAGACGGTCCTTCTCCATCCCCATTGGCCACAATACTTTGGATCTCCTGCAGAGTCATCAGGCGTTTCACCAGTTCACCATGCTCATCAAAAGTATAAAATTCATATCGGTCCGGATTAAGCAAGTCAATGGGACTGGCCACCTGCAATGAGGGCTGCGGCTTCGGTACTTTATGGCCCAAGGCATCGGTAAACTGCGGCTCGTTGCCATCAAGTACAACGGAAACGGAAGTCACCACACTAAAGTTAGAAGAGAAAAAAAAAAAAAAAAATTTTGCATTAAATCAATTTGGAAGAAAATGAGCATATCATGATTAATGGCAATGTTAGTCAAGTCAAGAAATAAAGTCATGCTCAAAGCTGGACAGCTTTATATGTATTTTTTTATTTTTATTTTTATTTTTATTTTTATCCAGTCATGTTGCATTCTTGGAAGTGCATCAAATGCTGAATTTCATTTTGTCAGGGTTAGCATTTTAATGGAAATTGAAAGTATGCAATCATTGCAAAAGTCACGCACACTCAGCCATTTTGGTTGCAAAAAGTGAAGTTTGCCAAGTTTCAAAAGAAATTTGCTTGTAATTTCCATATGCATATAAAGTAGTTTACTTAGATGAAGAAATGCTTGAATTTTCTTTTATATTTTTTTTTTGTCTGTATAAGGATGTTTTTGAAAACATTTTGATATGAGTTTGTGTACGTCGAACAAATCATTAGCAATGAAGCATTTTAATCCAGTTGCCTAATCATATTCAGCTGGATAGTCTAATATTTATTTCCGTAGATATGAAAATTTTGGTATTCCAATAAAGTGAAAACTAAAATTTCAATCTGTAAATTTTTCATATATGGATTCTTCCATTCCATGGAGCTGTTAATTTAATTTACACATTTATGTTTTCTTTCAAAATAGTTTGGCAAATGTCCAGAAGCTCCAGGCAGTTAATAAAAGGAATTTTAAAATCAAATGAATTAGTCTACCTTTGTGTAAGTTTTGTATGCATTCAACTAATATCTATAATGCCTAATAAATTCAATTCAAACTTCTCGAAATGTTATCTTCAGAGAGCAAAACTAAAGGCAAAAAAAAAAAACTCCTTTTTCGGGTAATTATTATGGACATTAAAGAAGTACAACAGATGTTGGAAACTTGGTCTGCCGCCAATTTGCCAGGGGCTGTGAATTCGTTTACACCCTTGAAATGATTTCAAAATGTAAAGAAGGAAACAGCTTTTCCCAGGATCTGGTCAACCACCTTGCGAATCCAAAAGCAGCGAAATGTTAATTTGAATTTTCAAAAAGCCTTTAACAGCCAGTTAAAAAGTAAAAAAAGAAAAAACAAAAATAAATAAAATTTAAACGCAATGCTTATGAAATTGTTTTTGTAACAGTTTGAAAAAGTTTTCACCAATATCAAAACTTGCCTGACTGAATACACAAGCTAAATTTGTTAGGAAAATCAGTTTGTGGCCTTAAATAAATCAAGTTTCTGTGTGAGAGAGGACATAAGAAGCTAACTTTTTTCCTTCACTTTAATTTGCATTGATTTCAAGTGAATTGAATATTCAATTTGTTGTGGCAGAAGAACTCTTTTCAAGTAGGCAAATTGACGCTAATTTAAAAATGCTATTTCAGAAAGTATGCAATGCTTTCATGTGGAGGAGACGCTTGTTAAGCAAATTAATTAAAATACTAAGGCGCATTTACTAACTGACCGACAACAGCAAAAACAACGAACAACAACGAACAAGAACAACAATAACAACGCCAAAGAAATTCTATTTCAATTAGTGGCAAAAATTGCAAAAAGCTGTACAAACAAAAGATTTTTCTTAACAACAACAACAACAACAATGTCAGGAGCTGAAACAAAGCCAACAACAACAAATACAAAAACAACGGGCAAGAAAATAACAATAACAGTAAACACAAAGAAAAAGGTAAGTAGAAAAACAAAAGCCCAACCCGACTGATTTCCGGCCTGTAAAATAAAAACAAAAAACAAAAAATTTTCAAATCGCACCACACCGTTCCTCACATCAGATGAAAAGTGTGTGTACTCACCTGGAACCGATGACTTTCTTTGATGGTTCACCCCCGTCCTTGCCCTGGCCGGATGCGGCCCCATGTTGTACTTTCTTGATTTTCTGATTCTCCTGCTCATCCTTTGGCATGGCCGCATCGTACACAAACGCTGGCTGAAGGTTGGCCGCGGCTACGACTGAGGCAGCCGAGGCGGCCGCCCCTTTCGGTACACCGCTCTTCTGGCTCGTTGTCGATGTGGTCAGGTAGGTCACCAAGGGCAGTTGTGGTTGGTGCTGGACTTTGTTGGCGATAATGGTGGTGCCCTCACCAGCTTCTGATTCCGCGTTCGTGTCCGTGCTACTGGCATAGCTGTTCGGATAGGCGGTGGCTGGCAGCAGGACATTGGCTATGATCAGCCAGGCAGCTAGCCCAACTGTCCTTGGAAAAATGCTTAGACGCATTGTTTCCTATAGCGAGAAAATTGCGTGGGCGTTTGCTGTGTATTCTTTTTGGCTTGTCGTTTTTTGTTTGAAGGGAACTCTCTGTTTTTATTTAAGCTTTAGTCTTATCTAAAGCTGCTTTTTATGTTGGTGTTGGTCCTCGCTGTGGCTGCTGCTCTACCTTGTTTCTATGGGAGACCTTTTGTTTGGCTTGTTGCTGTTTAATGTCGAAAGTCAAGTGTTTCTCGGCATGAGGCATGAAGTACGAGCGAACCTGTTTGATAGAAAACAAAAAACTAATTAATTCAATGTAAATGAAAGTAGCTTTGATAAAAAACAAAAAGTTGAAATATTAAATTGAACCTAGGAAAAAAAATAATGCCTATTCATTTGGTATAAGTAGAATTTCTTAAGTCTTGAAAAAATGCAAGTCTGAAAAAAATATTACTTACATTTTAGAGATATGCTTTGTGTGGACATCTTTAAAACTGATATCAGCTTAAATTAAATTTTTTTTTTTAATTTCCCCAGAACATTCTCCCATATGCATGAGCTTCTCTGGTCTCTAAACATTTTATGTATTAACATATTTGCAAGACGTCAGTCCCAGCTGAGCAAGGCTTTTAGCTTGGTGTATGTTTGCTTTGCCTTAGACTAGAAAAGTCCCAGTATATTGGCTCGCCTTGAGCATATTTTGAATAGGACGAGGAGTTGTAAGAAGAGTAGTCTAATTGGTCGACCGCACTCCGCACACCGCATCCCTGAACTCCAACACTATGGTTGATGTTGTGCTTACTGCAGTTGCAACTACAACAACAACAAAAATAATCGCTGTAACAACAGCTTAACAACCGCTATGTAGTTGCCCAAAATGGCAGCGGCAAGAGCAAACGCGGTTCTACGCTAATGTGTGTGTAATTATGCTAATAATAACGCTCTGGCACTTGAGTGCACAAATGGCTGAAATATCAGCTTACATAGGTATGTATGTGTGTGTGTGTGTGTGAGTGTGTTTGTTAGCTAGCTTAAGTTGGCGTTTGTATCTCTTTGATGCTAACGCAGGTAAGCATTCGCCGAATGCCTCCTCTAAGCTCCATGATAATAAAAGCATCAACAAACACTTGGGCAAATAAGCTGTACAAACTTAGCTCAAATCTATATACATACATATCTTTGTATATCTTTGTGGTTGGCTTGCTTAGATAAACAAGTCTTAAAGTATTGAATTATTTTTAAAGTTCTGTAATCGGCGTAGAAGAGTATTTCAATTTGATTGTGGTTAACAATTCTTGCTTTGTTTGTATTGACAAAGTTATCATTCGCAGAAATCGCTGTCAACTAGCAAAAGCTAAAACCTCAAATAAGTTGGAATGCTTTTGTTATGTTTTCATTTTTTTTTTTTTTTTACTTTTACACATTTATTTATTTTTTTGGTTGAATGTGACAGTTTTTATGCTTTTCTTTTTCGATTCTGGCGTTAAGCTTTTCTGATAATAAAAAGAATTGTCAAATGCCGAACCATACAGTGGAGCTTCCTTTGAAGTACTTAGAAATGCTTCAGGTATAAGGAGTTTTCAGGGAATATTTTTGGGAAAGCTTTCAAGATTGTCCATAGAATTTTTTATGTTTTGTCCTTTGTATTTAGCATATTTTCAGTCTATTTATTCGTTGTGCAATTTATTGAACATTTACGGTATTTCTGTCTATATGGAAAAATGTTTTGATTGTCAAACAAAAGCAATATGTTAATAAGCCCAATAGCCAACAAAATGGTTTGAGATCGCGCTGACAACTTAAAGCCTTTGCTGTCAAAATGTTAACAGCACAACCACTGCCAGTTCACATTACAAGCATACACACACACACACATACACATAGTGCTAGTATGTAGCATATAGCCATAATGAACCCCAAAAGTTTTGCCGAGGCACGTACACACATATATTTTTACTCTGGACACTCTTCAGTTTGGTCCTACCCCAAACACCACATCGATGGGAAAGAGCTAAACGGTTCTGCTTTTTTTTTTTTTGGTAATGTGGCAAAAAAAATCGCGCATAAATATCAAGGCTATAAAAATATGTTGGCTGTTGGCAATTTTGTGTTGTTGTTCTGTGGTGTGTCGTTTCAAGCTTTGGCTTTTTTTTTCCTTGTGGTTTTTATGGCTTAACAGTTTGCGCCCACAACTTGCAACTTAAAGTTCCTGGCTGACTGACATACTAAATTAACATAAATTGAGCGTAAAATATTCTTCGTATCATATTAATTTCAAATGAGTTGTTGGTAAAGAAATTCACATACACACACACACACACACACATGCATACACTCATCAAAAGTGGAGCTTATTGTAAGGCTATAGAGAGGCTTATAGGCGTGGTGGAGTACTTCAAGGATTTCATCACTGACACGTGTCGACACAAGTCAATGAGGGCACCGACTGGCGAATCAAATGATTTTCAGGCGTCCGGGCATAACTTGACAATTGATTTGTAACGGTAAATTACAAATGTCAGCGAAGAAGCTTGAGAATCGAACAAGAAAGGAAATGACAGAGGAGAGCCCAAGGCATTAACCACTTTTGAAATAGAATCGCGGGAACTGGCAGAATCACCCTAAAAGACGACAACCTGTGACTGGATGAATACGACAGATCGACATCGCCTTACCCATTGGAGGTGGTATATTGTGTGCATGACAATGACGATGAGTGACATGACAAGTGGACGACATACAACCCCAAGGACAGACGGACGGAGCGACAGAAATCGAAAGATACACAGTGGACCAAATAAAACAGCAGCTCACACTAAGCACTAAAAATAGGGTTATATGCAAAGAGAGATAAAGACCATGGTGGCAGGTGGCGGTGAAGGTGGGTCGGTCGGTCGCTAGGGTAAAACATTGGACAAGATTGAAGCTGACAGCTGTAGAGACAAGCAAAATCTAACACAATAGACGATTGTATAAACAAATCAGCACACACTTACACACTAGTCGACCAACACATATGCATAACACACATTTTGCCAAGACCATAAAATATATTAAAATACTTTCGGGTATTGCCAACTGAAATACAATAAATCAAATGACAAAAGGTGTATTTAGTCAAAATGACATTTTCAGTTTTGTTGGTGTTAAAACACACACACACACACACACACAACACACTTTAACACACCCACACAGGCACTCAAAACACACTTATACTTATTTAGGTGAGAAGCTTAAATTCTTTACAGAGATGGAAAGGATTTTAGCTGGCAGCAAACATTTCATTTAACCAATTTTCATGAATCGAAAAATGTACACTGGAAATAAAAGGTTCAAATGAATTCCTTTGGGGTGAGAAGAAAGAGGAGTTTGAACTAATTCTACTTTTTCATTTCGTTGTAATCTTTAATTGATTTCATATAGTCTCATAATTCTATGATCTATAATAATTAATATTTAGAATCTTTTCTAAATATAAATATAAAAATCCCAACGTTATCTTCGGGGTGCCGAAGATTACAGACTCTTTTCGCAGTTGTTTCTGCCGTAAATCACATGAACGGTGTTGGTCAGTTAATACGGCGAATTCGATTTGTATGGCAGCTATATGATATAGTAGTCCGATTTTAATAAAATTCAGCACAAACGCGTATAATTATGTAAAAAACGTGTATGCTGAGTTTTGAAGAGATCAGTCAATAAATGTGCGAGTTTTGTGCGAGTTTCTCTTAAAACCGATTTAGGTTCGTATGGCAGCTATATGATATAGTCGTCCGATCCTTACAAAATTTGATACATATATTAATTGCTATAAAAAACATATGCATATTAAATTTCAACAGGATCGGATAATAAATGTGTGAGTTATTCGCTAAACCGATTTAGGTTCGTATGACAGCTATATGATATAGTGATCCGATCCAGGCGAAATTTGGCACAATTATCTATCGTTATATAAAAAACACGCATGCCAAATTTGAAAAGAATCGGATAATAAATGTGGAAGTTATTGCCTAAACCGATTTAGGTTCGTATGACAGCTATATGATATAGTGGTCCGATCCGACCGATTCAAACTAGTGTACTACCTAGGTAAAAAAGAAGGCTATATACCAAGTTTCAGCAAAATAGCTTTTAAACTGACGGAGTAAATCTGATATGTACAGACGGACAGACGGACAGACGGACAGACGGACATGGCTATATCGACTCCTCTAGTGATTCTAAGTATTCTAGATGTAACTTTTGTGGGTCTACGATGTTTGGTTCTGTGCGTTACAAACATCAGAGCAAAGTGAATAGACTCCTTTTTCTTCGAAAAGAGTCTAAAAAGAATAAATTCTTTTTCTAATTCTAGAAATTTTACCTCTCAAAATTCTGACACATTCAAAACCAAGGAAGAAGAAAAAAAATGCAACGTTTTCAAGAAAAAAGAGTAAATAAAAAAAAATATCTGCAAAAATCGGCTTTGAAGGTTTCAAGCACTTCTGTGAAGTCGAAGCTAAAAAAAGTGTCACGTTTGCCATTGCAAAAAATTAAGAGTTTGGTTTTTTCGTTCTTTCGATTCTTTTTTATCAGCAAGTTTAGCCTTGTTAGCTTTGTGGTGGATTTTATTGATTTTTTTTTTTTGACTTAAAAATTCTTTTCTTTTTGGGCAACTTTATTGGATTTCCTTTTTAAGACTTCGTTTGTTGGCTAACAAATTAAAGCAAATTGTATTAAATTTAACAAGAATACCCACCCATATAAAGAGGACAATCAAAAGTTAAGCTCTCTCTCTCTCACCAAAAAAAAAAGCAAACTTTAAATTCTTTGAATTCAACAGTCAAAGAATTTTTATTTCGCAATTTACACTTGGTCAACTGCTTTTTTGTAATGTGAGTGATGAAACTGATTTTTATAAAAATAAAAACACTAAAAAAAAAGAAACCGTTGCCGATGCCATGGCCACTTGTGCCAGAGTTTCTGATTTGCTGCAAACCAATTGAGCTTTACTTGCCCTCACAACTCCAGAATAAAAGAAGCCTCCAAGAATAAAAAAAGAGAGTAAAAGGCAGCTCCACCGTGCTATTGGTTTTTTGTATAGTTCTTTGTCGACATTTTTTTTTTCGCGGAAGAGGAAACGCAGTCAAGTGTTAGCCAACATTTAGACACTGCCAGTCTCGTACTTTTGGGTCTTACTTATTATTTTGATTCGCTTTGATTTGAATACACTTTATTTTTTACAGCTTACTTCATTTTTGTTTAAACTCACATTTGAATCCTATAAATAAAATAGGAATTTTCCAAAATATTTTCAGGGTGCAAATAGTCTTTAAAATATTTTTACTCCTTTTTATGTTAAAAAGGCTTACTCAATTGTAAAAAGTGTATAATTTCTTCGACTTCAAATTAATTCTTTTCAGCATTTTCTCACTTATTTCTATATTTGTTTTTGTTTTTGTTGTTTTTTTTCGTTGTTGGGATCTTGGCGCTGAAGCTACCAATGTTGCTGGCATTTTCGCACTTTAACGCTCTCACAGGTCCTAAGTGTGTGTGTGTGCAACACTAACAAAAGTTTATCGCTTTGTTTCCGTTTCCGTTACGTATACGCCACGTTGATACTGAGGCTGCCTCTGCTGCTGATATCCATTGGGGGCAGCTTTGACAGCCCTACAGGCATAAGCTCCAGACGCTCATAAGATGTAATTTCTTTGCTCCTGGTCTGTGCCACACTTGCCGATTGTGGGTGCTTTGTTTTGGATCTTTGGCAATAGGAGTCCCATTCATGGTTGTTCTCTTCGTTTTTTTTTGCTTCGTCTTACTTTCGCCTTTTTCAAGTTGGCTTACCTAAATCACCAAGGCGAAGTTTTCGTTTCGCTTCTCTTTCGTAGCTGCAAAAAAAAACATTTGATTTTATTTATTTATTTCGATTTGGTCTGTTAGCCAACACACACACAGAAGACCAACTACAACCAAGTTGAGACTCTGAACTGAGAGTGGCTCTGTCTCCTCTGCATCTTCCAGGCAAAAAATATTTACTTGTTGGGTCTATGTAAGGCCTTTCAGATGGCATTTCTTTTTCAGTTACAGTTGGCAAAGAAACCCAAAGGAGCCACCGCGACCATGCCAGCCGTATTCCAAGTCGCAGCGACTTCCCTGCCGTAACGATTTCCTTCCTTGCGGGTTATGCCCAATGCCTTTGGCATCTTATGCTGCCGGCTCTCTCTCGGCTAATGTGCATTTTATTTTCCGTTTGTGGCACTGACACTCAATTCGTTTGGCCTTTTGATTTTTTTTCCTCTCATTCGTTATATGACATATATTGTTTTTCAAGATTTCTTGTTGGTTTTTTTTTTTTTAGGTAACTTTTTTGTTTGGTTTGGTCGTGACGCATCTATTGGCAATTTCACCGCAGGAGCCACTTAATTTCAGTGTTATATTCCAATCACGTTCATATCTATGCCAATCTTTATTTTATTCTATTTTTTTTCGTTCAACTTTTGAGCTCTTTTTAGGTAGGTTTTGTCTGTCTATATACTTATGTGGGGGATTGCTGGGGCTTGTTTGCTGTCATTTAGAATTGTCTATTTTCGGGTTTTGTGCTAGTTTTGTTTTGGTTTGCCTGAGACCTTGTGATTGTTTTTTCACACATTTCACTCTTGATATTGCTATTATTGCTATTCCTTTTCGAGAAGTTCTTGATATGAAAGCCTGTCTATTGTATTATTATACAAGCCAAAATATCAACTACTTTTTCTGACATATTTATGATTTGATAGCCCTTCTATAGTCTTCTTTTAACCCAGAAAGAATCTTACATATTCTTTAACTCTTCACTGCCTTTTCTCCATCAGCTATAAGTGGGTTAAATGTTGTGGGCGTGTATTTTGTCTTGGAGCCAACATTGCCAACTGTTTGCTTAGTGCTTGGATTTTGGCAACCTGACCGAGTTGACGGGCCACTGCCATAGCTTTGTGGATTTTATTAGTTTGGCATTACGGTCTGCTTAGTCGTAGCATAGTTTTTGGCTCCATGCATTGGAATGTTGTGTGTGGTCGTGTGTGTAAGGATAATGCCGCGTGCAAGTGACATGAATCCGTTGGCCACAAAAGCAAGTTGCAAGCACCACACTTCAGTTCAAATCCTTGCAAACACCCAAGCACAGGGGACAGTTAGACACAATTCTAAGCTTTTGAATTGCTTGGCCAAGGCCAAAGTAAATGCTCCACTACATTTACATAGAGGGTATTCCAGCAAAGAATTCACAATGAAACGTTTATTTGATCTTAAGCTTGAACTATTTTAACTGCTTTAAAGCTTAACTTGGCTTATTTTAAATGATTAAAAATTTAAATCATGAATTGATCTCTTTTTTGACTTGGAGAAACTTTTTAGACTTTTCTGGCTTTCGCAAATTACAGCACCCAGTTTAGTTGGAGCATCTATATAAATGATTTGTATATATATACTGATATGTACTTGAAGTCAGTTTATTTGGTGTCTTGGGAACATAAGCAGACATTTGTGTGCCAATGTCTAAATATCTTCTGCATTGTCCTTGTGCCTGACAGTTACCAATTATATTCCGCTTGCACGTGGAGTCGATTGCCATTCAAGTTATTTCAATGGACAAACACACACACACACACACACACACACACACTGACACACAAAGGGAACTCTTGGCGTAATCTCAAAACTAAACTTAAACGCCGAAAATATCTTTGGGATTTTCGTTTGGCTTTGCTGTAGTGCATGCTAAACATTGATTTGTGCACACTTTTTGTGGGCCAAAGTCCAAACACGTGAAACTTTGTCAAAGAGTAAGAATAACCTTCGTTTACCAGGGCTCCCCGGGCTGCCCTTTCCATCGGTGGAGGCAGTGGCACGCCTGTCAAAAGTTATGAGGGCAAAGCGTGTCAGGGATTAGGCAGGCCAGAACTTGAGCGTTATGCTGACTTTTAAGCCAATTTTCTGCGCGTTTTTAATATCTATAAAACATGCTGACAACGTTAATTAGCAAAAGTTCCTGAATTCGCAATAGTTGCGCAATGTGGCGTATACGTGATTTGGATTCCAACGCTTTCAATTTGTAATTAATGCAACTTACCGCGCTTGACATGCAACAGCAGCAACAACCGAAGCATCAGAAGCATCAGCTGCATACCAAGCTAACTTGCCAAGGCTTTCTGCGACACAAAATGATCAAATAAACGCATTAAGTTAAGCATCGTGCAACTTTTTGATTGCCTTCATTTGTCAAAATGGCGTCCGACTCAACTCAGAAATCAGATAAAGGAATTTTGCTGAATCTTTGCTGGGGCTTCGTCTGATTTGACAGGAAAGATGCATTCGCTCATGTTGAATGTTGCATGTTTAAACAGCTCAACGCCTGCGGCTTTATAAATCACATAGAAAGCATTAAAATGGCCAACAGTTGGCACATTTTAATATCCTCTTATGCGTAAGCATATCAGCATTTTAATTAATTATATTCAACATTAAATATGTGCTGCTATTTCCAGTTAACCACAGTGGGTAGAATCACAGTAATCTGGTTACTTTTTGCCTAGAACACAAATCTTTTAAGGTATTTATTTCGATTAAGATTAATTGAAACTGGAAAATCAAATTGTCGAGAAGATAGTTTAAATTGAAATTAAAATTTCGAAAAGCCTGAGCAAATAAAGCTAATTTAATCAATATATTTTAATTAGTATCTTAAATAATAATACCCCCTATAAAGTCTTTAAAAGTTCATATTAATTTTAATGTTTCTATTAACAAATAATTCTACTGTGCCTGGGAGAAAATCATGCCAGAGCAGCCGGCTTATTGTGGGGCTCTTCTGGTCTGAAATACTTAATAAATCGTTTCAAATTAAGTAAAAATGCCAGCACCGCATTGCTGCATTTGGAAACCGATGCCAATCCAATCACCAGCAAGAGCATGTGCATCTCTCTTGCATTTGTGTATGTGTGTGTGTGTGTGTGTGTTTGTCTGTTGCGTCCTTGATCGCGGTTGCGCCTGGGCACTGATAAAGAGTTAAATACAACCAATAAACAATAATCGTTCGTATGTATTTTGCACATTTAATCCAATATGCAAACGTTGCAATTATCACTTTCGCAGAGTATAAATTTATTTATACTTCTACTTTTTTATTTTCGCAGCCGGGGAAAAACATTTTTATAAAATCTTTTTTTTTTTTTTTATGCTACAAAATATGCAGAGCAAATGCAATGATACCACATATTAATGCAATTTAAAAATCATTTAATTTTTCGTAAGCAAATTTAAATATTTACAATATTTTTAATTTATTTAAATTTGTAAATTTTTTAAAAATATCTTTTTAATATTTGCCAAATATTTTATACGAATATAATATTGGCTTACAATAATTAAAATTTATAAAACAATAAATTAAGATTTTTGCTTGAAATTATTTTTTTTTAAGGAAATCCAGCTGCTGTTTCACAGGGTAAGACATTTTTGTAGGCTTAGAAAAAGTCTCCAAATTTTTTTCTTGAATTAAATTGCAGGTTTTTTTTTTAGTAGTATTTGCTTTTTTGTTTGCTGTCTTGTTAGAAAATTTGGTTACTAACAAGCATGTCCTATCAGGAGCCACGCCTATGACTTTAACTTCCACTTGAACACCCTTTTGCGCTTGACCGACCCTCCGCTCGGACATATGAAAAGGTTAGTTTACAATACCAAAAAAAAAAGAAAATTGAAAAAAAAAGCCGACTGTTGTGCACAGTTTGATTTTGAGCAAAAACTAAAATGAAAAGAAGCAGAAGAAAAGCGTAGAGAGCAGCAAATTTTTCAATTTATAATCAAAACAAAAAGGAGTGGGAGCTCGGCCATCTGAGCTGGATATATGTGTGTGTGTGAGTTGGTGTGTACATGGGCGTGTTTAAGTTGTATGGTACATATTAGCCCCAAATGCTCTAACATACACACACAAACACAGACATACACACACACACACGCACACATGCCCAAGCAATCTGCATGACTGACAAACTTTTTATTTTGGCATTGCGCGCATTCATTCAATCATCAGGCAAGTCGCTTATTCATTCATTCATTTATACATTCGGCCCGTTCTTCGTCTTCTTGTTCATCATCATCATCATCATCTTTTGGTTGATTCATTCATTCACTCAGCCATTTCGGACTTTATAGTCAACAAACTGTAAAAAAAGGGGCCTTGAAAGGTGTACAAAATCCTTTTACGCGAGTATCCTTTCATGCTTAAATGCGTTTATTTGGTCAGAGTTAGTGGCCAGCACATGTGTGTGTATAAGTTTGTATGGGTGTGAAAGGATTAGGTTCTCCTACGTCTCCACAATCTAGATGCTTTCTTTTTTTATGATTATACCCAGCTCAACTATATTTTTTTTTTTTTGTTTTTTTTTTTTTCTCTTTTGATTTTATTTTGCCAGCCCTCATAACATTTCAGAGGACTCTTTTGCTCTGCCATTTCTTTGTTGCTCTTGTTAGTGGCAGAGAAGGTCGAGCTTGACTCAACTGAATGACGACCCATTATGCACACGCATAGTTTTCCATGTAGTGAGTCCTTTTGAGTTATGACTTGTATAATTTTTCTTTTCGGTTTTTATCGGCCGCCTTGACTAACTTACACTTTTTATATATTTGGACCATGGTAGTTGGCCTTTTTTTCTTCTTCTTCTTCTAGGTCGTATAGTCGTGTAATTGATGCCGACTATTTTGGGCGTAGCCTGCAGTCTAACTGATTAGCCAAATGTCGTTAATTCAATGCTCCTCGTCAGCGTTGATTATTTTTCGATTTTTGGCTTTGATCCTTTTGGTAATCTATTGAACTTTGAATGACTTGAAGGTTTGCTTAATTATGAATCGTTCTATTCAATTAGGCAGGAGTTTGAAGGGGCGGAGCTAGCTGTTAATTAGAATTTGCGGTAAGGCTTTTCATAATTTAGTTTGGCCACTAACCAAACTAGCTGGCAAATTCAATTTACAAACTTAAATCCATATTAAAATGAAATTTGAAATTTTACTCAAAACAGTGGTCAACGACGGAGCCACATCATCACTCTCCAGGAGTACAGAATATGCTATACCAAACTTGAAGTAACAACACACACATACACTTACATCAACTGCCATAGATTCTGTCTAGGTAAAAGCGACTGTTAAACATGCAAATACTCCTACAAAACTAACGCTCTGGGTCAGGCACAGTGGTTTGCATTCTAATGAAAAGAAATTCGAAAATTCAATTAAGTTAAAAAACTAAATAGACAACATTGTAATTATTCCGGTCCGAAAGTATTCCTGACTTTAGATATTTGTCTAGCTTCGGAGCTTGTGATATGTCTAAGTGGCTCTTCGAGACCTTCGAATCGGACTACTTTATTTTATAAGAATATGGGGGAGATAGAGGCGTGGGTAACTCTTCAGATTAAGTTTCCCAGAACATCAGAATATCACTTAAGCTTCTCCGCTTTTTTATCAATTTCAAAACACTGTGCAGCTTGGTAATGGCAGACTTTTTAGTTAGATAAAATGAAAGATGCCCAGGTGTGGTCATGAATATTTTCGGAGAGAGAGAGAGTGGATGTGTGGGTACTGTGTTTGCAGGCATTGAGGAATATAAGCACAACTGCTTCCTTTTCAGGCACACACTCATACGCAGGCAGAGACTATAGCGATTCTACTTACAAAGCAGAGAACTCACCTAATGGGTGCCTGGTTGGTTGGATGGTTGCTCTATCAAGACGGCAAATAAACGCTATGCCAGAGGAGAGCTGATAAGAGCAAGGCACAAGGAAGCTAAAGCCAAGCAACCAACCAGGCATCCAGACAACCCAGCCATGGCCCGAGTGAGCGTGTGAACAGTCAGCAGCTTTTGAGCCAAAGGCGAAATGTATGTGTGACCATTTTTCATGTGAATCTGCCGGCTATCGTAGAGAATATCGCTCGTGCCTTAGCATTTTGGCTTGGCTAACCGGCTGACTCCCTGGCTGGCTGGTATGCCAGTGGCACTGGCAATGGCCGTTTAACGCGTATGTGCCACAGATAAGATTCTATTTGCTGTCACAATTGCCGCCGCGCTCAAGCAACGTGGTTGCTGACAAATACCCAGGGGAGCTTTTACCAGTTTCTATCTATCTAGTTTTCAGTCCCTCTCTCTACGTTGCCTACTCTGACACAGATACTACTATATACTTGCCCCAAAACAACTGCACAATAAAGAAAGAGAGAATGAATGAATGAACCAAGAGCTAGCCAAAAATGTGTGGACAGTTATGAAGATTTGTGCCCTGGCCAAATGCAGGGCAGTTGATTGTGAATCAGCCAGACTCTCCGTACTCCCTGTCTTTCTGTTTGTGTGTGTGTGTGCGTATGTGTGTGTGTGTGGCAATTTAGCGTAGAGTGCGTGTGTCCTTCGAGGCAACTTTAAAATGCTAGAAAAATACCAACAAAAGTTGAGAGCAGTAGGAGAAAAATACAAAAAAAAAAGAGCTTTCCTTTTTTGCGGGTACTGCAGTTTTGCATATTAATTAGGCAGGTCGAGAGTCTGAACAAGCTGTCCTGCTCGGTCCTGTCCCTCATTGTGTACACTTTGTGACTACTGATGGGGCACCATCAGCCAGCACTTGTTGACCCGCATTGACATCGCTTTGAGTAGCCTACCCCAACTGCCTGGTCTTTTCCTGGTCTTGTCGGTTCTGTTCTGTTCTGTTCTGTGCCGTTGTACTCTCTCATCTATGGTCTCCTGCCCTGGCCTCGTCTAACTGGCTCATAATTTAGTGTTCGCTGTTGAGGTTCAGTTTCGCCAAAGCAGCTTTACCTATTTTGCATAATTTTCGTTATTTTCTATGGACCAGCTGCTAGTTGCTGTTTTTGTTGTTGCTGCATTTGTTGGTGATGCGGTGTCATCGTTGCTGCTGCAAGGTTGTCAGCAGCAGCGACAGCCGCAATCGCGTTGCATACTCTACCTCCACCGCCCTGACCACCCCCTTTTCTTCTGAAAACTCTCGTCTCACTGTTGGCCTGTGGCATAATTTGGACATTTTTGTTTCTTTTTTTTCAGCAACTTTTTTGGACATTAGCTTGCTGCTTAACATTTTAGGTGTATCTGTAGAATAAGGCTGGTGGCACAGATTTTCAGGTGCAAACTTAAGCGGAGATGAAACCGTTGATGAGAGCATAAATTAAATGCACATATTTTTTTTGAATAAAAACTAATTGAATCTAAAAATTGCAGACTCAAAAAATTAATACGCTTTTATTAGTCTTTAATTTCTTCTTATGCTTTCATGAACTCTCATCAAATTTCAAATATTTTTTTGCCTCTACCCGACTTGCTAACTCTCTGGTTGGGCAAATTTAGTTTTCATGTGCTAAAAAAAAAAAAAATACTTGCCGTCCCCAAAAAAATTTAAATATTTTCTTTTTCGTTTCTGTGGTTTTCTTCAGTTTTATGTAAAATTTGAGATAAATGCGCACTTATGCGTCAGTCTGTTGTTGACATAGTTAAAGGGTGCTCATTTATTATGCGAATTTATTATGGCAGTCGAGTTGAGTTCAGCTTTTCTTTTTTTTTTTTTTTGTCTACTCGTCTGACCACATTTTGCTCAAAAGTTTATCTCTTGTAAAGTGCTGAGAAGTGTAAGATTTTTGAGCTTTTGACAGCAAAGTCCTAATCATTTCGTTCAGGTGCGAGGAATGGTTGAGCCCTTACAAAGTTTTACAAAAGAATATTCAGCACACACACAGACACACACGCACGCACACACACTTTCGAAATCATTTTTCACACTCACCCAAATTACAAAATAAGCGAAGCACGAATTTTATGCATTCCACCATCAAAACCATTGAAAGTTTTCCTCTTTGCGAGGGTTTGGGAAGGACAGCAAGTTTCGGTTCAAATTTGATTTCGCTATGCCTCTGAGCAACTCTAACTTGCATTTTGGTGTTGCATGCGTGATTTTCGCTTATGCGTCTGCAACTGCAGCATTTCCATATTGTATGAGTGTGTGCGAGCATACCCATACAGGTGCACGGTTAATTTGCCCAACAACAACAACGCACACACACACACACACACACACACATACACACATGATAGTGGCTGTTGAGTGGTTTGTTCTATCGTCGTGTGTTTGTGTTAGCTTTCTGGTGGTGGTGGCCTCGTGCTCATCTGTGCCATTAAGCGGCAGAAAGTGTTGGTTGATGTGCACTAACAGCTACTAAAAACTCAATTACCAGTTAACTAACTCATTTTGAAACACAGACTCACACGTAAACACACACCAGGGCACTCGCAAAACCATACACACACACACACACACACACACACACACACAAATGTACTCAAGGAGATGGTTAGAAAGTTGGCGGTCGGAGTTGAAGTGATTTTTGGAGCCTTTAAGTGTGTGGCAAAATTAAAGTAACTTTAGAAGTATCAATTTGAATTTTGCTTAGCTTCTTCGAAAACATTTTTTAGTATATTTTAAAGATAGAACTTATATAAAGTACACAGTAAATATCAACACAATTTATAGATTTATTCAATAAAATGAAAGCCCATGGATTTATGAAATCATTTACGAAATATTTCTGTATTCCTCACACCTTTTTTTTGTGGAAATATATTATTATATGGATTTTATTAGTAGGGGTCCCATAGAATTGATATTCTAATTGGCTGCTTATAAATTGATACAAGTACAAAGCTTTTCATTTACTAATTGGTTATGAATTTCCTTTTGTAATATAATTCCCATTATCTCTCTGAGCTTTGTGCATTGGTCAAAGTATATCCAAGTGTTATATTATATCAAGAAAGAATGCTGAATACCTAAAGCTGTAATTTCCTATTAAAGCGCTTAAGATATCAAAGGACTCCACTGACCTCAAAGTAAAAGAGACACACAGAGAGAGAGAGAGAGAGAGGGAAATTTGAGAATCCTGATGACTATGGGCTTGCTTATATGTAGGCAACATTTTGTACGTCCATTAATTTATGTAAATAGTTGAAAAATATTAATGGCCAACGCCAGCTGCTGTTGGAAGTGTGAGAAGGCTTTTGGGGATGAGTGGCTTTTTCAGTTAAAACAGCCATGGGGAAGTTCAAATATTAAATTGAACTATAACAGTCACAACAATAACAACAATGGCAACAAAGTGGCAGAACGTTTTTCGGGTAGCTGAGCGACATTTGAATTAAATATTTATGCCCTTTAAAAAGTTGAACAATTTCCGTTACATTATAAAGGCCATAAAAGGCCAATAAGCCACAAAGAATAGACCATTTGACCAACTGCCTTTCAATGTATAAAAATTACAAATACGAAATATACAAAATTCGAATAAAAATATAAATGGCATCTCTGTGACTTGGTAATTTTCATAATATACAGGGTGATGTAAAACAAATTTTTATGGTTCCTTGAAAACTTATCAATGCCTTTTTCATACTTTACTCGATATTAAGTTCAATTAAAAAGGAAAAACAATCTTGTTATAGCATTTGAACTTGGCTATTTTGAGTTAACTTAAAGGACCTAATGGAGCACCCCTTATCCGTTGTAGAAGTAAGTTGGATATGTACAATTTTTGGACCAGAAATAAACTTATGGTATACTTCCGCCAATAGTAAAACATTTGATTTGATTTTCTTTTTATATTTTTTATTTTTTTTTTCGTTGGTCCTTTTTATGATTTTGTTTTACACAAAAACCCGAAAGGAGTTAGCATCAAAGCAAAGTCGGCAAAAATTAAAATGAAACATAACGGAAATGCTACAGAAATCAACCGACTGGCATAAACTTTATGCCTCTCAGGCACTGGAAATATCGCTCCGGACTCTTGTTTTGAGGGTATGTCCAAAAACTGCCAAATGAAATCAAGTAAAAAATTTCTGCAAATTTTTTTTTTTTTTTTTTTTTTTACTTTTTTTTATTCTTATTGTTGTGGTAGTGGGCCTGCTAACGTGCTACGGAAAATGGCCATTTCCTGTGTGCCTGCTAAAAATATCAGAAAAACAAAGGCAAAAAAAAAAAAAATTTGTGGAAAAACTGCACAAACGGCTCAATTTGCTGGGACTTTTGGGGCTGTTCGATGTCAATAGCAACAATAATATTGCCATTGCCAGGACTAATGGCTTCATTAGCCACAACGGCCGCAATATGGATGGTGAAAATCATTGGGGCATTGGTCAGATTACTATAGTATTGTTGGTTTTTTCCAGTCCTTTTTTTCTGGTCGTTTTCCGTTTGCCAACACCCGCAAATCTCTTCGTGTTCCAACCACTCGAGAAAGAGTGGCAAAGTTTTGCCTTTGGTTCTGCAAATTAGGCAGTTGGCTATAAACCATTTTAAAAACACAACAGTTTGTTAGTTTAGACAAGGCATAAAAAAGCGAGTGGGATAAAAACTTTTTCCATCAAAATCAAAAAGAGATTATTTATTCATATTTTTGCATTGGGGAATAATTCTATTGATTTGTTGAATTGGCTTTGCCCAAATGTTTGCATAGACCAGCAAGTAATCTTTACATTCATTCTCTTTGGACTTTTTCATTTTTCCCCTTTTTTTTTTGTAATTGCCGGAAAAGAGGATTATTTTTTGGCTAGGCCAACATTCATGGAATTTTGTTATTTGTTTTTTTTTCTTTTTAGTAGCATTTGATGGACAGCAAATGTATATTTCTAAAAAATGAAATATTATTGGCAGATGTGGGTTAAGTGAAAAATCAAACAGTCAGCAATAAAAGGAATGTGGTTTTCAATAAAATCTGATGCATTGATCCGATTTTTGTTTTAGTATTTAAAGCATAACATTTTTAAGTGATGTTTAAAACACTTTATGCAAATGGAATACTCATTTAATGAAAAGGATTTTTTGAATTTATTAAAAAATATAAATAGTCCTCCCTCTTTCTTTTTTTTTAACATTTACTCACCGATGCAAGCCAAATTGTGAGCATGAAAAATTGCTAAAACATTGTGAACTGTCTGCATCTGAAAAAGAAAAGCAAAGAAGTTCAATTAAAAATTGATTAATTCCAGCCGGTTGATAACTTATTTATACAGTATTAAAAGGTCTGTCAATCGTGAAACTTTGGAAATACTTTACGGTTCTCTTTATTTTTTTCACCTTACTTTATTTTACTGTCAATTAAATTTAATTGCGACACTTTCGAAAAAAAAAACCAAAATATTGAGTGTAAAAAACGTTTGATAAATGCTTACGGAAATTAGACTTTTACAGCTTTTGTCGGCCGGTTGGGTCGGTTTGGGTTTGATGGTTTGGATGATTGTCGTTGGTAGATAACACAAATTGATGCGTAACTAATTGAAGTTCAATGGTAAAAATCGGCAAAAGTTAATAATGACATTAACGTTTCGCACGAAAAACATATAAAAAGAAGCGTGTCAAAGAAAAAAGAGGTGGAGAAAAAAAAATCAAGACTCATTGAAAAGTGGCCAAAAGCATTTTAGCTAAAATGAAAGCGCCAAATGTACTCACATTATTTAAAATTCAAATTGAGTACAAAAATGACAAAACAAAAATGAAGCCGAACGTTAAACTCGGACGCGGCCGAGTTTGGGATACCCTGTACCTAGTAGACGGAATTAAAAAAAAAAAGGTGGCAACCCTAGTCGGGTGGTAACCCTGGTCGCCTGCATTCACATAAAACCTCTGGTCTTAATATTCCTTTGAATCCAAAAACACATTGTTCACAATATTGCAAGCACGCCTTCTATCGGACTGCTCATTCGGCAGTTTGCCAGTTAGGCAAGGGGAATTAAAATCTTGACCCTCAAAATTTGTTTTTTGTATATCTCGAGTAAATATGGTCCAATTTTAGTCATGTTTGATATCAATCGAAAGATTTTTAGATTCCTAACAACTTTTCAGAAGCAACTAATACTTAAATCCGAAAGGTTTAGAAATTATGTGGCTTTGAAAAAATGAGGGGGTGGAAGGGGGGGCGGGGGGAGAAAAAAAAAATAAACTTGACCAGCGTACACACATAAGGAGTCCGAATCCCAAGTTTGGTTATCCTAGCTCTTATAGTCTCTAAGATCTAGGCGTACGCGCGGACAGACGGACAGACGGACAGACGGACAGACGGACAGACGGACAGACGGACAGACGGACGGACATGGCTATATCAATTTCTCTAGTCACCCTGATCATATTGTGGGTAACTTTGGGGGGTCTCCGACGTCTCCTTCTCTATGTTACATACATTTGCACAAACTTAATATACCCTTGTACCTTTTTAGGTACAGGGTATAATAAAATCAAATTAAAGAATTGCAAGAAACAAGAGAAGTGGCCAAATAAAAAGGTAAACGTAAAAAAAAAAATAAATAAAAAATAAAATAAAACTGAATTCCACAAAATTGGCTGGATTGATGTTAGCCAGAGCGATTGATTTCAAGCCGTAACCGAAGGCCGAAAAGAAAGAAAACCAGGCAAACAGATTCTTAAAAGAAAAAAATATATAAAATAAAATTAAAAAAAAAAAAAAATCACAAGACTGGCCACAGCCACCGTCAGACAATCTCAGAATGTGGGTCACCTGAATGCGTAGCTTTCAATTTTTATAACGCTACAAAAAAAAAAAAAAAGAGCAGAGACGAAGAAGAAGAAGAAGAACAGCCACCAGAAAATAATCAACTGGAATCTGTTCTCTTTGCACTACTTTCAGCTTAAATTGAATGTTGCAGGTTCTCTTTTGGTTGACCATTTCTGGGGCTCTGATTTGACTGGTTTAATTTTGTTTGTTTACTTTTTATATTTTCTTATTCTTGTAAATTGGCTGCTTAGCCCAATGTTAAATGTGGTTTTTGGCCACCACAAAGCAGCCTGGAAAGCTCAACGTGGCATCAGCTTTCTTGCCACTTACCACTTACCACTTGCTGCTTGTTCTTATGCATGAGGCGGAATTCAACCCAACAGCTTTTGTGGTCTTAGTGGCTTCAGAAAAGTGTCGGTCAGGGGAGCCGAGCTGAGGACTCTGGCTACAGCCCGACCAAAGACTGCCAGTGTGTGAGTATAAAAGAGATTGGGGGCTAATAATCTAAAGACGTTGTAGATTAGTGGTTTAGGTTGCTTTGCATGTCAGCCAAATTGCAGCATCGTTGCTTTTCCTGGTCTTCTTCACTGAGCTTTTCCTGTCTTCTGATTCGAGGGTGCACTGTGCGTGTCTGTGTGTGTGTGTATGTAAGCCGTGCTAATTGCCGCACTTGAAAGCTGAGCATACTTGAAATTGTGGCAAAAGTATTTCGCGAGCAAAATCTACCAACAAAAATGATTCAATCTAACTAGATTCCAGCCATGGAAACTGTAGCCAGAACAAAAGCAGCAGCTACAGACGACTCAATAACACCTATTCTACTCAAACCAATCAACGTGACACTCACAGCAGACCAGACATTCACTTGACTTGAATGTGTTTCTTTGCCCACAAAAAGCTCAATAAAAAAAAAATAATAACAACAACAACGATGCTGTTCATACAAATGCCAACAACCTATTGATGTGTTCGATACGCTTTTTATTATGGGCGTTAAGATATTTCAAGAAATGAAGACCGGCAAAAATGAAAGTTGATGGAGAAGAAGTAGAAAAAAAAGTAAAAAGATAAAAAAATCAAATACATAACGGAAGATGTTTTTTATCGAGCACATTTTACATCTTTGTCTGTTATTTTATTTTATTTTATTTTATTTTTTTTCAGTAGCATCAGCACCAAATTAATAATCACCTTAACACTTGACACTTTTCTTCTTCTTCTTCTTCTTTTTTGATCAAGTGAAAAGAAGTTAATTCGAAAAAAAAAAAATTATAAAATTGCAATATCATCTTTGGATATTTTTTTGTCGATTTGATTGTGTCTGGTGAAGTGAGAGCAAAAGCAGCTGAGACCAAAGCTTTTGCCACCATGCCACTGACTTTAATGAATACTTTAGCCAACCTACTGACACTTTGACCGATTTCTGGCATACTAAATATAGCAATTTTGTCATTATGTTTATTATGGGATGCCTTTCGCCAGCTCTGCCAATATTGCTTCTGCATTTCTCGCTCTGGCCACCACTTATTTTATATGCTTTTATTATTGTCCAGTCATTTGGTCATTCAGTCAGTCAGTCTTGGTCGCATCGGATGAATTTTCACTCATTTGAGTTATTTTCACACATTCGCGTGCTCATTTCACAGTTTTCCCATACCATCAGCTAGGGCATTCTCTATGTTTGTAATTCAATAATGGTGGAGTGAAATTTCATACTTTTCTGCCTTCCTGGTCCCCCAACTTAATTGAAGCAAGAATTTGAGCTAAGAATTTTAATCGGAAAATGTTTAATTTTTGTGGTCAAAGAACTATCGCAGGCATAGAGATTTATGCCCAGCAATATGGAAAAGTTCATATAAATTTTCATTAGATTGGCAATTGTGTTAATTAAAATGAATTTCTATTAATAGGAAGAAAGACCAATATTATTTGGCTTGACCTATTTTCCGCTTGAATGCTTTAAATTCCGCTGCTACTCAGTCTCTCTCTCTCCATGTCAAAGATGTTCGTAATAAACTGGTTCTCCGGTGTTAAACATATGCTAATGACTAACGACACATGTTGTTGTTGTATTATTATTATTTTTTTTTAAGTTTTGTATTAACTTAGTTTGACTCACAAGAGAATATTGCGGTCAGAGCGATTAAGTGGAGTGCTGATGTTCACTTCAAAGTTTATCGATGATTGACATAGCCATCACTTTTTTTTTTTTTGTATATTTCTTTTACTTCGATAAAAGGCATTAGTTAAATTGGTTGGGTAAATTACAAATGTTTAATCAATAATTAATAGCATGTAATTAAAATTAATAGCTGCATTCCAAAATAATAATCTTTGGTAAATTGCAGTCGGAAGCTCTTGAAAATGTATGTTTTTGAGGACAAATTAAAATGCATACGACTCAAAAGACCTAATTTTACGCTCATTAAGCATAAAATATGTGCTCCCAGCCACATCAATTATTTAATTGTGAAAGAAACCCCACCCAACCGTTCCCACTCCCGCTCCCGCTTCCATTGCAAGAAACGAGTCTTACTCATGCGTTTAATTAAGCCAAAATGTTGACCTTAAACTTCACGAATTGGCTCACTAATTATAAAGAAGACATTCATTCATTCATTCGTTCACTGATATATAGAGCATAATTTTGAGAGCGTGAAAGATTTGCTTTGACTATAAAAGATATTTCCATCTGAAGTTGGTACGCAATCTGCCATTACCCCATTAGACTAAAATTAAAAAAATATATATATGAGTATTTGGGCTGGTTGCTTCGGTTTGACATGTTTAGGAAGTTGGCCATCTTGGTCCATTATTTAATATAAAACCTAATGTACTGAAACGCACAGAAAATCGCTACCAAAAGTTTAGTATCATAAATAAGTGGCCATAACAAGAGTTTAATTTTTTTTCTTTCCTCTTTTTTTATATTCAACTTTGTTGCCTTTTCAAAATACTTTTTTTTTGTTATTAAATGGAAATAGTCGAGCCAATTTGTGTTGCAATCTGGGAAGGTGATCTTAAAAATAAACCTGGAAGGACTTAAAAAATTTTGTTTAAAAATAAAAAATATATATATAAATTTTTGTTTAGAAATTTTTGTCGTAATTGAGAATATTCAAATAACTTGGCCATTTTGAATTGAATGATGGGAAAAAAGGTACAACAGAAGAGGTGCACTTCAAAGGCATCTTTGATGTTTTAGTTGTTGCCACGTTAACGTCAGATTTTCTGGACTAAAAAGTGCGGGGCCCTGGCAACATTTACCCTCGCCAACTCATCGCTATGTCTATGAGCAAACTCGCCCCTACTTGAGTATATATTTTTTATATGCTTACACTTTGATGCTGCATACTTTGGTGAGCACTCTTTGCGGCTTTCATGAATTTCTTGCAAAAGTGCAATAAATCATAATTTGCTACTTTTTCTAATGGATTATGGGCACTGGCCAAGAGAGCGAATATATATCTAAATTTTTGTATTTTTTTTTTTTTTGGCATTTTGCTTGCTTACTTGCTCTTCTGACCAAGATGGACTTTTTGAAAGCTCTTAAGTGTTGACTGAGTTGTAGCCATGAATGAGTTTTTGGTCAGTGTTATGCATTAAGTATCCCACATTTTAATTCTTATCAATTTTCCTAAACCTAAAAGCTGGGGTATATCGAAAAAAAAAAAAAAACATATTATATAGGAAAAAGTTAATCACATTTGAAATGTGTTGGTTTTTATCTTTGACACACAGTTCAAAGTTTTTAGCCTATATTAAAAATGAGTAAAAAAAAACGTTTTCATATTATGAAAATGGTTTTCTTTTGTTTTGTTTTATTCAGTTTTTTTTTTTTTCATAACTATGGCAAGCTTTTGCAAATATTTTATTCCCCCTCAATGTTCGATAAAAGTCTTTTCGCAAATGAAAAAATACAATGCTGACCACAAAAAAAAAAAAGAAAAAATTATAATAATCATGAATTTAAAAAGGGGGAAAATAACATTTGATTTGATTAATTAATTAATATATTAAAGTGTGACGAAAAGAAGGGGCTGATATTTAATTTCAATTAACTTAACATTTTTTTGGATGTAAATCCGTAATAAATTTATATTTAATTGGATAAGCAATTTTTACAAATATGAGAAATATTTCACATATCATTCCGAAATAAAATCGGAATCCTCTTTAGTGTATGTTAACTGTTTTCGATTGTTTATTTTGGTGAAATAATTTCATCTTCCATTGATTGATTTGTGAAAGTCCGTAAACAAAGTGAGCGCATAAAATCAAAAGTATTAAATCGCAAAACGTGGTATTTTTTTTTCTCATTTTTATCAGTAGTAAATATTGTTTTGGCTTGAAAATATATTTTTGAAAATAGTGAAAATATTATTTAACAATTGCAACAATGAAACAATTTATTTTAAAAGTAAAATAAATTAATTTTTAATTGTGCCATTGTGCGTGGTTTTATTTTTATATTTTTTTTTCTCGTTTCCATTTCATAAGTTGTAATTTAAAATCAATTGTTATATTGTTGAATCAATTTTGTTGTGGTCATGTTTATTACCTCTTTTTTTTTTGTGTATTCTTCAACAACTGCGTTTTTCGACTTGATGAAATGTCATTTGTGGTTGAGTGACTGCAATTCATTTATATTATCTACAGTTGAATGTGCACCTAATTAGGGGTCTCCATGCCATATAATTTACTAAATGATAATCTTGTTTTTATAAGTTCATTTTCCTTTGTTACTACTCAAGGTCATCTGAAAAAGCACTTAAAATACGACACAATATAAAATGTAAAACAACATCACCTACTCCAAGATTTAACAATTTTGAAGCATTGAAAAATTCATGAAATTTTGCAATCGAAATGAATAAAGTATTTGGTGCAAAATGTAAAAATCTCTTGACCCTATAAGTAGCTCATGTTTCCGGCCAAATATTAAGAGTAAGCTAGCACAAAGGCAGACTGAGATAAATCCCAAGTGACCTATTATCCTGGCCGAAGAAACTATGACAGGCCACTGCCAAATGTGTCAAAAGTTCAAAGTCATGGGATCAGAAATTTTAGCTTTACACCAAACTTGTCCAGCCTCGGAAAAAGGGTTAAGCATTTTGACAGCAGAAAAGCCAACAACAAAAACCAGCCCAACAGTATACATAGACAGCGAAACCGAAACAACATGATATTAACACAGGTCCCATGAATTATTTCCATTGGCAAATGAGAATATCAACATTACGTATACGCCTAGTGGCAGACAACAAAGGCAAATTCAATGAGCTCTGAGATAGGAATTGATACAAATAAGAGTGAGGGGCTGTTAGGTTCGGCGTCATATTGCCGTTGTCCGAAATACATTTGAAATGAGCTAAACTGAGCTGAACTGAGTTGGGCTGGGTAGAGGCCAGTGAATCTGTAAAAAGCCAAGAACAACGGCCAAGTTGGCAGAGGCACGCAAAGAGCATTAAATGAAAATGTATAAATAAATAAAAACCAAATAGAAATACATAAAAAATGTGTAGACAAACAGAGAACACTGAACTGCATTCGTGTCCAATAGATGAATTATATTAAAAATTCCGCAAACAAACAAACAAAAAATGAAGCCAACTTGGCAACGACTCAAACACAGAAGTATTTTATGTTTATTAATATAAATTTGCAATGAACAAAGCATAAACATATTTTCTTTTCTACACACATGATTTTGCAATTTTATTTGTATTTTTTAGTTTTGGCCTGGCCTGAAAATTTATTTGGATAGAAATATTCCCAAGACGGCTTGTCTAAGCAGCTGGCATAATGATGCCTTTGACTTGGTTGTGATGTGCTGATACTGCACTGAGGTGGTCCAAGAGTGCCTCAACGTCAACAAAGTGACATCGCGTTATGGATAAACTTAGTCTCTCTCTTTCTACCTTTCAAAGTTTCTTCTTTTTTTTTTTTTGTATTTTTTGCTGAAGAGTCTGTCATGGCGTTGAGCGGTTTAGTTTTCTTTTTTTTTTTTTTTGGTTTTGGTTTTGCTTTGTGTCAAAAACTTTGGATGCTTTTAAATTATCGTGGAACTCGGGAACTTTCACATAAATTTCTATGCTTGCCAGTGGCAGACCTTTTTCTGATTGGTCTTTTCGCTTGAAGGCTTCCAAGTCAAAATTATAATATCCATGAGAACTTTAATAAACACAATATTCAATGTGAGGAAAAACTGAATTCCATTATAAAATAATTGATGAAAAGTTGACTATGAAAACTATCAATATTTTTGGTATTAGAAAATATATAAAACAAAAAATCAACTTATGGAATTAAAACATATTCAATTAAAAGTTCTACAAGTAAGTCAATTTAGACCTTAGAATATCATCAACTTGTTTCAATATGAAAAGCTAGAATTGATTGAATTAATTTTGTATATTTTTCGCTATTGTCTATGCAAGCACAGGCAGATACAATGATTTGCAATTTTCATTAAATTTGTTAAGCCAAACAAAAAAAGTTTTGCATATATTATATACATATTTTTGTATTTTGTATAATGGCTTGCTTCAAATCGCAAATGGAATAAGTTTTGCTTTTTGGCAACTTTGGCTGGAGCTACAGTTTTCTTATTCTTAATTAAATGCAATCCTATTTATTAGTGTTGTGCAGCTGCGTGACACATACACAGATCAAGATAAAGAGAGAGAGAGAGAGTGTGTGAGAGAGAGGGAAGATTGGGCAAGTCGGACGCATTTAGCTGACTATGCTAGCTACTCCATAATTGTTGGAAATTATTTAATTATTATAAAGTGCGACCAGGCAGGCTGCTTCTACTAAATAGTGAATCGTTCCTTCGATTCTATCCGAATTCTTTCTTTCACACTTTTCATGGGGCCCCAAGTTGTGCAGCAAGTTTCATGACTTGGCTTGACTTGGTTCCAAGTTTTGTTTTTATTCCATCCATTGGGTGTTTGCTGTCTTTGGGCAAAGTTTTCTCTGCCACTTTATGGCTGCAGCGAAACTGGTTGCCGCAACTGTTGCCTTGGCTGTTCTGCTGTATATTTGGCTAAGAATTTTTAGAAGTTTTGCTTGCATTTCCAATGCCATAATTACACAAAAATTTAATTTGGTAATCGTACTGTCGTACTATATAGACAAATAAAAATATACCCAACTAAATTGATTAACATAAAAGCAAAAACAATTGTTCACTAACAAAAAGGAAGAATCTGTGCAGTTGTTGTAATTTTTGTAATTTTTGCTACAATTTTTAGCTAGTATGTAATTAATTTGTGGCTCATTGTTGTTGACAGATGAGCTTGGCATGGCATCATCATCATCATCATCAAACTGCCACCGACCGTAGCCATCTAAGACTGCACCAACTGTTTGTTAACTTGATTAATTAAAATGCAGCAGCTTTTAATGTTGCCACAGTTTGGCAAGTGGTAACTCTGGAGAAGCTCTCCGAGTTTTATTATGAATTTTGTTTATTTGTATTACTCTTTTTCTGTTTTTTCCTATGTTGTCTTGATTATCTTCTGCTTATGCAACTGCCATTGCACTATCCATTTTGTTTCTGCCGACTAAGTTGTAAGATGCAGAGTTATTGACTTGATGGCTTAGTTTCACGCCCAAAATTTGCAGCAGGTGTGAAGAAGCTATTTTGTTTTTGTTTTAGCTGAATAATAATTATATCATATTTATTTGACTTATTTTTCGCTTGCACGAAATTTCTGGAAGATTCAAATAAAAATCGAAATTTATTGAGCATGAAGATTCCAAGTTAATTATTTTTTGTATTAAAAATTAATTGCTATCCACCGGAAATTCTCTGTTAAAACGAACTTTTATTTCGCTGAATCTGAAGAATTTGTTAAAAAAAAAAAAAAAAACAAAATCATCTAAATTAGAATCTAAATTGATGAACATCTTAAATATTTTCATTCTTTTAACTTTTATTTTAAAATAAGAAATAAAAAAAAAAATTTATGAGATTTTTTGGCTTGCTTCCAAGATGTCCTCCAGCAAAAAAAAAATATGTTTAATTTTTTTTCTGCCTATAGTTTTCTTTTGCCTTTCAGAATTGCTGGCTCAGAGTAGCGATGGCAGTTACAATTTGGCTTAATTATGGCAGCAGCAATTGACTGACCAATTATTTATTCTTGGTATCAAAAACGAACAGCTGTGGAGAGGAAGTGGGCTGGCAGCAACCAGAACGCATCTATAATTTCATTTCACTTGCGCAAGTCACAAGCCACAAAGAGATGAAGAAGAAGAATATGAAGAAGCACAAAATGCAACATAGCTGACAGCAGCAGCAACAACTTGAGTCAGAGTAGGAACAGCGATGCTGTCTAGTAGAAGAAAAAAAATAAGAAAATTTCAACTGCAACGAATTCTCAGCTCCTCCCGTCTTGATGTCTAAAAGGAAATTTCTTATTTGGTGCTGCTGTGCGGCAGCCGTGAG
Source organism: Scaptodrosophila latifasciaeformis (assembly GCA_037075145.1). NCBI lineage: Eukaryota > Metazoa > Arthropoda > Insecta > Diptera > Drosophilidae > Scaptodrosophila > Scaptodrosophila latifasciaeformis. Next base: position 332,282 of record JBAMCM010000533.1, read on the forward strand.
AGAGCACGTTGCCAGTGCCATGGCCATGGTCATTGCCGTTGCCTTATTTATTTAACCGCAAGAGCAACCGCAATAAGAACAACGGCAACAGAGCAACCAAAGCAACAACAACAACAACAACAACAGCAACAAAAAGCCGAAGTTGATGCAACTGAAACTGCAACTGCACTAATCTCAGTCGGTGCAACAAAACATAAAATGCCATTTAGAAAGTAACTCAAACAGTGCTTTGGTTATTCGTGTTGCTGTGGCTCTGGCTGGCTGTGGCGTTGTCTGGCGGCTGTCGGCTTAAAATTGTAACCAAGCTAAATGCAGAACGACAACTTGCTCTGAACGGCTGAAAGGGGGCAGCTTAAATACCGCACTGTTTTTTTTTTATATATTTTTTTGTTTAGTTGTTTTGTTTTTGGTATTGCCAAGTGGAAAACATAATAGAATATTATGCCAAGTCAAGCTAGTTTATGTTTGACTGACAAGCCAACTTACTACAAAACTGGCCAAGTTCTTAGTTGTTCATTAAAATCACATTGCCACTGTACACTAACACACACACACACATACAGAGTTGCTGACCGTGTTGGGCTTTGGGTTCTTTTACAGGCTTTGGTTTTTTCAGTCATTTCTTTCATGTAAACTTGACCAAATGTAGCAGAGGCACTTTAACTTGTTTCTCATTTACCACACGTGGGCTTGGTCACTTGTAAGAAGGCTTTTTATTTTTTGTTTTTTTTTTTTTACTTGTTTTGGTTTTTTACCGTCTGGTCTTTGGGCTGCTGGGATTGCGTTTATTACCTTTGCCCGGCGGAACGGTTGCATATCAAAAGAATTAATTTAAACATTTTTTAGATTTTGCTTATCAAAAGGAAATATCCAATATTTGAAATCATTAACCTATTTATTGGAATCTAGATTTATCAAGAAATAAAAATTCGTCAAGGCCTAGAACCTAATCATTTTTAAGTGAGATATTTTTACTTTTTCTTATGAAATATAATTTAGTTCCATGCAAATATATTTCACACCACTGTGCCTGGGTCTTGTAGGGGTATTTTTATATTTTATTGACGCCTGTTGTTCTGCTTCTTCTGGTTTGACTGTTTTGTTATTTTCTGTTTCATTTTTTAGCTGCTCCTGTTCTATCCTCTTTTTTTTTTGTTTTTTAGTGTTTTTTGGCTTATTTTTGCTTTGTAATTAAAGACGAGTTTTCTTTTCTTTCTTTCACCTGTGTGTGAGCACCTTTTGCGGTGCTTAGTTTTGTTTGTTTTTTTTTTTTTATTTTGGCCACAAAAGTTACAATGTTGCATAAGCAGTCAGTCAGTGAGTCAGTCTGGTAAGCAGCTAAGAATTCAATTTGTTTTATATTCTTGTGTGGCCACTCTGGCATATCAGAAAAGCCTTTAAGCTGGCGCTCATAAATTGGCAACAAGCGGAATTGATTTTCATCTACAAATGGGGTGTGAATCTCCTGGGGATTAACGTAAATTAAATATACTCGTATTCAGCTTCGTAATTATAAACAAAATACTTTGGGACAAAATGAATTGTTTTTTTTTTTTGTGGGATATCAAATGCATAGCCAGTCAGGCATTCATCGATCCTGTCAACCCCATTTATGCGCATACAATTTAATTCTTGTAAATATTTTCATTGTAATCCGCTTTGTAGACACTTGGCGGCTGGCAGTGGCACTGGTGAGTGTCCCAGCAACAGGCTCCCTGGCAATGGTCCTAGTTGCTGAGTTGAGTGCGATTGTTGGCTTTGGTTTTTGGTTTTTCTATAGTGCAGTGGGCTTGACTGCTGTTGCTGCTGCTGCTGCTTTTATCGTTTTTGTAGTTTCAACAGTTTAAGCAAGGTTAATCCCTTCAGGATGTGAGGCTTACCTGTTGACGTAGCAGTTGCCACACCTCGCGTACTCCCGCTCCTGTTTGTTGGTGTTGGTAGATTTCGGCGACGTGTTTGAGTATAAATTCATAAAATGGAAACCAGCAAATCCATAAGCAACAGCAAGAACAACAACAGGAATGGTGTTGTTGAGGTTGAATAAAAGAAAAACCAAGTGACCGTAATAAGATACGAGAAGAATGTGAACGGATACGGATACTTTTGGAAAAGTCGACTCAAATTGATTTATGCTTTATTTGTTTCAATTATTCTGTTGATTAAAATTCAATAACAACACAACAGATTTAATTAAATTCGTGCTGATTGCACGCACTTCTCGAATGGCACACGTTTTGCACGGTTTATTAAAATTATTAATTTCTTTTTGATTTAATTGATTTAACAAAATTGATGATCAGTATCCTGGGTTACTTATTATTCCATTGGCTTGTTTCTTCTTCGTTTTGTTTTTAATTTTGGTATTTTCAGCACTTCCGTTATTATGTACCAAACGCTAACAGCACAAAAAGCGTACTGAATGTTGACGCAGCGGGCTCAAAAGACTTTTAAACATGTTGGCAAGAAAGTCAAAGAAGTTGGCCACAAAGAAAAGTTACCGCTTTGCCTCACGTTCGAACCAAAGAGCGAACGGCCCCAAATTGGTCAAGATGAGGCCAAAAACCAAAAGAAATAGAGAGCACCAGAGCGTGTTCAGGTAACCAAAGAGAGACCGAACCTGGATCGCTAAGAGAGCGCTCGGTTGCGCATGCGCCACTCGCCGAGACCTTTGCGCAGACGCGCTCTCTTAGCGCTGGGTAAAAAGAGTAAAATGTAGGGAGATGAAAAAGCCGTGATAGAACTTTTGTTAATCCGTTAGATCAAGTGTCAGTGGTGTGAGTTCAGTTATTAGTTAAGGTTGCCACACTCGACACACACAGACCTCTTGACCAGTTAGCCAAGTTGCTTCACACTTATTGTATTGTCAATGTTAACTAATGATGGCAATGTAAATGTCATAAATGTTGGCCAAAATGTTAATTAACTGCACTTGCACTTAGATTTGCAAACAAGTTAGGATAACAAGAAGGAAAAAAATTACCCATGCCCACACAAATTAATTAACATTAACTAAATAGTTGCGTAAGCTAATAGAGACAGGCTGTCAGATGGGGTATCCATATCTACATTCACCTGTTTGTGTATTTCGGCAATACCAAATGAACTCTGACATCCAAAACAGGTCGCAGCATAAAATATCAGGGAGGCAATAAAGCGAGGGTCTTGCATGAATTACTCAAAAAAATAATCTATGATTTTTAATCGATTAATATATTAGATCAATACGGTTTGAATTTTATCGGATTTTCCTATATAGGTTTAATTGTATCTATAAGAATAAACCTTAAATTTATTTGTGGAATCAAGTATTTTTTAGGTTATGGAAAATTCGAGATTCGTTTAAAAAATATCCTATTTGAGAAGCTTTGAGGACTTTAACCAATCGTTAATCGATTAATAATAAAGACAAAGCTTTATCGATCAATGATAGTTGGATATATTGAAAGAATGTAACAATAATAGTTTATTTTAGTCTGCATAAATTATCAATATCGAAAGAGACTTTAAGAATCAATAATATCAGCAGATATACAGTAACACTTACACCTATTTGAAGTTGGATTAATCAATCAGCAGTGGAGTTGACCAATGTGGTCAAAGCAAAATGAAAGTACTTCTAATTGTGCTGAGAGAAATCTAAAATTGCAGAACAAATCGTTGAAAGTGTACTGTATCTGTTGTCGTTGTCTGAACACTTTCTTTGCCATTTTTAATTTAATGGCAGAGTTAAAGGAATAAAACCACTCGCTTCTCCATATGCCAAGATAAACAGAGAGACAGATAGACAGAGAGACAGAGAGAGAGAGAGGGGCCAAGTGCCTGACTAACATGGACATTCCAAGCACTTGCCAAGAGGAAAACATATGGTTCACTTATATTGTAGATACAATTCATTTTGCTGCAATGCATTTGAAATGAACACACCGCAAAGTGTTCCATTTCTAAGTCATACACAACTGATGCCGATGCCAATGCCGATGCTGTTGCGTTCGGTGTTGCCAATGTCTTGAGCCCCAGACTCTTGGTTCTTTGGGATGGTTTGGCCTCCTATTTGTATTTTCAAGCGACAATCAATCCAACAACATGTTCTATGTATAAACAGTTGAAAGTGTAGACACACGCACACATTCGTAGGGATGTTTGTTTTCGAGTCTGCAGTGTAGCTATATTTGTATCTGCATCTGTATCTGTATCTGACGGTCTTGCAAAGATACATTGCTTTGGTAAATTACTGCTAAGTTAAGCGCATCTGCGGTAAATTCAATTAAACAATTTAGAAATTCTCTTGATTTCGTTCAATTCCATTTTGAGCTAACAACTGTTACAATCTGTTGTTGTTCATGTGGGTCTCTCAAGTGTGTCTTTTTCATTTTGTATTCTACGTTAGATGAAAGTGTTGCCTTGGCATTTGCCAAAACATGAAGTGTTATGCAAATGTTTGCGTATCAACAAATTCGTATACTTTTTTGGATAAAATAAATGAAAGTCTATAAACGTTATGATGAAGTTTGAGTTTTGTACACAAAAATATATAAATTCAATTTGCTTGATATAATTGAGAGCGTAGAGGTTTCTTGAACCTTAACTTTTCTCGGATTAACTTGGAACATATACATATCTTCTTTGTGTGGCCCAAGTTGTTTAGTTTCTATTTTCTGGCATCTAAATTCAAAATTCATAACTTTTTTCCTTGTCTAAGTAGTTTTATTATATCTTTAGACTTGGCAACTGAAGCTGCTCCTCTTCATATTCTGTGGCCTAGCTTAACACTATTTCAAATTGGGACTTCAAGTCATTCAAGTTAAAGATACACAACTTCAAAAAGCAATTAAGTAAAGTGTTAAAAGAATTAAAACCCAAAATAAAATAACACTATGAAATAAAAAACAAAAAATTATTTTGTCTAATGGCCAATTGCAAATGCAAGTTCACTAATTACAAATGACAAACATGTTGCCAAAAAGGCGTCGGCTCAGAAAAATATATTTCTTAGGCTTTTCAAATATTACTGACTAAATTTAGATTGTCAAAAAATCTAAACGTCCTTGTGACCCACAGCCAAGTAAAATCAAATAAAATTGCAAAATTTTGTTGACAGTTTTAAGCGATTCGGTCTGCTGTGAGTTGTTGCCGAAAAGAAATATTGACAAATTAAGACAATCAAGTCTTAGGTATTATTTTATACCCTTTAAATAATAAATTAATAATAATCCTACTTTTAAGAACCATGCCTTTTGTTCTTATTCCTAGAATGATTCAGAATATTTATTTATTGCAGAATTAGTTCATATTCGCTAGATAATTGGGTTCATAATTTTCGCTAACTTATTGAGTCTGAATGAGCCAGAAAATAAATTGTTATTGAACAAAATAAAAATAATTTTTTAATTAGTTTATTTTATCATTTCAATCAATTTGAAGTACTCTGCTAACTTTTGGATCTACCGAAAGGGTATACAAAATTATGGCATTGGGAAATACTCAATTAATTTATCATTTATCAAGTGGTCAATGCAATAACACCAGCAGCAACAACCAAATAGCCGAGGCATTCAAATGTCGCGTTGGGTGTCGACAACAACAACAACAACAACAAATTTAGATAGCCAGTGGCGACAATAATGACAGCAAAGGCACCCAAAGAGACCACACTATTCCTTCCAAAGTTGTTGTTGTATTTTATGTATATATATATATATATTTTTTTTTTTTGGCAGATTTGGGAAGGCATTACTTGCTTGCATGTCAATTGATGTTGATTTTTTTTCGCGCTCTCGCCTCTTAACAACATGCATATTTTGGGGGCTTCGGTCAGGCAGACATTTGCTTCGGCTAGGTAGTGCGGGTGGCGGTGCTGGTAGAGGGGGCCGGGAGAGTGTGCTGGAGTAAACTGTGGTGGGGTGTTGGTTGGGACATGGGTGAAAGGAGGACAGTCAACGTTAAACGTGCCGTTGGTTTTCTATTTTTGCTGTGGGGCGTTCAAATTTTGACATTTTCAATTGTCATTTTGCTTGTTTGTTGGCGCTGTTGGTGTCGTTACTCTTGTTGTTGTTTTAGCTGTTGATTTTCAGTTAATTTTTCATTTTGACATTTCCATTTGTCAATAATAACGTGTTGACCAGACCAAGCCCAGACCCACCACCACCAACACTGAACAGAGCTTGCCCAATTTGGTTGATGCTGACGTTCCAATGTGCCGTTAGAGCCATTGAGCGGTTAACGAGGGGTAAGGGGTGTCCATAATTGCACTTGTTTCGTTTTGTTTTTTGTTTATTGGGGTTGATGGAGGGGCCTGGGCTGGGTTAAGTTGAAAGGTGAGTGAGAATAGCATCATCAAAACTGATGGTAACTCATTTGAAATGCATTTGCAGTGGTCAAATAGTATTTGATTTGCTATTGATTTGAGTTTGCATTGACTATAAAGCCTACAATTTTCTACTACACGTATTTGTTTGAATTTTGTGATTATTCCAAATATTTGCTATTAAAAGGAAATGGAAAAGGCTCTGCAATTGTTTGACAATGTCCAAAAATTGTTGGAAATATTTTGGAATAATTAAAAGGCTTTTATATTACTAATTAAATTTCACATAGACCAATGACTTCGTTGTTTTAAATTTGGTTTTAGCAAAGGTGGATTAGTTAGTTAAATGCTCCAGAATCTGAATTCATTATTAAAGTAAATGTCACACGACCCGGTAATCAATCTCTTTCCACGCATAAGTCTTTGGTATTTATAAGAAACCGTCTGTCTTATTTTTATTCTCGAGACAATTCAACAAGTTTCTGCCTACTCATCAGAGACCATTTGTTCCATTTTCATTTAATAGGCCAAATTTTCATTTAACACAAAGGACGCTTCACACATATCTACAGACAATTTACTTCTTCGTCGTATAAACCGTTAGAGAATCTAGACAAATAAATGATTCCACAAGTTTCACAAATATTCTTTATGGTGAAAAAGCCCATTGGTCATCATCATCATTGACGACTTGCAGCCCTGATTACCAACATTATCTTATGCGATGCGGAGAATGCCACCGGCGGCGGTATCGGCACCCACATGCTAATGAGTCAGACAAACATAAACAAGCCATGACAGCCACTCACAAATAAATCGGCTTAAGCTTTACTTAAATGCTGGTTAAACACCAAAGCCAGCCAATCAGCCAAACAAGCCGAAAGCCGACAGTCGCCGGCTGCTGACAAGATTCAATGGATTTAATTTACAGAGAGAATACGCTTTCAAGTGGTAGGAGAGTGAAATGCACTTGACGGCCCGGCCAATCACTCCATATGCTCGATATATCGCTGCGCTACACTTCAATCAGCAAGATGACCGGGGCCAGCAAGCCAACGGAGTAGAAGAAGCAAAACCGAGGCGAGACATGGGGTTGAGTTCAATTCAAGTAGTCAGTTCGGCTTGCATGGCGAGCCAGAAATCTTGGACCCACAATCTCCGCTTGGGGCCCATTCCGTTGAGTGGCATGCTGAGTGTGTGTTTTTGTTTGGCAAAACCAGAAATTGAAACAGAAACACACATATCATCCTCAAGTTGCCGGTTGCACATGCGCAGCAACAGCGGCGATGTTCTAAGTGGCCGCCAGTCAGTCAGTCAGTCGGGCCAACTGAAGAAAGAATTAACAGTTAAATAAGCAAAAGTTCCCAACTGTTCCGCTTGCCGCTGCACTCTCTCACACAAACACACACAAACACACACATGCACACTTTTGTGTAATTCCAGACCCAACTTGATTTCTTTCAGAATTGCAGACTCAATCATCAACCCAATCACAGTCAAAGTCGCTGCACAACTGAGCACTCATTTTACCGTTTGAGACTGTGCGTGTTTTGTTTTGTTTCGTTTTGGTTTTGCTTTGTTTGTCTTTTCATTTCTTTTTCTTTTTTTTGGAGAGGGGGTTGGGGGGGGGGGGGCCTTTTTCATCCGCATTCTCTCATGGCCGAAAGGCTTTGTTTTATGCCCGCTATTGATGATGTTGCGTGTTGTTTGCTGCCTTTGATTCGGTTGATTCTCCTACATTTGCTGTTGCTGCAGACTTAACTGAATTCTGAGCTACCGCATGTTTAACCGCAATCTTTTGGGATGCAACGATGTTTCTCTATGCCTCTGCCGGACAAAGAGTGGGCGAGCATGTTAGGCAACCATTAAGCTCTCTGTGGTATTGAGCCACACAAGTGGGCCTTACGTACACCGTACAAGCCGAATGGAGAAAACACCAGCACAAAGTTCATTTTAGTGAGAACAATTAGGAGGCATCAAAATTAATGACTGCTTATACCTTCTTGGGCACTAGGTTAGCACATACCTTTATTTCCTCGAAACAAGAAAAAAGATATTTCAGATAGTAATGGCTTTAAGTATTAATGATCAAAATGTTGGTCAAACAAAACGATTCAGTCAATATTGGATAAAATCTAACTTATTTTGTCCGACATCTTACGGACAAGCCCCTTTCTAGTGGTATTTGATATATATTATTTATATTCTATATATATATATATCTGTCTATATCGACATATAAGCTATCTATATAACCAGTTTTGTCCGATTTCTTGCTGGCAAGCCCCTTTCTAGTGGTAATTAAAATATATAATGTATATTCTATATATATCTGTCTATATCGACATATAAGCTATCTATATAGCCTATTTTGTCCGATTTATTACTGACAAGCCCCTTTCTAGTGGTATTTCATATATATTATTTATATTCTATATATATCTGTCTATATCGACATATAACTTTTTTTGACAAAATTATGTTATAATAATAATCAAAATAAATTGATTCATGATTAATAAAAAGTCTTACAATCTTGAAAGATTGTCCATATACTTAGTATATTTTATTTATTCAATAAAATTTCTTATTCCGAGAAATGTTTCCCACAACCGATAAAATAGTTTTCTGAAATTTTCGAGATCTTCATCGATATTATTTTGTGCTTATTATATGGTCTGCACTCTGTTTTAATTGTCCCACTTTAGAAATGTTAAGATATGTTTTTTTTTGCGGATTATTTAAATAGTCAGAGATATTTTGTAATTGGCAGCTATAAAATTGTAATCCTCAAATCGATGATTTACGGCGACTAAAGCCAAAAAGCATTTTATGCATTTAGTGTGTTAAATTTATTAGGCTGAGGCCAGCTAAACATAACCGCCAACATCAATGACAATGCCAATAATTGTAATGATAATCAAACAGCAAAGGCTACAACAACAACAACAACAACAACAGCAATCAATAGTACAATATGTACTCTTCTTATTAGCCGCCCAAAAATAATGGTCAATAACCTTTTGACCAATAAATCAAAGTTGGCGTTCAGTTTAACTATAAATTAAATACGTTGCGAGGCCAAAAGCAAAAACAATAACAAACGATGAGCCAATGTTATTGGCATTGTCTTTGTGTATGCTATTTATCTGTAATAATGCACAACGCCACCACCACCAACAACAACAACAACGAGCTATTGATGACGACAACATCGTCAACGATAAAAACCAACAACTAAAATAATCGCTCGTAAATGCCTAGTGACAATAAAATTGATGATAAACCAAATCCAATACATTTTCGATTCAGCCAGAGATGTCGATGTCGAATCATTGCCAGAGTGAGAGGAGTGGGGCGAGAGAGAGAGAGGGAACATACAAAATTCTAGAAATGAAAAGCATGAATAAAGTAAAACAGAATTTGCCTTGCTCGTTGCGCCTTTTCCAAATTGTCGACCGCAATCAGCTTGATTCTCACTCTTCCCCTGTCATGCTTACTCCTTGTCTTTGCCTGCTTTTAGGCTGTAAAGCTTTTTGTCAATGATGATGCTGCTGCTGCTGCTGCTATTGCTGTTGTTGTTTTTGTTGTTGTTGTTGTTGCTACTTGAACATTAAATGAAATTAAGCTGACGTTCGGCCTGATTGGTTCTCTTGAGAGTGAGTGGTCCGCAATTGACTTTGCCTATTTCACTTTATTATTTCTTTACAAACACACACACACACACACACACATACAGCACAAAGAGAAAAACCTACACTAATGACATTGCAACTTCTGCCGGACGGCCCAGAGCTATTGTCAAGATGATAGCCACCTATACTCCCCATGCCCCCCGATATTCTCGTCGCTTTATTTCAATCAATCTAACCGCTCACACAAATCAACTGCAATTATGTTGAAAACTCAAAACTGTACTTAATTTTCAATTTTCAATGGTAATCAATTTTGTAATTGAACATTCTGGCTGGTTTTTATTATGTCCCCCCCCCCCCCCCCCCTTGTTGTTGTTGTTGTTGTTCTTGTTAGTTTTTGGTATGTCTTTTCAGTTTGCCTTGGCAACGGTCCGTTCCGGCAGATGAAGCTCATCCAGGCTGTCAAGTTTCTGTTTCTTTTTTTTTTTTTGTTTGTGTCCCTCAAGAGTTTGGTCATTGGGAAAACTGTTAACTGTCGTTGCGTTTTTCATTGTTACTGTTTTTTTTTTTTTTTCCTCTTTCAATGTTCTTTGGTCGTCGTCTCTGCTTGTGCTTTTAATTCTTATTTAAAATTGCATGTTCATCTCTTAAGTGGGCATGCTGCATTTAATTTTATTTTATTCCTTTCCTGCTTCATGCTTCTGCTGCTGCTGCTGCTGCTGTCGTTGATGTTGTTGTTGTTCTTGTTGTCTTCTTGTTCTCCTTCTCCTTCTCGTTGCTGTGTATTTTCTATGCTTGTGTTTCTGTCCAACTTTGCAGTTGACTTTGCTTGGACAATTTCATTTATGTTTCTGGCAGATTTTACTTTATATTATTATTATTATTTTTTTTATGTTTCCACAGTGAAAATCAGCAATAAATAATTTAAATAAAAAATATATTCAATATATAATATACACTATAGTTTTTCGGACTCTCAAAGTGCGCGTTCTTTATAGCGAACATTTGCTGTAATTATTTTTATTTCGTCGTTTTTTTTTTTTTAGTTTCTCTGATACTCTTGACTTGGCTTCAGGCTCAATTATTTAATTATTTTGTCAATGTGTTTTGTTTTCCACAGACATTTTCAAAGAGGAAAGAATGAAAAAGTTGATATAAATAAAATGTTGAGTGCCCTGCCGGCTGGTTGGGTGTCTTTATTTTTATTTGTTCAATTTAATTGTTCTTCCTATTCGATTTGCAGAGCTTTCCTTCATTTATACAAAGAAAAAAAAATGGTAAGCTTATTTTCATTGTACCTCTTCAATGTTTTGTCTATTCTTTGTATAAATATATTTATTTTATTAATTTATTGTGCTTGGACAAGTTTAAATCGCTTACAAATCCGCCAGACAATCGCCGCTTTTTGGATCTTTTCTGCTTGCCACTTGTGGGCCAATTTATTTCCTTTCCCCCCTCAAGCCAAATCTTTTGTAATTCCTTTTCAATAAAAATAAACACCAAGTGATACCCCCCTTGCCATCACTCTGGATTGTATACAAAAGTTAATTATATTAAAAGCTTTATACTTCAATGTGTTTATTTATTTATTTATTCGTGCATTATTTTTATTTTGTTTCTCGAGCAAACACAATAGTTTGGACAAAGAAAGTGCGCCAAAAAATAATAATAACAATCATAAATAAAGTGTTAAGAAAAGGCGCTAACAAAAGCCAAGATATACAATACAAGAAAGAAAAACACTCGAACAAACACACCAGCAAACAAAATGTAGCCAAGATTGCCCCAGGCAAGTTCATATGAGCGCGATATAAAAAATATTGTGGAAAAAGTTCATTCCAGTCAAACTGCTTCCGTCTGTCGAATTGACCTAGAAAAAAAAAATAAAAAAAAAAAATTTGTTTGCCACAATAAAAAAAAAACAAAAAATCGCACAACCGAAACCGTCAACAGAACGGCAATGGTTTCGTCCATTGGTCAGAGCTTAAAAGTGTCAGCAAGAAAATAACAAAGACAAAAACCAGAGAAAAAAAGTAAAAATGTCTCAAAATAAGTGGCAAGGAAATTAAATAGAAATAAAAGGCACAAAATAATAGAAACACCATGAAAATGTGCCCCAAACGAAAAGAATGTAAGCCGCAGACACACACGAAACTTGCCGGCCAAAAACGTCAGCGCCCAAAATGCCAACACTCTTCGCCCTTCACTTCTTCTTCTTCTTCTTGTTCGCCTGGCGAATTTTGTTACTCTAAGAAAAAAGAATCGTTTTCAGCAAAGTTTTATGTCTTTATATAGCTTTAATGAAACCAAAAATAAAAACAGACACAGCGACTTTTGTCCAGCCAACTCTGATTGTCCGAAGGTCTAGAATTTTTAATTTAGAGACCAACATTTTTATACTCTAAAAGAATAGGGAATTTCCTTGGGCTGGGACAAAGAACAAACTGTTTACTATGCATAACCAAGGTAATCAAAAAGCTCTACAAATCATATAGGAAACCGAAATTTGGGGGATCTAAAAATACTTTATAGTTATGACTATTTCCTCCGAATATGGAAAACTTTAAAAGTTATAAAAGCTTAGGGGTTCTTGAAATTTTACTGAGATATCCATCTTTTGATATAAGAAATTCACATAAAGTCCGCTAAATGGTAGCTCTGTGTTCCTGGGAAATGATTCCATAAATCGTTTCAAAGTCAAGATCGAGGCTAGAACTGTTAGGAGCCTGGCTATGGAAAACCCTAAAAGTTGGAACTACTTTGAGGTTCTTGAAATTTTACTGAGACTTCCATCTTTCGATATAAAAAATTCACATAAAGTCCGCTAGATGGCTGATCTGTGTTCCTGGCAAATTTTTCCATAAATCGTTTCGAGGCTAGAACTGTTAGGAGCCTGGATATGGGAAACCTTAAAAGTTATAGCAACTTAGGAGTTCTTGAAATTTTACTGAAATTTCCATGTTTCGATAAAATAAATTTACATAAAGTCCGCTAGATGGCAGCTCTGTGTTCCTGGAAAATGTTTCCACAAATTGTTTCAACTGTTAGCAGCCTTCTCTTTACTTTTAGAGAGTATTTTGTATTCCTTATTGATTTATTAAATTTTAGAGAGAATTACTTTGAAGTCTCGTCCAATTGACGCCGACCAAAAGCGAGACTAACATATATTTTGTAATTATTTCTTTGGTCATTTCTAGCTATCTCCCCCCACCAACCACTCTTTCGATATTTTTCTTAAGCATTTAATGGCTTTGAGGCATAGAACTACTTTCGTTTTGTTGAATCAACTGATTTTGATTCGATGAAGTGGCTTTGGTTTCTTTTTTTTTTTTTTTGGTGCGACGTTTATTTTCTTGACATTTCCTTTCCATTTTTTTTTAGCTTATTTACTGGACTGCTTGTGGCTTGTTGCTGGCCCGACACACGCATTGCGTGTGGATTCTCGTTCCCAAGTCAAGTGTCACTTGACAACGTCACCGTCAACGACACCACGAAAATAAATTGTCAATAATATTGTTGGCCCAGTGGGGAGGTGCTTTTATTTTCTACTTTTAGGCTGTGAGCTTTTTTTTTATACATATATTTATATATATATATAGTGATTTGATTAAGTCTGTCGACGTTGTTGTCATCAGGAGGCTAGTCCGAGTTTGTCTTTTTTTTTCTTAGCAAAATGTCAGTTTTTTATTGTATTTTTATGACCGCATCGTGTGGCTTTTGCCCTACCGAGAGTTGTTAAACGTGCCTCACAACTTTCGATTAACGTAAATTATTTCACTACATTAGTGTTTGAAATGTCTCTGATATTAGCAGAGCAGATTCTGAGGCAGGATCTTCAGTCCTAGCTGCGAGCTAGAAGTTTCCCGGACTAATGTTCTTTTGGTTATTTCGCTTTTTTTATAGTCTCAATTTTTAGGTTTTATGTGGCATATTTCATTTTTTTTTTTAGTTTTCTTCGTTGTGTCAGTTCGGTGTCAGAACTTGGAATTTACGAGGCTCTTCGCAACAGCTTTAAAGAGATGAAATCATTGTTGAAAAGTTTTGGCCTTTCTTAAAGTGTCTGTAGTTTTTGCCAAGTTCGCAAGTACTCAAATGCGCTGAGCATTTTAATTGAGCCGCCTTTTACTCGTCTTTACTTTGTTTGATTTTTGAGAAGTCGCTTTCATCGGCTCTGCCACAATTTGACAAACCGTGGGTGAAAATAATAAAACAGCATTTCAGCTTTCGCCCATTTGAGTCGCAACCAAAAATTTGAAACTCTTTCAGCTGCTTCAGAGCCAAACAAGAGAACAAATTTTCGGGCTCACAGAAAATTTAGTTTTTCTCTTATGTTTTTTCTTTATAGCACAAGGTCAAGGCATAATTCTTTTCTGATTCGGTGGTTGTTCACTCTTCAGCTATCAGGTTTCTAGCTCAGCAACAAAGGCGACACAAATTTCGTGCCAGTTTGTCAGGCGTTTGCGTGTTTTGTTCTCTTTGCTCTGTCTGAAAATATTCAAAAACAGTTTTTCGTTAATATTAAAAAAAAAAAAAAAAACAGACAACAATTTTGAGTCTACACTTTTCACGCCTTGCCAGTTGGCCAGCTGCTAATTTTACTTTCGGCAAGCGGTGCCTCTTCTTCTTCTTTTGGCCAAAAGTTAAGCACGCATGCGCATGCTACTCACGTAGCCGCAAATCCACACCAGCCAGACCCTCCGACCTCCCCTAGACCGACATAGCCTTTGTAGTTGCTGCTGTTAGTCTGGTCTCTTGTCTGTGAACTTTTTGTGAAAGTTCTGCTCTGTGGAGTGCATAAATCTTCCACAGTTTAGACGGCCGATTCCATTGTGTGAGTTTGGTCTACAAAAGTCTTGTCGCCTCACAATTTTCCCAAACTGATTCCCATTGTTACCGAGTTGACGATGGCTTGCAATTATTATTATAATATGAAATAAGTCTTAAAGAATATTTAGTCTTCTTTTTTATTTAGTTCTTTCCATATTCTTTGCTTTATAATTATCACATTTCTGTTTTTGCTTCAGCAGATTCAAATTTACGGTTTTGCGGTTTCTGCAACTGTTTATTCTTTTATAGGTTTTCTCCAGTCTACTTTTTTATTTTGTGTCGTTATTCTTTCTATAAACTTTAATTATAGATTATTAGCATGATATTTTTTTTTTAGGCCTTAACAACCTGAAGAGTAAGCCGAAAATCTCATTCTTTTTACAATTCTTCCGAAACAAATACAAATGCACTTAAAATTATGACCAAGTCCGTAGTTAATTTTGTTTATTTTATAACACTTGCCGTTGCCACCACTCATCTACAATTTTATAGATACTAATACTGTCTCTTTCCGTAGCATATTCCGACCTTATGAACACGCGTTCGACGCCACATTAAAACAAACATAACAACTACGTGACTAATTATGTTGATATCAAACATGTTTTCATTTTCTTTCTTTCTTCGGTTTCATTTCGGCTTTTTTCATGTCATTAAGGTTGGCTGCTCGTATTTATTTTCGGGCTAGCAAAACACTCCGCCATGTTAGCCCTGACCAGACTTGCCTGCAAAGAAAGTGAAATTAATGTTAACTACGCGTACAAAATGCACATACATAAGCTTCGACCCTCTTGAGTTCCGTAAAAACTTCCGGACGAGGTTCTACGGCAATGGTGGGGAAATACATACCATAAAATTATTTAAATCAAACGTGTTTGCATTTTAATTAAAACAAATTAACAACCGCGTTGTAAGGCCGCTTAAAATTCATTTAAGTTAAAATTTAAGAAACTAAGTCGGTACAGTCTTTCTTTCTAGGACTTTTTAAGACTGTCTTCATTTTATAGAAATATCTCCTCCGAGATATCTGACGTCTCTTAAATCTTCTGAAATGCTCAATAGTTCCAAAAAGCCATGAGTCCCGAAACAAAAGTTCTTTATTATATTTATTCCACCTTTTGGAAAACTTGCTTTATAAATTCCAAAACACTTTCTTTTATGAGACCAGCCAACATTTAGATATGCTAGATTTTGGTATTTATTTTATATATCTTTTGGAACCCATTCAAATGAAAGTGATAAATTTTGTTTTACATAGTGAGAATTTTCACCAAAAACAAAACCCTATCCACATTAAAAAATAGTTGCACGTAATTTAGTGTTTTGGACAATACAACAAACACACACACACATACAGACATACTGTAAACCGTAACGACATGACCAAAAAATAAACAAGAAAAGATTCAAAGTAAAAACTGAATGCAAATGTGCATGAGAAACACAAGTTCAAAAAAATAAAAAAGCGAAATTAGATGGAACAAATTGCCAGAAGTGCCTAGCGGGGTACACCCTGGGAATGTACATACAAGGGGGGGCAAAAGAAATAGAAATTGAAAGTGTGTGCAATTAATTTCATTTTTATTTTGTTTATTTTATTTTTACTTAATAAAATGCCAAACATGTGCCTTGACATTGCGCTGACACGTCCCAGATGTCAATGACACTAAATTTGTTTAGTTACTTTCAGGCTAGACAAAAATAACTTTCCAACCATTCGTTTTGATTATGCATTATGTGCTTTACGGTAGCTCAACTATTTTATTAAATTAATTACATATTTTGTCTTAGCCCTATCATCATTATTTTATAACTGTTTTTTTCTTATTCTTGTTAGAAAATATTCTGAGAAAGGAACTCAGATACTTTAGAGCCATCGGCTTGGAGTTATTTCATTTGGTCATTATCTGATTTAATATTTGGCAAACTTTCGAAAATTTAGCATAACTCTGAAGCCTGTAAACTGTAATTTGATCTGCGATTTAAAAATATTTAAAATACGAGTATTGAAAATTTTAAGTTGTTAACAATAGCAGGTAAATATAAATGGAGAAAATACGAATTTTATATTTATCGAATTAATTTTCATTTCAAATTTAATTTTATTTATCATATATTAGTTTCAGGTATTGATATATTAAATTTATTTTGTACTTTTTCCCAGTCGTTATTCCTTCTCATTGTTTTATTTATTTAAAATTTTCTTTATTATTAATTTTGAAGCCATTTAGTTTATATCAAATAACGATCTATTTCAATTTTATTAGTTCGTCCAAATTTTCCCTATTTAGTCACAATTAAATTTGCATTATTATTATTTTATCAAAATTTCCATTTTATTTATTAATTCCTTTTTTATTCGTAATAAAGTTTACCTTCTGATTGCATAACTAATTTCATTTTTGTGATTTCTTATTTTAGAATTATTTTTTTTTTTTTTAGTAAATTTGAATTTTCCTCTTTGTGGTCATTTTTTCTCCGTACATATTTTAGTTTTTTGGAGTACGCTTTTGGAACTAGAAATGTATTTAATAATGTTTTTTTAGTTGGCTTATTGAATTGATGTTTCGCATATAATGTAAAAATTTCAAAGAACTAAATGAATATTATGAACAATTCAATTAGTTAATTTCAGCTTAAAACAGCACAAATAAATAAGGAATTAAAAAACATGAAATAATACAATTTAAAATATTTATGTATATATATTTATTCATAAGTGCTAAAAGCTATCCAGCTATCAATGGCAAAAATTAAATACTGTCACACCTACGTCAACTCGCATTGTCTAACAACTGAAGTGCGGTTGCGGTTTTATGGCTTATGGTTTTGATTGTTGCCATCGCTCAATTGATTTTTCACTAATGCCTTGGACAGAGTAAATAAAAAAAAAAAAAAAAAAAAAAAACAAAAGCAAAGGCCCATTGGAATGATTGAGGCATTTAAAAAATATTGCTATAAAAATAAACAAATAAAAAATTTTATGCGCTAGTGAGAAAAACAAATAATAAAAACTAAAATACAAAAGCCAAAAATAAAAGGCTTTTGTTTGATATTTCGAATAAAATTGAATGGCAAATGCATTGCAATATGACAAAATTTTATATATAAATGAATTATTTTTGTAGGCACAAAAACAAACAAATAAACAAAAAAAAAAAAGATATCAAATAGGATTAGTGGCGGCTAGGATTAGTCATGGTGATAAAATGATAGACACTGATAACTTTCTATTAAAAAATTAAATGCAGTTAAAATGTTAGTTGTGGATTTTTTCTATACAAAAGCCGATTGTATTTTGAAATGCTAAAAGAGAAAATTCATTAGTGAAAACAAATACCAAAGGAAATATTTATATAGATTAGATAATTCTCAAGATTCCGATATTCCTAAAGCGCTACTTTTTACTTTTTAATTGAATGTCAAACTCAGGACGGACGAACCTGGCCCAAACACATAAATCTCGCAATCAGTGGCTGCCAATTAAAAAAAAATATCTAAAAACTTTACCAGCTTGACTTGTGTGGCGTTGTTCTCTTTCTTGCCTAGGAAACTTTTTGACGGAACCAATTTCATTTGTTGAAGCAGCAGCACTTTTTTATGGTGTTCTCTGAACCACATGGCTGCGGTCATGGTTGGTGGATTGACCACGACCGCGGCCACGCGCACACATTGGTTGTCATTTGATATTGCGTTATTTTTTTATGTGGGCGTTTCCACTGACAACGTCAGTACAGTTGCCACCTTTAAAATACATAAATGTCAAATGCAGGAATCACAATAATTCATGGAACTTTTCCGAGACCACAGCTTGACTGCATTTGATCTATGCTGTGCTTGTGAGTGTGCAGGGGACAGATGAAAAATGCTTGCAGAGCTTTTTATGTTTATATTAAAGTTTTCGTATTTTCTGAATTAAATTGATCCTTCAAAAGACTTCATGCGGTAAATTAGAGCAAAGTCTGAAATTCGAAAATACATTTTTCGGCTGTCTGTAGAAGTGAAAAGATCCTTATTATTTATTAAATTTTAATCTGCCAAAACGTGTTACAAATCGAGTCCAAAATCAAAAAAATAAAAGCGAAAAATAATATTTATTAAATATTCAATTTTTTGTGAAATTTTAAAGTCTGAAATATTTTCTTAAAATATATTCTAAAAAAAAAATATTTATGTCGTGTTTATAAATGCATGATTTAGTTTTTTGAAAGAAACATAATCTGTCAAATTGTGAAAAATTTTAAAGAATTTATGATATGGTATTTTCTGTTTATAACCATATTACCTTTTTTAGGACGTCAAATTTAATTTACCACAAAAATTTTCATCAAATATGCATGAATTTATTTTACAATTTTATTGAAAATATTTCGTACCACTAAAAAATTCATTCTTTGAAAGACTTCACAAAAAATAAATATATATTTATGATTTTTTAATAAATAATTGCACATATCAGTTTGTATTCAGCGTAATCATTAAAAATACAATAAGACAAAAATTTCAAATATTCGAAAGAAAAATGCGTTTGGAACATTTGCGCAAACAAAAAAAATAAATAAATTTAGCTGATTTAAATTCGTTTCGTTTGGTTGCCATCTTTACCCTTTTCGACTAATTGCATTTAGTCAACATCGTTAGCCACCCACGACCACATTCACACACACTCAGAAAAAGATTTAGAATGCAACTGTAGAATGAATGCAGTAAGCAAACGTTCTGCTAATTTGAAAGTTGAAATCACGGCTAATGAAGATTTAAGTTGCTTCAGTTAGTTGGCGAAGGTGGAGAAGGCAAACAAAAAAGAAAAAAAAAAAAAAATGTATATAGCTTGTTCCTGGGTGAACTGCGAAACGGTAAATCTCAAATGAAAACAAAAAGTACAAAAATCCGAGCCCGGAGAGCAACGGAGAACACTACCCAAAGGCGGACACTAGACCACGGACATGAACACAAACTACACAGACAATGGACAATGCCGAATGCATTATTAATAAATGAAAACGTTGCGCGTGTAGATTGCAATTTATGCATGTATATGTGTCTGTGTGTGTGTGTGTACATTTAGCTAGTAACGAAACCGGCGAGGGTTGACTGGTAGGTATCTTCCAAGGTGAGAATCCTGGTCACAGCTAAATTGAAATGGCACAGGAAGTTTCTCGATATGATAAACATAATTTTTCAGGTCTCTGCAAAATAAGCCACTTGGAAAATCTGTCAAATCCTTTTGGAAAATTTCTTCTCTAAAAAATAATTTAAAGATTTATTTTTTCAGTTTTTAAATCATTTTCGATTTTCTCACATTTATGGATCAGCCCGTGCGCTTCGGTGTCCTGCGAATGCAGTTCATGGACATTCACATTGGCTGAGTCACTGAGAATAAGATGCTGTGCTCTGGTTTATATTCCTCTGTTCATTCGCGGGCATAAGTTTGTATGTCGTTGGTTTTCCGGTGTGAATTAGCGTCGAGTGCCACATGCAATTTCCTGTTGTTGTAAATTTAAGCAGTAGAAAGGAAAGCAGTCTGGGCACTGCCAACCAAAGCGGTCACTTCTGGACTGGATGCTTTATATTCTGTCTGGGGCATGTGTGTGAAATTTTGTTTGTTATGTGAGCCTTTTAATTGCTTCACATTTGTGTGTGAGTGTTCGCTCTGCTCCTTTATGACCACACTTTAAATTGAACGTACTTTAAGCACTTAATGCTTGAACAAACAAATAGACACAGGCTTCCTCCTACCGCTCTCGCATGGGGCATGAATCTTTTGTTGTGGTCCAAAAGGGGTGTGTGTGTGTTGGTGTATTGGTGTTTGTAGGTTGAGTAACTTTTTAGTGGCATCATTGCACAGTGGCATCATTCAAGCGCTGATGTTGTGCATCACCATTCAATTTGCTTGGTTTCTAACAGCAATTGCTCTTCTCGACTTGCCACCGATAGATTCTTGTCCTTCTCTCCATGGCTGCGTTTAGCTCAGGACTCACACAAACACATACACATACAGACACACACACACGCAAATAGAGCTAGCTGCGGAAATTTGCTCAGTTACTTTTGTGCAATCCCCAAATCCCAGTTCAATTTTATCTATGTATCTATCTGAAACTACTTGGCAAATAGCTAGCTAGCTAGCTGGTTCTCTAGGAAGCAAGACTGGCTCATTGTTCGAAGCTTGGTCCTGAGCCATGCCAGTTGTTCAGTTGGTTTCTGTCATTGTGTCGCTGGCAGTCTGGCAGTTTGGCAGTCTTTGTGCCTTAGTGTCAGCTGGCAACGTCGTTGCAAACTTCAACGAATTTGTTGACGTAAATGGACAACAAAGCCGGCACTCAGCTGCGTTTTTGCTTGCCCTCAATGGTCTCAGTGCAAAATGTACGCTTCGTTTAATGGCAACTCGGCAGAATTGTGTATGTTTATTGCATTTTGCATGCTGGCAAATAAATGTCGACTTCCCTCTCACAATCCTGAGCTCGACTTCCCTTTTCAATTTTCCTCTTTATCTCACATTTTTTTGATTGTATACATTGGCTTTCATTTATTAACAAAGTGTGAGTGTGTAAGAGTCTGTATGTGTGTGTGTGTGTGTGTGTTGATTTCTTTGAATTTTTTCTTTATAGCCACCCCTCCGATCAGACCGCAAAAACGTAAAAATTCAACTGGTTTATTTTGCCT
Organism: Scaptodrosophila latifasciaeformis; assembly: GCA_037075145.1. Classification (NCBI taxonomy): domain Eukaryota; kingdom Metazoa; phylum Arthropoda; class Insecta; order Diptera; family Drosophilidae; genus Scaptodrosophila; species Scaptodrosophila latifasciaeformis. The sequence continues at coordinate 353,714 of JBAMCM010000533.1, forward strand.
TGAAATTTACCTTTTGGCTTGCAATACATGAAGCTCAAATAGACTTGATTGGCTCTTCTCTGGACGTGAGTGAATGGATTGAGTCCAGGCTGGATTGACCTCAGAGCTCTGATGAGTTTAGCGTAATTAGTCTGGGTTCTGAGTGCCTGACTTTCAATGAATCCTTTATGCTATTGAACTGGACTTCTTTTTTTATTAGATTTAAAAGAGGAAACCACCTTTTAAAAAAAATTTTCAGCTCTTACAATTTGCTTAGTCTTTCTAAGAACTTGCAGATACTGAAGAAAGTAAATGGTAGTTGTTGAATATAGGTGATTTTTAATTTTCTCTCACAGCTGCGAATTAAGTTGGTAGCCTACATGACGTATACGTAATCTCAATATATTTGACTTTAAGTATCTGCAGCAGTCAGGTTGCCAGCAAAGTTGTGCCTTATCTATTAAATTTCCATGAACGGAATCAATACTTTTACTATTGCTGTAAGCTCCTCTTTCCCTGCTGCTGATATTATTTCCTTTGACCATATGTATGCGAACTTTCTACAGTTTTCGACTTGCACAAAACCCACCGAGACAAAATGCACAAAGCAAAATATTCGCTCAAAGTTTACATTATGCACTCGCATACAGTTCAGTAGAGTCGTTCAGTGAGAGTTTGAGTTGAGTTCCCTTTGGATGCATGGCTGCCTGGTTGTCTATTTGTGGGTCGTCTGTCTGGCTGTCTGTCTTTGATGTGCCTGCAAAATATTCTCTAGTTTGAAATATATAATGGTAACATTGTTAACTAGATAAGGTTTTTGTCTCTGTCTCTTTTCGCCAGCCCAAAAGTAAGGATAACTATTGGCAAAATGATTGAGAGCAGTTGCATTTCATATGCCAATGCAGTTCCGTTGTGCAGAGTTCACTTTGTGCCCACGATTGAACAATTTCTTATGCATTATTTGTGCAAAGGCAAAAAACTAATGTATCCTAGGAGACTCTGAGCTTCCGAGATATTAAAAGAAGATCATTATTGAAGGAAATCCAACATGAAACAGAAATATGGCAAAAGTCTTCCTATTAAAGAAGTTAATTAATCCATGGTTGACACGACGACTGCCAATAAATCTTTCCATGAAATGAACATAAAATTTGACATTGAATACTTTTGTGCTATAAAAACTTTATTTGTATGCATTAGTAGGAAAAACTGATTAGGATTTGATGGCCAGTCAATTCAGCAGAAATAGAGAATTTTTCTGTGATTTTCTTACTCTTATAATTAATTGGCTAGTGGATTTTGCTGATGCCTCCTGGACCAGCAGATTTTACTTTAAGAATCCTTAAAATAGTTTCAGTCTACCCAAATTTTGCCTTTCCATTTTATATTTAACTTTCTCGGAATTTTTCTTTTCCACATTTTTATTTTTCTTTATTTTCGGTGAACTGCTCAATTATTCCAATTTAATGCTGGACTGGTCAAGGCATTTCTTAATAATGGTCCGAATGTTACAAAAAGCAGATAAGAAGAGAAACACAGTAATAGTAAAACTTTTAAAAATTTTTTTATTATTCTTTCTTTTTACTTTTTTATCTTTTTTATTCTGTGCAACAACTGACATTTTTAAGCTAATTTCTGGGACGACAAATAAAAAAAAAATGTTTAAAAGAAAATGAAAAATGCAGTTGAAATCTGGAAAGCTGCAAAAACGTTGATAATTTTTTTTTATCTCTCGTATTTTTTTTTAGTTGGCTTTATGCAAGAACAGAGCCAAGAAATAACTCAATAAGAGCCCTGGGTGAATGACAATAACTTGGCAAGCTGTAAGATATAAATGCTTATGGATATTCTGGACAATAAATTTTGTGCCCAAGCTGGCCAACACAAGCATCGCAGTGGGAATAAAGTAAAACAAGGAATTTAATTTCGTCAGACAATAAGGAAATGGTCTGACCAAACCAAAGAAAGTGAGACTTAAAGATAGACAGATAGAGTCCATCATTAAAGGAAATGAGCCAGGACAAATAAATGTTGGTTCTCTGAGAATGAGTAAGTCTCAGTCTCTGTCTGTATGTGAAGGACAATTGCAAAAATGCAGAGGCAAGAACATTTCTCTGCAAATAAAGCTCATACTCCATGTCCCCTGCTTGGTCTCTGATTTCATGTTTTCCCAATGCTTCTGAGATGTTTGCCACGCCTAAAAGCATGCGATTCCAAACTTTTTGTGCGTTTTTCAGCTGTTCCTACATCTGCTCTGCAGTGACTCTGCTGGTAGAGCTACCAGATTTCTGCATATTCAATGAGTAAAACAAGCAAATAAATTATTCGCTTTCTGGTGATTCTGCCACTTGCAGAAGAGGGCAAACCAAATGCCAAGTATTCAATCAGCCAAACAAGCAGCAATGGAACAAATAGTCGACTATATTGGGAAGAGGAGACACGCTGCAGTTAAAAGTCAAATGGTGCAAACAAAAGTCAACTTCGGAAGAGCAGCAACAACGATAAAGATGGCGGATGGCACAGTGGAAAGAAGCCAGTCAAATAAATACTAAAAGAGGTCAATTAATATTTTCCTTAAAGCTTTTGAAAATACGAAAAGTGTTAAGCCTCAGAGCGAAAGTAAGTAAGTACTGATTTTTTTGTAGAAGCATTCAAAGTTGAACTCTGGCTCTCAAGCCACTGTTTCATTTGCTTGACTTGACACATCTACGAAAATATTAGAGTTCTGGAGTTTGGGGAGCGTGCCTAAAGCGACTTTACTCTAAATCGTTTGCAATCAATCAAAGGCAAATTAAATTTCTTAGGGCCAGTGCCGATTAAGTATTAAATGGTGAGCTTTGCTCTTGAAGACTGCACCACGGACAGCCCGGCAGTTGACGGCAGACGGTGCTGACAGATATAGCAGAAAATTTGGAACTCTGTTGTCTTTCGTTACTTTGTTTATATATTTGGCCTTATCTGCCTTCAAGCTGACATCTAAATGCCTAAGAGTATGCTCCATTTCATTTGCTCCAAGCCATTGCCCAAGAATGCCCAGTGCGAGGCATATAAAACTTCAAATTAATAACTTTGCTGAGCTCTGCTCTATTCTGAGCGGGCAGGGAAGTGTTTGTCTGCCGTCAGCTGAGTGTCATTTCTCACAGTCGTCATAGACTTGTCCTTGTCTTGAACGGATGTGTCACTACACTGAAGAGAGTACGTGTGTGTGTGTGCTTAAGTTGAAAAATTTTTATTGCATACATTTCGGCAGTCATTGTAATTTCTCACTTTGCGGCACGCGTTTTGCCTGAAGTTTATTAGTCGGGCACACGCACCACTGCGTCCAAGTCCTCAGGGTTTCCTCAGATCACCCCACACGTCTCTCTCAATCTGCACTGGCAATTTTTTTTTTTTTTTGGCTTCATTTGGTCTTAGTCTTTGTCGGCACTGCCTCGTCATCATTTTTCGCAGTCAGCCATTTTTTGAGTGAGTGAGTGTAGGGCGGGTGTGAAAGTGTATGTTGATTTTTGCTGGCACATTTAAAAAAATGGCGCGTGCTGCTTTGCAACCGGAACTGACCGCACTGCCGCCTTTTCGAATGCCTCAAATTGTGTCTACTTTCTTGAATTTCTCGCTAAATGAATGCGCGTGTGTGTGTGTTCGTGTGTTAAAAATTATATTAGAACATAAACAGTTTATTTTAATGCGTTTCCTTTGCTTTCAGAACACTACCCGAAATTGCCTCATACACTTATTACCCCGGACACATAAATAAACTCACCAGCAGGCGCCCCATCAGTCTGCTTCAAACAAAAATAAAAAAAGAAGCGCAAAAAAAAAGAGAAGGAATGAAGATGATGAATTGTACTGATGACTCTTTGGGGAGTTTATCCTCTGTTATTTTGTTTCTTTGTTTTGTTTCTGTTTTCTTTTTTTGTACTTCTTTTTATATGGAGAATTTTTGTTAATTTGATTTCTTCATAATCTTTACGCATCTGTCGGGTTTTCTATTTTTAATGGGCAGCGAGTTTTTGTTTCACTGTGACCGCCACTTTGCCTTCGAAATCCAACCATAGCGGGTATTCATTTTAGCCTTTAAGCCGAGCTACCGGTTTCTGTTGTTATTGTTGCTGCCGCTCTTATTTTTTAACGCCTTTCCTTTTTGAGTTGAGCCCTTACAATTTTGTCTTCTATTTACCAGTTTTTGGGGCACACAGTTTATTGGGTAATTAGTCTAATTAACGTAGAAATTTGAAAGGGCTTAAAATGAACTTGGCTTATATTACAGCGTCAGCTAATTAAACTCGTTTTGTTTTTTACTTTTCAACTTGCTCAATTTAAATTCCCAAAAGCACATGCCAAACGTCGGGCGGATTCGAAAATTTTAGAGTTTCTTTTTTGCATTTAAATTTTCAGCTAATTTTCTTCTGTGCTAAGTTTTTTGCTTAAAGTCTTTGCAAGTTGTCCCAATTTTTTTATTTTTTATTTTAGTTCTCAGTTCTCGTCAACTTATTCATAATAAAAGCTGATGTGGCCTCTGGGCTGATGAATGGGTAAGCAACCCATCAGCAACATCATTATGATGCTTCATTGTGGCCAAAATGATAGTCAGAATTTTGTGGACTGAATCAAAAGCGACAGACTGTTGAGCTGTTGGCACTTGTCCGCTATATGAACTTTTGTGTTTTATTACATCATTTTCATAAAGTGCCACTTGGTTGACTCAGTCGGAAGTTGAAGTGGAATTGCATTTGAAAAGAGCACAAGATGCCAACGTGTAATAGAAACCAAAATGCTTGATAACTTCTCAAATAGTTTTACCAGCAACTTCAAAAAAGATAGACTACGAATCAAACTGGCAGAGCGCAAAAAGTACGGAAGACAGAAAAGACTTCAACAATGCAAAAACTAATAAAACTTTTCCTTTTTCCCACACATACGCTGACGTAGGTCCGACTTCTCTGCAGTAAATCAAAACCCAAAGAAAGCTTCTCAATGTCTGCGCAGCCCTAAAACTGCAATGTTCAACTGGCACTCTATCCATCTTTCCCTATTTTTCTACACTCTCTCCTTCTCTTCTCTACTCTTCTCTTCTGTTCAGTTTATTTTTCAATCTTTTTGGAATAGGCCAGTTACGTGAGTTACCTGTACTAACAATTTATGCACTCACCGCATGCCAAGAGGTGGCCAAAACTATGACTAAAATTGTCCCCCCCCAGTGTTCGGACTTGGATGATAAAGTTTTGCCAACAGTGACGAAGTACTAAAATCACTGAAAAAAAATCTTGAATATAATTAATAAAGAGAATTTTAAATTAAGCTTAGTCTTCAAAATTTAGTAACAAAACTAAATACAATATAACGTTTTTTTCGGAATTCGTCGAAACACAAAATAATTTGTGGGAATTCAATTAAAATTTGCTGGAAAAAATAGTTTCTTTTTTGGTGAAATTTGTATTCCATTTAAATTGCTAAAAATTCAACAGTGTCATAAAAACAAATCTATTTCATGGCCACTAATCGAGCTGCATTTGAATTGACAGCTTAATCATTTCCAAAATAAAAAAGCAAAGAGTATTAAAAATTGAATGAAAACAATTAAGTCACTGTGATTTTTTCTCCAACACAAAGCAAACATGCACTTGAACAGTTGGCCAACGGAAGTTCGTGGCCCATAATGGCTCAAATCTGAATTATGCGGCAAAAAAAAAAAGAACTAAAAGAAATCACTTCCAAAGAGAGAAGAGAAAATATAAAAGGGGCGAAAGCTGTTCAGGCAATGCAAAATGACAAGCGGACATCCGACATAGGTCAGGAGAAATCAGCAAACCAGGTAGGCAGACCCGGCAAAGTGAAGCCAACAGAGTTGGGGTAGACTTCTGGTGGGAGGCACTGGCACTAGCACTGCCTTACGCTAAGTACATGACCGAATCTGTGAGCCATAAAGCACTTGAGTGCCACTGCAGCAGAGTCACTGCTGATGTCGTTGTCCTTTGCTATAAACTTTATCAATTATGCAAATGGCAAATTTAACACCTCACCACGTGCCACATACACATACGTACCTGGTTGGGCTCTGGCCCGGGGTTTGCCTTGGGCTTGGGTTTTGAGGCCCTTGGTCGGGCTATAAATCTTGAGCAATGTAACTGCAACGCGGTGGCTTGCCCTTTGTCTGATGCGGGGGAGGTGGTTGCAGGTTTATATAAAAATTGCATGAAGCACACAATGCCAAAGTAAAGTAAAGAAAAGAAAAGAAAAGCCGCAATGAATTTCAACTACTTGGAGTGTGTGTAGAGTAGAAAAAATTTTTAAGTGCTGCCAATGCTGTTTAATTTCACAACCGGATATCACGGCAAAGTGGATTTTTCCGTCAAACATAAAAGCAAAGTTTCATTTCGTTGGCCATAATTAAGCAAGCAACAAACCGGAATATTTCAGTAAGACAGAAATTGAGTAAGGTGCTTGACAAAAGCCTTTTAGCGAACAGGGTGAGAAATTCTTTGAAATACGAAGATAAAGTCCTAAGATTCAAGGAAATGAGCTCAAAGAAGAGAATCTTTTGGATTTATAAATCCATTGTGGCTATAGATTTCATTCAATTGAATTCCAAGAAATTCTGATATGATTTTTGATGCTGATGCTGTTTGCTATAAAAACATAAATCGATTCTTGGTAAAATAATTCATAAGCAATCCACATTTCTTGGTTCCTTTGACCAAAGAACTAGTTAGGCCGAGCACAGAATCTCGAATGATTTTCTCTACATTTGATATGCTGATAAGATGCGAGAGTTACCAGAGCACCTTTAAAATGGGCGATTGTGCATAATGAAAGTCCGAAAATGGCTATAAAATGTTCGAAGAGTATCCATAAATTTATGCAAATGTGTCGTTTTCTGTGAACTGCCTTAGGTGCCATGTGTGTGTGTTAATATTGTACACGAAAATTAAACACAAATGTCTGCTGGCTATTCATTTAAATATATGTGAAATGAAAATGCGCAAAAAAAAAAAAAACATTCAGAAATACAGAAAATAAAAAAAGCGAATAAGGAAAACAATCAAACTCGTCGAGAACCTGAATATGAAGTCCAGATGAAAAGCACGGCAGCATTTTCATAATTCCTTTTGCATTCGCTTACATAAGCATTTATCTTTCCTTTACTTTGGGTATTGAGGTGTATGTGTCTGTGTGTTTGTATTCTTTTTGCATTGCTATCGTTACGTAAAACGCAGAAACTCCCTCATAAGTGTGGCTCATCCTGATCTTCTTTGACATTCCTCGAAGAACCAAAAGACCAAACCAAAGGCAGTCGTCAGGGGAGAATACCGAAGACAACAGCTGCCGTGGCTGTTCAGTTGTGCTTGGCACAATTGCTGAGCTCAGCACAAAATGCCTTCGTTTATAATATTTAAATGGCCGGAAGCGGAAATTCGTAACGCCAATGCATGAACATATATGTCTGTGTGCGTGTGGGTGTATGTGTGTGCGTTATTCTTGCATATTTGATTCCATAAGAACCCTTTGCATGTCGCACAGTATTTGATAAAAGTTGCATGCCTGCATGCTAAATAAACGCCTCAGGCTCTGGCTACCATCCTTTTCTCTCTCTCTCTTTCTCTCTCTGTGAAACATAGAAAGGAATCGCTTGAATGTTGATATGCCTAAAACTCATAAGCCTTAGACGCAAAATGTCTACACACAATCAAAGAAAGAAAGGAATACAATAAAAAGAACTCCTGGTGTTGCTGTTGTTTTTCCACTGTTGTTTATTTAACCAGATGTTGGCCAAGTCTTGGATAGAAAGGGTTCTGGCGAGGACGAAGAAGTTCTATACCAGTTCCCCGTTGATATAGCAAATTATAAGAACAACATGTCGAAGACTTCCTGTCGTGAGCGCACGGGCATCTGAATGAAGGCAGCTTGTTTGCATATCAAGCACAAGATGAAATACACATAAAAAATGGAATACAAATCATCGAAGATCGCATACTCTTTTCACTTTACATTTTGTCAAAGCCCTCGAAGCTTAATTCTTATGTGCAGGCTCTTTGGGAGACGTTTATCCTCATCTTTAATATTTCAAAAATTATCAAATCAAATTGTTCAAAACTAATCCAAGTTATTCTGAAACTTTATTATATAGTAGTATGATCAAGACGAAATATAGCTTCACTGAAAAATCTACAATTAAAAAGCGGTTTGATTCATATTTCGTTTTATTTTGATAGCTAAGAATTTTCTGACGCTTCTTAGCTTTTTATGAAATGAACTCACTTTTTGCTTTGCGAAGAGTATATAAAAAAAAATATATACATAGAGGACAAATGCCCACAAGCTGACCAAATTGTTGGCTTGTTTATTTTTTGCATATACCATTTGATTTTTTTTATTGTTGAAAAAAAAAATACCTTCACAAAGTACAAAGGAATATTTGTGTGACTTTAATGGGAACGGGAAAGCACCAAAAGAAGTTCCTTATTTTTAAATACATAGCAACAATCTTTGGACTTTAATTTCATGTCATTGGGATCGGTGCTTTGTAGAAAATTAAAAAATACCTAAAATTCTTCTCTTTCAAATTGCATTAAGGAACTGAAAGTCATAGTCCATCTAAAGGCAACTCAAGTTGGACGAGTTCATTGACTTATGGTTGTTTACCCAAAGACATGCGAAAGTCATGTACTGGCAATGTCCATGTACTTGATATGAAACTTGTTAAGTATTTAAATCAAGGTCGTTAGAAATACCATTCACACATTTTCCGTTGCCACTTGTTCGTATTTCTTTCCTTTTTTGTTTTTGATGACATTGACGCTTGGGCATCAATTATGTTGGGTCTCTGTGGCAGGGTTAGATGATTTAGTTGGACTTGGGCGTGTTTAAAAACTTGGCGCAATTTGCACCAACATGCAATTTGCAAATTATTTTCACATATTTCACTCTCTCGTTTTCACTTGCAGCAGGCTTGTGCTCTCTTTCTCTCACTCCCCAAGAGATGCTCATTAGTTTCTGCATAGTTGTTGGCAATACCATTCCGCTTCTATCTGTGTTGGCGAGTGTGTGTGACTTTTCATATTGGCATGCAAATGTGCAGTGGCACGTACATTTCCCATACGAGACATCTCCAATATCCTATTCATTAAAATTAATGATAACGATTTAACTTGAACCTTCACATTTGCATCTCTTCCTGTATCTCTCTGTCTCTCTTCTGGCTTGTCAACTTGGATATTTATACATTCTTATGAAATATTCACTCTTAGTCGACAGAAAACAGTTGGCATGACTTTTCTCTGCCAGTAAATTGTCGTATGCAATGAGCTTTCGAATTGCCAAATCAACTCAATACGCAGATGATTGTCAATTGATATTTCGAAGAAGCCAAAAATATTTAGTTAAATCTGGAAAAGCTTAATGAATTTTGTGTCTTGGTCTTCGCAGAGATCGCCTTACTTTGATTTTTAATGAATAGTAAAATTTTTAATAATTTAAATATTTTCTGATTAAGTAAATTTAATAATTTTTAATTATATTTGGGTATTCGAGCAAAATAAAGAAGCTACACAAATTAATATTGCATTTTTTGAAGGAAAGTTACCCCTTAAAAAATGGGGAAAATTTTATAAATTACAAAGTGAATACTCATGTAAACTGCCGAAGGACTTTCAATGTTAATCCACTCACTCACTTTTCCTCTGTTTTTCAACTGATTCTCTCTGGTCATGTTTGTGGATAACTTTTTCAATTATGCGAGTAGCCAAAGAAATATGAAATTAATTTTATACATAGAGTTTATGACCTTCAATGTTTACTATTATATTTGCTGAAAACTGCATCCTCTTCTATTTTTTTCCATTTTGAGTATGCTTTTGGGTTTCTCTTAAAATATATTTATATATTTTTTAACTGAACCAAAGTGAAGTTAAGTGAAATATAACACATAGAGAAGGATGCACTTGTGTTCCCTTTTTTGGCCAACAGCTATTGATAACTTTTTCCCCAACACTTGCCTTTTGCCGGCTCAATTCACAAATGTGCCATAAAATATATGAAAAATACATTTTCCCTACTCTTAGCCAATCGTTTGGCTACTGTTGGGTAGAACTCTTTGCTCGCTTGTCTCATCAATTATGCTTATCAAGCCAATGAAGGGTGGAACTTTAGTTTTTATTTCAGCTTCTCTGCTTTCTCTGAGTGACCAATGGCTGCAATGGCTTTTTGGCCCTGAACACCTCAACAACAGTTTGTTGATAGTTCAGTTGCAGAAATAACAACTGATTTGAGTGCAGTCGACAGGTAATAAATACATAGTGCTAAAAACAATTTATGTTTTTTTTCCAGTTTGTTTACTTCCACTAACCTTGGTTTTTTTTTCGTTGATGATGATGAGGACAGGGGCTGTGAAAAGCTCTCTGTGAAATTGCTTTGTGTTTTCTTTAAGTTTGCATTTTTAGAAAATATGCACTCCACGTGGCATTCCAATCAATTACACGGGTGGAACCCATGGCAAAGCGGTAAATTGACACGCCCACTTTGTTTTAGATTTGCTCAAGTGAACTGACAATAGAAAACAATAATTTCTGGTAACAAAACATGACAGCTAACAACTTAATGCGAACACAAGCGCATACGAAGCAGAATATGTGAATTCGTGAAAATGTGTGCCAGTTCACATGACCACGCTGCGTATGAGCAATGCGCGCCATTTGAATGATTGTTTTGGGCTGGTTTGCTTAGTTGTTAGGTTTGTTGGCTTGTTTACTTGCTCGTTATTGGGGCGGTTGTTATGAGAAGAACTTGTTCTCTCCCCACCATTCCCCTCACCCACAAAACGTACTTTGATTACAGTTATTGCAAGTTACTCGATTGAGTTTCCCATTCCAAATATCACACCCTTTTTCAATTCATTTTCAGGCACTCAAAATCAGTTACATTGATTTAAAATCCAATGGAAATATTGATTACAGCTATTAAGTACTTTAAGCACTTTATAGCGAGGTGCGGAGAGGAAATTCTTTCTATCCTGCTTTGGAAATTAAATCAGAGTTCTACCTTTTTGGTAACCTAGGCACCACTGTTTACATGTAGATGAGCCAAAAAATACAAAGCAATATAATCAAAAATTTTATCTAAAAACATATATTATTGGCAATGTTTTGCATTGCTTAAAATTGGGGTGAGCTGATCACATATTGCACCATGTGATATCATTAAAGTTAATGCATTGGAAAATTCGATTATTTACAATTTTTATAACTTAACATAAATTGATGTCAACGGCTGAGCTTTTAAGCAAACAGCCACACCACAATATCGAACCGGCCCATTTTTAAACCAAACCAAAGAACTTGGCTTAACAGCTGTCAACCCAAAAGGGAGCAAGAGCGAATGAGTGTGTATGGGAAATTCTGAAAAATTGGAGAGTGGTTGGGGGTGCTTCTGATGTCTGTATTACTTAAACATTTTTATTTGTTTAATTTAAATGTCAAATGCCATGGCCATTAAAGTTTGACGCGCTTATTTTCCAATTGGCAGGAATCGTGAAACTTTTTAATCAAAATTGTAAGGCAAAATAAGAAAAACGTAGTATTCAATCTTTCAAACAATGGGGACGTCGTCAATGTTCCAATGTCGAAGTATTTCGACACACTCAACTCGAGGCTGTCAACAGCCAATTTCGCAATTTCAGGCTAGCTGCAAAAATGTTCTGGCAAAGAGAGAAAAGTTTGTTTTTATTTTTTTTTTCTTTCTTTCTTTCTTTTTTTTTTAGCAACTAACCAAACCAACTGAGCCCAGAACGAGTCCAGTCAGAATGGACGAAAGTGTGTGTGTGTAATTGGGGGCTGGGTATGTGTTCACTATAATTTCTTGTTGAAATTTCTCCATTACTTTTGCAGTGTTCAATGTTTTACTTTTATGCTTTATAGGCCACTGCTGGGCAGGGGGAATGTGAAGAGTGGTAATGGTGGGGTTTGTTGTTGCCTGTATGCTCCGCTTATTGCATGGAAAATTTACTCAGGGTTCATTTGATTTGGGCTCAAAACTTTGTTGGCCACAAAAGTTTGCCTGCCGTTTGGCGAGACCAAAAACTGTACCAAGTGGCATTTGCAAGTCAGAATCGGAGTGTTGGAATGTGGAAATTTGCGTCCTATAGCTGGGCTTTCGATGGTGATGATTGTGCCCGGCGTTCAATGCACTTGATTTCGTGCAGAGAAAAACTTTTTCTTAAACCAAAGCAAAAAAACAAGCAAGAAAAATCATTTATATATTGAAAGGCACGAATATGGGTGTGTGTATATTTTGAAAAAGAGAAGAAGAAAAAAAATTGAAGCGAAAAGCGTTGGAGTGATGGACTGAAGAGGAGAAAGTGCAGTTAAAACTGCCAAAAGCTCTTGCCAGAAATGAAGAAAAAAAAATGTCAAAATGTAATTGGCGTCCGGCTGAAAACACAACGGCAACAACAACAACCGAATTCTACTAGGCAATTGCTTGAGTTCAACGTATATTTGTGTGATTGTGTGTGTGAGTGAGTGGGAGCCAACAATGGCGTCCAATTATAAGGCCTGACGGAGTGATTTTCTCCCTTCAACATTGAATTTGATGCTTGGTGAAAAGCTCAATTGGCAAAGGAAAAATTGAAAAACACGCCACACTGAAAAGCCGCAGGCCAGCAAATTTATTTGAAATAGAATTTCACAAATCCAGTAATCAAACAAGCCAGTGAAATTAAACACATTTGTTATTTTAGTTATTATTTAAATTACATTTATTTTCTCTTGATAATCACTTGATTTATTTTTTTTTTGTTTTTTTTTTTCGAATTGTTTTCTTTATGCTTGTAATGCATTTTGGTTTATTAGTTTTAATGCAAATGCGTTCTTATTTTCATTGGAATTTTGTTTGTATTTAATTTAATTTATTTCATTTTATTTTTATTAAATTCATTAAAGTGTTATTTTAATTTTACAAGATATATTTTTGTTTTTTTTTGTTTTTTCTGTCGCATTTACAATGAAAACTTGGGAAATTTACTTAATATTTTTGTTTTTTTCATTCTTTCATATCGAATACTGTACTTGCTATTTTTTCACACATTCTTTTTTTAAAGGTTTGTTTTTTTTTTTTAATTTTATTTATTATTATTTAGTTAATGGCCTTTATCAACCATTGAATACATTTAAGATTTCTTTTAAATTAAAATATTTACAGTGGAAGTGCTTAACAGTGAAAACAAATTCATATATTTTTTTAGAGTTTGTTTTTTTTTATTTTTTATTTTTTTTAATGATTTCATGAGAGCATACACATCAATGAAACTATTATTGGATTTATACTTTTGGTTTTTGTTTTAATTTATAATTCTCAATAAACTTCTATTATCTCTATTTTTGAATTTCACACATATTAATGGCTTTAATTTTTATTCATATATTTTATCGGCATTGCATATTATTTTAAATAGTATATCCTTTTCTTTTGTATGCATGTAGTTTTTTTTTTATCAGTTTTGAAATTTTCTTTTTTATACAACAATTGTAAGAGCTGACAAGGAATGTGAGTTTAGTGTTTCTTTGTTTTTTCCTGCTTTCCTTAAATATTACGATATACCAATTACAATTTCTTTATATATGTACCATTGATTTAGGTTAATATAATTTGTGTTTGCTCCTTTAATGGTTTGCTTAAGTTCGAACAGTCGCGAAATTGTACACTTTTTATTACGTAGATTTTCTGTTCTGGCTGAGGTTCTTTAGGATAGAGAAAAGAGAGTTCAAAGAATTTTAATAGGAGTTCTCAATGATTGTACTAAGAATTTTTGTTTTTTCATTTTAAATAATAATAAAATTCCAAAGGGAATCGGAAATGCTTAAAATAAAATTAAAACTTATATATTTTTTTTAATAATTATTTTTTATAGCCAATTGAAATTGTGAATTCCATCTGTAAGCTCTGAGCTTTTCTCGTAAAATCAAAATATTAATAAAACTTGTTTATCTCTTGTGTTGTAGTCTCATTTTTCCAATCTTTCCCATTTTTCCTAGGTTGCGAACTAGACTGACCATTGGGGACGGGTGTGGATGTAGTCGGTGTGTGTTTGTGACATCATTTTTATTTAATTTTTTTCCAGAAAGGTGTCAGTGATATTCCAGATTTCTTATTTTTCTTTTTAAATGTTGAAAGTGATCTGCTTGTTGTGGCCTTTGTGTGTTCATTTCAAAGTTTCGTGATGACAGTTTTTTTTTATTATGTCTCCGTTTGGGTTTTGCCACAACTACAATGATGATATTTCAGTCAGTTCAGTAAGATTTTTTTGTTTTTTGTTTTCCTTTATTTACACATATGTATTTTTAATAATTTGTAATTATGTTTTGTTTGGGTATCCGCATATGTTTCATTATGTGTATACGCACATGCCATTTGCAGTAAAACGTATTTACAAACTAAAAATGCAATTAATTATTAATAACCCAATTAATTTTCATAGTTTCTTGTTCTTCATTCACTTTTTACTCTTTTTATTGTTGGTGTTTTTTTATTTTTGTATTTTTATTCCAATTTGTATGCTGTAACATTTACAATAACATTGTCTTTTACTTTTTGTTTGTGGACTGAAATTGGCTACTTATGCAAATTTTATTTTATATGACATTATTTTCTCTCTGTGTGTGAGTGTGTGTGAGTGTGTTTATTTTTTATGAATTCCTTTTTTTTCAAATTTGTATGAATTTTTAAGCATTTTGTTTTTAGTTTTTTTCTTTTTTGAATAGTAAAAGTCTGTGAAGCAGATTTTATCTGTACTTGTTCTTCTCAACTTTAGAATCAAATTAGATTGGTCAATAAAAAAAAGAACAGGGTTAAAGAAAAGTTGCCAATAAAATAGCATTTTCATGTGAAAATTAAAAAAAAAAATTGTAACAATAAAACATTTAATTATGGAATGGATTTCTTAAGTTTTCTTTGTTTTAAATTTTAACTAGTATTTTAAACATTAATTAATGAATATTTTATAAATACATAAAAAATGTAATTTACTCTGTACACAATTATGAAAAATGTTTTCAACTAAACTTTAACTTATCTAAATTTCATGTAAATGCCTTGCACACACATTTAGATTCTGATTATTTTAAGTTTATTTTTCTTCTTTTTTTTACATCTGAATATCCTAAAAATTAAAATTTATACTAAGGTTTCTTCTTTTATTTTACGTTTCTGTTCGTTTATTTATTTAATTTTGTATTATATTTATTTAATTTGGTTTTGTTTTGTTCTGTTAAGTACTAAAGAACATTTAAAGAGCTTAAATAGGATTTGTTTTTTTATCTGATTTTATTATTTTTTTTATTTTTTTATTTTTTATGTATAAGTTACTATCTTTCCTTTTTGTTTGCGCTGTAATTTTGTGTTTCAACTTCTTTAGCATTTAAAAGTCTTAAGTCAAGAAAATGCATCTGCAAGCAAAATTCGAGAATGGAAAGACAGAAAAAGAAAAACAATTTTAATTTCAATGGGGCAAGGGAAATCTAAAAATTTCCAACTGTCTGTGTATTATTGTAATTTGGAAATATAGCCAAAGGTGTATACTCACCTCACAACGACTGTACTCAGCAGGACGCAGGGCGCCAACATCGACCTAAATATGTGCGTAATACGATCAGCTGAGGAGGTCTTGCGACGTGAAATGGCCGCCATATTGTCGCCTGAAAGTGACAGCGAAGGCAAATATATAAATTGTGAATTTATTTTGTCTTGTCTGTAGCGTCGTCTAAGTTGGACCAAAAGCATCAAGAATCTCGGTGCATTTCCATTTAAATATATAAAAGACCAACAGACAACGGGGCAGATGCAAATCAGGAAAGAGAGAGAGAGAGAGAGTTGCAAATGCTGGGCCAAGATTGCAAGCGGCTTTGTTGCTTGGTAAAGCAATTTGCATATTTTCATTTACACTTCGTATCATTATTATTATTATTAAATGCGCGAAATGGCTATTTAAATGCAAAAATCACAAGAAATTCAATTTGGCCGCAAGGCCAGTCAAATTGCAAATTGCTCTGGCAACAGCAGATGTCTCACTCCAGCCCACTCTTTATTCCTCTTTCAAGTCATCTTAGTGCATTTGGCCAGTTGATTGTATTAAGCCATGGGAACTGCCAGCTGGGTCAGGGTCTACTCACCTTTTGAGACAAAGACATAAATGCTCGCTGGTTCGGTGTTGCTGGCCGAGCAGGTGTAATTACCGGAGTCGGTGATTTGTGGCTCCCGTATGATTAGACGGCTCTGTGTGCGTGGACCCGGTGTTGTCTCAATTGAAATGTCTCGTCTGGAGTCATAATAGTTGATGAGACGATCGTTCTTCTGCCAGTACACATACTGCGGTGGTGTGGGACTCTGAAAATAATTATATAGTATTTTGTTCGGAATAAGTACGGTTTCACTATAGAAATTCCGAAAATTTAAGAAAAACGTTTACATTCAAATCATAATTTAAACAAAATTGTTTGATATGAAATTCTATTGGATTTTTGGAAACTTTTGCTTTGATTGATGGATTTAGGTAACCCAATTTCTATTTTCGGCAAATATGCCGTGAGTGATGGAATTTTTAGGTAGGTTATAACCTGATTGAATACTTGACTTTTTCCATTTACAGCACAAAAACTGTAGCAGAAGTCTAACCAAATCGCAAACATTGACCATTTCTATTTTTTTTTCCTATTTTTTTTTTTATTTGGTCAATAGTGACAATTTCAAAATCTACAAACAAAAATGCTAGGGCCACCTGAGTAGTGAATTGCTGGCAAACTTGTCAAACTTACCTTTTCAATAATGCAAACCAAATTGATTGTTGAGCCCATGTCGACATGCAGCTCTCCGGAGCCGAGTATGAAGGCCTCTGGCACAACCACTTGAAGATTCACAAAGTGCGAAATGATGCCGGTTGGAGTGGATACCTGAGGAAAATAACCAAGAAGTGGAAATGTTGAATTTACTATTTGAGTATGGCAAGGTCATAATCAACTTCAATGTTAATGCATCAGTAAGTTCTGATCGGAAGATTCGAAATGTGCTTCGTTCTTTCTTTCTTTTATTGCCTGCACATTTTGTATTTTCTCTGGTTTTTTGTTTTACGCTTCCCATTTTGATGGCCAGAAATGTTGCACTCATTGAAATGCAAATCAAACAATTTCAATTTGGCAAACAAAAACGAAAAATTTTCTATATACTCTGCTAAATGGAAAATTGCTGGCGTTTCCTACACGTATCTGCCATCGACTCTCCGCTTTGGCTCTGTCCGGCTTGGCTTTGGATGAAATATCCGACAGGAATTGCACTGAATGCAAAAGGAAAATAATCATTTCAACATATTTGCATGCAATGCTCATCCGAACATCAGCCAAGAGGGAGAGTGATAGCCAACCAAGGAACTGAAATAGTTGTCTGGTACGGCCAAGGGGAAAGAGAACAGAGCAGGAGAGCATATGCTCTCCTAGTGACACTGACAACGGTACTGGCATGTGACTTATATTGAAATTGCATGCAAACAATTTTGAAATTGAAGCTACGTTTTTTGGCAACTACTCTAGTCAGTCCTGCTCCTTTCTGGCCCGGCTAACTTCAACTTACTCTTCATTTGCCAGAGTTGCCAAGGCCCTGCAGTTAGCATTATATAATCAAACAGGCAAATGCTTGGACATTCGGACTCTAGGAAGCATCGTCAGCCAAGAGCTTCTCTCTCCGGACCTTCCAGTTGCTCGAGCATCATGAGTGGCACTTGGTCTGTTGCACACACACAGAGTTACAGCCAAGTGTCCATTTCAGCAGAACCTAACTTTATTCTTCTTTTCCTACAAGTCGCTTCCGTTGACTTTGTCTAAGAGGCACGTGGCTTTACGTTTCGGCTTGTATTACTTGTATCGTGGGTATACTCTACTCTGTGGAAGTTTCTGACTTATCCTATTCGATTTGAAAATTTCATGAGATCTGCAAACATTAAAAAGAAAGTCTCGGCCAGACCGTTCATAGAAATATAAATTGAAATAATTAAAACTAAGCTTGGTTTTTGAGAACATTCATTATATTTAGCCTCTTAATTATGTCAAGTGATTTATGGCAAGCAAAGAGCATGTATGTTTCGACTTTCTAAAAATAAGAAATTTTTATTGAAATTCTTCTTCTCGGTTTTGTCCTTGGGGTCACTAACGCTGTCCTAGCTTTCGCATACATCAATGCAAGGCTCCATGTTACAGAGTGTGTGTATTCCTTAACATGCAAGTCACTTGCTAAATTTGTCAATGTCCAGTTTATCTGACAGTGCCAGTGGCTGAGATTCGCCTGAAACCCCACCTAGACATACAGAAGCAGAAGGCCTCACCAACCCTGCTGATTTCTGGGCCTGACTTGCTATGGCAGCTGGACAACGTTTGTGCTGTACCCTTCAGCCAATCAGTCCATCAGGAGGCAGCTCAGTCAGCCCAGTCATCCAGTCACATCTGTCAAGCCAGTCAGGTTGACTGCCCGACCACCGCCCAGGCCGTGTGGTTGCGTAAAAATAAATCGAATTTGTGCATAAAACTGCATTTACATATTGCAATTAAAAAAAATACAAATAAAAGTAAGTAAAACTTGCGCTGGGTGTATAAAGAATAAAGAATAAATGACAGCACTTTCGCTTTACATAAAACCAACAAGCCCCAAAAACCTCAATATTGCGTGAGCCAAAAACTCACACACAGGCACGCACCCAAACAAATTCACAGAGACATATGCAAATGCACTTTAGTTTATTTCAACTGTGCTGCATGCATAAATAATTACTTAAAAAAATACAAGAGAAACGAAAAACTACAAAATAAAAGAATGTCATCCCTCTAGGCATTCTGCCACTTGCTTTCCGAGATCCCCGCTCCCACTTTCACCGTCGCAACTCACCTGACATTCGTACATGCCGTGATCCCGACGCTGTACAAATTTTATCTGCAGTGTCCACATATTCGAGCCAGGCGTGTGAAGTATCGCAAAGCGCTCATCATTTGTATAAAGTTGGGCCCCGGAGGATAATATGTGCCAGTCCCGACGGCGTATCCATGAAATTTGATTCTGTTTTTTGTAAAAAGGTTTAATTTTTTAATTTTCGATTTTGATATTTTGTATTTATTAAAAATAAGCATGCAAAAGAAAATAAAAATTGCGAGCAAGTCTTTAAATTTTTAAAATTTGCAAAGGGTTTCAGTATTTATTCTGGAACTAGTCTGACCATAGTGTGCCGTATGGGATTGAGATATAACATCTGATCGAATTCAAGAAAAAGGAAAACCTGAATATTTCATTGAAATTGAAATTGAGGTCCTTAATAAAAGTCTTTGATCGAAAAATTGTTAAGAATTTTATTTTTATTTCTACTTCCTACTTGATTCAAATTAATAAAGTATTTTTGGCTAGGTATTCATCCCCAAACGCCCATTGGTTTTACAGTGAAGTGTTGCCTGTTTACAGCCCATAGACCATTTTTGCGTTTTGTAGCACCTCTTTTTCTCGGTGCATTAGTAGATTTTGTTGTAGCGGTTGTGGTACTAGAGCCTCCACCATCGCCTTCTTCCGCATCAGTGGATTTTGTAGAAGCGCCTTCACCATCAGCAGAAGAAGTTGTTGAAGAGGTTGTGGTACTAGGGCCATCACCTCCACCACCGCCTCCACCACCGCCTCCACCACCACCGCCTCCACCACCGCCACCTCCACCACCGCCACCTCCACCACCGCCTCCTCCACCACCGCCTCCTCCACCACCGCCTCCTCCACCACCTCCTCCACCTCCTCCACCGCCACCACCTCCTCCACCACCGCCACCTCCACCACCTCCTCCACCTCCACCACCGCCTTCACCATCGCCTCCACCATCGGGATAATCTGGAGGATAATCAGGAAAAGGTCCTGGATACGTTTTTTTTGGGATATAAGTTGGATACTCAGTCGCCATTGTTGGAAGCGTTGAAGGTCGGAAATCTGGAAACAATGCATCCCATATATATCCATGTTGTTGTTGATTCTCATACTTGGCTTTCGCACACTTGCGCCAATTTAAATTATAATTATATCCATAACCACATGTACGTGTTCTTGTTTGATGTATTGTATCACTGTATTTATTTTCTATTATCGGTATTCCAAATAAGTCTCTCAATGGTATTAATCCGCTACTTATCTCGATATTGGACATTTCCAACAACTAAAAGTCTCCAACTGAATGACGTTTTTTTTTTTGCTGACGTTCCAAACGATATTTCATCATTTGAGCAATTGATTTTACTAACCAGACTATTGCCATAGCAAATTGTGTTAAATATTTCGTAACAATTAAAGTGAATTATTTAATTCGTCAAGCCTTTTAATTAGACTTGCTTTTTGGGTTTCAAAGATTTCAAACCCTTCGATTACTATCCCATTAACCCAATTCATAACTTGCTAATTGCTATGAGATTGCAAGTAACACATTTTTTGAATATTTCACAGCTTCCAATTTTTTAAGAATTTATATTAGTTAATTGTTTTGATTAGGCTGCCAGCTGGCGAATCAAAATATATTTCAAATTATTTAAGTCGTTGCAAATTACCTACTTCAATTTATTTATTTATGTGTTTATGTGAACAAAATGGAAGACTTTTAATCTCTTAAAATATTTATTTATTTTTTTTTTTGTATTGTTGATGTTGTTAATTTTATACCGCCCTAATCATCAGGGACTGTCATTTGCGTGACAAATATGGCGTTTAATTGCTTGTTAGCAAACTGAATGTCAAACAAATGTACAAAAAAAAAAAGAGAAGCCATAGCAAAAAATTGTGATGGCATGACAAACAAATTCAA
The DNA here is from genome assembly GCA_037075145.1 of Scaptodrosophila latifasciaeformis. Lineage (NCBI taxonomy): Eukaryota > Metazoa > Arthropoda > Insecta > Diptera > Drosophilidae > Scaptodrosophila > Scaptodrosophila latifasciaeformis. The sequence continues at coordinate 374,538 of JBAMCM010000533.1, forward strand.
ATGGAGCTAATTCCATTTGTACGGGCCCAGAATACAGCGGGTACTCGGCCTTCCGCTGCAAATGGAGCTCATTTCAAATAACCATTTGTATTCGTATTTTTCTGCTTAACTAATTATATTTTTGCGTGCCACATTCAAAGAAATAAAATGCCAAACAACTTGAATGTATACCATAATTAAAACTATACGGACAGGAAAAACTAATAATACAATTACAAAATATTTACAGATCTACCAAAATATACATAGTTTTCAAATATAAAAAAACCTATGTCAAAAAAAAAGTGGGATGCACATAAAATATATTACTTAAAATTATAATAAAGTATGATATGGTTTCGGTTACTCTAAAGCTCGAGCACAATTAAAATTGCAAAAACAAACCCAATTTACACCCACTCTATCCACGCCGGAGACCTTGCAGACGAGGAAGGCGGTGCCACCCAACTGGACGGTCGTATTGTGTGCCATCAGCTGTAAGTGAATTGGAGAAAGAAAGACAAAAAGGAAAAGAGAACGGAGAACGGAGAACAGAGAAAACGCAAGACAAAAAGTTAAAAGTTCATTTTTTATTATGCTGCAAGAGGGAGAAGAAAAATACAAAAAACAAAACCGAAAAGTATTTTTTCATTTTATTTTCTTTATATTCTTTTGTTGTTCGGCCCCTGCTCCCCTTGTTCAATTAGTCAGCAAAAAATCGGTCTGTGACCACCATACATAGTTATTTACTATATGCTGAAGACAAGGGCAGCTTAGTGTGTTTTTGAAACAATTTTTTTTTGTCCTTAGCCCTCAATAATATTTACTCAGAGCTTTAGATTATTTGGACTCAGGCATTTTAATGTTGGGTTCTGTGAACGTTTCGAGTTAACCTCGGTATGCCATCATGATGTATCGTTTTGTCAGGACCTTTAAGTCTGTGTGTGGGCTGTCGTACGGTTTCTGGGGTGCACTTGCTATTTGGATAATTAGATTCGAAGCCAACGCGAATGAAATATAAATAAGCACTAAAGATTAATTAGACTTGGGGTCTCGTCTTCTTCATGCTGTATGGTAATTAGCATAAGCGTGGCATAGTCTATTTGTTTGCCACCAGCGTGGCCAGCTCTTCTGTCAGTCTGCCATTGCCACTATTCATTCGTATAAATTAACATATTGAACAGGACCAGTCAGGACCGCAGCAGAGGAGTAGATAATAGTTTATTTCATTCACACAAAAGACATAGACTGACAGGGGGACGAAAGAGAGTGCATTCAAGTCGATTGTCGTTGGTAATGCACATAAAGGCGGGCACAAGTGCTCTTGACATGTTTAGTTAAAGAGAACCAAAAGCGACACAGTATAGAAGCTTTGCGGGCCTTAGTTTGAGCCACAATCAAAATGAAGTCAGTCAATGCAATTTGAAATACAAAAATTTAAATAACACTTCATTGCATTTTCGGTTTTATTTGAATTGTGATTGACAGTCTGTTTAAGATTTACTTACCTCGCTGTCCTCGAACATTGGACTGTCACTGGAATCAAGATTGTTATCCAATTTTGAGTCGGGATTTATACCGCCGCGCATCCATAGTTTCTTCCAATCGTTATCTGTGAGTATTGACTTTTGATCTGCGGATGTAAGAAAGAAGACCATTGAAGACATAAGCAGTAAGGTAAAGAGTAAATTCCTTCTTATTTCATCAAATGTTAAAATGAAAGACGGAGTAATTCCAGTAAAACAGTTAAGAGAACAAAAAAGTTGCTGAACGCAAGTCAAGTGTAATTCATTTTAATTGTGCAAGTGCAATTGCACTTGCAATTTCAAATTGAGCACACAGTTTTTGTATTACTACCTAAGGAGTTGAGTTCTTGGAATTTGTGTCAGCTGTCTTGGGCAACGCCATTTTTGTATAACTAACCACTTTCTTCCTGTCAGTCGATTCATACTATCGAGCGGCGGTATTGTTTTTCTTGCCAAGACTTTTTAGTGTACATTTTGATTGGCTGTTGAAATAATAAAGCGTTTGATTGACGTAGATAAACAGCGTGTTATTTATTACTAAGCTTGTTTGCTCTTTTCTATTTTCTCCTTTCCACTTGCTATGCTATGCCTTGGCATTTATTGATTTCAGCTTTACGGCCTCATACACAAAGCCGCACGCTTGTCACAAAATTCATTCAATAATAGCGCAGGCAAAGGCTTTGTCAGAGCCACCTTACGAAAGCCCTTTTATACTTTTTATTCTTTGTGTATTTCGTGTGGCCTTTCGGCTCCGAAAATAATTTTAAAATGATTTTTTAGTGGTGAAAGAAATTTATTAAGTATACGCCACATTCCCCAGGTTTTAATCAAGAAAGTTGCTCCGCCGTTTTAATAAGGAAACTTTGATTGCCTAGGCAACTGACCACCATCTGGTTGGTTGGCGTAAACTCATCCAACCAAAAGCCAAGCCATCTACCGAACAACTCAACTTCCATTTCAGTTCTCTCATCCCTCATTATCGGGGTTTTGAACTGTGCAACATGGTGAAAAATTTCCAAATTAAATTTACGCTTAGTGCGTTTCAATTTTATTGCGTTGCGTGCTTAAGTTGCTGGAATATGCTTGGCTAGTTAACATAAAACCCAACCACTTGATGACCCAACCAATACACTGTATTACAGCAAGGGTGGTCAAGCGTATGAAAGGACCACCGGGCGTATACGCGTTATTAAATTCTATTGCAGCTGCTTCAGCTTCAATGCAATTTTTGCCAGTGCTAAGCTCACATTGAATCAATCAATTGAGCGTGTTTCCTTGAACAGATAGTGAAACAACTAGGAAGGCAACATTTGCAATCGAGCGATGTAGAAGATAAAAGAATGAGAAGGATGGATAATGTGAAAACTTTTAATCAACCATTTTTTCATACCCATGAAAAAGACGCAAACGAAAGAAAAACAAACAAATACATATCTGTATTTTTTATATAGTTAATATGTGCTTTTCTCTGGGCACAGTTGAACATAAGATACTCTACTTGCTTTTTTTTTATAGAATTCACGTTTGATCCTTGTAATGATCTTGCCTAAAAATATACCTAAGGCCCGATTTACTCAATTCAAATATTGAAAATTGAAAAAAATATGTATATGGGAGAAGAATAGAAATGATCAGAGATGCCCTCAATCGTTACCTATTTGTGGTGGAGTCTTTTGATATCCATTGGCTTGTTTGGTCTGGCTTAGATGGAAAAGTGTATTCATATATGTGTGTGCCTATGTATTTATCTTTTTCTGTGAATGCGTGTGTGTGTGTGTGTGTGTGTATGTGTCGAGCTATAAAACACAGCGAAGCGAACTCGCATTTTTATTGCCTCGTAAATTTTTATAGTTCATACTTTAGGCAGGCGTATGCGCTTTTGGTTTTAGCTTACGCTTTTGCGAGTGTCTGTGTATGCGTGTATGTGAGCTTGCATTTATATTTGAATAAGTGCTTGTGTTCCTTTATTTCCAAGTTGTTTGTCGGCGTCTGTTTGTGTGTTATCCCATTTGTATGCTTCGAAGCGTTTTCGTCTGTGACGTCAAAGTTCAAGTTGTTATTTTTGGGTAACTTTTCTTCTTTTTCTTTTTGTCTTGCCTGCTGCATTGATTTTAAATTTGCCAGTCTATAGGAGAGATTTTATTTTATTTTTCATTTTCCTACAGCCCTGATAGCTTAGCCTTTGTCTCTAGTTGAGCATTATTTTTTATTATATGCTTTGCATGTGTGTGTCTGGCCAAGGCAAAATTAAAAACAACTAGACAATAACAGGGCTATTAATAATAAAAATGTGCCACAAGCGATATACGCTTCCACAGCTTTTTTTTTTTACCAGACATTATGACGGGTCAAGTCAGCGGTCAAAAAATAAAAAAAAAAATTGCAGAATGAATTTGAGAAAGCCCTAGAGAAGTGGCACACACACACAGACACTACACAGATATTATTTATATTTCGGACAAGCTTTGAAATAAAAAATTCTTTGTGTTTTGCATTGGTATGCAAGGCAGAAAGCACACAGACACACTCTCATGCAGACAGGACAACGACAAGGAGTAATAAATTGCGCATGTAAGTCAAAATGTAAATGCTTAAAGAGGCTTGCCAAAACCTATCCGCCCTCCTGTATAACTCACCGGCTAAGGTCAAGTATGGAAGATGTTTCGGGGCCAAAGCTCTGCTTCTACGATAATAGTAGAAAAACACGCACAACTAATAAAATGGCCAAAGTCGCGTATTTCAACGGGTCTCACAGTGCGTACATATATGTATTTGCTAGAGTTTCAGTATGGATTGGTACGTGCGCATGTCAGCTGCCTGCGGCTTAAGCGTGTGAATTATATTATGCCAGAAAGTAGGCAACTGTAATAAAACTTGCGCGTAAAACAATAGAAAAAAGGCGCAACACAACAACAAGAAGCAAAGAAAAATATAGAGAAAGTATCGCCCTAGCCAACATAGAACGAAATGAACACAAAAGTCGGCAACACTTTGTGCCACATAAGTTTTGGTTGAAAAGGCATTTTTCATTTTATTTCCGCCCAGGCCACTGCCTTACCTCTTCCATATATATACTTTTCCAAATAGAAATAGTCTCTCCAACTGGTTGTTCCAGTCTTTCAGGGGAATAACAATGCCTTCGCATTCAATCGGTCGGGTTGAAAATAGTATTCTCTGCTCAGAATGCTAAAAATAAATCATTTTTCGCATGTTTCTTTTTTTGGGCCCCACCCCAATTATTTTGAGCATTTCGTTTACCACCACCATCGCCATCACCCTAATCAAACTCAGCACTCTTTTCAACTCTGGAAGTTGCTCTTTCTTTTGGTCGCTTTGTTGCTCCGTTTTAGTTGAGCTGACGACGCCATTGCCAGTTCCACTAAATAGCGATAAATAATGAAGTCAGCAAGTGCGGCTGTCGTGTGCTTGCATGTTTATTATTAATAATAAATATTCCTTGTCAATCTGCCGTTTCGTTTGCCACCCGTTTTACTCATCAACTTTAATTTTAGCAATTCGTCCTCATTCCTTTTGTTTGGGGGATTATGACCAAATGTCACGACATTTCAATTGTGTCTGATTAAACTGGTTGAGCAATTGGTCTGGAAGCTAAGGAGCTATGTTACTCCAAAGTTGATTTAAGCAAGTCTTTTGAAATCATCTGATTCCGGGCTTCTTAAGATTTAAGACTTGCCCCCGCTGTTTGTCTCTTTTAATTTTGCTTTGTTTTCGGGGGGCGTATACGCAATTTTTAAATACACCAGAGAGAAGACGGCATTGTCTGTGGTGCGTTGTTAAGCCTGTTAAGCGTCAAAAAGCCGCTTAGGCGTCCAACGTAACTCAAGTGCTTAAAACATTTTAAGCTGGTCTGCCAACCGCATCCATAAGAGGTCAGGGGGCACAGACTTTCAAGCTGAACTCTTGAGCGACAAAGTTAGCGGAACATATGTAAGCGAAAATATTGCTGCCTCAGCCAAAAACACTGCCACGGTCACAGTCGTGCCCTTTCTGTATTGGAAGCGGGCAAAGTGTGCTTCTAATATTACAACACATCCAGCTTAATTTTAAAACCACTAAACAAATTTTCCCTAACGGCTGCGTTTGTAGGCGGTGACGACTCAGCTAGAAATTATAGCATACACCATTCCATTTGCACTTGAAACACGAGCTTTACTTAAAAACTGAGGCAGAAGGCGAAGAACAGCAAAGGAGTAGCAGAAAGATATAAAAGATAGAATGAAAGACATTTCGAGGCACCTCACATGACCTTGAAGTGTATGCCTGGAAATATATGGGGAACACACACGCAGGCATTCAGAAATCCAGAAAGGCAAGGGACTTGGAAGGACTTGGAGATGGAAAAACGGTGCTAAGGTGCTGTCACCTGACAGTCTAAAGAGTGGCAAGTTGACGTTTGTCAGGCTCGGGAAAAGGATGCCATACACTTCTTGGGTCTTGCTTAAAATGCTTTGCATATTTCGCCAATTTCATTTCTACTTGCATTCTGAATTATTTCAACTCTCCGTCTCGGCCCTATGTATATTTGAAATTCATTCGTTTTCGCTTTCAAAGTCAATTTAAACTTTTTTGTTTTTTTTTTTTCTTTTTGTAAGAGATTTCAAAGACTTGACGCGCCAGCATGTGGCCAGAAGGGGACACCTAGCCAGATCAGACCCAGTCAGGTCAGACCACAGACCAGGAGTAATAAATTTTCAATTTGGCATTGTCACGCGTGCCGCTGCCTTCCACTCGTCTGTGGCTGTAATGAGCGACCGATAAGGTGTCGCCCCGTTGATAATTTATGCGTGACGCGTTCGCCCCAACAAACAACCAAAGACCATCTACTCACCATCTAAAAAAAAAACTCTCACTTGCGTAACGAATAGGAAGCCAAATTGAGAACAAAACAAAATCAGTAAATTTGTAAACTGTGGCCTGAGTATATTGAAATTTAAATACTCTATCTGTGGTAAAGGGGTATCTATGGGCAAATTCCAAAAATTCTCAATCCTTAATTATAAAGGAAACAAAAATAATTTTTATTTAATTTAAGAATATGGCGTGTAGCGTGGGTGTATTCAAATTACTCATCCAAAAAGTGTATGAAGAGATTTCTTTTAGGCTTTAAGGTCAAAACCAAAGCCACAAAGGGCAGTCCAACAAAAATAACAGCAGCCTGGCAAGGTCGATCGCCGACGCAGTTTATGCTTTCGGTTTTTCTTCCTTTGCTTATACAAATAAGACTAAGTGTGTGTGTGTGTTTGTGTGTGGTTGCCTCAAAACGCTAATCTCTCCCCTGTGTATTTTTCATTATCCTTATTATTTGTGAATGTTACGTGTTGGCCATAACTTAGCCAAGCTAACGATGCGTATACGTGACGCCGCAAAATACAAACACCCCCCACACACACACACACATACATTTTTTGTTGGTGTTTTTTCTTTCTTTCTGTGTAAAAGAGATACAAACAAGGGTGTGGTCGGCTTTTAGGCGCCGACTATTTAAGCCGAAATTGGCAAGGGCCAAACGCGCCTTCGACCACGGCCGCGACCTTTCCTGATGTAAAATTAATGCGTAATTGTTTGTTTAACACAATTCAGTGCAGTTGACATTTGGGGACCCCGGCCCTAAAAATAAATGTTTACTTAAATAGTTGGCCATGTTTTCATATAATTGGCTACAAAAAAGGGAACCAAGCAAAAAGTGCAAAACTTTTTCCTTTTCAAAAGCTACTCAAATTAAGCTAGATGCTCTTCTACTTTCACTCACTCTCTCTCTCTCTCTCTCTCTCTCTTTCTCTCTTTTTCATTCTCTCTGGCTTTTGCTTCTTACTTTCACTTTCATTTGTATCTACTTTTTTACTACTTTCTTTCTTTCCCTTTTTTGGTTACTTTGCTCTATGCTTTTTTACTTTCCATTTAGAAAATGAATTGCAAACATTAAAATTTTCTACAATTTTTCAACGTCTTGACTGTGTGGCTGGTGTCGTTCCAGCTCCTAGCAATCCCGTTACTTTTGTTGCCGCCACTGCCACTGCCACTGCCGCAGCGCTCTCTTTTCTTTTTAATGAAAATATTTTGAATGAAAGTTTTAGCCGCAGGTGCGTACTTAGCGCTCGAGTGCTAGAATTTAACGCGCAGCTCGGGTACTCTGCCAATGCTCGGCATGATAATAAAATTGCCATGAAGCGCATAGCATAATAAATCTGTAAATTGGCAAAGTTTCGCTACCACACACCGCAATCCTAGGCAACTCTAGCGACTTGCCCAGCCTTTCAGACACTTTTGCAAAAATAGAAATCTGAGTTGTCTGTCGTCGGTTGATGTTTTGTGGGTCTCCAGACCAATACAAGCAGACACACCCACAATGGTAATCGCAAGTCGCATTCTCTGTAGCTGGCAACACTCTCCCTCCCCGCGCTCTTTGGTTCTGTTTGGGCTGAGAGCTTCTTAAGTGGCGTGAAATACTTTGAATGTTGCCCAAAACGTTTTTAATTGTGGCCAACGGGAGAGCAACTGAAAGTGAATTGCCTCTTGCCACTGAGGTCACAGACTTTCGTTACGATTTGTTAGTGTTGTGCAAATAATAAAATAAACTGCTGCTCTAGTCCTAAGCGGGGGCTTCAACTAAATTAACTGATTAAGGATGGGCCAAGCAGGACGTGATGAGTTTTTTAAAGGTTCCCCTTGAATGAGAAAGGTCCTTAAATTTTAATGGCCAAAGGCTTAAGTCAATCTGCAGGTTTCAATGATATTTTTACAAAATGAAAAAAAAAACACACTTTGAAATTTAATTACCTAAGCTATTTAATCAGATGTATGCTAGGAAGTAACATGAAATCAAATTTACTTTTGCTGAGCTTAAAATTTGAGAAGGTTAAACAAAACATTCGTTTACGTTTGGCATTATTTTTACAACTTTACAAAATTCGATTTATTTTATTCAATTTCTTTTTGTTTTATTAATCGTGCGAGTCGCATAATTTATCTAGCTAACCAGAGTAAAGGTATTATTTTAACCCAATAAAATAAATGTTTGTTATGGCAGATTATAAATTGACTCACCTGGCTCTAGGGTGGTCGCCAGGAGTAACGTTGGCAGGCAGAGTAAGATGATGCGCAGTTCCATTAAATGCATTGCCATGCGCAGTCGTGGCGGCAACATTTGTGGCAATTTTTCTGACTTCTTCCACTCTAGAGTTGAAGACAATGGCACATCGAAGCGCTTTGTTGCTGCTAATGTGGACTTTGACGTGACTCTACTGGGTGACTCTGGCGGGACTGAGTCCTTTTCAACCAAATCTTTTGACAATTGCTTGGCAGCTGCTCTTATTAGGGTTAATGGGTTTTTGAATGAACGCGCAGTATCCTTTCAGCCTTGCCAGCTTAAGGACAATACCAGCCAGCCTATCTTCTCTCTATCTATCTATCTATATATCTGTCTGTCTGACTGTCTCTCTGTCTTGTTCTTTACAGATATGGGACGCATATGCTTATGCGGTTGCTGTTGCTGTTGCCGTTGCTTGTGTTGCTTGGGTGGTTGTGATTGTTGTTGTTTGTTTGCCTGATGCGCTGATAAATGATGCTACTCTTCGATGTGCACTCTGCTCGGGGCTGTCGTCCTGACGTCTGCTTTTGCTGCCTTTATGGCGCGCCCTTTGTTGTGCTTGTCAATGCGTTTGTTATCGTCCTTGCCTCCGTCCTTGTCTAGCTCCTTGTCTCCCCACTCAGACAGCCGACAACAATGCGACAACGTGTGGCAATAGTTGGGCCCAATGCCTTGCCTCTTCGTCTCTGTTTCACCCTTTTCAATTCGGCTGATGCTCTTTCCTTCCTCTTTTTTGCTCTACTCTTTAAGTTAGCTAGTTTGTTGGCGCTTCTTGTGCCGGCTTGCTATTGTGTTTGGAGCATGGTAAAAATTTCATGTTCTCCATCATTTTTCATGTCATCGCGCGTTGTTGGCGTAAGCACATTAAGCTCTGTATTGTTGGTAATGTCCTCGTTCCAACGTAGTAGTTCTTTTCTTCTTGGCAGTGGCAAAAAATTAACACTTGCTTCTTATGAAATTACGTTCAATTTGTGCTTTTGTGGATGTCTTTTTTCTCTCGATTTTGTTTCTGTTTTTTGTTGTTGTTCTTTTTTTTTTTTTATTCTGTGCTTTTTATTTTTATGAAACAACAATGTGCTGCTCGATGATGAATCGTTTTTGTTATATAATGTCCTTTTGGCTGAAAGAAAGTTTTTGCTCTCTCCCTCTACGCTGACAGTATGCTGCTCTTCCAATTGATTGGTTTTGGTAATTTTTGGCTATTCCTTTTGTTGGCCAGCTGTAAGAATGCAAAAAAATAGTTGATGGATTAGATACAAAAGGGACTTTTACTACAATAAAAAGAAAAAGAAATTCAAAACGCATCTGCCTAAGATCTTACTTTACAATCGCTCTTTTTGTAATTATAATCATAATTAAAAGGTAAGAGACCGCTTAGCTTTATTCCTTTTCATAAGTCTTTTTGGGCTTGTATTTGCCCCTATTTTACATATTTATAATTAAAATCTTGATTAAGTATCTCTCCAGAGTGGGGAATATTTTAAGCAATTATAAATGCTGCAGAAATTATAGAAAACCTCAGAAACAATTGTATTTTTGCGCAACCTCTTTAGCTTTCGCAAAATGGCACGAGTACCACTTCATTTGTAATAAATCGTCAGCTAAACTTTAAGTGCTTTAAGTAGCCAAAAGACCCGTTGGCCTAATTGCCAGTACAAATGGCTATGCTCATTATATTTGCATATATAATACAATTTATTTATTGCACACAAGTAAATTTGCCAGCATTATTTATAGGTCAAGTGAGCACAGCTCGACTCGAAGTCGAGCGCCTGGAACAGGGCTGCGGAGAGAGAGGTCAGTCCAATAAGGCAAACTTGCTTAAAAAATTATGCAAAATGGCCGCCGCCGCCGCCGCCACCGTTGCCGTTGCCGCAGCCACAGTCCACGGTAATCTAATGAATGGCGCAACAATTGCATAGTCCGAGCACGAAGTGTGAGCCAACGTAGTCTCATTCATTCTATGCCCAACAAATCCCACGCATTCCGACTCATGCCATACCAAATTCCGCCCCCACCCCAATCCGCCATCTTCATTTGCTCTCATTCCAACCATTTTTGCTAGCCCTTGCCCCCGCCTAACACGTTTCCATTTCTAGGCTTCAAGCTTCCCATTCGCCTGGTACGTCGCTCTCGTCGCAAATTTTTATTTATTTGTTTGTACGCATGGCTGACTTTATTTAAATTTTTATGTTTAAACGCATATAAAAGAGCAAGAAGTGTGGTCAAAGTTTTGCTCGCCTCATAATTTTTATCTGCCTCTGTATTTTGTTGTTCTATGTGTTTCAAATATTTATCAGTACATAGAGTATATATATTTTCTATTTTTTTATTTCTATACTACGAGTATATGTATATTCTTTTCATTTTTATTTATTTCTTTATTCATGGCGGCCTGTGAGTTTTTTAGTCTTGCAAAATATTGAGCTGCGATTCCCACAAGATGAATTTATTTTATGTTTATTTTGTAGCCACATTAAAAAGGAACACTCCGCGCATAAAGTTCCAGCCCACAAAACCTCCAATGCCCCTAAACTCCTAAGCTCTCAGTGGGGGGTGCCATTGTCGCTGATGGGGATCGTGGCATTTGCGCTTTAATTTCGCGGTGAATTATTGTCATTTGCTTTGTATTATAATTAGTTTTTCGCTTGGAGTTTTCAAGTCTTGATGAATGTGAACTGATGCCGTGTTGGTTTGATGGAGTGGTTGCGGAGCCGAAGCACAAACAGCGCTAATGAAACATCAAAAATGGTACGCATATAAAATTTTAAATTAAATATCGACCACTAGAAATTCTCACAGAGAGAAAGAGAGAGAGAGAGAGAGAGAGAGAGAGCGGTTCCCCCAAGCAAATAGAATCAAATGACTGAAGCGTTAAATTTCTAAACAAATTCAGAAAATTAATTAAACAGACTTTTAGTTGAGTTGGTGCCTTTCGGAATAAGTTTTAATTAAGAAATTGCAACAGTCACAAATCAAATGGATAACTTTTATTCACAGCCCGTAAATTTTGGAATTGTCAAGAGAAATTAATTCATGGGACTATTTTTATTTCAATTGATAAAAATTCATATTCATAACACACAAATGATAATGGATGGACTAAAGGATCACATCAATTTCAATACAATACCATATTTAATCCAATGCTCTCCTCTGCAATTTAAACTAATAAGTGAAAAAGCATGCTTCCAAACTTTCTGTATCAAATAATCAAGATGTAAAATTATTGATAAAAGCGGCAAGCGCAGTCGTATGAAAGCGCGGACTATACGATAATGGATAAATTCTTAAATATTCCACAGAGCATTGAATACATCACCTCCTTTAATATCTTGGAGCAATTTGAATGAGCATATTTATTGAAATAAACGACCGTGCTTCCCTTAGATCTTTTGACAAGCGCAAGCAATATTTCGGGGATTGACGAACCCTTCGAATTTTAATACATTATAAAACTTAAAATTGATCTCTCATTTCAGGTTCTTCTAGTAATGCTACTATTTTTCGTTATATTTAAAATATAGTTTCAATTATTTCATATCTCAGGTGTATCAGAAAGAAAAAAAATCCCAAAGTCGTTGCCACGCCCATTTTTCCCTAAATTTGGTCCAGCTTAGACTTATTAACATAGTAAAAAAAAAGTAGATCAGAAAAGGTTGTTTCGTTTAGGGGTTATTAATTAATGCCACAAAAACTGGTCGTTTGCCTCATAGTGCATTGAGAACACCGAACACAATTTTATGTGCTAATGTTTGTATATGTGTGTGTAAATGTAACACAACTATGCACTTAAATGCAGGCACGTACACACACACACATACATTCGCACTCACACTTCCAACGTACATATTATTATCTTGACACAATGGTGCCATAAAACTTAAAGACCCCCAGAGCAGTTCAGTTCAGTTGAGTTTAGTTTAGTTGAGTTTCTATTTGCCATACTGTTGGCACTGTAGTGGGATGGGGTGGGGTGGGGTGGGGTGGGGTGGGGTGGGTGTTACTGGGTGACTGGGGCAAATGCTCTAAGAATGAAGGACATGACATTTGCACTACTCCTGCCACCATCGTCACCGTGACTGTTTTTGTTGCAATTGTGTGCTTTGTTCTTCTTCTTCTTCTCTACCATTGCATATGCACATTTGTTTAGTATTTTTTTTTTTTTTTTTGCCTTCGCTGTGTTCTTTTTTTCTGCTCATTGCTTGGGGCTATATGGAAATTGTAATAAGTTGCAAACCAAAAAGCTGATGTCATGAGGTTAGTTGCTATGGCTTAAGTTTCAAGCGACAATCATTGTGCTTGGCTTCTTCTTCTTCTTCTTCTGCTTCCTCTTCTTTTTCATTTTACATTGTATCTGTGTGTCGTGGGTCTTCTCATTTTTTTCCTTGGGTTTTCTATTGTCGTTACAGGCTGACCTCATGCTTCATTTTAGTAGCTTTTGTTTGGTACTGTGGTCGCTGAAGTGACTTTGACGGCATTTTTATGTGTGTTTGTGTGAGTGTGAGTGTGTCAGTGCCACTGCAATGTCTCCCTCTATATTTTGTTGTTATTTTAAAGAATAAAGAAAAAATAAATTACATAATTTACTGAAACTGGCGGTTGCACTGTATTTTCGTGTTATTCTGTTGCAGCTGCGTCGGAACTGTTATGGCCAACTCACACACACACACGCACACACACATACTAATACATATTTTTTTTACATTATTGTAGACAGTAATTGCAGAGCTCCCAAAGTGAATTATTATGTTGATTTGCTAAATATTTTGCAATGAAAGCCATATTGTATATTTCGCCTTACTTGCTCTCAGTATTTCTGGCTTATGATTAAGGCGTAATTATTTCAATTATCAAAGAATAACAAAAAGAATATACCTTGAGCAAAGTTAAGTAAATCCTCTGCATATCCTCTGGCCTTTTGATTGTTTTAATATTTTTACTTTTTTGTTTGTTTGAACGAGCCAAGTGCTTAACAATTTATTTGCTATTATTCTACCGTTTTCATGTTGCAAATAATCCACAACAAATGCCACTGATTTTGCCGCATTTCCAGGCAACTACTACAAATAGCAACATTTTGCGGTATTGGCTTATTCATTTATGGGCAAATGCGTCAGTGCCCGGGCGCTTTGTATTTAAGTAAATAAAATGTAGCCAAGAGAAAATTGCTTTTACTCGGCATTTCATGGCATTTTGTGGTCTATTAGTATGCAGTTTCGCTCACCGACTGTGGTATTCTGTGGGTGTTTATTTCTGCTCTGAGCCCTACGAGACTCTTATGCCAGGGATAAAAGTGCATTACATAATTTCAAGTGAAGTGAAGTTCTCAAAGAGTCTTTACCATTTGTAATTTATTGATAATGCATTATTGATTCAGTCAAGTTTCATTTTATTTATTTTTTTTTTTTTATTTCTTTTGCTTTAATTAATCAATTGGAAGAAATTTAATAATTTATTTATTGACCTACATAATTTTATTTTAAAAGAAATTTATATTTTTGAATTTTTAAGCTAAATTTTCATAAAGCTCTGTTTGAATCTTTTGTTTATTTATTCTTAATAAATTAATTATTTTTTTCTTAAAAAAAAAAAAATAATAAAAAAATAATTCACTTAAAAATAATTCAAATTAAATCCATTGAAGTGCAATGTAACGGAAACGGATATGCACGCAAAACAATTACCGAGAGTCAAATGCAAATGCATCAGTATTGGCACACACACACACACACATACACATACACATACACATACACATACGCACACGCTTAAATGTACTTATAAATAGTTGGTGATCCTACCGGTCCACTTAAAAAAAATATGTATATGTACATCCCGAACAAATGTAACTACAACGCAGCACTTTAAGGGAATTTATTTAATGTGCATTTTTATGAAGGCACTCAAGTGCAATCAAAATGCGTTACGCGCAATTTCCATTTAAATATACGACAAAGGCCATGACTACGGCACAAATAACATCGACAGAAACTACCAGAGACAAGCAGACGATAAAAGTGTGAGGATCCGGAGTCAAACAGTATCCGCAGCGCCCACAATTCAGGCCACAAAATAGGACATTGTTATTCTGCCATTTATGTATGAGACTCTGTGTCTCTGCCTTCCATTTACAGGAAATTTTCTCCTCTTCTTTTCTCGAAACTTGAAATATTGAAAAAACAAAAAAAAAAGAAATAACGTAAATTAAATTCACAAAATGCTAAATTTAAAATTAAAATTTGCAACACAAATAAAATCAACAAAGAATTTTTTCAAAAGCATCCGCATTGAAAAACACTGCAGTTAAATAGAATGAATACACAAAATATAATGTAAATGCAATTAAATGGGTAAAATCAATAAACAAAAAATTTGAATACATAAAATGTAGTCCGAAATGCTCACATAATGAAAACAAATTTATTCGAATACATATGTAATTGCGTTAATTACTCATGCCTATTGAAATAAGGGCGGCGAAATGCAGTTCGGGTAGATTTGTAAATATCAACACTTTTCAAATTATTTGATACCGAAAATATACAAAAATATAATGAAATTATATAATGTACAGTTTAAATGACTCTTCCAAATTTAATAAATTTTTTTAATTTGCTTGCAAAAAACTGTGAAGCTGTTTGTGGCTCATAAATTCATTTTGATGTGGAAATCAGATGAAACCAAGATAATGATTGAAATTACCTTACAACATTCACATAAAACAAAATTATAGAAAAGTCTTGATAGGAACTAAAAATGTCGATCTAAAGATCAATCATCTAAAGATGAAAATAAAGGAGCCTTGATTATTAACAGGAAGACTTATAGACAGAACTTACAAACTATTTCCGTAATAAATTTTATGATTAGTATATTTTCCGATTTAGTTAGGTATTTAGTAGTCCTATTTATGAAACCGTAAAAGAAGCTTTCCAGATTGAAAAATACATATCAATAAGAATTGTACGAATTTCTTAAGACTGATCTGACTGATATGATAAACAAAAACTTTGACTGATCTTAGCTTCTAAGATATGATAAAGTGGTCCGACCGATCTGAAAAATCAGCTGCCTGCAAGCATAAGAAGGCTATATACCAAGTTTCATAAAGAAAGCTTTAAAGCTGAAGCAACTGGACAGGCGGACAGGCAACAGAGCAAAAGGAATACAAGTATAAAAGTCTTCTTAAGTCAAAGACTTGCGTAGTTTGGAATTCTTCTGGTTTTCGGTTTAATTTTCGAGTTATTAGAGTGAAACTTGACTCACGGTTTTCTGTCATTGAAACTCTGTTTAATTCAAAGTAAAAACTGGCTGCTTGCCTAGTTTCCTTTTCATAAGCACATGGGAAAACAGCTTTGTCTCTGGTTGAGTGTGTGTTTCTATTTCAGATGAAAGACACGACTATTTATTTGTCCGCCAGGCTACAATGAATTTTCCTAAAGTATTTTTCCTCTAACACTTTCTGCAAAATAAGAAGGCAAAAAAAAAAAGTTACAAGTTGCAAAAGTTTTTCAATTTTAACTGCTCACCCACCGGGGGTGTGGCTTAAATGGAATATATATTTTTTATCTTTCTGTGTGTTTGGAAGAAAGGTTTGTTAATTTGGCACTGCAGGAGGTACAATGGCATTTAAGCAATTTAAATTACGTTTCGGTTTGTTGAAATAAATAATTGAAGTAAATAAGTCATACTAAGTGGTCTGCCATTCGGATCGGTTACTTTTTGTTTTTGTTCTTGTTTCTTACTTATTCTTCAGATTGGAATTTTTAGGGACCAAACGAGCTAAATTCTTTATAGGTATATTTTTTTGGGCATGTGTGTGTGTGTGTGTGTGTGTGCGTGCGTCTGTGAAATAACGGCAGTTATAATAAAAATAAAACTATTTCCCAGTGTTTATTTAAGTTTCGAAATTGTAGAAAATTTTCACAAATTGTTTTGTGCTTTTGCCATGCTTGTTACAGCTCTATGAAAGTTATCTTTACACACCCCCCTCAGCCAGCCCTCTTTGTCACACATTCATATCTAATATGTGTGTGTGTGGGTGTGTGTGTGCTGTTTTTGGTTGGTGTGTTCCTTTCTATTTGCCCACTGCTGCAAAGTTTTAGTTTGGCAATTTTGCTTTTCCGTTCGTTTCGTTAGTTTTTTTCCCCCCATTTTCTTTTTGACTGTTTCTTTTTTTTTAGTTTATTTATTTAGTTTTTGTTAGCCTGCTAGTTTATTTTCTCTCTCTTTCTCTTTCATTTGCTGTGTCTGTTTTACTGTATTCGGCGCTTTGGTGGGGCATTTTGTTTTGGAATTTTTTTCTTTGCCTCCACGTTTTGTGCTTTGCTAGTTCCGTTTCCGTTTACCGCTCTCGCCCACAACAGCTCCCAGCCCGATGTTCTATTTTTCGCCTGCTGTTCTGTCTTTGTTGTTTTTATTTGAGACTCGTTTTTATTTCATGCCGCGCGTTGTCAACTTATTTCTGTGTGTACATTCGGTGATTTATTTTCTAAACAATTAAAGAAAAACAAAACCCAAAAAATATAGTAGAGAATAAAATAAAAATAGAGGAGACCACAGGAATACGAGTCGAGCTCGAAAAATAACAAGCAAGCAGCGAGTGTGGCACACCAACAAAAGAGCTTTATGAATTTTTCACTTGAAATATTCACAGGAACCTGAATCGGTAGGGCGGAGAGAGAGACGGAGAGAGGGAGAGAGTGGAAAACACGCAGGATAACAGTTTTGCAGCAGGTGAGACGTGGAAGCTCTGCCAAAAACGATTCTGCCATATGAAAAATGTTTCATAAATTGAAAAAGGATTTATTTATGATAAAAAAAAGGGGCATAGCATTGAAATTGACCCAATTAGAAGACAGTTGACAGTTTTGAATAAATAAAAGTGTTTTCTCGTTGTCTAAATCGATTTTTAAAATTGTGTTAATCTATTAAATTATTTCAAATTTTGTACAGTCTCCACTTCAATTTGATTAAGTAAATATTACAGGTACTTGCTTTCTCTGCTTATATAAAAGAAAAAAAGAAACTACTCAACTCAGATCAGACCACCCAGTGAACTGGCTTAATATAAAATTCATTACACTTCCACTAGCTCTTCTTATGAGAGAAGACATAAATCCAGGCAGGTATTTCATTAAAGTTGCGCTAAGCGTCGCAAAACAGACTAACCTCCTCATAAATATCGTCCACACATATAGACAAGCACAACCCAGTTCTCTTCTCCTTCTAAAAACTCAACGCACTCACAAACCCAGATAAACACAGAAAATATACCCGTATATTCACCTTTAACGTCGTGTAATCGTCTTCATAATTCCGGCATTGCCACCAACCAACCAGGCGCACAACCGCCCACAGAACAACATAATGTTTAACGCCGTGCACAATAAAGCGCAGCGGAGTCTTCCTCCGATTCCCCCAACTCGTTTGTCTGGGTCTGCACAATTGCTGGTAAAATAATTGCGGCACTAGCTTTTCTGGGTTACGACAAACCCAAGCAATATCGACTGGACAAATAAAGTTCCAGGAAAGACAATCAATCCTACAATAATCTAAGATATCACAAATCCCTTACCATCTAAATTTGAAGGAACCTTTAGATCCTATAAAGAGAATTAGGAACTCCCGACTAGAAATGCTTTATCAATATTCATATAGTTTCGCTTTTGAAGAGTATCAGCAGTTTGAGTTGGCTTTGATAGAAAGTAAAAAATAGTTTTTCTCATGCTCAACATTTCTTCTTCTGCACTTTCCGCACCGCTTGAGGAAAAAACTACTGAAATTATGCGCATTTATCAAAGTAACAGCGCCAAAGGTGCCCGAGCTGAGATGCTGCCCTGGGCGCGGGCAGGATAAAGAGAGGCGACAGAAGACAGAAGAAGGGTATTTGAGACAGAAACTAGTGCAAGTGAGCACACAACTACAAGTGCAATTACATGTGCACACACAAACACCCAAACGACGATGGCAAAACGGGGTGGGGCAAGCTTTTTTCTTTTGCCTTTGCCCGCTTTGGCATGTTTTTCCATGCGAAAGTGCATGTAATTTTGTGTCAGAAATTATAAACTTCAGTGCGCCGTGCTGCAAAACTCGACGCAACGCCGACACAACAACCAAGTGCGCACACACTTCAAGAGAAACGACCTCAACCAGACACACACACACACCCACACGCACTTGGCCACCCATTTAAGAAGCTCATACCAAGCTCAGGCCAAGGCACAGTGGTACAATACTTTTTTGGAGGTTTCAAGCTGTCTAAACTTTTTTTTTCGATATGCGATTGTTTGTTTAGTAAATTAATTGTTAGCTTGATTCTATCTGAATTTCCAGTCCATTTTCTCAGCATTTTAATTGGCATTCAACGATGTATGTAGATTATTTCCTAATCGAATAGGAGAGAGAGTCTTAAATCTTGTTTGGGTCTTCAAAGACTTTTCACATTTCAAATTTCCAAAAGCTTGAATAATGAAATCCATGTCCACTGTATTTTTGATAGGTGTATTTGTGCGTGTATGCCTATTGTGTTTGTGTGTGTGTGTGTGTGTGTAGCCGCAATTCTTGAAGTTTGCGCTGAGAATTTCATCGTTTTCTTTCGCTTCTAGGATTGCACTGAGTGTGCAAAGAATAATAATAATAATAATTCTCGCGTGGTAAATAAATCAGTAGTGCGCAGATTGCACTCTGTGCCGCAAACCGCATTGTGGGTGGGGCTGTTTTGGGGCGTGGGTGGTGCGGGTGGCTGGTGGCTGGCGGCTGGGCTTGGGTTTTGTGGTTGTGGCTTAAAAGTAAGAAATAATCTGCCGCCTTTTGCGTTATGTTTTATGCAAATTGTCGCCATATTTCATATGCATGAAATTAATTTTCAGAGCAACACTTTTCCATTTGCCTGTCCCGAGTTGGCAGAGGCACCTTCTCCCAAGCATTCGCATGCATATATTTTGATTGATTGTTTTCACTTGGAGTTGCTTTCCACATGGCGACATAATATTTGTGAAAGCCTTGCGACAAAACTTGACGAAGCTCTAGGAAAAAGAAAACAAAAACAATAACAACCTCAACAAGATCTAGACTTCAGCTCGAGTTCAGTTCAGTCTGGGGCTCAGTTTGGTCTCGGTTCCATTTCAGTTGGAGTGTTGGGAATGCATTTGAATTTACAATATGTCAGCCCAGCCAGGCCATAAATAAGGGTCTGATGTGTCGGGGAAACCTCTAAGAAAGGTTTATTGCTGGGCGGAGTACGGCTCACTCACTCAGAAAGTATTTATGAATTGTGCCTCAACTTTATCAAAGGCATAAATATTTTCACACGCCTCAACGCCCATTTTATTCCTCACTGCTCTGATATGAACCCGGGGCCAGATAATAACGGCTCGAATTTACGATAAACGCCTTACTCGCCGGATTTCTTTTGGGTTTACACGAACGCACACACACACGCTTACATTTTGTACATATTTTACTTTCAAGGACAATACGTAGGCCCCATAATGTGAACCGGTTGCCATTAAAAATACCAAACCAAAAGAAAGAAAAACAAAGATAGAAAGCAACAGCAACGGCTACAACAACTACTCAGCTACCAGCAACCTTTATGCTCGAGCCGCAAGTGTTTCTGTTTCGTTTTCGATTAAGCGGCGGAAGTCCGTGGCAGCGTTTATGGGTACCGCTGTCGAGTGAACTGTCTGTGTGTGTGTGTGTGTGTGTGCGTAGTGGACATCATTGCCGCCATTAAGACCTAATGACCGTAATAAATAATAATTTATTTTACCTGCAGGGCATAAGGCAAGAAACAAAAGCAAAACGCAAAACCAAAACATTTTAGCACAGTGGTTGGGAATTTAATTAATTGGTATTTCGCTGGTACCCGAAAATGAAATAGTGATGAATTCATATTTGATTATATTTAATTTACATAAATTTCACTTTCGATAATTGTTGGCTTCCAAAATGTCACCGAAGGAAACATAAAAAAAAAAAACATCAGAGCTCAAGGCGATCTAAAAATAATCACGAAATAATGACAACTAGTAGGTTCTCCCATTTGACAGTGATTTTCCTTTGCGGTTACCTTTTATTACTTATTGATTCTGAGAACTGGAATTTTTAGAATTTCGCTTTGAAGGATTTGAAAGACTTTCATTAATGTTAAAGTGGAAAAATTGTAACTGATATTTATTTCTGATGAGGCAGGGTTTCTTTAATTAAGACAAAATCTTTCAAGTTTCAAGATTCTCAAAGAATTTCTGGGAAAGTATTCAATGGATCTAACAATAATCCAAATTATCTTGAACTCTTTGAGACACTGTGCCGAAAAGGCATCGTTAAATGCGAATAAAAAAAAGTGAATCCAAAGTTTGGAATGTGGATTTGTCTTTTGTTGTGTTTTCTGTTTTATTTTCGATAGTGGAAGTTCCCCTTTCCTTCTCTGCACTAAAAACAAAAGGTTATTGTTGCATACGAATTATTAATTGTTTCTTTTTTTTTGCCGGCTTTTTGTGGTTTCCCTCCATTTTTGGACTTAAGTGGAATTTTATGTCCCCCAGCCAAAGAGTCAGGATGTGGGCAGATTAGACGCCGGGACGAGACGAAAAAGTGGGTTAAGAATTGCAGGCGTGTAATAAACGTGGCTTTCACCATTTTCCTCGTTGCTGTCGCCGCTCATTTAGATAAAGTAAAGGCGACTTTCTGCTGGTCTTGCCAAATTCACCTGTCTCCTTCTATTCCTTTCAGCCACGGCCCTTTTTTTTTTCTTTTTTGGTAATTAAACACATACAACTCTTGGGCTGGGCCCTTGCCTTTTTTGTTATAAGTGCGGCTTTGGGCTAATGTATGCTTATTAAAATTTTGTGTCATTAGTTTAGCAAAAGGGCGGAAATTGGCCAGCAAGGCCGGGCAAGGTTATCGTCTTTATTGTTATTGTTTCTGTTGGCTCTTTTCGCTGCCATTGCGTGCAGGTGTCGGCTGGGTCAGTGCTGAGGAGTTGGGGAGTTTAGTCCAATCAGCCATTTAATTGCACGTGCCAATGGCCTCTACCAAAAAGCAAATTAAATTTGATGGTTATTTGACGTGGACTGAAGGCTCAAGGTGTGGGTCAGTTCTGTCAAGTTGTGGTTCTGCTGTGACCAAATCATTCAATGAGGCGTATTAAGTTCGGGCCATTTGGATTTGGTGTGAAATCAATGCAAATATATGATCACATTGGATTACTTTTGACATAAACTGCTTTTCGAGGTATTCTGCTCTGGTTTTAATTTGTCTTTAAATGGCCAGCAAATAATTGTCAAGTGAAAAGGTCAAATGCACTCCATTTCAAATGTCCAAAAATGGTTTTTTGATTACAAACAATGTGGCAAGTGATTTGGCGCGTGTATGTGAGTCCCATAAAAGCTCTCTTGATTTGACGTCGAGTACAAAATTTAATTAAATTTAACAGGCCAATAACCAAAGCCAATGCAAGTCAAGCTGTCCATAAAAAAACGAGAACTTCGAAAATGCACTATAGAAAAATTTGAAATAGAAAAAAAAAACAAAAACAAACATATAAAATTGGCGAACAAACCGAAAACTTTGTTAGTGGCTTGGCAGTGGTTTTTACCAAATGTGGCTGGCGAAAAAAAAAAATTATATATATAAAATCAATAAATTGATGGTGGTAGCAGAATGGGAACTCAAAAAAAAAAAAAAGGAGAAGAAAAAAATATACGCAGCTCACAGAGCCAAGTTTGGGGCTATCTGGGTTTGAGAAAGGGGTGCGAGGTAGTGAAGGCATAAAAAAGGACAACAACAATGCCAGCATATGCCGCAGCTTGCAATAAACATGGGCGTGAAAACCACAAAATTTTATGCAAACTCATAAAATGATTTTTACAACGCGCACAGCGCAAATCTAAACCAAAAAAGGAAGAATAAACTGAAAAAAGCAAAACAGGAGACCGAGAGAATGAAACATGAGACTTAACAGGGCCAGTTTCACTGTCCTTGTTGTTGTTGTTGTAGTTGCCGCCAGCGGCTCATAAAATACGACTACAAAAGAACCAAACCAAACCAAACAAGCCAACAAGCAAACAGTCAAATAGACATTCAGGCAACCAGGCTGGAAAAGCCCCAACAACAACAACAACAACAACTACAACAAAAATTGCACTAAACAATGAATATGGTCATATGAAAAAAAAGAAGAAGAAATATTCATATGCGAATATCCTTGCGAATATTTAGCTGAATACTTTTGAGTTTTGTCAATTTGAGTAGGCGTTAAAGGAAAAGCCTCGGGCATCAATACTTTATATAGGATTTGTTTCTAGCTTTATTCTTTCTCCTTTTTCCAAAAGGCTATTTTTTTACTCTTTTTTATTAGCTAGTACTTTTTTTTCTTTTTTTTTTGAGCCCAAAGGCATTTCCACTCTCGGACTTAAAATTGCCAAAGCCGCAAAATAGTCAACGTTTTTCTTGCTAGTTTCACAAACCAAAGCCAAAACCGTTAAATGAAGCACACACACACACACACACACAAAAATAGGAAAATCAGTGGCAACCAATAAAATGGCTATCATATGCATAGAGGACTCAGGGGTAAGCGGCAAACAAATTTAACCCATCTTCTTCTTGAATGTGGAGCACAAAGGCAGCAAATGAAAGACACCCCGAAGGCACGCTTCAAATAATACGAGTCGAATAGAAATCGAAACGAGGCTCTTTTTTTTTTGGCATTGTTGGGTCACTTACATTTGTTACATTCACTTTGACTAGTCGAATACTGGAAAAAAAATTCGTCCTTTTGGCAACGTGTTGAAAATTTTCGTTAGGAAAAAAAGAAAGAGGGTTGTGCGCTGAGTATGCGGCTTTTCTGAGGGGCTTCTCTTTTTATTTCAAACATTTTGTTGCTATCATTGTCTGGTTGACCTCAAAGGATTTGCGCCCAGGACACGCGTTGCATTGAACTAATATTGGCTGGCCAAGTTGACTGCCTGCGATGGTGGCTGTAAGCAAAATTGCGGATTTGCCAAAAAAAAAGAGAAGGAAAAAAAGAAATCCTTGGGTTTCTGGGCATAACAAAGTGCTCCCTCAGCGCCATCATTTTGTGCATTTTATGATGGGCATTATCTGAGCACATTTTTTTATTTTGCGGGTCACTTTGTCTTTTGTTTCTTTTTTTATTCCATAATCCTCGATTGTTGGCTTCTTGGTCGACCACACAGAGGGGAGAGCAAAAATAAAGGCATGAAAAATTAATTAAATCGAAGCATAGAAAGTGGCTCTTAAATAGCTGAATAGCACAAGACAAGACAAGACAGGTCAGGGCAGTTGCGAAAGGACAGGCCAAGTCAGACGGGGTCCAAGTCATTTCTAGCCTGTTTGTCAGGCCTGCCATTCATCTGGCTTAAATGGAAAGAATTTGATATGCCTCGAGACTGAAGTTGTTGGTCTGAATTCTGTTTTGGCCTAGCACGGAAATGGCCCATTAAGCACAACTGTGAAAGCACAGTGGATATTTGCCAAGGCCTTCTCAGTGGTGTAATCAAATGTCTCTTAGGTAAAACCAAAAGTTGAGGCTTTTAGTTTGACATCTTCTAGACTGATCAAAACATTTAAAATTGATTATGGAATTTTTCATAAATTTTTCGTTGAAGTCAGCAAAGTATTAAAGCCATTTTGAGACTCAATTTTTTTTTTAAGCCAAATAAAACATGTGTGTACATAGACATCCTTGTCAATATTTAGATTCCTAAGCCTTTTCTGTTTGGATGCTTGAGAAAAACAATAAACCGGTGGGTGGACACCCAGCCTATTTCATTCACTTCCTTTATAGGCAAGCCAAACTGTCCCACACATGTTTCTGTCTGTTTGCGTATATGTAGGACTGTCTTTTCTCGTGCGGCTCGGTGTGTGTGCTCATGTGTGTGACTGTGAGTAACGGCCACACCCATTTTGATGCTTAGAAAAGCCACTTGGTCGCAGCTGTTGCTCGCTTTGAGTGCCAGTTTATTGGAGTTGTCATTGAATTTTGTGAAGTGTTTAGAACTTTGGAGTTCAAAGCGTTCAACGGCCAATGCACACGGCTGTGGCAAATGTGCGTAAACAGAAAGCGTCACTAGTCAGTGGTAAATATTTGCATTTTATTGATTGACTGACAAGCATCTCGTCAATAGACTAAAAAACAAGCACACAGACCCCCCATAGGCATAGACTCAAATTTAAATAGAAGTTGTTAAATATGAGTCTACATAAAACGAACGAATATAAAATTTAAATTTTTTGCAAGATTTAAGCAAATTGAAATACTGAATTAATATGCACAGCATTCGCCTTTGATGGCATTGCGTATACGACATGTTGAAAGTTGTTCTCCCCGGCTGCCAGGGCCAGAGTGTAAAATACTTTTGAAGCTCGTGTAAACTGCATGAGATTCGAAATCGTAGCAGTAAAATTAAACAAATCCCAGTCAGACAATTCCAGCAAAACGCATAAGCATCCAAACATTTATGAGAGTCAACAGCAAGCATCCAAATGTAAGGGCAAATTAAAGGACGCATGTGTGTGGAAGAGTCTGTTTGAGTGTGTGTGCTTTACATGGTGTATGCATTTTAAGGTTCATTAAACCCTTTCCCTGTGTGTCTAATGGCAGCACAAACATTTCAATTACCCTCACCTGCCTCCACCAAGTGGAGCACTGGAAATGGCAAGAAGCACAAGAATTTTTCCGTTTGCCATTTGCAATTTGCACGCCAAGCGATTTTCCTTAGCAATAACTACAGCAGCAACACCAACACCAACAACGATTGAAATAGAAATATAGAAAAATCTACAAGACCAAGAACAACCTGTGTCCACATCCATGAAGTCTCAAGTCCCTCGCATTCAATCTGAGATGCCTTTTGAGTTTTTGCTTTTGCTTTTGCTGCAGCTTCAGCTTCAGCTTTTTGTGCCTTTTGGCATGCATGCGAAGGATGCCAGGGTTGATTTTTGTTGGTAACATTACACTTGGCAAACTAAATGCAAACTTTTCGAATTGCATTTGCTCTTGGCTGTGTTGGCTGCTGGTTTGAAATTGCTGTCAATTGTGCTGTTGCTGGAGATTTTCATTTCAAATTTATAATTATTGCATGACAATAAAATCAGGGGAAGAGTCTGTTGGGTGCAGCTCACTTGGCTGTCTTCTCATCCAATTGCAACCCCGCACACATTTGTTTTACTTCACTTTTGAGTAGAGTTTGGCCTGACTTGCCATAGCAATTTTGAATTGCCAAACCATATTAGTAGACTCGAGAATGCATACAAATGAGTTCTGGCATTAAAGGCAGAAAATATTTGGCAAGTCTCAACATGAAAATAAAGAAGGCAAGTATGTATTAAAAATTCTATTTACATAGTCATTACAAATGCATTTTTTCTGGACGATGAACAACGAAAACAAATAAGAATAAAAGTTACATCTCTGCTCATCATTGCCACAGAATTATTTTCTTGAGTTAATTGCTACTGGGATCAGCCAACAAATACCTACAAGCGCAGACATACGAAAAATGTCAGAAACTCATATGGAAATGCTTGGAGAGAATGGCCGGGGCCTGGTAAGAAGAACAAAGCACAAAGCAAGAGTTTCATTTGAAAAATAATGAGTTTTCCGGCATTAAAATACGAACACACAGAGCAGCGTGGACTCCACTCACTCATTCAGCCGGAGAGCGAGCAAAAGAGAGCTACAAACAAATTACACTATTCCAAAAGGGGACCACTAAGAGCAGGCAAGGCAAATTCAGGCCCCGGCGAGGCAAAAGGCAAAACAACAAGCCAACAAGCAGCAGTGAACAGAAAAAAAGTGAAAGAATTAACTTTTGCTTTAATTACATAAAGCTGACAAAACGCTCGGGAGTAGTGCATAAAAAATTACGCGAAGGCTTCAGACCGAAAGCGTTCTTGTTTCAACCTAACCAAAAGTCAAGTAGTCACTTGTCCAGAGAATGTAGGGAAATATAAGTGCTGATGAGGCCGCAGCGGTATCAAGTCTGCTCTACTCTGACTCTTTCTCTTTCATCCCTTTTTTTTGGGGGCGGCTTTCTCGAGAAAAATAAAAGAAAATTAAATTTGCAGTCATTTGCAGGACTCCCAAAGAGTATCAAAAATCCTTCTCCGTTTTCAGTCAAGTTCTGAGTAGAAAAACTGAAACTCAAGAGTTTTGTTTTAATTTTGTCAAAGACTTTCCAAAGAGGAATTCAAGAATATTATAAAATAATTTCTATGAAATTATTTATTCACATTCTGCTTGGAATTCCGATATCAAGCAAAAGGCATTTGAAAGCTCACATTTATTTGACTTTGTGGGCCTATTTTCTGCAGTCCCTGCTGAGTTGGACTTCAGGGGACGAGGCCGGTCAAGCCAGTTGGGCAGTCACAAAGATGCAAGACCTTGATTTGTCGACATTCTCTTTCGTTACGCATTCGCTTCACTTGGCTTTGAATATTTTAATTAATTACAAAGCTGAACAAAAATTTAAATCTGCAAAATAAAGCGAACTCCAAATGCCTATACAAATGAAATGAAAGCAAAAGTGTGTAATTATTCAAATGCAAATGCAGGAAAGCAAAATGAAGGCAAAAGTGAACGCCCCCAAAGAGTAGAACAAGCAGTCAAAAGCGGAAGGTACCAAAAATAGGATGGGTAGTAAAAGGATTTTTTTAAGCCCAAAGCAAACAAATATTCCATGGTACTTGAATTGCATTTTTTTCCCTTGGCGTTTGCTTTTCACTTTGTCCTTCCACTGGTCAGGGTAGCAAGGACAACAGCCTGCTTGGGCAAGGCGCTCACGGAAATGTTGCTGATGTCGATGGCGATGTCGATGCCAGTCGGAATTCTAAATAATATGAAATATAATAATGAGAGTAAACAAAAAAGGACGAAAGCTGGCTTCGAAGACTAACAAAAAAATGTCATGCGAACCGCAAAAATCACACAAGCATGAGAATTGCCATGCTATTTGCACAGGTTATTAGAAATAGAATAAAAATAAATTCTAATGAGAGTTGCAGACAGAAATATTTAGAATATGCTGAAGAAAAAAATTAAACAACTTGATTACTTGAATACTTTTCATTCGAAATGATTTTCGAAAACTTGATTGGTTCTTTTTCAAATCAGTTTTTGTGCTAATTGAAAAGATTTGCCAATGCTGAAGATTCAGACTTTACTGGCTTTGTGCCATTTATTTGAGTTGATCTGCTAAACTTATTTCCTTCTTTTATTATTGGCTTTTAAATGTAATTGCGGCACATTATCCAGATATATGTGGAAAATTTACATGTATTTATTTTCAATACTATAAAATTCTTTTTACATTATTCCTTTGCTACATTTAGTTATTTGCTTGCCATAAATACTGAAAAAGCAATAAATGAATTGCCATTTCATTTACAGTTTGCTTTTAGATTTTTGTCTTTCTCTTACTGTGTTAGTGTATGTGTGTGTGAGTGTGCATGTGTGATTTGCTAATACGCATTTAGGATGTAAGCATGTATGTAAGTCTGTATACGGTTTGTTGTATTTTGTAAATTTATCTTTTGTGCATCGTAAATCTTGTTGCCTTTTCAGCATTTTCGAAAATTTATTTCCTTATTAAAACTTTTTTATTTGATTTAATTCAGGCGCATGTGCATTTACCACTCATTCACACACACACACTACACTTCTTTGGCAGAGCCCCAGGTTCCTGACAAAGGATTCAACCATTCCTAACGAGGGCTGCAAATAAAGTATTTGCACAATTTGTGTCAACAACTTTTCCCGTTACAAACAAAAAAAAAAACCTTATTAGAGAGACAAAAAAACCAAAATTTAATTCTCCGATTTCATATTAAAATAGTGGATTTAATTTGTGTGCGTTTGCATGGGTTTTTTAGTGTCTCCTTTCCAATCGAATCAATTTTTATGGAAGAGCAAAGACAGATCATTTCTGAAACCCTATGAATATTAATCACAATTGACCCAAGCAATTTTCGCAACGAAAACAAAACCAAAATAAATCAAATTTTATATGTGACCACAAAGTTTGTAAGTATTTGTATGACCCACGTAAAATTCTTATAGGTAGTTGGCAAAATATACATACAAACAGCAAGTGATTCATGTAACGGCAGTTGTTGGCTGGTTAGTCAAACCAAGAGAGAGCGTGTGTATGTGTGTGAGTGTGTGTGTGTGTGGTTGTGTGTCTACCCTTTGCTCAAAGTCAAATAGTTTTCGAAAAAGCATTCAACTTTATCGTGCGTTTCCTGGGAAATTAACATGCTGTTGGTGCCTTCGCCTTTGCCATTGCCAGTCGAAAAAAGGTACCAACAAATTTCAACGTATCGTATATTCGGCAAGGTGTTTGTCTCCCACTCTCTCCCCTATGCCCTCACTGTTTGTTTCCTACATAACCCTTGTGTGTGCTTTGTAAATCGTTGCTGGCTCGTTTGCCTCATCGACTCTGCGCACACAGTCATAAAAATATCGTTTGTGGATTTGACTTTGTGCGTGTGTGTGTGTGTGTGTGGGCGAGTGTGGGCAACAGTAAACTTTTATTTTAGATTAAGTCAATTTCCCTATACCAACGAAAAGTATTTTTCATTTTGTCGGTTGCCCTTTTTATTAACAAAACTCGTTCCCATTACCACATTTATACCCTGGCTATCTAAAAGCCACGCATCAAACTATCTACTTCCACTTTTGCCCCTCCCCCCATCCCTGAGAACTTTGCTCCAGCCGCCTATCTTCATCTATCTGCAAGTCTTTTGGCTCTCTGGTGGGCTTGTGTTTTGGGCTCAGCCGTTAGTACTTTGTACATTCGTAAGCGTATTCTCAATGGTGTAATCGGCAAAGTTGAAATTCGCACTTTGACTGAGCAAAAGAAATGAAAAAAATAAACGATTTCAAAGGAAAAGAAACCGGCATGAGAAGTGAGAAGCTCAAGCCGGAAGCTCTATGTTCTTTGTTTTGATTTCGTTTAGCCGGAAATTATCTATTTTTTTTTTCGTACGTTAACGCCTCTGAGGGCCATTTCAATAACAACTTTAAAGCATTCCCTATAAATTATGCTTTAAGCTAACTGAAAGAGAGCAAAAAATGAAAAGGACAGGTCTCTGCAGTAGACCAAAAATAGAATCGGTAGCTGAAGCACAGAGGCTCAGTACAGTCTTCTGGCTGATTGGTAGATTTATCTTTTGTCTTTAGGCCAAAGACTTTATTGGAAAAGTTTGATTGGAGCCCTTGCGTGGGTATGTATGTGTGCATGCATGCGAATGTGTGAGTCCCAGGAAAGTTGGTGGCCTGGCGACAACGAAAAAAAAAAATGATTGACATCAAGTGGCTGAGTGCTATAAATCATATATGCCAGCCAATGATGAGCAATTTTAAGGTGTTTAAAAATTAATGTGCATTGGTGGCAGCAGCGATGGAACAACCCAAATCGATCAATACAGCTTATACGGCCAGAGATGGCAAATATGTATACATGTACATATTTCGTTATAAAATGACGTGTCGTTATGGATAAGCTGCGAAAAATTACTTGATGATTTAAAACGAATGGTAGAGAAATACCGAGAAAAAGATGAGAGCTTGAGCTTTAAAGTGGCTCTGGAGACTCTACATGATAAGATCCAATTATCGTAGGCTGAGCATGAGTTTTAGACCGTATTATAATTAGCAATTGTATCCAAATCTGATGATGAGTGTTTATCAGACAAGAACAAATTAATGGATTAAAGTAGGCCATGATTGTCACAAGAGTATTCTTTTTCAATAACTTTGCTCGAGGTGGGCAATGAAATTTATTTTTTATGCCCTGAATATTAACCCTTCAGCTTGCAAAATCGATTGATATAAATTCTTTATTTCATTATCAACATATCATTTTGTGCCACCTTGTCGTATACTCAACGTAACTGAATGAGCGCAAAAACAAAAATCTTGCACCTGATGCGTTTGCACTTACTAATTGCATTTATAATGACCTGACAGCGGCAAATATTTGCCAATAGCACTTAACGTTTTGCCGACTCATAAAATTTAATTCAGAAAATATGTGGAAGAGATGAACACAATGCCGTGTGGAAAAATGAGAGAGCACCAGTGTGTGCAGAGTAAAATTGCTTTATTAAAAATGCTTGAAAGTTTCGTTATCGACGGGTTAAAATAAATTAAAAAGAAAAAAAGAAAGAAAGAAAGAATGTTTGATCCTTTTGCTCTCTTTGTAATTTTTAATGAGAAATAAAAAATGGCATTGTTTAATTTATTATCTGTCGTATAAATCAACGTTTTAATTATGTGTTGGTGTTGTTGTTGTTGTTGTCGACTGGTTGGCTGGTTGGCAACCATCGTCTTAATGGAAAAGTACATAAAAATGTTAATTACCTGCACAGCTTACTTCAAATTGCAGGTAAACAGAAACACACACTTAGTCGCAAGAAAAAATGGCAGACAGTCCAAAGGGATCAGACGAGAGAAATAGACAGAGAGAGAGAGAGACTCGAGCGCTTTTAATTACGCTCCGCCAACAACAAAACACTCACAGCATATAAAAAAAAGGAACTCTCGGGTCTAATGGCATTTCAACGAGGCAACCTGCCAACCAAGCAGCCAAAATATGAAAAAAAAATTAAATAAATAGAAAGCAAAAAACGAAAGGAGTATTCGTTTTGAGACCTAGAGAAAATCCCCAAGTGGTGACATATTTGCGTATTTGCAAAGCCGCTTAATCTTTTTAATTTTGCCACAATTATAAACGCGTCTAACATATGCAATTGAATGTCTTGACAATGTGTTGCCATCTGCCAAGAGCCTTCCATACCAGTTGAGCAAGGACTATCAGGGCAGGATGAGGCAGGGCTGGAACTGGCATTCATTTTGTGTACACAAATGTGCCTAGAGAATTTTTGGGGCAGGAACGGAGAATGTTGTTTACTTGTTAAGGTTTTAGCTTGTTGTTTGTTTTTGGTTGCTCGTTATTGCGTTTTGGGTATTTCATTTGTATTAGTGTGTTTGTGGGTGTGTGTGTGTGTGTGTGTTTGGGTGGCGGCCATTTTATATGTACATTTTGACTATGCCTTGTGGTTTTTATATGAGATTTGCAAATTGCCTTTTATAATATTTAATGCCAAGCGTATGGCAAATTTACTTGGATTTCTTTCATTGTTTCATTTTCGGTTTTATGCTTTTAACAGCATTTTTATTACTTAATATGGGCAAAACAACTCAAGGAGCGTCCTAAGAGGCCGGGCAACGGAAACTGTTAAACAAGCTGGGAAGTTGATAGTGCGTTTAATGGTTTTCCTTATGGTTTTGAAACGATTTTAATTTGCAATTAATGTGCCTTTGCAATTGGAACTTAATGTTAATGTTGTTGTTGCTGTTGATGCTTATTTTAATATCCACGCTCGAACGCGCACATTTGGCAGCTCATTTGGTGTCACAATTTGCTGCATTAATCATACGCACTGTTGTCACCGACTACCACCGCAAAGGGCAATGAGCCTGCCAATGGCAACTTCAACAGCCTATTGCCAATGAAATAAATCAACATGAATGTCAAAGGGGCAGCCAAGGGATGGCAAAATCCACTCAGTGCCATTGTATCCACTTTATACCCACTTTTTCTATTCCTACTTTTTCCATCCCTTTGGTCACATCAGAAACATTCATACCCTGACCCAAATACGCTTCGACACCCCAATCATCCTTTCAAGTGCTGGACTTTCGGCAAAGATATACCAAAAGTTTTTGTGATTGAAACAGTTCAAGTGTTTTGCTTTTCTGTTTACTTTTATGCTTCTCTTGGCTACTTTCTTTCAGAGAGCCCCAAGACCTTGACACTGTTTCACTTCGACTGCCACGCCCAAAGCAGCCGCATTAATATTCTTTACAAGATAAGATTTATTATACCACAAATGCATAGAGATTTTCTTTTGATTGCCATATTGTTGTATGTCAAAGACTTTGGCTAAAACTTTACCAAAAGCAAAAGAAGTTGTCAACCAAGACATATAAATAATATTTGTCAGAGACAGTTGGTCAGAGTCACAGCTGTTTATCCGTTTCATCTGTAATGCAGAAAGGACAAAAATATCTGATGCTCTTTATCGTACCAGTTCGGCCCTCCTCTTAAGTTCCATTAAAATAGGAAACCCCTCAACATATGTTTCTTCGGTAAGTACTAAAAAAAAGTCAGGATAGATACCCAAGACATTTTCTTTCTGGCATTTATTTTTATGCATAACAAGCATTCATCCCTTTGGATTAGAGATTACTTCGAAGATTTCGTCTAGCGTATTCGACCAGAGGTGAGCTTGAAGACTTCCTATTGGCAACTATGAAAAGTCCTATAATCAAGGACACTTGTCTTCTTAGGCTTGAATTTACTGATTTAAAAGAAAAAGATCCCAGACAGAATCACTCCATCAGTTCCACTAGCTAAGGCAAGCAAATAAAGACATTTTTATACCCGGAGACCATTGTTGTGTCCCTTTTTATTTGTGCTTAAGTGCACTCGGTTTTCGGCCGGGCTTTCGTTTTTTTGTCTTTGGGCACTTTTGGTAAATAAAAATAAATTTAAAAACAGACAACTCAAATTATCCAGCCATGCGTATAATTAATCTGTTAGCATTAATTGCGGCAAAGGCTGCAAACCGCAATGCCAGCAGAAGCCAAAGCAGAAACTCGAAGCCAAAAAAACAAAAATATGTACAAAAAAAAAAAAAAAATAAATAAATAAAAAGAAAAACAGAAGCCGAGGCAAAAACAGACGCAGCATGAAAGACCGTACCATGAACCGCCAACCAAGCCAAGAGCTATGAATTGAGCTTTGTGCCTATTCCCTCCTTCCCTTTCCTTTTTATCCCTACCAACCGACTCCCTCTCTCTCTCTTTAATGAGGGCGCAAATGAAAGAGAGCCTGAAATTATTTTAACGCTCAGTCGGCGAGATAAACTAGCATTGAAAATGGTCCATCCCCCTTTTGGAGGGTTGCCATCAACGCCCACGGCCGCCTCATTTTCCCACCATTTTCGGAGCGCCTTTTTTTTCGCCACTACTCATTTGTCGCTGCGGGTGTGTATGTGTGTGTGCGTTGGGGGCGCTTAAATGTCATTTGTAGTCAGTCAAGCGTGTCAGGAAAATATATAAATCTGCTGCTGCGGCTGCCACAAGTAAAGCGACTCAGCACACTTTATTGAGAGATCAGCGGTTGGCCCTGGGGGGCACAGAACTCCAATGAAGCCCCGGTAAATGCGAATGCAGCTTTCTGGAATTCTGCGGTTGGCTTTACCAAGTTTATTGGCCAAACTAAAACCGTCGAATACGCTTTAAAAAATTTTTCATCTGGTAGTTATCTCTCTTGGCAGTCTTCCTCGATTCCCTTCCCTTTTAGCTTCTCAAGTTGCTTGCCCTATGTAATTAATTGCTGCCCAGGTGCTTATGCCAACACATTGCTGGCTACCAAGTCAAGGCGTAACAAAACAGCCAACAATAAGAAAAAAGGTAAAAAGCTCACAAAAAAAAAAGAAAAGAAAAAAGTATTGTGAAAAACGACTGCACAATTTATAAAAGTCAACACTTGAACACGTTTCAGCATTCGAGCAAACTAACCTGGCCAACCACCCATCCACTCATCAACTACATCCTTCTCACTGGGCAAACTCACTTCATTTTATTATCAAGCGTATTTCTGCACGTAATTGTTTTGACGTCACTTTTTGCAAATTGTCCTTTTTTATTATTATCCTGCCAGTATTTGTTATTGTTGTTGTGTTCTAGCATTTTTGTATTTTTGTATTTTTCCTTTTCATTAAATTTTATCATGTCATGTCTCATGACCCGACAACAGCTGGCAGTCGGCAGTTTTTCAACTTGTTTTAGCCATGTTCATTAATTCTAAAGCATTTGTAATTAATTGCAATTTTTCCCTGCTCTCTTTTTCAAAACTATAATGACACATTCGCCTCAATCCCCCCTCCTCTCCGCTGAAGTTGCAACAATCTATGTTAATAGACAGGTGAGGTGCATTGCAAATTGCTATGAATCACGCACGCATACCTGTCGTATGCGCAATGTTGCTCATTCGCCGCCGTAGTTCCTAAACAATTTGTCAACGTGTGGTCGCATGGAAATCGCGATAAAGTTGATTTCTCTAACTGATTGCCGCCACTGTCTGTTATTATGCGGAGAGTTGTGTGATGGGTGTCAACCTTGTCTGGTATTTATTTTGCTGGTCTTTTATTTTGTTGGGCTTCAAAAATTTTATTTTAATTGCCCGAATCGCTTAAACTCTCTGATTATTGTGATTAACGCAAATCGTTTCTAAAATAAAGTTAATTGAATACGACTGACACGCTATGAGGGAAATTATAAAACACGCAGCTTTGTTTGTGTATCGAAAAGGCTTGTAGTTCATTCTGGTATTGATATGGGTCGCAGGTCACGATTTTACTTACCCTAACTAAAGCATTAATTCCACCGGATCATTGACGGGGGAAATCTAAAATTAGAAAATTCATAAAATGCTTTAAGCAATCATAAATAATAAATTGAATGCAAATAAATTTTAATTTTTAAATAAATCATCGGTATTCATTTTAGATAGATTCACATATACGTTTTTTTTTCAATTTAACTAATCTATGTTGATTGAATACCGCCATTCATATTGATAACACATTTTAAAGGGGTCATCAAAATTTTTGGATATCAGACAAACAGTTTAAGATTTCAAAAATTTTGAGACAAGAAAATTACTATTGCGATAATTGAGCGAGATTTGAATATTTGGTTAATACTTGTGTGAAATTTATATACCCAGAAAATGGAAACTTAGAATTCCTTAAAGTTTTCTCTTGTCAACACGAAAACAACAAAATTCGTTTTTAAGGAAAACATCCAAAACACCCAGGGCCAAAATAAATATTCGTCTAGTGGCCTTATTACTTTTTCGTGAATGATTTCAATTTGGTGGGGAACTTTTAAAATTTGCTCTTCGTGCGCAGAGAATGTGCTTCACGCCAACGGCCACATACAAAATAAACAAATATCACCCTCACCTTTCCACTAATCGAGAGCTTGGCAAACCAAATTCACACACTTTCCAGACACACACAAAACCCCATTGACATTGCCAGAGACAGGGCAGCCAACGAATCAGTTAGAAGAAGTCGTATTTGTAGTTTGTTGTTGTCGCTATTATTATCGTTGTTGCTGTTGTGAGTCAGTTGCCAGTCACTTACTGATTGCCGCCTGCTGAGTCAGCCATGTCAGTTTTGCATGTTATTGACGTTAGACGGTTGTGATGTGAGTCTGAATGTGAATTAGAATCAGAATCTGTTTTGCGCTTAGTGCCTGGTGCCAAAAGGACTTTGCTAGGCTTAAGTGCAATCAACGCTGCTAAAGTCAGGCCAGAGCAGCAACAAAGGCAACCATGGTGAGGACGGGTAAGGATGAGCAAGGACCAACAAACAGCGAAATCAACGTCAGCCTTTGAGTAGAACATCATCGTCGCATACTCCTAACCCAACCTAACCTTTCTTTTTTTTTGTAGCTATCCAGAAAGAGTAGCTGACATTTTCAATGGCATTTTCGATGTCATCAGGTCAAATACAGAAAACAAACACACACACACACACACAAGAAGGATCAAGCGAGGACTTGATTATTAAGAAGGCTTCGTCGTGTGGGTCAACTTGTTTCATCGTGGGATTACGGCTTGGCATTCACTTTTGTTATTAATTACCAAAAATTTGAGTTACTTTTTGTACTCTCCGAAATGAATGTTTCAATTAATTATAGGAAATATTATTGAGGACAAACAAAAGCATCGAAAATATAGAACACTGAAAATAAATTAATTATGCTTTTTTCCTTTGTTGCATTTGAAGTTTGTTCTTGTTGTTTGTGTTCAAATAATTAAATAGGTCCTGGGAGACCCAAAAAATCGCCTTCATCCCCTCTGGTAGTCAAAAAAAGTCATTACTTGCCCGGCTTGCCTGTCCAGACATACACCCACACCCACCACCCAGCACACACACATACATTCATGTCCATCCAATACACAAATGGCGCAATTTTGTCGAGTTGAATATGGGAAGGGTCTCAAAACTTTTTGCAAATTAAAATTAATGAAAATAAATTTTCAAAATTGTTTTCAACCCTTTTTCTTTTCTGCTGTTTTCTTTCTTCCTATTGCCATGCATTTTCATTTTTACCCAGCAAAAAGTTGACTCTCGAAAATGCTTTGAGTGTAATAAAGCAAAGGCAAAAGGCAAATGCAGATACACTGAAACAGAATTATAGAGTGGGTAGAGGCTTCTGAAAAAGGTTCGTCCTGCCAATTGATGACAACGACTACGTCGGACCCCCTCAAGCCCCATCGTCGGCATCTTCAGTCTTAAAGGGCCTGACTTGGCACATGAAAGCACTTAAGAAATTTAGTTCTTGTTCTCAATCTTGTATTTGAGGTCATTTTGCCTGGGCAGGAGTTGGGGCTAGAATAGGTTCAGTTAAGTTAGGTTCGAGACCCTATCTCGCATCGAGCTTGGACTTGGAGGGTTAGGAAAATTCTCTGCCATCCTTTTTAAATATTTGTCGCACATGAAAATTGCTGTTGGTTTTTGGGGTTTGGCTTACGACTTTTCTTTTGGGCTTTTGTTTGGGGTGCCTTGTTTAATTTGGCATCGCAACGGCAATAAATGCTTGCCAGCCATTCATCCAGCCTTTCCTTTTGCTTCCAATCCTTTTGCTCAGTCGGTAAGCCGAAATCTTTGAAATTCCTCAACAAACAAATACGAAAAGTTTGATGTTAATCTTAAAGCTCCCTTTAAATATTATTAAACTAATTAAATATTCGATTAGAAAGCAAATTCTGAGGGCAAGGGCCATGCCATCTGATGCGATAATTCAAAATCTCTAAAGGCCAAATTCTCAGACGACTTTGAAAAATATACTATTTCATTTAATTATTTCGTTTTTAACTTTTTGATTGTTTTTGGACAAAGTAAATTATTCAATTAAGCTAATCAAATTGATGTGTTATTTTGCCATCAATTATAACCAAATGAACATAGCACTGTCATTTCTCTGCTAATAATTACATCACGCAAATGTTTTCATATGGAGCAATATCAAATATCCAATTTGATGGATACAAATAATATAAGAGTAACAAAATTAGTTCATTCTCTGGTAGGGATAGAGTTTTGAATTAAGTTACGTCAACTCTTACCTGAAAAATAAATTAAATGGAAAAGTTCTTCCATTTTTTAAAGTTTTGCATTCTAAACACATGAAATATTTATTTTTCAACATGTAAAAATATATTACGATTGTGACTAGCATTAGTTGAGTGCTAGTGTTTTTCGGAGCTTTATATATGATAAATCAAAT
Organism: Scaptodrosophila latifasciaeformis; assembly: GCA_037075145.1. Lineage (NCBI taxonomy): Eukaryota > Metazoa > Arthropoda > Insecta > Diptera > Drosophilidae > Scaptodrosophila > Scaptodrosophila latifasciaeformis. The sequence continues at coordinate 412,555 of JBAMCM010000533.1, forward strand.
TTACGTAGGCCTCGACGCAGAGCAACTGGCAATGAATAGAGAAAAGCAAAGAGCTTAAACTGTACCAAAAAAGGCTGTGGATGTTGCCAATGCTAACATTTATCGTCCATTAAATTGCATGTCCTGTTTGCTTATTAGTGGCCGGCTTAACCCACATATACGCAGCCCAAATATGTGCGCTACTGTTTTTTTCCACGAGCCAAAAACAGGGCCACCATTTGTTTATTTAATTAAGCTCATTAAATGATTTTTGTTAGAGAATTTCCATTCGTCCATCAAATTTATATATACACACACATACACACACACAGAGTTTGGGCTGAAAAAGTATCTTAGTTCTGAACTTATCCATATGCTGGGGTCGTCGGCATTTTTGGTATAATTAATGAAACTGAAATAAGCATTGCTTGTGTGTGGGCTGAAGCTCTGGACAATGTCCTTTGATTAGAAGCATATTGTTGACCATATTGTAAATTGAAACCGTAATTTGATAGTCTGTAGTCTCGAGAAGATTTTTAAACTGGCTATTATTTCATTTCCAGAGAATACTCTGTGCTGACATTCTAAACGCTTAATTAGCCGACAACGAAGACTAACCGAGTTGGGGGGCTTTAACTAGTTTGGTAATGAAATTACCCAAGCATAAGACAGCGCACACATATACACATACTCATACACTCATTTGAATATATGCGTATTTTAAAAGGGCGCTTTACCAAAAGTATAAAATTGCAAAGAGAAATTTAATTTATTCAATATAATATACGTTGTGCGGGTTAAAAAAAAATAAATGAAAAGAAAGAAAAACAGCAGAGACACATTTACAAATTTTTGGCTGGCTATCTATGTCACAGAGACAAGGCAGAGGTTCTGACCAACTTTATTTTGGGACAACTGACCGCATATTCAGCAGGAGAACTAGAGGGCGAAATAGAATGACAAACACAAGCCTGGGCTTCTCTGTGGTAATTTTAACGCCTGAGTGCGTTTCTGAGTATACCGTTATTTAAAAAAGGGAACAGCTCTTTTAAAAGCACACATATTGGTATGGAAAGCACTTTTTGTTTTCTGATTAAACAGGGTGTCACATCTATGAATAACATGCAAATGTAAACATTTACAAATATTGCAGGATTCGAACAAGTAAATATTGCTTTGGCATTGCCCTGTACGATTTCAAAGCTATTCATATTAGAAATATGCTCAATTTAATTTGAATTGGGCCACCCTAGAACATATCGGTTTGTGTCGCCAGCCATAACCTCTGTCAATGTTTTCCACATCCTGTAAAACTGACTGCCCGAGCTGAGGGCCAATTTCATTTCACTTCAGGTTTGTCCTTTTTATGTGTGTGATTATTTTATTTATGTCAAACATTCGGTCCTCCCCTGTCTTTCCCATATACAGTGAACGGTCAGTTCCAAGCAGGCGATTATTTTTAGTAGACCAGAACAGGCAAGCGGAGCTAGTCCGCTTGTTATAACTTTTTTTTTTCTTTGGTGTATGTCACTGGCTTAGCATAAAGCCATAAATTAGTGGACTTCCGACTCGAATTTAGACATTTCAAAAAAAAGTATATAACAAAAATAAAATAAAGAAAGCCCTACTCATAAGCCAAGCAAGTTTATTGAACTTTATGAGCCTGGATTATGGCACTAACTAAATGACATTTTACATGACCGGCCAAATGTTTTCTCACACACTCACTCTCTGTCTCTCTCTCGTTCTCAGTCTGTCTCTGGCTCTGTCGGGGAGTGTGTGTAATTTATTTGGCTATGTGTGACTGACAAGTTTATCTTTTTTTGGTTTCTGGTTGTGTGTATGCGTTTTCACTTGGAGATTTAAAAATGAGCGCCACTGAACTGGGTTATAAATTTTTGAAAGGCCCACGTTTTTTTCAGTAAATGATTTTTTCCCCCTCTTGACAAATTGCGGTCTTTGGAATTTTCAAACTGAGCTGTAATTTTGTTTGTCGACTAAATTATGAGCCTTAACACTCTGAGTTATAGAAATGTGGTCCAGAAAGTCATAAAGTCGTTTTCAAAAATTAAATGAACTCATTTGGGTAATAAGGAATGAGAAACGAGCTATTTATTTTCAATTTTGAGTTAAATTAAACAGAATTAATATTTTATTTCATTTGAAGAAATTTCATGATTAAAAAAACAAAACTGGCAATAATACACTTAACGATTTTAATGTATTCATAGTGGGCTTAAATTTCAAAAAACAATTATTTAAAGAACAATCATCAAACGAACATTACATTTAAATAAATTGAATAATTCATTTAACAGAAATTATTTGCTGGGAAAGAGTGTGCTCAAATAAATGGGCATTTTTACATATTTTCAGTGTTGATGGCAAAACTATTTTTAATATAAAACAAAACTCGATTTAAAGTAATCATTTGATTAATTGAGTTTAACAGTTCAATCAGTTTTGTATTGGTTGATGATTCTTAACAGCTTCGATTTGTTTTCTCATTTTTATTCGATTATTTCTGTCAGACATTTATAATTTCATAGCCAAATAAAATTTCCCAGTTTATCCAAGTAAGAGTTGAATTATTTAATATACTCTTGAAACAAGATCTTAAGTTTCGTTTCAAGAAAGCGGATGACACATATGCGGGCAGTCAGCTGAGTAGAATGAAACGAGCCCGGGGGAACGGAAGTCGTATTTGGCTCTATTTATACATAATCAACGTCAAGTTAAATACACATTATGTGTGATATTCTTTTGTGTGTATGGGTGGCTGTATTTGTTGTTGTTTGTGTTTGAAAATTGTTTTAATGGCATTATTCACACATGGCTGCATAAAGCTGAACAACAGGGCGTATACTGAATTGCCCAACGGCATGTGAGGCGCTCAAGAAAAAAAAAAAACTGTGCTCTTTGTAAAAACGGATACATCGATTTTTCCTAGCCAATTTTAAAGGTTTATCTGTGTGTTGTTATTATTTACTTTTTTAAGTCTTTTATTCATTTTGTAACAATTGCAAAAGTTTTTTACACGGGATAATATTTACTTATTTGTTTCAACCATTAAATGAATTAATGTGAGTTCCACTCTCCCCATACAACCCTTTTTTTAGGGTATCTATATTCCTGGCAGGCATAAGCAACATTGGAGCAACATGAGATGAAACAACAGTGAAGATTGGCTGCCTCCTTGAGTTTTATTTAAGAAAACAAATTTTCTAGGCAAGCAGACAAGCGGAAAATTTACAAAAACTCTGTGGTAAAGTCGAGAGAAAGAAAGTCTTGCTTAAAATGTGAAAACAAAAGTATATTTCTCCACATGTGGCAAGTCACACATTTGCAGGCTCAAATTTCAATAGGAAAATTCTTTCAACAATTCTGCCTTTAAAATTGGATATTGAATTTAAGCAAGAACCCTGCTAAGCTCAACCAATTCCCTGGCCATGTCTGCCACATTTATCGTTAAATTTTCAAGCTTGTATTTTTTTTTTCTTTCATCTGGTTTTGCTTGTTGTTGGTTGCAGCTGCCAAGTTGGTTTGGCTGTTTTACTGTTTTGCTCATTGTGCCGGAATGACCAATTTTTGTGATTTTCAATTAAGTTAACTCAGAGAAACGTGCCCTACCCACAGCCCAAAGAAGGCATCACTTAATGTTCCACCATCGTTCTCAGCTTTTCGCTTCCTTGGTTATTCGCCCTCCCTTTCGCACTCTCTGTTTGTTATTTGGCTTGGTTGTATAGTTTTAACAGCTGCCCGCTGCACTTTGTGCCCAATCGGAGGCCACATTTCAGCTCGACCAGCGACGGACACCATTAGCTAGAAAATTTATCTCTATGCACTTGACAGGTGGCCCGCAGCAGCCGCTGCATCAACAGTGCGGGGAAGAAAATTAAGGAGGGAGCAGACCATGTTAAGTGGCCCTAGCCACGCGACCCACGAAATATTGGAAGCTCTTTATCCGTAGTCTGCTTTTTTCTGATCAGCTTGGCTGAGCTTCGCAGTTCTGACAGCTTTGTAAGGGGATGGTATTCCATAGCTCACGGGTATTTGATTTGGCTGGATGCAGCAGTGGTGATGTGTCTGTGGTCTCTGCACTTGCTAAGTGGTTGCTGTTAAATTGACTAAAATTCAATAAGTTAATGGTGGCTGTCCATTTCGGGTCAGGCTGATTGACAGGTTGTAGGTTGCAAACAAAACCAATTTCATTTTACATTTGAAAGAAAACTAAGTACACTTTTCGTTCACTTTTATTTATTATAATTTTTTTTTTTTTTTTTTTTTTTTTGTAGCCATCAACATTGATTACATTAAATATGAAGATATATGCGCTGAAGGCACGCCCACTCTGTGGGCTACCCTATCCACTTGGATTTCTTTGCAACGAGGAGTATGGCATGTTATATAGAGTGACACATATAATGGTGACTTGTTGCCAAGAGTGTAATAATTTCATGTTTCCTTTCCAGGCCATAAAAATGGTTTCACTTCATTTGCCACAATCGGCAGCAAATAAAAATGACTTCAAATGCCATTTGTCATTGTCAGCGCTTACAATTTACGATTGACAAACGATGTGCTATGACTACCAGAGACAGGGTAAAAATAAAAAAGACGACTATCCGACAAACTGGAAGTCGTACCTCCCCTTCGCTTTGGATAAAGTAATTCAATTTTTATATAAACCAAAGAACAAAAGACATTTCAAATGAACTCGTCGCTCGACAGTTGTTCAAGTTGGCAATTGAAATTGTAATCCAAACTATACACATGTCAACAGATAATACGAGGACAGGCATTGCATAATTCAGACCTTATCAATTTAGTTTGTAAATAACAGAACAAAGGTAATCCAAGTTAGATTCGAGTATGTATATCTATCTGTCTTTGGGCGTGTCAATTGAGAACCCTTTTAAGCTGTCATTTCTTGAGCTAATGAATGCTGACTTTGCGCTCACACTCCCCCTGGATAACAAGATTTCAGTGGACAAAAAATTCTGAAGCCTCTCGAACGACGAAAATAAAGTAAAGCCAATGTTCGAGCTTTTGCCTTTACCAAATTAGCCTTGACAGTGATTAATACTGACCACAATTTCATTAAAGCTTCTATAGCTTTGACCTTTTTTAGCTAGACTTTTGTCCAGACCTCGACGTAGCACTCACATGCTGAGAGTCTCTAGCGGCCACAAGTCGAGGCCAAGACATAATTTCATTTTAATTTGGGAAAACACAGTTTATTTTTTTCCCCTTTTTACTACTCAATACACACATATATATATAATACATATGTCGCCATAATTTCACGCTGTAGTCGTCGGTGTGGGTTGGTGTGTGTGTGTGTGTGTGTGTGTGTTTGGTCATCATCATTAATTCAGATTGCTTAAGGAGCTGTATGGCAAGCTGTTTGGTCAATTTTAAGTCTGAATTAATGATGCCAGTTGATTGTGTGTTGGTTCAATTAGTCGATTGCTTCCTTACACAATTCCAAACGGAAATAAATTTTATTACTTTTATTAGTTGATTGGTCTGCTTGTAATGGAAAATCGATTCAATTTTTGGTTGCTGAAAAAGTCTTGGCAATTTTCGGATTGCTAACTTGACATGATCCATCTTTCAGACTGTGAAAAAATTTTGAAGCTAAAAGCTTTTTATTTTCTAAATAAGATATTTTTACCAAAATTGAATTAAGGTGTCACCAAGGCTTAGACTCAACGTCTGCAAGGAGACAGGGAAAAAAGAAATCCTTGGTTCCCTTAGCGCAACTAAATCCTCCAAAGAATATATGTATAGCCTCGCGTCGAAATCAAAATTACTCACACCAATTTATTCTAATGCAAATTTAATCAGTACCCAACTAGTTTCACAATTCCCTTTCGCATTCTCATTTTCTCAACTCCTTTTTGCCATAATCATCTGAAAGTATTATTTTATGCCAATGTCACGCTTGTACGCTATTTCGTTGAGCTTGTTAGAGGAAGTCGAATACTATAATAATAATGCCCAGTTGCCTGGGCAATCAGAATTCGAGTCAGAGTCGGAATATTTGCGCTTGTTAGCTGTCAAAATAATTGACATAAAGTGGCATATGTCTTCGCTGTAATTTACGACCTGTACACTCCGAATCATATATTCGCAGCAGGTAGCAAGAGATAAACAAAAAGAGTAAAGGAACCACAAAAACATACGCCTACCACAGCACTATAAATAAATGACAAAAGTGCTGAGACCCTCCAGGTGAAATTTCACATAGAGTTGGGCACTGACAGCTCTAGGCTGGGAGGGTGTTGGCCGCTCTTTTGGGGCTTCGGTAATATGCCACGTCTACAATTTATTTGCACATTTTTGGCTATTTCTTTTGCTTGTTTGTTCGTATTTTTAATGTACCCTAAAATCACATACAAATCTGCCTAGCTTGTGCATAAAACATTTCGCCATACTGGTTGGGTTGACATCGATTCGCCTAATTCAGCTCTGGATAAATAAATTTTTTGGCTTATATTATTTATCACAATGACTGAAATATTTATTAATGAAATTGCTCAGCCCCGTTAAATATTTTTGCTCATTTTATGAGCTTCCTTTTTTCTTCTATTTTTTAGAATGAATAGACCCAAAAATTTGCCTCTGACTGACAACGCTTTGGCCTTAATGCGGTTAAAAAAAAATCACACCCACACTCAAATACTTTGGCTTTTTGACGGGATATACAACCCGGCAGCAAAAATGAAAAAATATGCTCGGGACCCAAGACAAGTTGAGAATTTCACAAAGTTGAATGTCATCAGCAATTTGGAGTTCATCAAAAATTTAGCGGCATGACAAAAAAAAAAAACAAATTTCCCAGTACAAAAAAGTTTTTGTTAATGGGCATAAATGTGGCAACAGCCGCTGAAAATGACAGAAGAATGAACTTTAATATGGCGAGCGTTCAGTTCTCTTTTGATATATGCTGGTATTTGTGTGTCTCTGTGAGTATTTCGCTTAAGATATCAATACGTGTTGCCATTTTCTGCTTCATTTTTAGCCAGTTTCTTGGGTGTGTCTGGCCGACAAGCATTATTAATAAGTACAACGTTGCGTATACGTGACATTTACGGAAATTTGATTGAAAAATTTCCAGCACAGTTTTCGACACTTTTCCTTAGCTTCGCTTCAGGATAACATTTTCATTCATTTTCACCACCACCATCGCCTCACAAACTTGTCGCGATATGCCAATTTCTGACACAACCGAAGACAGCACGTAATACTCGATTTGAGCCCATCTCTGGCATCTGGCAAGCATAAAATGCTATCCCAACTGCCGGTAACTTTGCATGAGTTATGTCATATTTCGCTGTAGCGAAACTGTCGCCATCGTTCTTGCTTTTGTATTAACAAATATCATTCGTATATATATTTCGCATGTGTGCGTGTGCAAAGGGTTTAACAAACAAGACACTTCGCAAAGCTGTCTTTTCAAATGCAAGAAATGGAACAGAAACAGCTTGAAGCCACTTGCGTTAACTGAGAGAAAATTGAGTTAAAAGAAAAAAAATCCACAATAACTGCAGATGATTTTGGTTCTAAAAAAATAAAATTATATAGAGTGTCAACAAATATTGAGCTCAGACAAATTTTCAGCATCTAAACAAATTCTATATAGTAGAAAGACAAACTTGAGCTGATTTTCTTTGATAATTTTATCCATTTCTTGTATTCATTTCATGGATCTGTCCTCGGGCTTTTCGTACTAGCAAATTTATGTCTTTTGGAGATTCTATAAATTCGATCCTTTCCAATGATTTATTTTAATCAATACAGTAAATCAATAGCACAATCTTTAAATTGTATAAAAAAAATAAAGAAATGAAAAGCTTAAATGACTTTGGAGCATAAAAAAAGCTCCAGATTTATTTCTTTTGTTCAGTTTATTTGAGTGCTCGAAATCGTTACGAGCACCACACGCAACTTCAAATCAATACCAACCCCCACCTATCAGAAACACACTCGTTCCCACACACCTTTTTATACACGCACACACATACACACACACTAACAGCTACATCAATGCCAGATTTGAGCGTTGGCTAAAGAAAGGAACGCCTTTTGTCTTGCCTGGGCCTGTTAACGCAGCTGCGCCGCTGACCCGCATGGAACGAGCGTTGACAGTTCACAGATTTTCAGCAGTAGTTGACATTGATTCATCAAAAATTAATCGAATTCTCTGTGGGTTGTGTTGTGTGCCAGTCAACCATGCACCATGAGAGGACCTTGAATACCACGATTGCCCTTTCCACCTCCACCTTCACATTCAGAATCAGAGTCAGACTCAGACTCATATTCAGCATCAACTGTCAGTTGTCACGCACGGAAGTTTTGTGAATGTGTATGTGTGTTTCGGGAGTCTGTATTTCCCCACAGCCAATGGGCTGGTCAGTCCTACATCATAGATGGTTACGACACCCGGTCAAAACATTTTGGTTTTGTTTTTACCCCCCACCAATGGGTAAAAGGGGTCTGTGCAAAAGTATGCAACATATAACAAAGGAGACCCCCAAAGTTACCTAAATATGTCTTTTTTTCACTGCTGCCTGTCAAACCCTATGAGCACCTAGTTTCCAAAGATGGGATTTCGAGATAATGGTCATAGTTACGAGAGCAATTTGAGGTCAAAATTTAATTTTTAAAATTCCTGGTTGCTAAAATGAAAACAAATACTCAGCGAATTATCCATGTTTTCTGACTCATTATATTTTATTTTGTGTCAATTGCATTTGCTGTGGAGTCTGACCAAAAATCGTGCTTCCTGCCAAGCCTTCTGTAATATCAGCAAATTTCCTTGCCGCCCCGAAGGCACTTTTCATTGTTTGGTCTACTTTTTGTTTGGCCAGCTGCCAAGGACTTATTTAGCTTCGACTTAACTCAAACGCACTGTAGTATTTGGTACAGCTTACTCAAGGTGCAGTCGTAAATTAAATATGGCAAAAGCATCGGCAAAAAAAAAAAAAAAATGGAAAACCACAAAACCAAAACGTACAAAGTTTCTTTCGTTCTGTCATTTGCAGAACTCTTGCGGACTGTACTTAATTATGAGCGAGTTTCAATTCCAAATCACAAGAGAATTAAGGAATGGAAAACAACGAAAATCTTGTACTTATAAATTGTGGCATAAATTTCGAGAGCTATTTTTGTTTCAAGTGTTTTCAAAATAAATTATTTTATTGTATCAACGTAAACTCTCAAGAAGGTATTATTTCCTTGGTAACAAAGTAATCTCCTGCAAAATATTTTCAATTTTGAGTTTAAAGGGTCGTCAAGTCTAAATGAAATAGAAGCAATTTCGAATTTGTAAAAATCGCCTTAAAATATTTTCAGCAATATAAATGTAATTGATTGAGATGTTGAGTCAAGCAGACCAAGAACCCAGCTCAATTTCAAATTAGCCAAAAATTAAATGGATAGGGCGGCTTCGAAGTAAATCGAAATTTTATGCTCTATTTATTGGTAAATTGCCAAGCTTTTGCACCTCTCTCCAAGGTAAGCCCAACAAAACAATGTGGCCGCAAAGCAGACGACAATTGATGCTGGTTGCCACAAGCTCAAGGGAATCAGCACGGACCCCTTAGCGAGTCACCTTTTCTCTCAGTCTCACTTCACATCTATTAATTTCAAAAGCCATAACTTTGTCACAATTTCCAAGAAGTGAATGCCAGGATTTTGAAAAAGTGAAAAAGGAAGCTGAGTACAGGCACCGAAAAAGAAAGAGTGTTTGGTGTCTGCCATTTGATAAGGCGTGTCCTTGAGCTCGTAAATATTTGTCAAACTCATTCGCGCTACGAAGTTGCCGCTTGGCTGGACGCCACAGCCCTCTTCACCAAACTCTGTCAGCTAAGCCGGCGTATGAGTGCTGACAGCGCGTGTGCTACTTTATGCCAGACTTGAAATGCTCGTAAATTTTTGACATAAATCTCTGCATACACTCTTTGTGGCCTTGGTCAGACCTTAGTCTTTCGCTGTCGACCTACCGCTGCCCTTAGAAAGTTCCGTAAGACCTGGTGAGCTCAGCAGGTGCGCACGGTTGGCCAAAAACTAAAAAGCCAACAATGTGGGAGCCCACAAATGGGCTGTCAAAGCTATCAGTCCTCTCCACGTTTCTAAAAAAAAAAAATTATAATAATAATAAAAATGGTTAGAGTAGAGGAGGTTATAAGGCCAGTTGCCAGCTCAGAACGATTCAGCAATTTTCCCTTTGTTCTTGTCAATAAATGAAGCGTGATTGATTACGTGAAGAGGAACTTTTCCGCAGCAACAACAGCAGCCAACACAAAACGGATCCGTCCCTCAATGGGTGAATGAAAACTTTCAAGAGCCCAACGGAGTGCCCCGAATGTCCATCTTCAGGTGTGCTCTTTGGTGGAGCATTTGTTAGGATTCATTGTTTGAATTTTATGTATCCTTTTTATCATGTCCAGCCATTGTTTTGGCTGCGCCAAACCCCTTATGGCTGAGTATTCAATCCTCGCCAACATACCGGTGAAATGGTAAAATATTTTGTCAGCCATTTTTATGCAAATGAAATAAATTTTGCATAAAAAGTCAAACATCAACAGAGATTTATGACTTGTTGAAACTTTAGCATAATTTCATAAATATTTAAATATTTTCCATGTGCACGATGGAAACTTCCAACCATGGGGCACGACAAAAAAATCCACTCAAAAAGGCCAACGAAACGGCAAACAAAATTTGCTTATAATATAAATAAATATTGTACATTACAATAAAGGATGATTATGTGCAAATATTGGCCCCTGATTCAGCAGTCACGCGTGTCCGGGGGCCTTGTGATTTGAAAACTTGAAAGCAATCAATACCCAAAGCACAAAGAAATTCCTAAGTTTGTATCAAAGACATCACAATCTCCCCTTCTCCATAAATGAAATATTCAAATTGAAACATGGTTATTTGTGAATTCAAAAGCATACAAAAGATTTGTATGCATCTCAAGGACGTCCGTTAAGGTAGCCGAGCCCGGAGCAGCCACAGTCCACAAAATTCTTGCCAAGCTCATTAACTTTTCAGAATTTGCATCTGATTCTTAATCAATTGCTATGGCTTTGCAGTCGGTATTCCGTAAGTTAATTGAAACTGTATCTCTTTTCAAGTATTTCGACATACTTATTACTTATGAATGCCAATTTTGCATGCGAAATGCAATGCCTGAAAGGGAGCCTTAATTTGCAAGAGCTGAAATTAGCTTGGCTTCATGTGTTCAGATAATTAATGCATTGAGTCTTGCAGTCTATATTTGAAATTTAATATACAATGACCAAAAATACAGGGTGCAGCAAAACTATATCCAGGAAGTATTCTTTTCGTTAAGTTTCGTACTCTAATCTGGGCATTTATTAAAGCTAAAATACATCTTTATTTATTGTAATATGAAATAATTTAATTATCAATTCTTATTTTGAGATCTGGAACACCTTGTATTATGAGTATTAGCGCCATTAAACAATCGACATTGGGAGTTATACAAAAGACCCTTGACTTGACAACTAACTACCTAAAAATCATATTTGATCTTTGTTGGACAGAATATATCTTAGGTCGTTGTACCTTTCTTGATATTAATACAAGTTTATAAAAATGAAGCGTAGAACTCATTATGAGTAACCTAATCTGAAATTAATATAAAATGTCTGCTTTGGTTTTTATAACGCTTCCTAGGTTGAGGTTTCAATTTAAAACTGTCTGCCTTTCAAATAAAGAAGCAATTAAAATCTATTCAAGGACTTTTGTGCGCTTAAGTATATTTCAATTAAGTAGGCATTATATACAAATACGAATATAATATTGAAATTAAGCCATAATTCTTTTGCAATCGTTGCCATTGTGGACTAGAATATATTTAAGTGAATGCTTTCAATAAATTATAGTTGTTGCTAATTAAAATTTATTGCTTACAATAAGCAGCTTAGTTATGTATTAGCCCAATTACCATGTCGACAAATGTGGTGTATGGAAAACTTTTTACTTCTTCAGTGCAATTTTGAAATTGTTCACTCGAGACATTGCATTTTCCATTAGAGAATGCGTGTGTGTGTCAGTTCAATTAATGAACCCAATACCTTTTATGAATGGCTAACATGTACAGAATTACTAATGACACGCAATAACTTTGTTGTCGCAAAGGTGGCAATTGTGTAAAGGCACAATTGGGTCTTAGCATTTCTAAGAATATTCTTGGCTGGAATATCCTTGAGTTCGCTTCTGTGTATTCGATAAGCACCACGAAAGTTTCCACTGCTTATCGGTTGAATTTTATCGCTGACAACATTTCAAGTGAAATTTATTTACTTACTCTGATCTGGTTTGTTAGACGACAACAATAATAAAGCCAGGCAATAAGCCAAGGTACAGTGGAGCTGAACCGATAAACAGAAAGCAAATTAACGAACTCATCGTGAGGAAGTAAACGAATGAATCAATAATATTTAACATAATTTAAGCTTGACGGAGTTAAATAACTTTTATCTATCATTAATTATATTAGTGTGTATGTTTTTTTTCAGCACAGCGAAAAAATCTGTCAGTTGAAGTAGAAAATTACAATCAAAAAGACAAGGCAATAACTAAACTGGGATGCTTACAAATAAACAAACACAGTTAGTGTGTTTTCTGATCTGCTCAAGTGTTCCGTGCTGGAGGTTAGGGCCTGGGTCATATGAAGTGGTAGATAAAGAAGAAGAGGAAGATAGAGCTTAGAGCTTACATGACAAGTGATTACACAGATACGGAGGTCTATGGCAACGCCAGGACTTCTGCTTCTCAGCTTCTGCGCTTTATCCTCTCTGGCTTGTTTTTCGCTTTCTGTTTGCTTGAATTGTGCCACATCTCTGGCAGCGTCAGTCAGGAGAGCATTGCAAGAGGACAGTGAGACAAGAAGGACGCGGACAAAGCCCGAAGCCAGAGCTGAGTTGCCGTTGACACGCGTCAGAGCGATAAGCAGCGGCAAAACTAATATGGCGCCAGCGACGAGCCACTGACTTTTAATACACACTAACAAACGCGAGCACACCCAAACGCACAAGCTTACATAGAGCAAACTTTTTATCTATGTAGTTGGTATAGTTAATGTTGTTGTTATTGTTGTGTTTAGTGTTGCATAAAAGATAATACTCTCTTTGGCATTGGGAAGAACCCCAAGCCTGCACCATTCTCTTTGATATCTCTTTGAGCTTGAGTCTCGGCTAAAAACGGCAATTTATGTTAACTATATCAGAGTGAAGGATGGTGTGGAATGACAGTATAATGTAATTAACAATTACAGCCACCATTTTTGCAGACATAACTTAGACTTTGGCTTAATTCCTTTCTGCATTCCTAAGCTAAAATTTTTATGTATGTCATAGTTTTATAGAGCCGTAAAAAGCGTTAAAGTTACGGGGCCCCCAAGTATTTTGAAAATTTTATGCCATGCTTACTAATTTTCTCATTTACACATTTAAGTTTTATGACAGTCTCTGGCTAAATCGTTAACAATGAAAATTCCCAACACCAGCATCAACTGCAGGTACAGTAGACCCTCCAAATCGAAAAACAAATTAAAGAAATAGCTAGCGATTTTTAGCAAGAAGTTCCAATAAGAACATGAAACTTGAGATTTTTTCGTCTTGGCCAAGCTCTCAGCACCCGTACAGTAGAATCTCTGTGGCTCATACAGATCTATATCAATTTAGTATCCTTACAACCAGAATTTCCTTTCTTATAAAGGTGAAAAATAAAGCAAGCAATTTAAGCTTCGCAATGTGTGCTTTTTAAGGTTGCCGAAGTCTTTGCTATTTGTGTGTGCGCACAAAAAAAAAAAAAAAAAAAAAAAAGTGAGAGTTTGTATGCGTGTGTGTGCCTCAGTGTTTATAAGTGCAGCATTTTGCTTGGGTAGCCATGCAGTTTGACTTTGCTTTCGCCATTTGCCATTCGCCTGTCGCCATTTTTGCCATTGCTTTTTGCAGTTTGCTGTAGAGATTTTATAGCTTGCATTTGTTTCACGCTCACTCGACATCAACGGCATTGACACACATACATAGCTTGTGTTACACACACACACACAAACACATAACACACACAGATATAGATGGGAACATTTGTGGAAGCAATTTACGATGAACTGGAAATGAAATTTTGTTTGTTTGCTCGTTTGTCGACATTTTGAACTTTTCCTACCTAACTTACAATAATGTTGTAGTTGTTGTTGTTGTCACTAAAATTTTTGTAGCAGAGTCAATTGTATATGAATGCCTTCCATGATTTTTGTTACTTTAGGAGGAAAGATGTTCATCTTCTGCTACATCTTCCATATCTGTCTTTGCTTACTTATATCTTCCGTCCTATCTCAATGATTTGGGTTATTGAAAAAATTTCATTCATGCTCTTTCATATTTGTTTACCCGTTTACTGAGCTTAATGTTGAACTTATGGAAAATTTTGTTTGACTTGCAAAAAATATACACGCAAAACGTATTTAGGAATGTATTTTTCAATTTACAATAATAAATACACACACATATGAAAAAAGTTCACAATCTCCATATCTGTGTCTGTGTGGCTGTATCTGTGTTAATGTGACTCAAAAAACACATCAGCTGCCACGAATTTGCACTTGGCATCAATATTAAATTTGATGTTTATGAGCTTCATAACGAGTTTTACACGCTGCGTGGGCTCAAGCAAATCGATATGAATGTGTTTTCGTGCTAAAATGTATGACAAGTCTATAGCCAAAAAAAAAAAAAAAAAAACAAAAATTACCCACGTGTAAAGACATACAAACAACTTGAGCAAATGAAAGTGAAAAGTCATGAATAAATTTCAATAACATAAATTCATTGAGCAGAGATGTGTGTGTGTGTATGAGTGTTTATGCTTGCCACATTTTATTTGCTACCTTTACTTATTTTATTTTATTTATTTATTTGTTTTTTTTTTTTTTTATGATGTCGGTCTGCTCTCTATTTGTTGCTCTCAAAGATCTTTGCTGTCCAAACATTAACCGCTGAATTGCAGACCTTAATTTATGTCTGTACTTCTTGACAGTGCAAGCAACTCGCCATCAATTTTTTTCTCTCACCTTTTTTTGGGCCCGCAAAGGATTGACATATGAGCTATTCGCTTGGCACGTCGACGGAGAGTAGTCAACGACCGGAGTAACCAGACAAACTGGCAATAAGGACAGCAGAGTTATTGCCTAGGCACAGTGGAACCCATTCAGACGAATTTCCGCAATTTGGATTGCCTTCTTATGTACTCTCTACTGAAGAGTGCATAATTAAGAGAGAGAAAAAAATTTCCTACAAACAATCTTTTCTTTTGATAGAGTCACAAATCTTTGCAGACCACTGTGCCTTTGGGTGCGTAGTTTGTCAATTTGTGGGCTCCTCTATGCCTCTTTTATAGTGGTGATTTTGTTGTTGCCATTGGCCTTAGTTATTGAGATCGTAGCTGCAGGTTAATGTGCACTTGATATATTGTATGTTTGGTTCCGAAATAGAGATAGGGCAGGACTGAGTAAGAGAGATTCCCTGGGCACTCTCTGCCCTCTCTCTCCTGTCGCTAATAAGCAGAGGACAAAGCCATTTACATGCCAACGCGTAGGCATTAACCGCATAATTTACAGAGAACGTTTTACGCACTTCAACCCGGTAATTCAATTTAAGTTGTTCTGTCAGGCTTTCCAGGAGTTGGGCACTCGAGCTCGAGCTCAGCTGTGCTTGTCACTGGGTCAGGCTTTTCCGCTCTTCCTGTTTGTGTCAGACAGCCAGCGACATCGAGATGTTGATAAATTAAGTACACTGCAACGATAGTCATTAGCAAAATGCGTCCCACATTGTAAAAATACTTGGAAAGTCGCGAGTCTCGTCCCGCTTCTCTGCGACACCTGCTCTGTGAGCTATTTATTTTCACAAGTCACCTTGTTTTTCTTTCCTTCTTAAGTCCCATTTTGTTGTACCAGAAACAGAACTCAAATGGAAACTAATTGCCTGCCTACTTTTTGGCCTAAAAAGTCGAGGCAGTCACGTGAGGCCATCCCATTCCATTGCCTCCAAAAAGCAAATCTATGAGTTTGAGCTGAATAAATGTGGTATGTCAAGTGAGTGAGGCTTATTTGCCTTTGCCACATTCACAGGCTCTTCATTTGCCAACGAAATGGGCAAATGGAATGAAAAGAAGCTTTACGTCTCCACAAAATTTGTGAATATAGTAGGAAACATGGAAATAAACAGAGAAAGAATGAACAAACTTTTTATTTTTCTTTTAATGAAATTTGTTCGTGAAAACATTTCTTTTTTTTCTGCATGATGAAATTTTTGTTATAAAATTTACAAATTAATTTTAATATTTAGGAAAATTTATTTATATTCTTCTGCTTAGTAAAACACTATTCATGGAGCGGGGATCTGACAAAAATTTCATTACAAAGTAATTTGATTTGGGCATAAAATGGGAATCGAAACACTTGTACAAACATTTGTTAACAAAAGTTTTAATTCCACTGTTAAACGCACAATTTATTAATGTATGCGTTTATTTCAAGAAAAAATAAATAAATAGGAAAATGTGAAACAAAGAGAAACACAACAAAGAAGCCAACCAAACTTTATCAAATATGCAAATGGCAGGGTTTTTTTTTTTTTTTTGAGGCTTAAGCTGGGGTTGGCTGATTGGGACGTTGGTGACAGAAATTAAGCATAAAACAACAGCCAGGAAATACCGCTAGCTTTGCATCTGCAGGTATGTACAGCTATGTTGGAGCAACGAATAAATGTGGAAGAAAAATTAAAACAAAAGTGAGCGGAAACTCAGTTGACATGCGACATTGGCACGCCACCAACGCCTACATTCTCGGTATTGCCTTTGGCATTGGGAATACACATCTTTTTACCAAGTGCGTGATGAAATGCCAGAATATTTTCCAATGGCTCTGAAAGCAGGCCCTCGGGTTCCACACATGTGCCGGACTCCTTGATGCCACCGAAACCAACCTCGATAATTACCAGTAAACAGAGAATGCCAACGCACCCAGCAGATTCCTTGGAATAAGCGAATTTTTCAAAAAATTTGCGTGACTTTGGTGTCCTCTATTCCTGGCCACTTTAAAGTCAAATATAGTAGGTACTCAGCCCACTTTTCCCTAAAGTTTTCGAGGAACTTAAAGGTTCTTGGCATTTATTGACTTTCTCCTTTGAATGAACGACGTTAGGCCCTGTTATATAATAACAAACAACACACGCTCCGGTTCAAAAGCCTAGGCAGAAATTTGCAAATCATAATAAACACGTTCTGGGCCAGGGCACGTGTGATTGCGGTTTTGTATTTGTTTGAACGCCTGCGGTGATTTCTTTATTGAAGATTTGGTTTTACCATTTTCAAACGTCGGTCAACATTGAAGAAAATTCAAGCCCCGCCCTAACTGGGAATTTAATTTCACTTACTACACTCAAACATGTGGCAGACGCTTTGAAATCGGTTATCCCAAGACCTCAAGAAATTATAATTTTTGGTGAGCACCTTTCCAATATTTTAGCTGTCAAACCCATGTAGACAAATAACCGCTACTTGCCATGAAGACACTGACACATGCCAGAATTTGGAAATTCAATTGATATCGGCGAGGTGGCTCTGGCTTGTGTTTGGAGGGAGAGCAAGTCACGATTTTGTGTGGCAGCATTAAGAATTAACAACTTGATTTCAAATAAGTGGAATTTGGTGTGATAGCCATTGGCAACGGATGAAATCGATTAATATCCTATTGGTTGGCTTTTGCCTATGGCAACGCTGTCATTTTTCAGACAGTCCTGTGTGCATTCAAAATCTTTGTCAAGTACCTATAAAAACGTTGACTATAAATCCTATTAAATCAAAGCCAATTTCAATTTTTTCTTATTTTACAATGGAACCTTAAAAAAAAAAAAAGTATGTTGGTCATAAAGTCGGCCCCACATTTCTGATAAACAATTTTTTGAAAGGAAAGTAAAAATTCCGGCAAAATATCAATAAATAACACTTTATATACATTCGCTTCAAAGTGACAGAGAATGCATATTTTTTGTAGACTTCCTCTTGGTTGAGCATGTGATAAGTGTGATTCTGACTGGGTTGATAGATGGGAAGGTTATAACCAATGCCTGTGTGAGTATAAAAACCACATAAGAACTGAAGCAGCTGACCATGATGGTGAGTTTCCCAACAGTACAGTCATATCGAATTTAAGATTATTTTATTTGATTCCAATTTGTGCAAACTTTTTTGGAGTTTATGTTGTCAGCTCATTAATGGTGTGATAGGAAATCTTTACTTTACTTTGATTTTAATCGAAGTCAACTGTACAAAGTGTTTGTTTTAATATCTAAAATATAAAAATTGGAACCATTGGCGGCCATTCAATTTGTAATTTATTACGGACTGAAAATGATTTCTTGTGGCTATAAAAATTTATACTTGATACCTTTGTGGCTATACACGGTGATTAATTTCAAAAGCTAGATCAATTGTTTTTTTCAGAATACGATCTATTTCAGGGCTTGAGCAATTGCCAAGCATTAAAAATGTCAAAATTGCAACAGCTGCTGGGAACGAACCGGAGATAAAAATGTTATTAAATATTAAAGTCCCAGCTGCATATTACAAAATGAGTAATACAATATCAGGTAATGGAATAATGTGGTGGATTTTCAATACTGATGCTATGATGACGGCATGAAAGCAAAGCTTTTCAGACATCAAATTGAAAGTGCGCAAATTAATTTTGTGGCTTCATAAGCTGCCAGTGGCAACCTTGCCGCTGGCTGATGACGATGGCGATGACGACGACTATATTACTCTATGGATGCTGTGCTAGATCTTGATTATGGAAAATGGACTTTTGCTATCGTCAACGCAATTTGCGCCTCATGGAATTTGAATAGCAACCAAAACTGTCGGCTGGACCCACGCACGCTCGTTAATGTACTGAAAACTGCAGCTGCTTTTCCTGCCATGTCTATAGTGGCAAAAACTCCTGCCCAGCATTTTGACAATAATCAAAACACAAACAGCAGCAGCTAGGTTGGCAGCAACCGCAACCACCAGAGCTGCCCAAAAAGAGCCCGAAGCTTATGGAGCTTCAACTGGCAACTGTTTGCTGGAAACTGAGTAGAAGCCGCATTCTGCCATTTGCCAATGCTTCGGTCTCATACTAATTGCTTTCAATTTAATGAAAATTTTAATAGAAAAGCGGTTTGCTTGCCAAAAATTGTCGCACGTCGCTCTTTGGAAAATGCTCGCCCTGAGCTGCTCTTTTGCGTCCATGGATACTGCCATCATTACTTCATGGCCTGTATAAACTACATAAGAGACAAGTAAAATATTCACAACTATATGGAAATTCCTATAACTAAACACAGAGACACTTGTGTATGTTTTCCCCTGTATACATAACAATTGCACCAAAACAATTTGCACTTTATTTTGTGTGCCGAAAATTTATTTGGCACAGACAAAACTTGATAATCAAAAGTTTACTTTTTTGGTTTTTCGAGCAATGTGTTCTCGTGCATTTTCATTTAAGTTTCCCATTTGCATTTTAGACAATTTCACAAAGTTTTTCAGCTTGCCAAATGCCTCAGAGCAGGCAATGTGGCGGCAACAAAAACTACACAGAAATGTAGAGAAAGACGAGCCCAAACTAAATCGAATGGGACAAAAACTGCCAAAGGCACATAACCTCCATCAAAATGCAACCAGTCAACGTTTTTTTTTTTTTCAAACTCGAAACTCTATTCTTTTCATTTTTATGGCTGTTAATATTGCTGGCAGCGACAAGCCGACATGCCACAAGCCACATTTTGACAGTATTGGAGCCTTTTTGAAATGTTCCAAACAACAAGAGCAGAAATCGGAACGATCTAGAAAAATAAAACAGTCGGCCGTTTTATTGAAGCTAAAAGCATTTGAGTTATTCTCATATATTTTGTGTTGACTGTATCAAAATATCGATAAATTTTATTTGATTAAAGTATCGATAGTTCGAGGCTGAAAAAAAAATCTAGAACGATGATTATGAAGAACTTATCAAATGCATATACCTATATGAAAGAATTTTTTAAGCTTTGATCCAGTACTACGACTATTTTGAGTATATCGAAGATAGGGCGAAATAAAAAAAAGCTTATTTTGGAATTTAAGGGACCTGGTGAGTATGTTTATGTTTCTTGTGATCAATAGGCCATAATTGAACAATTTGATTTTGACCAACTGACCAGAAACCCATACTGCCTGCCAATTGTTTGGCTAATAAAGACTTGCCAAGAATTGCGGCTTTGGAGTTTGCCCTTTTATCTGGTTTTCTGGTGGTTTTTCTTATTTATTTACTTATTCCTCGAGGCTCCTATTTTTATGTGTTGTTGTTTGGGGGCATGAGTGGCTACAAATTCTTTTCGTTTTCGTTGTTGTTCCTTTTGTTGTCTTTTAGGCTAAATTACCAGCCATAATTCTTGGCCGTGGCTCGCTGCCTTGCTCGCTCACTCGTTTGCGCTTCGATGAAGCCAATAAACAATGACGAATCACTTATAAATTGTTGCCATATTTTTTGGGCGCTGTCAGTTGAGGCTGATTCATGGCGCCCATGGCCCTGCCACTGCCAAGCACAATGCCTTCATCATCAACACAATAACAGCACCGGAATGAAGTACGAGGGGCGAGTTGAACCTAGCCAACTTTCCGACGTGGAGACGTCACAAAATATTGACTATGTACGCCTTTCTAGGCGCACAGTCAAGAGTGAAAATTGAAATTGATGATGATTCTGTTTTCTTCATATTTTTTTACCGCTCTCTCTCTCACCCTCCAATTTTTCCAGTGTCTAGCTTTTGACTTGTAGCTCAAGTCCAACCTCTGCTCTGCTTAGAGCTAACCAATCTATTGGAGCAGGACTAGAAGGCTGGTGAGAGCATGGAGGCAGACAGTTCAAGTCTGAAGTACTCCCCCAAAAACCGACAGAGATCTTGGTATTTTATCCCCCCTTTCTTGTGGTTGTTTATTTTCGAACATTAACAAAATAAATTACATGCAAATAAAAGCAAAAGCGAACGCTCTTAAAACACGCGTTTGATGAAAAAAAAATAAATAAATATATAAAACAGATACAAAATTTAAATAGACAAATTATTGTGTTTCGACCTTAGACAGTGAGCGGTTTTCTTTTTGTTTCGAATCGACGCTTACGACGTTTACGAATAAAGGCAATTCATTTTCGATTCCTTTGAAGAAAAATGTATTTTTAAATTTCGTTGAAAGGCCGAGAAACGATCGACAAAGGTGGCTGACTTCTGAGGGGCTTAGTGGTTTGGTATTTTTAATTTTGCACCTAAATAGGTCGTGATTCTTGTTTAATTTTTTGCTGATTGGTTTTTCCTTTTTTCTTTATTTCGCTTTCTTGGGCTCCGCAAACACGCGCCATCCCTAAGGCGGGCACGTTCTTTCATTTTTCACATTTACTTTGAGAATGTTTATTTTATTTTTTGGTATGGCAAAGTTTTGCCCCGAAACGCTATACTTCTTACCCAAGACTTTGGAATTACTTGGTATATTTTCTTATTGTTGTTGTTGTTTTAGTTGTTGTTGATATAGTCACGTAATTAAGCCAGTCCAGACGGCGACAAGTTTATAAATCGCTGCTGTTTTCAAACAAATTCTCACGGTATTTGAAATCTGATTGGCCTGTCCCTTTTGGCATGGGGTATGACTTTGCTTATTGCTTGCTAATTAAGTCAAATTGGTATAATAATTGCAAATATTATTCAATTATTACTTCGAGGAAGAAACATTTAATAAATTGATTTTAAGCCAACCGAAGAGTTTTGAGCACTTTTCAATTGATGATTTTTTAAATTGTTTAAGATATTAGGCAAATCAAAAGATTGAGAGCTGAGAGAGAGTATTCTGTACCTTGTACGGACTCCTAAAGTCTCCGAGATCTAATCCGAGGGACATACGGACGGCCATCATATCGCCTTCTACTTTGGTGGGTCTTAGACGTCTCCATCTCTTTTTTACATAGGATAAGGTAAAGGGTATAAAAATATATTATTTTTCTTCGAAAAGTGTAAAATATATACATCGGGATTTTAATAGGGGTCTTCAGTTTTTTGAAGTTCACAAACTATTTTAAGCAACTCCTTTTTAATTGCTATTTTATCTTATTAAACCAATGAATAATCGAAACACATAAAAAAAAGAAAACATAAACTGAAACTGAAACCTTATATGCAAAAGATTATTAAAATTACCTCATTTTGGAATACTTTGATATTAATTTACCTGGCCTAAGAATGAAACAGTAAACTTCTGATCTCCTACTATCCGTTTACTTGTGGTAGGTCGAAAAGGGGACAAGTGTGTGTGTGTGTGTGTGCATATGTGTGAGCCTTGTCATTTTGTTTGGTATTTAAAGTGTTGAGAGTTCGGCAGTGTTGTTGACAGCCACCAAGCACCAGACCAAAGTCGAGCAGACCGAACATTTTCAAATTTTATAATAATTACAAGATGGCGGGTCTGCCTGTGTGTGTGTGCGTATATTTAACAGCATTTGACAGCGACTCCGCCCATTCTGCTGCTGGCTCTGGCAGCATATGAGAGAGGTTTTGAAAGGGGGCGAGAGTGGCGGCTGCTCGCTTTTGGCATGCCAAAAGTTAGTCTGCTCGCTTGGCATAAAGTTGGCCCTTTTAATAAATATTTGTGGTGAGAACCGTAACAGTAAATATTCAAAAGAGAGAGCGAGAGTAATAGGAAGAGCCATACGAACATCGCCTGACAGAGTGACTGGTACCAGGTAATGAAAGGTGAGCTCTCATTTTCACATTGCTTTGGCTTGTTACAGTGTGCATGTGTGTGTTGTGTGTGTATTTTGTAGGACTTTTTTTTTACTTTGTTTCAAAAGAACGGGGCTACATTTTCTTCCCTTTAACATCATTAAGCTGCATGTTTGGGTATTTTAATGAAAATACACATTTTCTTCCACTTCCTCTGTCTTTTTGTAAGCTTCAGGTAAATATTTGTTACTTTCTGCTTGACAAGTTTAATAATTGTCGGAGTCATATTGTGAACACCAATACCTACAATTCAAAAAAAAAAAAAAAAAACTCACAAAAATAACTTGCATTTCATTATCGAGATGGAGAAATTTAATCTTGCCCAACTCAATGAAGGATTAAGTCAACAGAGAAATTACTGTGTGTTCGGCATTTGCAAATCTTAATTATCATGACTGAAACAAAAGCCTTAATTAATTTAATAAAATCCATAAATTCATGAGCCGCTTACACTCATAAGCAATCAGCTATTTTGTTTGATTAAAATTTGATTTCAAGCGAACCTTACATTTATCAATAAATCAAGGGTGACTTAAGCTTGACATGTAATTAAAATAAATCATAATGTATTTGTATAATCCAAAATAATCTTGAATTTAATTTTCATTAAATGATTTCAATTTATCGAGCATTTATTTCATGATATTTCTGATGATTTATTTTGATATTTTTATGTAAAGTTTCATGCAAGTCTTATTTGCTCAAATAATTTGATTTGTCTAAGTCTGCTGCAAAATGTTAAGTTGATTCTACTCTGCTAGTTTGACACTCTAAATAATTTGATCCAGCTCCCCACTTTTCCACAAAGTATTTTGATACTGACTTTAGAATTCCTTGTGGCAAGGCCATAGTTTTGATATGGCTCTAACAATTGGTATAAAATGTATCCATTAATACTTTATTGCTGCAATAGAAATTCTCACAAATATCAGAAAAAGAAAAAAAACAGGGCGACCAATTGTTAGAGTCTCTGTTTCTGTAGTTGAAACTGAACGGCTTTATAATGTTACGTAATAAATTGAAAAGTAAGCAGGCGTAAAGCACACACACACACACACACACACACACACACACACTCGCGCATACATTGTAAGCGGCTATCAGCTGCAGACAGTCATAAAAGGAAACTTTACAATACGCTTTTTGGTGAATGGAACAATAGGATCGACTTTTACAGGGTGAGGAGAGGTATTCGTGATTTCGTTTATGAGGGCAACAAAAAAGGAATTACTGATTGAAAACTTTCCATCATTTGGTTCAGTTTTGTCTGCATTTGCTGGAGGTTTTTTTTTTTGTTTTTCTTTTTTCATATAACCCGCAGTCTAAACAATGTTGATACAGCTATTCAATTTTCAGACTCGTCATTCCCTCGACTTTACGATTTGTTAGTTACTCAACCAACCAGCCAAAGGAAGAGAGACAGCAAGTTGGCTCGAGTTGGTCGCATTTAATGTCACGTATTTGATCAGAAAATTAAGGATCAAAAAAGCATTTGTGTAAGCATCTGAAAATGTTGTGATTTATTGCACAAATGCGTTTAGAAGCAAGTCTTGGCCGCTGGATTTGTTTGGAAGCGAACGCCCACTCAGCCAGAGTCTTATTCACAAAGTTTTCCTTCCTTCTATTCTGGCTGCTTATGATGTATGAGCAGGACTAAGCGAACAGCTGCTAAGTTGCTGCTGGCAGTGAAAGAGCTCTTCCTTCCTTCCTTCAGTTTTCACTTCCCTTTTTATACTGACTGTTTAGTTTAAAAACTGGGACGTGTACAATTTAATTTAATCTTTGGATTTCCATTCATGCGTGTTTTCACATCTTCTTCTTCTTCTTGTGTCTGCTGCAACAGCAACGGCTTTGGAACGCTTACCTCGAAGTGATGAGCTTTCTTTCTCGACTTAAACGGCACATAAATTTTGCACATGACGTGAACAGAACAAAAAAAAATATCATATATATAAATATATGTGTGTATATGAAGAACGCATACAAACAATTCAATTTTTATCAACTACACTGATTTTACTTACATATGAGCAAAAGTTTTTCTTCTGCCTGTGACAGCCAATTAAAATGAAGAAGAGTTGTTTATGCAAAACTTCAGAACTTACCTGGAAGGAAAACAAAAAGGAAATTTTTATTAAGTAAAAGCAGTTTCAAAAGTATTTACATGCTGGATAACCAAAGAAGGCAAAAACTAATAAAAGATTTGAATTTAAGATGTGACAGAAACATTAAAAATTTAACTTCAAAATCTTTTTTAATAAAAGAAAAGAATAGAGTTTTACAACACAAGTTGCCTTTCACCATTAACTATAATAATTCAATAATATTCTCGTACAATTCCCAAACAATTCCTACCTATTTGTAGATAGAGATAAAATGATAGATCAGGGTCTAAAGCGAATTGTATTAAGCCCAAGTGCTACTAATGCTATCAGCCAGCAGTCAATTTAATTTACTGAGTCCTTAGTAAGCCAGCTCAGTGCATTTAAGTACAGTGTATTTCACATTAGTTACCAAATGCGTCACGTAAAGTAATTATAAGTAAAGCCCATATTACCCGTTCAGGTAATAGAATCGAATTCGGTTCCTTGGCAGAATTCTAAAGGACCTTATATAAGTTGTCCATAATTAAAGCATTCGGATTTTTTTTTTTTATAAAAAAAAAACCTATTATTGTGTATTATTGTTGTTCATTGTTATAGTTAAAAACTTACTCTTGACTTTATTATCTAATAAAAAATTAATATGAAAGTGCCAAACAGCAGTGGCTTGTTTTTTTTTGGGAAAATAGTTTATTATAGTTTTCAGTATGCATTAAACTACCTTTGGCGGTCTCTTTCCATTTTAGCTTAACTAAAATTTTGTGGTTTGAAGTCTAACACATACGTACAAACGTGAGATAGCCAACTACAACACTGGCCACAATCAAATTAGTAGAACTGCTGTTTTTAGCTATATATTTGAACTGTGAGTAAAACAAAAAGTTTTTACCCACGTGTTTGTATATGTACACTACTAATTGGGCTTTAAGCATTGAGAAGTAAAAAATAAAAAACCTCATAGTTTAATTAACTAGATTGGTGGAGCCAATATGTGAGCTAAATGAGCTTACAAAAGTAAAATAGAAAAACAACAAAAACAAAAAAAAAAAAAAAATGGAGGATACATTTTTGTATGGAATAGAAATAAATTCAAACATTTTTTATCACTTAGAAATTTAATAAAAATACAATTCTTTTTGTATGCTGGCAAATTCGTTAATAAACACAAAACAAATACGGGGCGTATACGTAATCTGCAGAGAGACAGAGCAGCATGAACAAACGCTGCCGGATATTTTTGGTCTTTATGTGAAATGAAGCGTGCAAATGCCACAAACGCCCCAGAACCAGGGAGCACATTAAATGCGCAATGCTCCACAACAGCAGCAACAAAAGCAACAACAGCACCAGCAAAGTATCAAAAAAAAAAAAAAAGGAAAAAAATAAAAGCGTTTGCCCCCCAGCAGACAGACCGTCAAACGACAAACAACTTCCCATCGTGGCGAGGAGTCCAACATTGGAAAGGGGCAGGAGGGCGCAGAGCTTAGGGGCTGACTAAGTGCTCACCGCCATGTTTGGTAGTGGACTCGACCAACTGTGGGCGAGTGTGTTGTGTGACCAAAGCGAAGGCATCGCTTGTTGATAAAGTCATCAGTGCTGAAAATCGATAAACAAAATAAAAATATAATTTTCACTGGCGCCTCAGCATTG
The DNA here is from genome assembly GCA_037075145.1 of Scaptodrosophila latifasciaeformis. NCBI lineage: Eukaryota > Metazoa > Arthropoda > Insecta > Diptera > Drosophilidae > Scaptodrosophila > Scaptodrosophila latifasciaeformis. The sequence goes on from JBAMCM010000533.1 coordinate 439,178, forward strand.
CCTCTCGCATCCGTCACCCGCATGCAAGTATCCCAGAGTATTTTTTCATTCCGTGTTTTGCTCTTATTTTTTGGTATTTATTTTTAGAAACAGCTTGACCATTTCAATTGAGCAGCAATTCTTTCTTTCTGTTATTTTCCTTGGTTTAAATCATTGAGCTTGGTCTTATGACATGCGGGTCAGTTTCCAAATCATTTACCACACAGTCGCATATTGCCAGCAAAAATAAATTAATTTTTATTTTGTCAGGACAAAATTAATGAATGATTTTTTTCGCAAATCATTTTAATTTCACTTTTTAGCCTAATCCAATAACACTTGAAACCAGCAGAAATATTATGGGGCTATAAATTAAAATTAATGCGAAATGGCGATTCACAAGCACATAATTCATTGAAAGAGTTTTTATAAATGTTGTGTGAATTATGCATAATGCAATCAACAAACATGCATGCCAATTATTTATCCAAAGATACACACGTACACACACGCTTCCAGGACATGCAAAATTCTACAAACAATTCGGGGTATTCACGAATAAAAATTCCAACGATTTCAATTAGTCCAAGCATTTGGGTTTTGGATAAGTTTCGCAGATTTTACTAAACTAATTTTTGTTTTTTTTTTTTATAGAAATTTTCCTTTGTTTTTTGTTGAACGGTCACACTGATCATAATTTTGACATTCCCAAAACTATGATATGAAACTATTAATGGTCTTTCATTTGTTGATTAAAATTAAATATTTTCGTAATTATTTTAATAAGAAAAAGAATCTCAAATACCCCTAATAAAAAAAGTTATTGTTTTCCACATTTTGTTTTATGGGCATTTAAGCGGAGAAAAAGCAACGGGCGGTCACACTAAACCTCACATACACATAATAGAATTAGTTGCAATAAAGCGCAAAATTAATTTCCGCAGAAAAGCAGTACGTGCAAAAAAGGACCGCCCGGTTGACACTTGGCCAAGTCATTTGACAGCTCTTGCTAGCGTGTGGTATGATTTATGCTGATTGGAAAGCATTACGGTAGCAGACAGAGTCACAAATATACGGCTTGAAGGGGTGAGCTTTAATAACTCAAAACTTATTTTTTGTGTATTATATAGGTGTCATTTCTCTCCCTTTATGGTCTTTGTGAGGTCCTTTCGATCAAAATACCAGCAAAGATTCCTGCGGAAAGGGACTTCTTTGAAATATTTAAGATTTTACTGCCCGTGTGCCATTTTTTCGGTGTGAGCATTGAAGGAAGTGAAGCTCATCTATAAATTGCATAGCTCAAATATTTCTCCGAGAATTCAGTAGGTAAGGCACGAAGCAGGAGAAAGTGCTTGGGCATTCTTCCAGTACATAAACTGCCAACATTTTGCCTACAAGCTGAGGAGCAGCAGCAAATACGCTTTTACTTTTTTTTTATTTTTTGCGTTCTGCTTTTGGTCTTTCTGGTCCGTCTGTCTCATTGGTCTGTCGGAGCGAAAGTAAGGACAAATAATAAAATAAAAGCATAAAGAATGCAGCATAAAAGGATAACGACATGAGCACATGATATACGTTCTTATCTTAAATGGAGCTTGGCCTGTCCTGCAAATAGCATTAAAAAAAAAATACACCAGGACCACAAGTTGGCGACAGTAGGCGTTGAAAAAGTGAGCTAGTGAAGCAGCAGGCCAACAAACAAACAAATGGCTCACAGATAAACCGGATTGCCTTGGTCACACACACACACACACACCCACACACTAGTAAATTCAGTCCAGGCATGCACGTAGGCAGCATTCTAAAAGTCCTAACATCTTGTGGTCTGAGCAAAGTCAAAACAGCACTGAATAAGCTAAAGGCAGATAGTGGGGTAAGATGCATGTTGCCAGTCGGCCACGCACACAAATTCAATTTTCTTGCCCTAGTGCCAAAGTACATAAAGGAGAGAACGAGATACCAGAATGAAATCACCCACATCTTTATCCTTTTCTTCTCTGCTTGGCCAACGCAATGTTTGCTTATCGGATGCTTTATGAAAGCCACCGCATGTGGCAAGCTTTTGTCTCAGACGAGAGTATCGGCATCATTCCACTTACTTTTATAGATATGTGGTTATGTGCGCCTGTGTCTGTGCATTATGGGTTAGGATATTTATGCCAAAAAGCTTTGGCATGGTTCGAATACATTCCTTCTATCGCTACTGTGAGAAAGAGATTGTCGATTCGATAGCTGCAGTAAGTGGGATTGATGGAGTGAGAATGTAGAATAGATTGACTGGGGCAGGAGGCAGTTCATGTATCCTCCGACATAATGCTCAAAATCGTTGCCACTGCCGATTGTTGATGTTTTTGAGAAGCTTGTCGATTCCATGAAAAATGCTTTCAAGTCGACTCGTCTCAATCATCAATAAATTTTTCGTTTTCATTTTTCCATTTGCAACTTAAAGCTTGTGAAGTTTCAATAAACCAAACGGACTTGGTTAGGCTTATGAAATTTCTTAAAATTTTTATCTCGTCATTCATTAAGGCCTTTAAAGCTTGGTTCGAATATTTTCTAGGAAATTTCTTATGGTAATCGCACCTAGTGGAAACTACTCCAGAGAGAAGAATTAATAATGGCTTGCCCAAGTCTTAATCCTTCCCAAGAGCCATAGGAGCCTGAACAGTGATTCCCATAAGGATCTGCATAAGGATAACTAACACAAAGGCAGCATTCTCTAACTCATAACCTATTGATCTTTGGTTCTTAGATTCCATTTTGAAATGAACCTTGGCAAAGTCTTTGTGACAAATTAAGTATGAATTGGCAACTGGAAAAGTTCAAACATGCTTTGGGAGAAGCTTTTAGCTCAAGAAAGAATCCATCACAAACTTGCTTAAATTAAATTTCCACTTCAACTTTATATTTGCTTTCTGCATCTTATAAAAATTTAAACTTAACTTTATCAAAGGTCTTGATATTTTTGTTACACCATTTTTTTTTTCTGCTTCAATAAAAATGTGACAGTCCAGCCTGACATGTCTTTGGCATGCATTCATTCATCTAAGTTTGTGTGCAAATTTGATATGCTTCATCGAGTGGTATAGGCAATGTACCGATATAATCAGTAGCTGGGTATAGCCAAGGGCAACACTTTAAAACCCACCAGGCAGCAGTTAGAAAAAACTTTGGGCAAAGGGGTGTCTTTTAAGCTTCTACAAATCCCACATGCCCCGAAGTGCTATTACTGAAATTGAAGACATCTATAACTTTCTTTCCACTACCACTACCACTACCACAGACAAGCTTTCGTTTTTCTTATGCTATCTGCTTTACCGACTGACAATTCAGGCGTATGTGTCTGTGTGTGTGTTTGTCGTTGGTGTTGGCAGTGCCAAGCTGAGTTACGCTTTTATGGTAATGAGCTCACATTACAAGCAGAGTCCTGCGTTGCCAGGCAAAAGGCTCAAAATATTTTGACACGATGATGACTTTTTTCGGTCTCGCTTGCTTTCTTTTCGTTTTGATAGACGCAATCCTCCAGGACTCACAGCAAGGCGAAAAGCAAAATGAGAGAATAGCAAAAGAAAGCAAGACATGAAGCGAAATCGCACAAGCTTTCCTGAAAGTTTTTCACGCGTGTTTCAATGCCAAAGCTATCGTATAACGCCAAGAATGGTTGATGGCTGAAAAGGCATTACAGCCTCCTCCATATTCCTCCACATCCTCAGCTTTCATCGCGAACTTATATGTGGATGGAGTGGATCTATTAACGTCGCTGCTGCAGCATGCAAAATGTTTATTTCCGTAATTTCACTTGAGCCTCCTTTTCATGTTTGCCTGTGAAATTGTTGAATAAGTGGAAAAGGCATCGACTTAACCCGCTATGGCTGGGCGAGTCCACTTAAACTACGCGTCGGAAGAAACTTGTAGACTGGCTCACACTTTGCCATCAGCCCGAAGAACCTCTCATACCCTGTCGTTCTGGGCCTGTCAGGGCCTTTTGCCTTCTTTTTTCATATTTCAGTCAGTGTCAAGTGCCTTTCGGTTTTTTATTTATTTATTTTGTTCGCGTATATTTCTAGTTTTTCATTGTTCGTCTCGGTCTCGTTCACTCATGGCACTTTGTCGCTCTGAGCTTGCCTCTATTTTATTGTTGTGTGTTTTTCATTTACGCCTTTTATGCATGAAGGAAAAAATAGCGAAAAAATTTTAAATCCTGATGCCGTGCTCATTTTGACTTCTCGTTTTCATTGTTGTTGCTGTTGTTGTTTGCCGCCGCCTTGTTGGCTGACTTTGTCTTTGTTTTTATTATTGTTAACCCGTACATGTTTTTATTTGTGCACAACTTGATCCTTACTGCCAAAGGACCTTGAACTCGCTGACGCTAACGAGCAACAACGGCAACGAGACTGGCAACACCGTTTCGACGTGGCCATTTTAACAGTGGCCGTGAGAGATAAAAACAAAAAAAAAAAAAAAAAAAAAAAACATATAGGAACATAAAGCAGCAGAAACATTTCTATCACATTTTTGTTGAAGCCAAGAAGACGTAAAAATTTTAAGTAGGTGTTTTCGAGGTATTCGAGATATTTTTTCCCCCCTGATTTAATTAGTTATTCTAATTAAGCTAGAAAGAAATTGTGTAAGCGAATAAGGGCAATTAATTTGAGGTAATTCAATAAGTACAAGAGTTTTTATTTTATTTTTGTTTCTTGTTTTAAGTTAATGCTTGACTTCCTCGCTTCTCAACGAACACCCTTGGGTGTAAAACAAACTTTAAATTTTCCTATGGGCAAAATTATTTCAGGTGCGTGTTTTGGCATATTTTAAAAATTTTGAAATTGGCTTGTCAGTCAAAATAAAATAAAATATAATAAAAAATATATATACAAATACAAAACAATCAGGGAAAAAATTCAGCAAATTTTCTACAATATGAAAAACAAAATTTTTATTTAATTTGTCTGTTTACATTTATGCATTCCCCAGTTGTTCTTCAAACCAAATTAATAAAACCAAATATATGTATACAACAAAAAAGAATAAAGGAAAATTGTAACCAAACAAAATCAGTGTCAATCATGGCCTTGAAAGCCGAACATGACAGTCGGTTTATGCTCCAACAATTTCATTCTGACAAAAATTTTACTTCAAAAATATGAGTAAAATCCACAAGTCCACGTTCACCATTGTAATGTATTTTATATGCTTGGCAATCGTCATGGCAGCAGAAGAGAAAAAAGAAACAGCAGCCTCACATGTAACGGGGACCATCAACCAAGGCTCACCGACAGACAACAAAAGCGAATTACACTACAATGTTGAAATACACAAAATTATAACAAAGGAAAGCCAAAAGCCACAAAATATGATGGCAGCTTCCTTCTTTCTAAAGGAACAGCATACTCACACACAAATATATAAACATTAAAATAAATTGACAAGACCAGAGAAGGAGAATTTGTCAAATATGAAAAAATATTCCTTTCTCTGTGCTTGCTGCTTTGGTGAGCTTAATTCTTGATTTGGATTCAATTTAAGGTCTGAACAGAATAACCCAAGCATTTAATCCAGATTTAAGAAAATTTTCCTTAGAAATATCATCTAGAAATTAGTTTCTTTATCGCTCAAGACTCACACACATACTAGAAAGAGAACAAAGCAAAAAGGAATTGTGTTCCACGAGAAAATATATAAAATATTCGTACAGGGTAATTCTTGGTTAACGAGCAGGCAAAATATATTCGTATTCACGCTTTGCTTGATCCCCAGGGACAAGACCATTTCAGTCTATCCAAAAGTATCTGTATCTCAATGCGGACACTCTCCACTATCCAGAGAATGACACACGCGCACATGCCCAGCAAACAATGTACTCGAATGTGTGTGTGCAAGTGTGGCTCAGCCTGGTCATATAGTCATACTATTTAGGCCCTAATTGTGGGCAATTACTTTTTGCTGTGTGCTAATAAAAACGTTGGAAATATTTGCGTATTTTAACTAATGATTTTCTGCTTAAGCACTTTACGGTCAACACCAAAGGCAAACGACAATGGCCTAAACAAACACTCGCCAATCTGAGGCAAAAGTAAGTACAAATTTTTACCACAGCCACTGGCGAAATGAATGAGGCAGTAAGTGAGAAAATGAGTTCAAAAAACCCCAAGCTGGCTGAACAAATGCGTGAGTGAGAACAAGTGAATAGATAAATGAGCAAGTTAAGCTTTATGTGAAAATTCGGGTTGCCTGCTCTCGTGCCTATTTCCATGTCCGTTTGTGTGTAAGTTTGTCACAACTTTTAATGGCTTTGCCTTGGCCATTCTGAAATGCGTATACGCTCTGTTAACCTTGTACACATGTAAACACAGCAAAAGCACACACACACACAAACACACACACACACATACATAAATAAACTGACAATGTTATTAATAATTCATTTCGTGCTTACACGGCATGCAAGTGGAAGATTTCAAGGCAAAACACACCCCACAATATCGATGCGTTTGAATATCCCATGTGTTACAGAGAAACTTACGCTTTTAGCATAATTAGTAGATATTCAATAATTGAGTATTTGCTGTACATTCGGAAAGGAATCAGTTGGCATAACAAGGGCCACACTAAACATGACACGACAGGCTACCAAACCAAAGTTGCTAATTTGGCTTAGGCAAAAGGTGAGCAGGCCAAATCATACCTACAAACCTTTAAGACTCGAAGTCAAAAACTTCAGATTACATATTTTAAAATTTTCTCAAATTAGTCTATATATTTATTTTTCTTAGACTTTTCTAAAGACTTCTGATACACCCTGCTGCTTTTTTAACTTAGGTTTTGAGTGACTACTCGCCTTTTTTCCCAGCTTATTAACAGGCCAAAAAGTGCTTTCTTTTTTAACGCACTATTTGTATACTCAATTGATTGATTGTTTGCATTAGTCGTGTGACATTTTGTCGCACGAAATTAGAAAAATTGTTCAGATCAAGTTATCGATTGCCTTGAATTCGCTACAAGTTACCGCTACCCTCCATACTCAATGAACTTGGGTCTCATCAAAATATTTTCTCTTTGATTATGCAAAGGCTTGATTTGAAGAGCGGGGCATTCTCTACTAATCGCAATTCACTGGAAACCCATGTAATTTTAATTATCTGTTTAACATTTTCTAGCATTTGCCCCGGGTGAGGCCAACGCACCGCGACAACTCTCTCTGTGATACCCTTTTGCCTATAAATGTTTATGAGGTAGTTTAATTGGTTTTTAAGAGGAATATGGCTAAGCATAAACCTGTAAGTAAGTGTTCCTAATGATTTGTAAGCCGCTTTTAAATTGGGTTTTATAACATTTAAACGACTCATTTCATCACAATAAAGAGTTGGGTTTCCTACAACAAAATTGAAGCAAATTTGTTGTATAAAAAAAAAACAAAAAACATAAAAAAAGGAGATTATTTAACCAGAAAAATCATCCATCAAATGTAAAACGAAGTAAAAATGATTTCCTATTAAATTCACTTTCTGTAAGAATATATGATGTATATATTTATAATGATTTTCAGAGACTTTTTCTCGGATTATTTTATTCATAATGATCCATAGTTCTCTTCTATTCAAATTAAACGAATTTTCTTGAACAAAATAATAGAATAGAGGAAGGGAAAAATGAAATCAACTTTGCAGTCATGGCAATCAAATCAAATGGAAAATGTAATAAGATGATATCTTTCCAAACTCAAAAAGAACCAGAACAATGATGGCAAAGTAGAGCACAGAATGGGACAGATAAACTGCGAGAGAAGGAAAAGAAAATCTGCCAAGAAATAAAAGTCGACTTTTGCGACATTCAGACTAAAGACTGAGACAAGCCAAGGCAAGGCAAGGCAAATTAAAAGTTAAATTGAAGTGCCGTCGGGAAAAATGTGTCACGTGACATGGCAAAAATCACGTCAAAAGGCAGTAACAGTTACAGTTCAGTTTTCGCCTGACATGTCTAAACATGTCCAAAGAAATCACACACTCACATAAAGTGGGAAAGTAAGAAAAACCAAGACTACAAAAGCCAGCAGGCTAAAAGCAAATGAAAAGCTAATAAACATTTTTATGCCTGCAAGTCAAAAGATTGAATAAAATATTAAATTGCCCACACTCTAAATTCATAGCTATGCTGATTTGGGCTCCAATTTTTTTTACTTCTGACTGTATCAAAAGCACGAATACGAATCCAAGTGAGTGGTAGTCAAATTCTATGAGCCTCCTTTAAGCCACATATGCTAAACATAATAACTGAAGTACGTGCAAACACATCAAGCCAAAGACTAAAGGGACAGACAATCCGACCAACAGAAGGGACCGACAGAAAAGTGAAGAAGTCGCCTAAGAAATGAATATGGTGGAATGGACTTGGCCATGTTCATATGACATCATCGTTCTGTTTGTGCCTGTGCAATGAAAACGCAAAACTCTAATGAATAAAAATGAATTTAAAAACAAAAGCCCAAGCCCAGACGACAGGCCAAACAAGCCAGCCAGCCAGCCAACCAACCAGCCAAACAACAAAATATCAAGCTGGCAGCCCACCAAGCTTACGAAAATGACAACAAGCAGTAACAACACAAACAAGAAAATGGCCACAATAAAATAAGTAAAGGCAAATACGAAAGACACTTGGGCACATGGCTCATCCAGTCAGTTATTTAGCCAGCATTCAGACATCAGGCTGCCAGCCAGTCTAGGCTAAAACTTTAGGCCAACCCAAAGGAATATATGAAAAACTGAAAACTAAGCCAAGCCAGATGACAGACAAAACCAAAATCATAATCGTAAATAAATGCTTAGCTCTCAGATACAAGACTCCAGAAAATACAAAAACCAAGATCATAACCAATCTAAAATCTTAAAGAAATTTGCAAACTATTAATAAATTCAAAGTGAAAAATTTCCATTCTGCTTTTTCACCCTTTTTTTCCCATTCGGAAATTTTCTAATCCTTTTCCTTATTTTAACTTTATTTAGAAGCTTTGTTTTGTTTTTGTTTTCTTTTTTTTTATGTACTTAGAGAAGGCAAATCAGAATCTTTCTCAATTTCATTTAAAGGCAAATTACAACAATAACAATAGCCAAAATCAGACAAACTTCATTTACATTTTTCTTTTATTTTTAGAGCTGTTTTTCTTTATGTTATTCGCAGTTATTTTCACACAAACTGAAATAGTTTCCTTTAGAATTAGAGTGTATGAATATTTTATTTTATTTGTGAAACGGAAACAATTTGTGTATTACTCTAATTTCATAAAAAAAATATAAAATAAAATGAAATTTAGTTAACCTATGCATATGCAGGTCTGAATTACGTATACGCCTCGTTAGACAGATTAACAATTCAGACGTCCAAAACATTTACAACTTTTTCCACCTGATTATTTTTTCCTTGAATTTGAGTAGAAAGAGAGAAAACGTCAACTCAAATGTATATCAACATCCTGGCAGGGGGCTAAGCACAACCGACAGCCAAAGCAGCTTTGTCTGTTTCAGATAGATGAAGATTTCAGAAAATGTCAAAAAAGGCATGATTGGCAAAAATATCCACAGCACGATACACGATAACCACATAGCTCTTTGAATGTTACCCTACCCAGTAATACGAAATCGGCTTCGGATTTAGGCTAGCAACAGGCAGGCCAAGCGTCTGCCTACTCCTCTTCCCCCTTAAGTAGCCACCGTCAGATGACATTTCCAGCAAGCCGATAGTCAAGCCGTTGATATGGAGAATCAGTCTGACAGACACCTGGCCAATCAGAAACTCAGCCAGCTAGTCACTTAGCCAAATGCATATTAGCCCATTACCACGCCCATCAAAAAGCCGACTGTGCCGACATTCGGACGTGAGGTGCTCGTGCGTGTGCTTGTGCGTGCGCGTTTTCTTATATCAAATTCACATTAATTTTGACATCGAAGCGGAAATCCATTTAATTGCTTTCTTGACTACCCAACAACCTCTCTCAGGAAACCCTCGAATATCAAACCTTTCTGGTATTTTCTTTGGTCCCAAATGATTTGCCGTCGGTTGTTCACGTAGTCAAGGCAGTTTAGTATAAAGAAATCTCCCTCTGTTATTTGCTTCCTGCCTTCGACACCCCCCAGTAATTCACAAATGAGAATTTGTATTTTATTCCTTAGTAATTTCCATGTACTGTCAATTTAGCATTAAGTTAAGCAGCTCATGTCGTCACCAACCTCATTCTCTCTGGATTTCCTAGCCACGCTCCTCTAATTTAGGCCTTTTCAGTTACCATAATCATCTTTGGATATATATTTTTTTGCTTATTAAATCGGTCAGTGGGCGTGTCATTAAAATACAATGGATTTCTCGAACTTATCAGGAAAATTATTTTTCAAAAGGCAAAACAATAACTCATTCAACTAACTTCCTAAGAACTCCAATCAAATTAAAAATAATTATGCATTTGGAAATTTTTAAAGTTCATTATAAAATAATTGAATATCCTTTTGAAGCTACAATAAGACATGTGTCGTTGGTTCACTAAATTCCGGGAAATTTTACTTCTTTGTAAAATTAAGAATTTTATATAATTTCCAGGAATCCATTAAAATTTCTGCTGACGCTTTTTACTCTGTATTCTCCGAATTGCCATCAAACTTGTTGTACTTAAAGTATCCATAAAATAATTGTATTTCATTTTATTCCATTTGGACAACTACTAATTTGATTGACTTTAATTCCAATTATTTTGTTAATCGGAACCAGAATTTTTCAGAAATTGTTTCTACGATTCCCCAAAAAAGAATTTCCCATTTTTTTTTACCAAGCAATTGTGTTCAGCCTTTGGAGTACTTGAGAATGTTTTGAGTGGCCTTGTTTGTGTTCGATATAAAACGAAACACCTAAAGAAGAAATTAAATTCACTTGCAAAATAAAGTTAGCCGGACTGTGCATTTGCTGGAGTTGAGTTCTGTGACAAACTGTTAACTTTTCTTTGGCGTCATGTTTTCAAATGCTTTTTGGGCAAAAGTTTGGGATAAAAGTAAAAGTAAATTTCTCATACTCACATGCAGAGTAGCGGCCGTTTTCCAACTTTTCAAATGCACTTAAGCCGATCCGATTTGATCCGATACCGACGCAGACAAGAGACGTGGTAAAAAGCAACAAGAAGCGTAAGAAAAGTAGAGAAAAAAAGTAAAAATAAAAAAAAAAATAAAGCAACCAACAAAACAAAAGTTGTTCTTGTTTTTCAAGGGGATTTGTTTATCTTCACAGTGACTTTTATGCTGTAGAGGGTATGAGTCCTTTCCCTCTCTTTCTCCGTCTCTTTCACTCTGGCACTCACAGTCTCTGTGTAGATGTGGGGGTGTGTGTGTGTGTGTGGATGTAGTCTTATTTGGCGGCTTTTATCTGGAGCAAAGCGGAACTTTGCCACGGCAATGACACCTCAGATTAACGGTCATACCCACACACAGTCACTAACACTTTAGACACACACACACACACTCTCGCAGGTCTGACAGCGACGGACAACGTGGCAAAAGTTAGCACAACGATTTGGGTCAAAGTGCTAACAAAACAACAAATTCAACCGGCAGAAACTCACAAGCACACACACACACACACATAAACCATTTATTTCTGGAATAGAATTTTCCTATACATTTTCAACTCTTTCAGCTTGGCCTAAATGTACGTGTGCACGTGTGAGTTTCCGTTTGTTTTGTTTCGCTCTGCAGTTTGTTTTTTTTTCACCGTATTCCCGTATTCAACGCTGCCGCTGACGTTTCTGTTTCCGGTACCGTTTTTGCGCACGCTTTTCCGCTTGTGCTTCTACTCAATGCACTTTTGCCAAAAACAAAAAAAAAAAAAAACAAATAAGAAGAAAAACGCAACTCCTGCAAAAGGTGAGTGGGGGGCAGAATGATGGGAGACACTGTCCAGCTGGTGGTGCTGCCTCTTATTCGCTGAGTTTTGTGAGTCAGTCGCTTTCACTTTTCACAGAATTTCACTAGTTTTATTTTATTTTATTCTACTTTTTTTCGTTGGGAAGCTCTTTTGAGTTTCTGTTGCTGTCGACGACTCCAGTCGAGCGTGTGGGCGTGAAATTTTCCGCCTTGCCAGCTATTTGCAGCCGCACAAATGCGTTTTCAAGGATAACCAAGGCACACACATACACACACACACAGACAAATACACTTGCCTCACGCTCGTGCCGCACTGTCACACTATTCACACAGGCTCAGATAGACACACTTACTTTCACTTTACTGAGTGTGCGTGAGTGCTTTCAGAATCACTTGCGTTTTTCAATTTGGACTTAAATTTATTTTCGCCTCCTCCTTTAATAAATTTGATTTTAATTTGCCGAAAAAACTTCACGCACTGTTTACGTTCGCTCTGCCTACTGGCACACTAATTTCTTTAGCCGGTATAAATTATATGTTGTTTTTGTTATTCTTATTCTTACAGCGCTGTTGTTGTTCCAGAGAACCGTAGCTTTGTTGTTTTTATTTTGTTTTGAGATAAATTAAGTGCCCGGACTGGCTAACTCAACACTTCCGTTACGTGTACAGCTTTCAACGAGTATACGACGTAGACTGAATAAAACAAACGTCTGTGTTTTCACAGCCACAACAGGAACGAAGCTGCGAACGACGGCAATCGGAGGCTTCGGCTATGAGGCCGAAGCTCTCGGCAGTGCACACGCCCGTGCGCATTTCAAGCTTTCTGAACAGAGACAGGCCGAGCCTCTCTGCCAACCTGTCTGACAGCTGGAAGCAAGCAATAGAGCGCCGGCGTTGGAGAGACCAAAAGCTCTTGCTCTGAAAAGTATGCTAGGAAGCAGCTTTTATCCTACATTTCTGAGACCCAACAGAGGTCAGGACTGTCAATTTGTTGTTGTTGAGGCAGACCCTCGACTGGAGTTTTTGATTTCGTTTTCAATAGCCGATTATCAAACACACCGCAATACCCCCGCAGATCCACTCTCAGGAAGCAGCTGTGCCGGCGACTACGCAAATTTAAGAGAGTCCACAAGGCAGATATTTCCATATTCCAGTGAGCGAAAGAATATGGAACTCTCTTAAGTGGCGCTCTCATTAAATCCGTTTTGATAAAGAAAAGCGCTTAAATTGTGACACATTTCTAAATTACGTTTACTTGGCTAGTGTCACGTGCTTATTGTGTTACCCATTTATCTCAAGCCAGGCAAAGAGACCGACACAATACAGCTGCACAGTAAAAGAGTCCAAGCTGTTGAATTGGCCACAAATGCAAATCAATTTGGTCTGACGAAGTTTCAAAAAAAAAAAGAAATAAATAAATAAAATAAAATAAAAAGAATACGCAGACACACTTTCAGACATACTGACACACTCTTGAGCTGATTTGAAAGCACACTAATGACAGATTTGGCCAGCGACTTCACTGCCATCAAATCAGTGCACAACTCAAAAGAAATTGATCCCAGGCAATGTAACCAATGAAGGATTCAGCTCAGACCAACTTCCCAACTGGCAACTAAAGTTTTGCGGTGACCAATCGTGGAGTAAACTTCGACCGCAGTTGAAAGCAATTGCGACAACAACAACAATGGCAGCAACTAAGCCATGACTACATCCGGCCAAAGCCCGGACGAATGCCAGTGGTAATGACATTTGGGGAAAGAGGGCAGAAAGAAGAAACTTTCGAACGGGAAAACGATTGCCCACATGCCGCTTGTCATTTTCCATTAGCGTGTGTCTGTATGTGTTTCAGTGCCGTCTATCTCCGACCCACCTCAATGATTTCTTACTTACAGTAGAGCTTACAAATTGCTAGTAGCTTGTGTGCATGAGTATGTGTGTATCTATAAGCGAAATTGGGTGAGCTTGGTGGGGTATATTCGCATTCGTATTGGCTTTCGAATACTTGAGTGTCGACGACAGCACTGCCCACCGCAGAGAGTTGAGACTCCAAAATGTGGCCAGTGTAAGTCGCGTCTTCAATGTATCTGAGAGTGTGCGGGAAAGTATCCGCCACTGTGTGAGCGTGGTCGAGTAAGGAGTACAGGAAATTGCTTTTGCATGAGCGCATAAGCAGCCACTCCAGCACAAGGCAAAAAAAGAAACAACATAAAATAGGAAGCAATGCCAATTGCAAAAGTCATATAAAGCGTATAAGAAAAAAAAAAACGAAACTTTCAATAATAGTTGCTTGTTCCTTAGGGAAAAGAACACAGACAGACAGGCTAGCAGGCAGTCAGTCAAGCAGAGAGATACAGAATCAGAGCAAGCCCAATGCCAACTGAGAGCTCAGCTGGACTGAGTTTGGCTTGATGTATGTCTATTGAATTATATTTCGATTATTTATAGTACTTCTCAGTGGGTTTTTTCTTTTATTTTAATGGGCTTAATATTTTATGCCCTTCCAGTGTTATTGCAGTGCAATGCAAACCGCAAAAAAGCGAGCCAAGAGAAAAACAACTTTCCCACTCTATCTTTTAAATAATATAAATAAACAATTGACTCATATATCCACAGTCTGGGAGGGAACGAGATACTTTTGGAACAGACTTTTTTTTTCTTTATTTTTCATATTTTTTTACTTGCATGTTTGCGGGCCATTCAGTCAGCGGTCAATACGCTCAATTCTCATACACTTTGACCTCGTTTAACTTTTGTCATGAAACCACATTCGAAATCATTTCGAACTCTGCTCCATGTTCAATCTTTTTGTTATTGATTCTTGTTTTTGTCGTTTTCACAAAAGAACGCAAAACATGCTCCCATCTGTTTCTGTCTACCGGCAGAAAAAAACGAAAAAAACATAACTGTACCATATTTGTTATATTGGTAACAAGTAGCCAGGCCATTAAACAAACAGAGGCCTTAATATCGAGTAAATAAACAACAACCATGTGCATAAATGAATTGAGAAATTCATATCAGACTTCAGGTAGCAAAAAAATGAGTTTAAAAAGTCCAGACAAAAAATCTCTATAGACAATGTGAAATCTTTCTATCATTATATTTCCCAGATATATCTTTTTTTTTTAATAAAAAAAAACCTATGCATTGATTTTTGAATTGAATTTTACAAATATTATGAAAAATATTCCTTTAAGGTGAATTAAGATATATCCAAAAATATTTTATTAATATTCCGTAGAGATTCGGGCACGAATTTAATAAAATAGACTCTGTTTCACAGAAAGCTTTAAGCTTAATATTTTTGGAATATAAAATAACAGTTTGACTTTTATGAAACAAATTTTTCATATATATTTTTCTCATATATACAAAAACGACCAAATAATATAACTAATTAAAATATGGTAATCATTTTGACCCTTATAATAGTCAAACAAAAAACAAATTAACCGGAAAAAATATATATATAATGTGTGTAAGAGTCTCACGTATCATATTTTTCTTTGCTTTATGATGGAGGATGTGTATTTGTTTTGTGTTTGTTTGCAGAATTCTGTTGAGTTTTGACAGTTTGTTTTGACATGACATTAGCCCATTTAGTTGAAAATAATTCGGAGAAAAAACACAGAGTTTCATATTTCGCACATTGTATTTTTTGTTTATGATACGAAAAATGTTGCCACCAGAAACCAGAATACTTTGAGTCGAGAGTGGTCTATTGACCAGTTAAAAATAAAAGAAATTTACTAAAAATCGTAAAAGGTTAGCAATAAGTAAACAAATATCAAATAATCTATAAATTCTATCCACAAATGAATTTAAATGCCTTGACACATTTTAATAAAATTTAATCAAATAAGGAAATATTTGAAAATATCGTAAACATATTATTTGCTTACATATTTTACACCTAATAAAACATAATTTTACAAACATTTTAATTGGTAGGCAAGATTTGGTAAGTTCATAGGTAAATACAAATAGTTTAATCGATTATCAGAAGAGTTACGAATGAGCTAAGAATAAAATGCTTTTGAAAAGGAAGTTTCAAAGGGTGAGTGTGTTTGGCTGGTCTGGTTTGGTTTGGGGTCTGGCATAATACAAATACTTCTAGGATATGTGTGTTGGTTAAATCAATTTCGGTTGTTGCTCTTTTGTACTACTTACACTTTGCTGTCAGTTAAACCAAACCAAGCCAAACTGAACTCCAACTCCGGACTAGTTGTTGGACTGAGAGACCGGAGGGCTGACTGAATGACTGACTGACTTTGACTGTTCCGACATGCAATACAGTTACATAAACCATTTGATAAGCTCCAACCCACAACTCTGGCCATGGCTCTTCCCTGCCTTCAATTTTGTAAAACTTTACCACCTCAAACTGAGCGTGTAATATTCTCAGCAACATCGGAATTGTTGCAAAACTCGGCATATGAAATGATTGCCCCACATATTTCTACATGGCGGCGAGTTGTCCAAGTTGGGCGTGGGAAAAGATTGAATGGATATGTTAGCCTGTTTGATGCGAGGCACTGTTTGTGTGTTTATTAACTGGGTAAATAATATTTATTTATATATATAAATCGCTGTATGATATAGTATTTGATAAGTGCGTAGTGTGACTGGAAAACGAGTATTGACAGTGCAAAACAAATTACCTGATTACATTTGGGTCAAGCAATTTTTGGCACCAAAGCGACACTAAATGTTGTTATGTTATACGTTTATGTGTCAAAAGTGACGAAAGAGAGACGGATAGAGAGTGAGTGAAAGAGAGTGATAGCGGTGTAATTGGCATGAGAGAACGAGAAATCACACCCGCGGGGCAGTAGACAGAAATTAATTAAAACTTGCTGTGGTTTTTGTTGTTGCATGTGCACACCGGCAAATTGGCACACACAAACACGAGCGCAAATTTTCATTTCTGTATCTGTGTATCTGTGTGTGTGTGTGTGTGTGTGTGTAGATTTTTATACGCTTGTTTTTTTTACGACCTTGTAACAAAGTTAACAATTTGGGGCACTCGCTGTCGCAATGTTTACAAATAATAATGGCATTTATGACCCTGGCTTTCTCCCAGACTCTCCCTCTCTTTCTGTCTCCCTCGCTTTCTGTTTAGGGAATTCTTTTATAATAATTTTATTTACCATATAAGCACGCACACCAACACACACACACACACACACACAGACATATCCCCAACATACTTATACACTACCATCTATGCGACATTCGAGCCTTTCCTTGTAGCCTTTTTGGTACTGCAGAAAATGCAGCTCCTCTTTTTTTTTGGTTTAGTTTAAAAAATTAATTTAATGGTTGGCTGGAAAAATCTCCTAAGCATTTTATGGCTTTGTGTTGAACAATTTGAATTTCTAAATATTTTTGATTTCATTTACTTGTTTCTGGCCTTTGAATATTTTACGTTGAATGCTTTTGGCTTCTGGCCACAGAATTTGATAAAGCCTTTTTGCTTCTCATTAAAGACTTCGTAAAAAAGAAAGCCTGGAAATTCTCAAAAATTTGCTGTTGGATTAAATAAATAAATAAAATTAATTTTTGGCATCTGTTATTAGCCTGTAAAATCTGATTTAATTTCAAAGTGCTTAAATTTGTAGGTGATTTATTATTTAAGGTTAAAATAGAAAATGTGTTGGCAAGAATTTTAAATAAAACAAAACAAATTTTCTTATTTATGCTTGTCTGCTCCTCTGTCTGATTATACTCTTGGGCTTTATTTATTTAAATCACCCCCGAAGACTTTTCTTTCTGTTTACAAAAAAAGATCACAAAAAAGTATACTATTATTTTGTTTTACTTAGTAGCTTAAATAATTCTCATGAATTAAAAAGAAAATTCATCTTTCATTAAACACATGGAAGTAACGTTGATTGCAGGCAACCCCGACTATTCATACTTGGCACAGTGCCAGTCACTTAATGTAAACTCAATTAATTTGTAAGATATCAAAAACAGATTGACACTTGTGCGTGCATCCAACTCGGGTATATCTGGCTGTAGTAGATTCATCTACCAGATGCAGATACAGCCAACATCTACAGATACAGATACATGCTCTCTTGAGTAGCGCGAGGCTCGTGTGCGGCCATGTGAATGCCTTTCGTCAGGTGTTCGCTGCGCGAAATGTGTGTAAGCGTCTGCAAACATGCTCAGCCAAATAAACTCACACACACACACACATACACACACACTCATACAAAGAAAAACAGTCAAGGCATGGCATTAATTTCCGTTAATTAAAATAAATACGTCAAGCGATAATAAATGACATGCTGATGATATTAAATGCACGCCCACACAAAAACGGACTCGGTGGCTGGCGGCCGTTGGCTGATGGCGTTGCAGGTGGCAAAGTCTGACATGTGAGTCTGTGTGTATGAAGCTTAAGCTCAGAAAAAAAACACACACACACTCACACACATACACACACAAAATAAAGAAGCAGAAAAAAAACGCTCTGGCACACAAACTGCAATTAGGTGAGCCAGTGCTTTGGGCTGTGTCTCTGGCTTATTTAGAGGACTTGCGCTCTATATGGAAAGTGTCGTCACTTTTGCAGTCTGCCACAAGCGCTACAATTGTAGCAGGTACAGTTGTGGTCGTTGTTGCCGTTTTTTGCTGCAATTAGTTACGTAATTGATTTGCATAGTCCGATTTGCTGCCGTGCATAAATTTGGGTCTTCAAATTAATTTCCCTGCCTTGGGAATGGAAAGCTAGGAATTTTTTTCTTCCTGCAAGTAGTTGTACCTTAGTACAGTGTACCTTAGTAAAGTATAGAATTATTCAAATTCAAATATTTTCTCTTTAAATATCCCACAACGGAAATGGGTAAAGCTAATGGGGCAGGTGCCCTTTACCAAGCTTTCGAGTATTAAGAGGTGCACTTGCAATTAAATTGGGTATAATGAAGATATTCTATAATGAAAACTATACTTGCGAGTTCGAGAATTGGAGAGACTCTCACTTAGGCAGGTGCCACTGTGAGTGCCTTTCCTTGATCAACGTCCACTAACCAAGGTACTAAGCAAGCCAAAGAGACCAGTCCTTCGGTTTATTGCAGAACATAAATCCTATTCAAATTCTATAACACGTCACCAAGTAAGCCCCGCTGTCAGCTATAATATGTACAGTCTCACCTGGCAAAGTGCTGCGGCTTTAAGTTTATGGCTGTATTTTGTATGTTGTCTCGATGGCACACACTGTGTGTGTGCATATTTGCGTGCTTCGAATCGCTCAACACCAAAAGCAAAATATGCTCAGCATATTGTATATGAATGCTTTGTGCTCCCAAAGAGAGCACATGCTCACTAAAATCAGTTGAAGCAATGACGGTAGGGGAACAAGCGAAGAGACCAAGACTTGAAACTGGAAGCGTTACAATGGCAAACAAAAGATTATCCTTGCCCTTACTTGACGCCCAGCTAAACAAACGAACTTTGGTCATACATACACCCACTCTCGCACAGGGATGCTGGCACCATTCTCCTCTCTCTCTCTCTCTCTATTTGTAACTACAAGCTGTTGGCTGTCTTGGAGCTGTTGCTGCCCCTGTTTTTGTTGTTGTTCGGCTGCAGTAATGAAAAAAAATGTCAACCTGCACGTACAACAAGCAACAATGCAAAAGACAACACCAACATCCACAACAAAGCAACAACCTTAACGACACTAGGTACACAACGACACAAGAAGAAGAAATGACAGCAACACCAACAACAATAACAACAACAACAAATACAGTATGGACAAGAAAGCATGTGTCAAACGCCAGACATTTTGAGCAATATTAATAACACTCGGCGAACATATTTTTCATTAAAGCTGCAAAGAAATGTCAGGCACAACTTGCAACAACAGTGAAAATATAGCAAAGTATGCATGTGAGTATAAAGATGATTATGGAAAATTCTCCAAACTGACATGTTAAGAAAAAAACTGTAAATGAATTTCTCTAAATTCACTAATATAAAGCTTATAATACTGAGGTAAGAAAAGGCATGTGCACATTCTAAAAAGGCACCTTGCCCGGAAATTATGCATATAATGAATATATACATAAACCATCGTTTAATGGGTATTTTATTTTACATTAATGACGTTAAAAAAAGTGCTATTTAAAATTCATGAAAAAGAAATTCGGAACATTAAACTCCGGCGCAGCCGAGCTATGGGAGCTATATGTTATAGTAGTCCGATCAGATCGAAACTTCACACTCTTATTGAAAACATAAAGCAAATTATAAGTGCGGGTTTTGACCCGCATATGACCCATAACCTTTTTAATTTGTTGTGGTTTCAAAGCGGAACTTTCTAGGCCTTACCATCTCTGAATACGAGGTGTTCATACAGACGGACAGACAGACAGACATGGCTAGATCGATTTCTTTAGTCACCCTTATCATCTTTAGGTAACTTTGGGGGGTCTCCGACGTCTCCTTCTCTATATTACACACATTTGACAAACTTAATAAAAAAAACAAATAAATATTTATATGGACCAACTAACTAAGGCGTCAGATAGAATTCTGCCCAGGTCTTTTGGAATATTATTAAAAATGCCTATTTGATAATGGATCGTGGACATATTGATTCACTTAGCTACTTTTAAATAATTAGTTGGCAGGTTCACAATATCGTTTGACATTTAACAAAATAAAAAATCATGATTAATGCAAAATGGAAAACAAGCAGATGGAAGCTTTCGGTGAAAAACAAACTTAATTGCTTTATTTATACAGAGAGAAAAATTTTTAATTATTGTTCTAATTTAGTTTTAAGCGTCACAATTAAGATTAAAAGCAAATAATACTATATTTTTGAAAAAAATGTTGTTATTTATTTGCCATATTGATTAAAGGTAAACTATAAAAGATTTAAGTAACCTAAAAGATAAATTCTGGATTTCACATGTAAGCTTTAGGTTCTCATTTGAATTTAATGACATTTGACAGCTCAGATGTAAAGATAGCGGAGGAGTTGTTTCGATACCAAGCCAGTGAGTATCCAGAGGTAAATTGAAATATTATCGTTAAAATAAGTATCGATTCGAAATATCGATTTAAATCAATGCAAATGAGCTTAAACAACTTTTGTGTACCATTAAAAATTTTAATTTTTGGGAGCATAAATGTTCCTTTGTGGCAGACAGAATTCACATGGTGTTCTTAAGTAAAATCTTACCGATTTTTCTCGATTTGAATGGAATTGATGCCGTTTTTAATTACTGTGTACTTTTTAAAAAGAACACTAAAGAGAAGTGTATTGATAAAAATTATTTTATTTAGAAAATCTATTTTTTTTCTTAGGTCAAGCTGCTTTAAATAAACATAGGCACAGAGGGAATGATTCTCAAGTTAATTATTAAGGTATTGGAAAAACTTTTATATGCCTTAGCAAAACTTAGGAAACTAAAGAACCGATGGTCAAAACAATGGAGCTATAAAAGGAAATGAAATAGGCTTTAAGGCCATCAAAAGTGGCTTGCAATGCTTTTCAAACTAATTCGTCCTGCTCCGCTTAGCGAGCCAGTGAAATCTCGAGATGGTTGCATTTACCTATATCGTGGATTCAAAGGAATCGGCTGGATAGCTCCCAAATCTGGTAAACTGCGCTACTTATATCATTTGTGGACCTTGGTGCCGTTTACCTTCAGCACCTTCTACATGCCCATAGCCATGGTTATAGGCTATGTAATCAACATAAGTACCTACAAGCCCTCGACATTTCTATCCTCAGTATCGGTTTGTTTTAACGCGTATGGCAGCTCAATTAAAACCGCTTTTACCTATTTATATTTGAACCGCTTGCACAAAGCAAAGGATGTTTTGGATAAGCTGGATTCGAGGTGCACCAGTGATGAGGATCGCCAGAAAATACACGATATAGTGGCCATCAGTAATTATGCCTTTCTAATATTTACGATAGTCTACTGTGCCTTTGCAGGCTCTACCTTTGTGGCAGCGCTTTTTGCAGGTCATCCACCATGGCAGATCTTCAATCCATTCATGGATTGGCATGATGGCAAACGGGAACTGTGGTTGGTTTCCTTCTGGGAATACTTTATTATGTCCACGGCTGTAATGCAGGATCAACTAGCCGATGCGTACCCCGTAATTTACAGTCTCATATTGCGAACACATATTGAACTGTTGAAAGTACGAATTCGTAGGCTCCGTTCGATTCCGGAAACATCGGAAGAAGAGAACTACAATGAACTGGTCAGATGCATCATGGACCACAAGAATATTTTAGAGTGCGTCATTATGCAATATAGAATGTATTTCTAATTTTTTTATTCCACAGATTCTGCGATTTATTGAGACCCATAATATCTGGGACCATTTTTACACAGTTCCTACTGTGCGGACTGGTTCTGGGCCTAACACTTATTGTGGTTTTCTACGCAGATTTTTGGGCCGCTCTGGCCTCTTTCACCTTTGTGGTTACCATACTTTTGCAGACCTTTCCATTCTGCTATATTTGCAATAATATATTGGATGATTGCGATGAACTCACTTATGCCATTTTTCAGTCCAATTGGATAGATGCAAGCAAGCGTTATAAGTCCACTTTGATTTACTTCTTACATAATGTGCAGCAACCAATTAAATTTATTGCCGGAGGCATTTTTCAAATATGCATGAATAGCAACATAAGTGTAAGAAATTAATTTTAGTAATCTGATATCATTTTTTAATATTTTCCTTTTTCAGGTGGCCAAATTTGCCTTTTCGGTAATCACAATTGTTAGACAAATGAATATTATGGACAGATTCCAGGAAGTTTGAATGCTTAAAGTGTTTTTTTATTAATCAAAACTAAATATTGTTATTGCTGTGCTAATAAAATATTCAAATCAGCTAAATAGTGTAGTAACATATACGAATTTCCAGGCTCTTATTGATTCAAGTTTTTTAGTTTCTCCACTAAGTTCATTTGCTTCACCAAGGTATACACAGAAAACGCAAATTTTGTGACCTAAAATAAGTGAATTATAGTGATCAGTATTAAAATATATTTAATAGAGAAATCATACCTTGATATTAGTGCCCACCGAAATGGTTAAGAAATTCATTGCCTTGAAAACAATGGGCTTTTGCAAATGAATCAGAAAGAACAAAACATTCTTCTTATATCGCACATCAGCATTAATCCAATTTGACTCAAAAAGGGCATCTGCCAAATCATAACAGTCATGCTTCAAATAATTGCAGAGAATACAAAATGGGGTTGTCTCAAGCAATACCGAACCAACAAGCGCTGCTGCTGCTATCGCAGCGGTAATATTGGCAAACATGACTATATTAATCGTGGACATACCCAGCACAAGGCCAACCACCAGAAACTCAACAAATATTGTGCCCGATATTACAGGACGCAATACGTTGCAATAGCTAGAAGCGGTTAAAATTTGTCAACATGAGAATCATTTGATCAGAAACTTACCACTTACTTTAAAAGAGTTTGATGATCTTTAATGCACATTGTCAACTCATATAAGCGCTCATCAGAACTTTGCCTGGGATCATTGCCCAGTTGGCGCAGACGATCGGCAAGAAAGCCCACATGAGCACGTAGTGGCACCACGAAATTTAACGGATAGGAATCCACTACTGCATCCTGAAACACGGCGATATTCATACCTAAAAATTCAAGTGATACCTGCAAATAGAACTGCCGTTTTCCAGCACGCCAGTCCAGCAGCGGATAGAACGAATGATAATAGGGCTTTCCCTCGAGCAACGCACTCACAACGCTTGCAGCGGAGTACCAGCCGTAGACTATAAGAAAGCCAAATAGAATGCGATTGCTTTGGGCAGCAGCCTCGTTAATTTTTTTCCGATCACTATCTTTGGTTATTCTCTTGTCCATTTCGTCTAAGATATTGGCAGCCTCGTCTAGTCGATTGAGATTTAACCAAACAATTACAACTTTAACCATACAAATTGATACATTGAAAAGAACTTGAAACGCATTCAGAAACTCTCCAGGGGAAAGTTCCTTAAAATTTAAAATTGTCCCAATGGCAAATCCAATTGGCTGGTAAACCGTCGACATTGAGTTGATTATGAATGACCACATACAATAGACAACAAAAAATCTTGTTGGTGGCTTCCTCATGCCCAGCCAGTTTATAAGCTTCATCAAATAACTCAAAGAATTCCGAGATTTGGCCCTCTTATAATCTTTTGCTGGGTACAAATCAGGAAAAATATGCTTAAATCCCATAGTTGGTGGCTCAATGTTTGAGTGACTTTCAAAGTGCATTGGGAACCTTTATATAGGAAATTTTTTGATGGTAATTATAAACACATCAACTGAGTGTTTATTGAAATTTGAAAATAATGATAGTTACTATGTTACCCAACAAACAGAAGCGGCTAAAATGTTTCTTAAATCAATACTAATTGAATCAGTATAGGAATTTTCAAGGCCTTAGAAGTGAAACCATCTATTAAATATTATTAACTATGCAAGCCAAAATGTTGCCAGCACGAAATTCAGATTTATTGAAGCCCAAGAGAACTTTTGTTGTAAGATTTTTCTGCATAAGTTTAGTTCAGATATATTTACATATTGAAATATATTGTTGTATTTTATTGAATTTAATTGTTTGCTTTTGAAAACTTGTCTGCAATGTTCATTTTTTGTACAAAGGTAAACACAGAGAATGACAGCTTTGATACCTGAAACATAAATTAAGTTCATAAGACTTTCACTTAATGTCATTGGATGAGGACTTACACTTATGTTTGTGCCCATTGATATAACAAAGACACCCATGGCCATAAATACAATTGGCTTCTGCAAATTCATTAGAAAATAAATCATGGTATTTTTATAGCGCTTTTCTGCATCAATCCAATTTGAGTAGAAGAGAGCGTTGCTCAAATCTTTGCTATCGTCCATGAGATAATTGCAAAGCATACAAGATGGTGATATTTGCAAGAGGACGGATATCATAAAAGAGATTGAAGCCATTCCAGAGCCAAGGTTTGAAAAAAAGGCCACGTTTATAAGGGCGACGCCCAAGACTATTCCCACCACTAGAAATTGTAGGAATACCGTTATCGATATAATGCCACGAATTTCATCACAGAAACTGTAAGAAGTTCAGATAATAATGAACGCTGTATATCTTTCAATTTGATTGCTTACCGGAGTATGGTCTTGTGGTAATGAATGCAACCGATAAGCTTTTCATAGCGTTCAGCTTGGGTTTCGTTTGGATCGCTACCCAGGGCGCTAAGCTGATCTTTGAGAATATGCACATGACTACGCAAAGGCAATATAAAGTTGACGGGAAAACAATCGGATGTTCCATCTTGAAAACAAGCCGCACACATGCTGAAGATTTCCAAAGAACTTTGTATCCAGAACTGAACTCTCGACTCTCGCCAATTGAGGAAAGGGTAATAAATTTGATAGGGTGGATGATTATTTGTAACGGAGCTTACAAAGCTAATTGTTGCGTAGGTGAAAAAAGTACTAATACAGGCGAATATAAAAGTATTGCTGAGAGCCGTAACCTTATGGATTCGGCGACGCTCTTCAATCGAGGTGATTCTTTGATCCAATTCGTCGAATACAGCATAAGCACGATCCAAGTGATCCATCATGCGCCACATGGTGAACACCTTAAGTGAGCATACCGTAACGTTGATGCTCACTTGAAAAGAAGACAGAAAATCACCAGGGGTATACTCGCTTAAGTGACTGAAAAATCCAATCATAAAACCAATTGGGAAATAAAATGCTGTGATTACGTTCAAGAGTATCGAGTAAGTATAATAGATGATACGGAATCTTTTCGGCTTTCGAATGCCAATTAGATAAAAAATAATCATCAAATATTTTGCTGCCTTGCGGGACTCTGCCGGGTCCTTATCGGAGGCCGTATACATACTCGGAAACACTTTACGGAATGAAACCATTTCGAATATTATCTCGTCGAATAATTTGTGGGTATTGTGGCAAGGAAGTACATTCTTGGCTTTTATATCAAATTTGTTGATTAAAAAGAATATTTTTCATGAAAACCTGCCTTCATAATTAATAAGCTTTTGGGTTGAAATTACATATGCCGTTCTGGCATAATGAGGTGTAAAAATTAACGCCCCACAATCTGGAATAGTTCACAGCTTGAATGTTTTCAGAAATTCCGTAATGAATACCAATTAAAAATAAAAACAAATTTCTCATCATTACAATAAATAATTAATGGACCTTAAAAACTATACAAAGTAATCAAAAGAGAATACTCAGTATCTGTAATGTTTCATCTAGCTCCGCCATATAAGCACTTAAATTTTTCGTGGCCTTAGAGAAAACATTTAGATTATCTCCGAAAACTAAGTTTCAAAAAGGTAAGATAAATTATAAAAAATTAATAAATGTATTTATTTTATTATTCATTTTATTCTTAGTAACACTCAAGAACAGAAAATGTCTCACTCTCTCAAGGTCGTGAGAATTTTTCTGCAATATTCATTTGTTTGACCAAAGTAAATACAGAAAATGAAATTTTCGATACCTAAAAATATAAATCTCATTAGAAATTTCACACAAACAATTCACAAAAGACTTACATTTATGTTGGTGCCCACTGAAATGGTAAACACACTCATGGCCATAAAAATAATTGGCTTCTGTAAATTCAATAGAAAATAAATCAAAGTATTCTTATAACGAGGCTCAGCACCAATCCAATTTGAATGAAAGAGAGCATTGCTCAAATTATTGCAATCGTCCATTAAATAATTACAAAGTATACAAAATGGTGTTGTTTGCAACAAAACTGCTATCACGAACGAGAAGGAGCCAATTGCAGATCCCAGATTTGAGAACAGCACCAAATTAATAAGAGTAAATCCTAAAACCATTCCGACCACGAGGAACTGTATAAAAACTGTCAGAGAGATGATGGAACGCATTTCGTTGCAGAAACTAAAAAAGGGAGTCATTTTTAAATGGGATTAGAGCAAGTTATTTTTCACTCTTACCGCATTATAGTCTTGTGATCTTTAATGCAGTTGATCAATTTTTCATAGCGCTCATCGGCTGTTTCATCTGGATCCTGACCCAGAGACCGCAATCGATCGGCAAGGATATGCAAATGAGTACGCAAGGGTAGCATAAAGTTTATAGGATAACAATCACCACAGGCATCTTGAACACAAGCTGCGCAGATACCAAAGTATTCCAAAAAGGATTGCAACCAAAATTGTGGTCTACTCTCTCGCCAATTCATCAAAGGATAATAGTTCTGATAAGGCGGATGACCCGAAATAACAGCATTCAGAAATGTATTTGTGGCATAAATCAAAAAAACAGTTATGCACCCGAATAGCAATCGATTACTTCTGGCCACAGCCAAATGGATCTGCCGACGTTCTCGGTCGTCAGTGATTCTCTGGTCCAGTTCATCCAATACTTTTAAGGCTCGCTCCATTTGATTAAGCATCACCCACATAATGACCACTTTGAATGAGCACACCCAAACATTGATTCCCACCTGCAATGAGGTGAGAAATTCCCCCGGAGTATACTCACTTAAATGGCTTATATAGCCAGTCATAAAACCAATAGGAAAGTAAACAGTTGTTATGAAATTCACTACCACCGAATAGAGACAATAAGTTAAAAAATTTCTTTTTGGTGGTTTTTGTATGCCCATAATCCAAAAGATATTCATCAAATATAGCACAGCATTGCGAGATTTTGGGATGTCCTCAGTTGGAGCCGGATACATGCCGGGAAACACTGAGCGAAGTGACACCATAGTGAAGGTCTAGAATTATGACTACAGCCCAACTGAAAGGCTTACGCGCCTTTTATAATACTGGATTTTGTGACTTTCATTACGTGCTAAGAAAAAAATAATTTTTGGTAAAAGTTTTTTAGCCAATTGAACTTTAGTTTTAATTTCTATTGCCCCACTGAAGTGTAAAAGTTAACACTTTTAAATAAATAAATCATATTTTGTCAACTTTGGAGACACCAACAATCTGTAAAAGTTCACAGAGCATTACCTAAGAATGGTGAAATCAAAGACTTTAAGTTCAAATATTCATAGTATATATTAATTTTATATTATTTTCTAAAATAAGAGCCAGAGAATATAGAATTTGCTTAGAAATATATATTCATTCATTCAATTTATAAGGAGCATTCTTATGTCAGCCAATCAAAAGCAATTTTAACAATTTGACTTAGTCTATTCAAAGCTCCGCTTCTATAGTCAACTAATTGAAACAAAATACAAGTGCATATAATTTGAAGGATTAAATATTTCGGTACTTGGGCTATCAATGTGTCAGTTTGTCAACTGGACAACTCGCTAGTGGTTTACCTGTTACAAGCAAAGAGGAAACCCAGCCATAAAACTGAACCATTTGTTAGCGGATTTTGGTGTTGGCCTGTGAGATTTTCTGGGACTGTCGTTTTAGAGCTTAATTGTGTTGGAGAATTTGATTGAGTTTCGTAAATGACATTTCAACTTCGAAGAGTTGACTGGGCGCAGCTGTGCTGTTCAGTGGTATAATTAGTAAGATTTGGGAAGAAATAAACGAAGGTGCCACCTGACTAAGGTTTTAATTATTCCTTTAATAGGAGGGCAATCTTTGAAATTCAATTGAAAAAAATAACATTTTTAAAAAATCCTTGAAAGCTCATTTGGCGTCTGGGATCTTTCCATATTTTTCTTTGCATTATTTTACTCTCTCTAATTAGAAAGTGACACTGACACTGACAGTAAAGCTAAACAGAACAGAATTTTGGTTGGTAAATTTAAGCATTTGACCAATCACTATTCAAAAATTACATTTTCAAAACAAAAACCTCACAAGCACTGGCCATTTGAGGTCACCAAGAACTTTTGTTTGGAAGCCAAAAACAAAAACATTAAATACTCATACCAAGAGCAAGTGAAAAATTCCAAAATGTGTTTACCATCAAGTTACTGTCAGAAGATAAAAATCGAGGCAGACCCAGCAAAGCGTTTGACAAAATAAATATTTGCTGGCAAAATTTGAGTTCTTAGAAAGTTAATTTTTTTTCTTTTTCCAACAGCTGACCAATTTGGCAAAACAAGTGTTTACGTTTTCCATATAACGCGGTATGCAAAGACCAAGCCAACAGTACGTATGAGCGATGAATGCCTTGCGCGAATTGGTTAAACAAATTCCAAAAAAAAAACCATGCATCTTGTCTTATTTACTAACTTTTAATGCTCCGTCTGTGAATAAGTATTTACTTCAACCCTACCATTTGTTGTTGCTGTGTTCTTTTTGCGTCTTATTTTTCTGGGCTACCAACAGGTATGGCATTTCTGTGGGTAACAAAGTAAACTCATTTGCACTTGAAGCCATCTGGATGTAACTGAAGAGCGAACGCTGAGAGAAGTGGAAATGAAGTAGCAACAAGTTAACACAGACACAAAATGAAAATCTTACAAAAACACCCAGCAATCCGCTAGTTGATAAAAGTTGAGCCGAATACCAACAGCCGACCTTGAAGTTGCCCAAGGCAATTGCCTGAGATGCCGGTACAGTTGTCAAGACGTAACTTTAAGGCATGTTAAATATACCGAGCAGAATTTCTCAGCTTAGCCACAACTGTCAGCTATCTTTTACTTTGAAATTTAAATTTTACGGAAGGCAAACGGAATCATGCATCTCTTCGATCTATCTTCTGAAACGGTCTTAGAACTCAATGGATTTCTGATTCTGGCCGTCATTATTTTAAGTGTGGACATCTACAATCATCTTCATACTTTACATGACACTTTGGGAAATATATCATTCTATACTTTTCCAATGGGCATGCAACCTTGGATTACGGTGATACGAATTCTAATATCAACAATATCCTTATTAATTGCTTTAATTGGCATGCGAATAGCAAGAAAACCAAACCTGTTTCTAATAATCATCTATTTGATAACTGGCACCTTAATACTCCTTTACTCAATTGCCTTGGCAGGCTCACGATATTTTTACAATCAGTTCCATTTCAATTCCCACGCTTTAACTCATAGATACTGGGAAGATCACCTAATTGAAGTGGTGGAAATAGAGCTAGACTGTTGCGGTATAAATGGTGTGATAGACTACATTTTGGCCAATCGCACTCTAACCACGATGAGCTGCTGTGAGCTGGACAACTGCTCTGGTTGCACCAATAAATTAGTGCCTCTTCTCGAAGGTATTGAAAAGGATATAGCCCGGGATAATATGGCAATAAGTATTATTTTGATTATTGAAATTATCACAATGTTCTGGTACTATACGAGTTTGACTTTTGATGATGATCCATACTTATCTGATGAATCCCTACCAAGTTCAGAAGTCGAATCTGAAGCTGATTGGCCGCATTTATGATATATTCGTCTTTGATAAAATTATAAACTGAAGCATATAATAGAGTGTCACTTTTATAGAAGCTTCAATATATTTAAAGTAAACTTTCATGCCTCATCTATAATTACCACACGATTGCACTGGATTAAGTCACGGGGTGTACTTGTATTTGTACCAAAGACTACATACTCCTATTCCATAAGCTATTAGCAACTTTATTAACGAGCTTTGGCCTGCTTGAGCAAATTGAACTTCAGTTCAAAGTTGACTTTATGAGCTTACAGAGCCAACAACAACCACACCCACACGATTTCCAACACCAAGTCCATCGCTTGTCCCAGTATATGGATGTGTCAGTGGGTGGCTGTGTGTATGCGCTTGTTGCGCCTCATTAATCGAATTTAGAGTGGCATGGCAACACCAGTCCATATTGCTAAGCCAAGAAGGAGGTGAGGAGAATTAAGGTTTGCGACTAGGATGGCGAACGACCCATCCTATGTTTTCGTTGAGCGTCCATGTTAATGCCCATACTTAATTAGCTTTCAAAATAAAATGCCCCGAAAATATATTTTAATGGCTTCGATTTTAACGTTTATTGACTGTAAGTGGATTTGGCAGTTGACTTCTTTAGAATGTGCGCCCGGACGAAGCGTGATTGGTCGTCGGTCATTGTCTGGATTGAAGAAAACAAACGATTATGGTTTGTATGGATTTATGGCGATTTATTTTCTTTAATTGTGGCAATTGCTTTTTCTATTTATTCTTTTTTGTATGAGAAAATAAATGTTATGTATACCGAAGGGAAGTCGTGGAAAAACTTCAAGAAATAAGTGATTTTAGTATTAAGTATTTATTGCTTTTATTTGCTAGTGTAAAGTGATTAATGAATTTGATAGCATTTCGAATCAACCAATTAGTCTTTTACACTTTGAAAACAAAATGGTGAGAGCTCGTTTTATGAATATACGAAAGACCAAATACATCTATTAAGCGACACTTGACAAAGGAAATGGAAATAAAAATAAAAATAAAAATCATTTTCATAAAATGAAATTTTCATGAACTTGTATTTTTCTGTTTTTTGTTGTTTTTGGCACTATTACTCTTGCTTTTGCTTCTTTAAGGGGAAATAGTTTTCACAAGTCGCTTTGTCATTTCATTTCTACTTTGCGCTCAATTGTGCGCCATTTTGGGTGGGTGGCTTTGAATCTAAAAATGGCTGCAAATGTATATGTATGTGATTTTATGAACGTTGAATGTTGCACGGCAGCGCATCCGTTGCGGTTTGTCCCAAGGAAGCGTTGCCCAAAAATAAACAGTCAAAATGGCAAAAGGCAAAGGATGCGAAATGTAACGGAAGTGCGCGAAATTTTTGCACATTTTTACCACGCGGCAGTCACTTGTTATGTGCTTATTTTCTTCCCCTATTTCTTGCATCTCCTCGTCTCTTATAGGCAACTTTATGATATTTTAATGATGTAGACATTTATGACAGTTGGCTTGAAGACTTTCTACTTTTTGCTATGACACTTGTCCTACCTCCTTGCCTTCAGTACCGATAACGTCGGTACTTGAAAGTGAGAGTTTTAAAAAAGAAAAAATAACATAATAAAATCACACGGCATTAAATGATTTGTAGCTCATAAGAAAGAGACAAAATGTAGCTAGTAATACAATGAGCCCTGGCACCTTTGAAATTCTATTTGAGTTTGCAGGCTGAATTGAGTTTGTGTCCAGCGCACTAATTATCTTTGTATTTGTATTACTAAGTTTGTTGCAAATTATTTCCATAAGCCAATTCGGTGCAAATAGATTACGTGGTCAAATCCCAATCAATCGGATAAGTTTCCTTACAGATGCCAAAACCTGTGCTTTATTGGCCAAATGTGTACCATTTAGCTGAAATGTGCTGTTGAAATTTATAATTCAAAGTATATGAGCTTGGATGTGTGTGTGTAAATTGCTGGAAATCTGTCAGTACCACCTACACATTAAAACAAAAACGAATGGAGAAAACCAGTCAGATGGCAAGCGTTAGCAACTACTTTCATATATAAACTACTAAATTTGTTGCCAACGGCAATGACTTGTATCAGGGTACGTGGTATTGTACATTTGCTAGTGGTTTCAGCAACTCTAGAAGAAGGGTAAAATGGGCAAGTGGCAAAGACAAAGGCAGTAAGAGAAGAGTTACCGTGTTCAAGCAAAATAACGCAGCACAAGTGGGCCAATATAAGTGGCTGGGTGGTTGAGGTATTGCCAGCAAATATTGTGACATAAATCAATCACTCGCACCGCAAACAACGTGAAAGGTTGACATTTATTAAAATTCGTGCGGAAGCCTGTAGTTCAGGTTTGGCTCTGGTTTTTCATTTGATAAATTTCCACGGTTAACGAGAGCCTTCTGAATGATGCGATTTATGTTTGCCACAATCGCTCGCTCAATCAATTGACAGAAAAGATCACATAAAACTCAATTGAAAAATGTTAATTAATTTCCCATTGAAATCAATTGAAAATGGCAATTAACTAAGTTGCACTAAAAACTATTTAGCTCAAGAAGGAATTCTTTTTCCTCTTCTGGAAATTAAAGTCAAACGAAATCACTAGAAGGCAAGCCAATCAAATTCGATTTCTTTTTCTTTTCATTTCTCTTTCAATCAACAACTAATTAGTCACCACAGATTTTTCAAATCCGAATTTAAAACAAGAATTAAGTTCTTATTCCAAAATCAATGGCTTTTGAATGACCTTCACATTTTGTAGGTACTTTTTGTCACAACACATGGAATACCTCAGCGGCATTTGCTAAGTCATACAAAGTGCGTCATGAGAGACACCGAGAAACGTTATTATTCTTGACAACCGCAGACCAACTGACAAATGTTGCCATTTGCGGCTATCGCTCTGACAGAGTCCTTAGTCGGCTTTAATTATGTTTTGTCATGAAAATTAGACTGGTGGCTTTCGTTGGCAGAAGGCGAAGACGGAAAAAGTTTTGCTGTAATGCGTTTTAATTTTTTGCTTGCGCTATTTCATGGATACTTCGTAGTCGGTTCATATAGAAAGTTTATCTTGGCTCTGGAGAATGCAGTAAAGTTATAAATATTTTGTTTATGTTATAATTTAGTTGAAAAATT
The DNA here is from genome assembly GCA_037075145.1 of Scaptodrosophila latifasciaeformis. Classification (NCBI taxonomy): domain Eukaryota; kingdom Metazoa; phylum Arthropoda; class Insecta; order Diptera; family Drosophilidae; genus Scaptodrosophila; species Scaptodrosophila latifasciaeformis. Next base: position 472,572 of record JBAMCM010000533.1, read on the forward strand.
GAATGGCACACTCGTGACAAGCTCAACATTAATTATTCTTGTACAAAAGGTACTACACTGGTGTATATTGAAATTCTTTCCGACGGTTGGTTTTTGGTTCTGTTGTGTATTTTGTTTTACAGAGAAATAAAAATTAATTGTTTAACTTTTCACATAAATTAGCTGGCAGACAAAGATAAAGGTCATTTGGTGGCAAACTTTGCAGTCGGAATTGTTGTCACCGATATTATTTATGATTTTTAATGTTTTTTGAATGTCTTAATTTTAGTTCGCTTGACACTGTCTTTTCATTGCCAAAAAAAAAAAAAAAAAAAAACGAAGGAAAACGAAAAAAAAAAACAAAAATACTTACAAATAAAAATAAAAAAGAAAATGAAAAGGGTACACGGTTTGTCAGACAATTAGCAATCCAAGAAGACAAAGTTTGGGTGACACAATTTTTATTTTATTGAAGAGACTAACTAGATCGAATTAAGGTTGAAAGCGAATAAAAAAAAATAAAATTTCTTATTAAAAACCAACGGATGTGGCGAAGACGTCTGGATAAAATGAAAAGTACGTGCTTGACTTATTTGATTATTTACGAACAATTTAGGCAGTGCGCAAGGTGCTGAGCAGATTATGTACTTCATATTGCATTTGTGATATGTGACATAGGAGTCATGAATGATTCATTTCTGAAATGGGAATTATGTGTTTTTCCGAATATATTAAGTTTTCAAATTAGTTTACTTTTGGTTTGACAATCATATTCCTTACTCAACTGCTTCGCTATACATAAATTCTCATTAGTTTGTCAGCTTAGATAATTAAAATCGACATTGTTGGATTCTGAGGGTTTTACCAACAATACTTGTAATGAGAGAGCAAAAAGCTTTAATACCTTCTTTTGCGACTTTGTGGCTTGAATTTTCTAGATACTTTCAACCCACGGATTAGCCTGTGCCTGACGAGCTCATTTATCGAAGCTCGGACTTTCAACTTGATTTCGTTTACCTGATCTGATTGAATTGCATACTGCCATTATGACGCCTTTTATTGCCTCTGATCTGTAAATCATTATTCGTATCTATTGGGGAATAGCGCAAATCGCGTCGCCGCCACATCTCTGCAGTTTCGTTTTTATATTTTTTGTATTCCGGCAAGTCTCTTGATTTGATCAATTTATTGATGATCTGTTTCACACGTGGCTCGTCATTTACACTCATCAAGGGTAGTTCCAGGAAAATACGATCTAAATTACCTTTGCCCAGCTTATAGGCCGACCTTATGTCAGAGTGCTCCAGGGCCGAACCTTTGTAATTAGTCTCGAAATAGTCAATTGGCCAAGCGGCAGACTTAGCGTCTGCAGGCAACTTAAGTAAGGCTCCACACATGGCCATAAAAGTGGCAAAGGCAATGTTTGTCTCACTGGGAGTGGAGTCCTCACTCCATATACCATTGCTATTGTATTGAGATCGCTTCTTAGGGTCTGTCAGAATGTGCATCATCTTGAACATCAATTCGCATTTCTCCTCGGCCTCGCGACGTTTCTGGAATTTCTGTTGGCTGGGATGCTCTTTGACAACAAATTTATATACTGCGGTCCGAATGTCACTGGGTTTTGAATTTTTGGAAATTTTTAGAATCTCATAAAAATTATCCGTGTAAAAGTGTTCTTTGATTTTTTCTAAGAAAATCTCGGCATGTTCGCATGGCCACAAATCCATTTTACTAAAATATTTGAATGTTCAACGACAAAATAAATTTGAGGATATACAATAATATAAATGCGTCCTAACTTGCTAATACTATTTGAATGACTTTTCAAAGGTAACGAATCAGAGTTACGATTTTCAAAAAATTTCAATATTTGATCAGAATGCTTTGTTTACTTCAAAAAATCGACTATGCAAATTAACCTCAAAGTTCTTCTAACTTCAAAGCTGAGCTTTTTAAGCTTTTCCTACATTTTCTCACAAGTTTCTCCAACCAAGTGCACTTGTGTGCGAGCCACATAAAGTTTAATTAATATCTAAATTGAGGTTACGGACGCCACCATTATGAGAGTCAGCAGAACACCACATTTTCCGACACTTGGCTTGGTTAGCCATTTTCAATTACACTTAAAGTTTAAGCGTTGTTTTGAATATTATCTTTTGTGCTCTTAATTTTTAAAATCTTTTTACTTTTTCTGAAAATCATCAACTTTGTCTGAGTGGTTCATAATTTTATTAGACAACATTTTGCTGGTGAGATTTCCGCCACGTGCTGCAAATATCTTTGTGGTATTTAGCATTTGTGTTTGCCAAGCGTGTTGGCTTTGCTGAAAACTTTCCCGGCTTCCTTTCTCGGCTTAGCCAGAGTGTATCCCGAAGAGTGTTGAATATCCCAGGGATGCGTATGTTATGTCTGCCCACTGATACAATCATTCATGTTTGGGTTCGTGCGAGTGCGTCTGTGTGGGTGTGTGTGGCAGTTTGTTTGTCTCTGTCTGAGCTTAACTGTTTCTGGCTGGCTCTGCGGCCAAGAGTGTAGGCCCTCTTTTCACATCGTTTCAGTACGTGGTTGGCATTGTAATAGAGCATTACCAACTCTCAACCCTGTTTTTTTTTTAAACGTTTTTTTTTCGACTTAATGCGAAAAGTTCCGTACTCACTTCTTTGTTTGCTTTTTATTTCTTGCTGTTACTCAGTGTATTTTTTTTTTTGTTAACCACAAACGGCTTTTGGCGCCTTAGTTAATATTCTGGTTAATTTAATTTTCGAATGTTTGGCACAAATGGTCACAGCTGTTGTTTCTTTTTTATTTATTTATTTTTTGTTTCTTTACCAAAACTAATTCATCAATAGTTAATTTTTAGCTGAAGCTTTTTTGACTGATCAAATTGGGTATTTTCTCTTATTAAAGAGTTTTTCAATTTCAGCATTTGACTTGGAAATCCTTGTTAATCCGTTTGGTTCTTTTCGACCTATTAAAGCATTCACTTTCACTCACATCACTCAATCAGTCTTTCATTAGGTCGATTGATTTCTTACTCACTAATTTATTCCTTTGGCCAACCTTCGCTCTGCTCAGCGATTTACTTTTGTCAGCTGCGGCTAAGCACACAAATCACAATTTGAGCACTTTGGCTAAACATTGTGTATATGACTTTAATGGTCATACGTCTTTATATAAATGTTGGCATTAATTATGCACACGTTTCGCATGCGTTCTTCCCGATCTGCATTAGATTGATTGATTGATTGGTTTCATCGATTATCAAAGCTGTTCAGCTACTCGCTGGTACCCAGGGTAGAAGAGAATTGGAAGGTACAATTAAGTTATTCCAAGAGCTCAGCACAGAGATTTGCTTCATTGTTTACTAATCCAGACGGAATTCAAAATATTAATGAATAAAAACGTTTCAAGTAATTCAAACCTTGGACCAAAATGTTTATTCAATTTTTTGCCCTTGGCTCGTTTTCAAATTTTATAGAATGTTGGAATAACAATATATAGAAATTAAAATAATAAAAAAAGGAATCTTTTAATACACTGTACCGTTGGGTACGAGGTGAATATTAAGTTTGTGCAAATATAACATAAAGAAGAAAACCTCAGAGACGAATCAAAGTTAAATAATGATAAGGGTGACTAGATAAATCTTTCAAGTCATTAACACCTCATCCTCAGAGATAATAATTACTTGAAATTATCCGGTTTCAAGCTAAAGAATATATTCCAGTTTTATGGCATCGAATTTAATTTATCGAACAAAAGGGAAAAGTTGCCACCAAACAAGATCACACTACTTTATCATATAACTTCCGATAGTCGATCGGATCTTAACAGTTCTAAAAAAATTGGTATATAATCGAAGTGTTATATAATATAGTCCCATAGGTACAATTGGTCAAAAGTATCGATTTATCGTCCCGACATATGTAGGGCATCTCCAGCTTTGTCCGAGTATACTGTTCTGGTTTATTTATGTAACAGAATGCAAGGGACTTTGCATAAACATAACTATTTTTAGCTGAAAATCAAATCATGGAAAATATGCATAAAATTGACGTTTACATATGCGCTTATTTTATAATAAAAGCAAATATTTTGGCTGCACTTATTTTGTTTCAGAAAATGGAATATGAAATGTGGAAAAACTGCAGGTGCAGTGTCAGGTAGCCGGGAGGGTTCGTTTTACGAAGCAAATAAAAATAGCATAGAAATAAATATGAGCTACACTAAAATGCAATAACTGAAATCGAGCCTGTAAGACAGTCAAAGAATGAAGTCTAGAAAATACAAGGAATTGCGATATATGAAATGCAACTGATGCAATTGACTGAATTTAATAAAAGAAAACTGGAGAAGTCTCACCCGTTTTGGCAAAGAATTTTCTTTAAATTGCTTGGCAATTTGGCACACAATAAAAACGGAGACGTTAAAGAGAAAATGCCATGAACTGAGTTAACGTCAAAGAAAATGAAGGAAAACTAGTGGAAACCGGAATGGGAATAGAAACAAGACGACTGTGAACAAATGGCAAACAAATCGACAAACAATTTTGAAGCATACAAATGCTAAACACAAAACCAAATGCTTAACTTGACCAATAAAAAGTAAATGACAAAGGCATTTTCAAGACCCCAAAAAAAAAAATACCCTAACAAACACACACTCGAGCAGAATCGCCCACAAGTTGGCCGCAAGTTAAATACACAGACACACTCACACTCACACAAACACACGCATGAAAGGGATCTGAATGAATGTGAATGTAAATGGATTTTCGTTTCCCAGTTTTCTTCTTTTTTTTTCTCGCTAGAGGAAAGTGTGTGGCACTGAGAGCCAACAAAATCAGTTGAAACGTGCCTTTGGCCAGCTATTTGCATGCCACTTGAAATAGAAACGAACCCCAGAAATGCCAATGTCAACGGCAAAGAAATAAAAAGAGACCAGAAAACAATTTTAATTTTAAGGGTCTGTCAAAGGCAAACGCTAGACTGAAAACTACAGCTTGAAAGCCAAATGAAATGTAAGGAGAAATAATTTATATCCCATATCCGTCGAAAGGGCATTTAAGGTAAGCTGATAAAACGTTGACAAACCAAACAGCTCGTAAGGTAAATTAAGCAAGAAATGGCATAAGCTGCAGGTAATTGACATTGTAAAGTGCCAGGGCCCAACAGGCTAACCAGACAATGGAGCGATCTCCATTTGAGCTGAGCCCAAATGAGCCAAGCAGTTGGAACTGTATGTCCTTCAACGCAGTCCACGACTACCGGTTCCTTTCAGTCTCAATTCCAGTAATCATCAACCCAAAGCAGGTACTTCACTTTTAACAATTCACCTGTCTGCGAAGCTCCAGGCAACGACCTCAAGCTTGCAGTGAGATATTGGCCAAGGTCCTGTGCGCAAGCTTCTGCCTTAATAAAACGAAAGTGTTGGTGTGTTCGTGCCTGTACTTACTGCTGACAATGACATTTGCAGCCCAAACTCTGTCCGTCAACCAGGCACTCAGTCATTAGGCTAGGCCTTCTACCAAATGGCCCGGCTGACGATGACTGACAAATGGGCTGAAAATGACGCAGTCGGACCTAAGCTAGACAATGACCAGGCCTCCGAAGAAAAAATAAACTGGCTGAGAGTCTGGCCACAGAACAGTTGACCTAATTGTCGAGCTCACACATGTGCACAGAAATCGAAATAGAAAAGCCCAAATTTGCCATCTACAGACCAATAAACTGGGAATGTAAAGACTATGTATTCATTTAAACTATGATTGAAACATAATTTAAAATGCATAAGTGATAAAAGAGCTTTTCAAAAAGTAGTACAGAAATTGTATTTTTTCCCCGCGAATGCTCGAACAGGGCAATCGACAAAATTCTTTTGATATATTTCAGCATGAGTTTACCTTTGAAAACAAAAATCGAAATACCAAATTGATGATCATTAACAAATGCACTGAAATCCATTTACTGATAAATTTGTATTTGACAGGCAATTGACAAACTTATCAATTAAATTGATACAAAAGTTAGGCGATGAGCTTAATGACAACAAATTCAAATGTCAATTAAATGGTGATTGAACTCGTTAGGTCCGGGCAAATACTCAATTGAGTTATTGCCATTCCAAAAACGCCAAAACGCAGCGCTTTTTCAAAAACAATCTACCAGCACCTGTCACCATCAATTGGAAAACTTTTGCCAGTAAAATTAGATACTGCACTCTCACAATGATTTGATGATATTCAATAATGATTTTTGCAAACAAGAACCAATTTTCAGGTCAAAGCTACCTGCAGCAGAGAGAAAGTCGAATGGCAATGGCATGGAAATAAATATGGAATGAAAGCAATTTTAATGGAGATACATAAAAGTCTCAAGCTTATGTTTATAAAATTAAGACTATATTAAATTGACTTCAGATCAAAACACATTTTAATTTATCACTTTTTTAAGAAAAAATAAATTTTTAAAATTTATTAAATAAATAAATAATAAATGTGTAGCCAGGGAAATTTTATTTTTATTGATTGCAAAAAGTCAGAACAGTGTTTCTCAAATGCCAAATGCCAACGATCTCTGTTTACAAAAGCTTTATCATGCACCGATGGAGCAAAATAGAAAAATATATAAAAAATATTTGCCAACTTTATTGAAACAAGGAATGCCCTATATGGATAAAAGGACTGGTTTCAAATCATCAAAAACCTAGAATAATAAAACTGCTTAAAACTATACAAAGTTTTAAATAATATTGAAAATTTTCATAAAGTTTTACCTTGAAACAGAAAATACTTTTTTATTCATGGCACCAGATGAAGTGCCTAAAACTACATTTTGTTTTAGGGCAACGTATCCTTCAAAATGTAGTGAATATTTTCAATATTGAGAACCCGCTTTGCGAACATTATTTTCATTTTATTTAACTATTATTATTATTTTTGTTTTTGTTAAATAAAAGGTTGTTTTTCGAAATATTTTTGAGACTGCACGCGTGCTTTGTTTACTAACATTTTGTGTAGCATACTTTCTGGCGGCACGCTCTTATTTATTTTAACGAATTGCTCCTGTGTGTGTGTGTGCCAGTGTGCTTTGCATTTTTGTTATGTCTGACGTTATGGTATTGCTGTTGTTGTTGTTTAATTTGTTGCCTCGTATTTTTGTTTTATTATTTTTATTTGTTTCATTTTGCGTGAAATACGCACCACGCTTTGATATACAACAATTGCGTTGGGAGGCCCATCCTTTCATCAAACAACACCACCATCTACTCCCCTTAACTTTAGACCTACCAAACATGGACAGGCAATATGAGAATTTTTTGTCTGTAGTTCTCTTGCTTACGCTTTTCTCGGTACTATTAAATACACACGCATACATGCAGAGTTATATATTTTTCGTCAGTTTCCGCTCGTCGGCGGCGGCATCCGCCATCATCATTGCTGCCATTTTGTGCGCACTGACCCGCTTTTTTGTGCTTTCCCATTACATTTGGTTTGCCATTTTGCTGTATTTTCTGTTTTCACTGTTGTTTTTTTTTTTCTTCTTTTTTTTACTTTTTTATCTACGCTCTCAGTTCTTGCTTACTTATTTATAGTATAACTGTTTCATTGTTGGCTTGCGGGTATGAACTATCTGCAAGCAGGGTGTGTGTGTGTGTGTGTGATTGTGCGGGGTGCATGAAATCAGTTTGTGTGTAGTTTTGATGTTAAATGCGCTCAAAATTAATGGCCACATACACATACGAAGATACTGCGAGTGAGTAGAGGGGAGAGGGACACATTTTTAGACAGAAAGACACACATGAACAGAGGTTTGTGAAATAGAAATAGAAATAGAAATAAACGTTATCGTTACAAATGTGCTTTCCGCTGGCTGTCAGCACCGCTGGAACTTCTGCTCCCGCCCCGGCCTAACATAGCTTCCTCCGATGACCCTTGATTTGTCCAACTCTTGGCTTGCATGGCTGACAAGAACATGGCCAGTTTACCCCAACAAAAGTGGCAGACCATGCAGTCATCGCCCTGGTTGCCTCAGTTTGCGTTGATTTGATGTTGCTGTCCCTGTCTCCTGACTCCTGACTCCTGTCCAAGCCACTGGCCAAGGGCCATGTCTCTTCACTTGCATTTAATATTTGCTTGCACCTAAATCAAATTGTTTTTTCCCTTGCACTCTCTTGCACTAAAAATCTCTTTTTTTTCAATTGTTTGTAATTTCTTTTTAGGTTTGTTTACAACACGAAAAAAAAGATTTACAAAACAAAAACTACAAAGCGGAAACTTACAAGACAAATGTCGGCAAATGTTATTTTCAAAAGCTCTTATGTTCCTCGACCATTCAGAATTTCACTTTATAATTGTAAACGCTGGGGGTATTACAATTTTTTTTCTCGTCAAAAAAACATAAAAGCTTAATATATCCAAGCATTTTTTCAATTGGTAAAAATAAGTTAATAAATTTAATTTAACTGCTATTTGATTGTATTTATAAATTTAGATTTTTTTGTGTTCAAATTTTAAATGACACAAATGGATTACATAATAATAAAATAATAAAAACAATAACAATCAAATTGAATAATCAAATGTGTCAAAATGAACTCATATACAAATATTTTGATATGAATATTTGAATTTCAAATTACTGTAATTTAATCAATTCTGTTCAAATGGTTGATTTACTTTTTTTGAAATATTTTAATAAGCAATTTATTTATCTTATTACTTTTGATTACGGTAATCATCTTTTTCATAGTTACATTAGACCTTGGCCTAAAGCTCAAGCAATTTATTAACAATATACTGCACTATGATTTTTGAGATCCCTTACAATCGATCACACGACAAAAGTAGTTTTGCATGCATCACAAATGGTATACACTCTTGTTCAGGTGCAAGATAATTTATACAATTATTATACTAATTATTTAAGTTATTCCAAATAACAAATAAGGCCAAGACAATTAAATAAAACAAAAGCTTTCAGAAGTCTAAGAACTCAAAAACGAATTGTTGAATTTGATTAAACAAGTTGATAAGGTCTGATTGGTGCTACTCAGGAATAATAAGCTTTGAATTTTCTATATTTAAAGCTTCTAGATTATATAGAAAAAAGAGAAGGGGGATGGGGGTGGCTTTTGGCGAAAAAGCTGAAAATCGCTGGCAGCCCTTATGGCATTAATATTTAAAGTCAGTTTCTAAAAACTTGTTTGACAGGCTGTCAGAGCATGTTTACCACCAATAAAGGGTAGCCAAATAAAACCAAGCTAACTGACGTTAAATTAAAAAAAAAAAAACATGTAAGGTATAGCGTACATATCACACCAATGACAGTTTTTCAGTTTCCCGGAGTCGTTAAAAAATAACAGAAACAAGACAGGAAAAATCAGTTGAAAAGCAACCGCATTTATGAAACTTTCATATTAAATGACGTTTGGGGAAAACTTTAAGTAAACAGGAAATGCAAAAAAAAAAAACAACGAGAAAAATAAAAATCAACTGCAAAAAGTCATGAGCAAGTAAGGGTAACCAAAATAAAATTCATAAAAAGCTCACCGCATGTTTCTGATGCTGTGAAGGTCACACCATAAGGATAAAACTCGAAGGTGGGGCATGCGTGGTGAAGAAGAAGAAGAAGAAGAAGAAGAGGGAAACCACTCATCAATGTCAAATGAAGCTCAGTTACGTTAACCACAAAACCGCGCCGCCGTTGACTTGATATTTTAGACAGGAAGTTGAGAAAACTCGCCGAACAATGGCGGCCATCAGCGACAACCATAACAACATATTTGGCGACAATCAGACAAACACACACACACACTCACACACACGCAAGCACACAAATTTAAAAACAAATGTTCCTCGTGGGTGGGGACAAAAATGGCTAACAAAAAAAGTATAGTCTGGGGGAGCCAGTCTCAGTTTTTCATATTTCTTTTCATTTTGCATAAATACAGAAAGTGAGTATGTTTTTGTGATGCCTCGTCTTTGTCAGCGATTTTTAAATTAATTTTTTGTGCCGCCAAAAAATCGCTTACTGACTCTGAGCTTCTGCACAGTTTGGCTTGGCTCCCTGGTCTCTGATTTTGTTTTGGCTATATTTGGCTTTGGTTTTTGATTCATTTTGGCCAAGGCAACCGCAATCTTGACATGTTTGCTTTTTTTATATAATTTTTGATGCGACTTGTGATATTTTCTTTGACTTCTCCATATTATATATATGTAGTATTTTCTTTGGTCTTTTATATTAGAGACAGATGGATTCTGCCAAGACTCAGACTAAGAGTTAAGCAAAAAATACAAACACACACATACGCACACACACTTTCTAAATCACAATCTTTTTGCACAGAGCATATGAAAATTGCGTTTACGTAATAAAAAGTCGAGTTTATCTACGTTGGATACACGCTCGGAAAACTGATTTACTTTTGCAATTTTATGACTTTATTAAGAATTATGCGATGTTTTGAATATATTTACATAAGAGGCAGGAAGAAGTGAAAGCAGGAAATTCTCCTTTACACACACGAACAGACTTACTTACAGGAACACACAAAATGCAGGCAACTTGGCGTATGAAAATTTCGAATATGTGAATATGTGAATCCATGTGACAGGCGCTTTCTGCTCTGTATGTGTGCGGGTGGATACTGTTTGTCCAAGGCACATTTCACTTGCCAGTGTGTGTGTGTGTGTGTGCGTCTGCATGCGTGTGTACGTTCAGCTTGACCTCTAGTAAATGACATGAAAATCCTTTGATATAGTTGCACACATTTATTCATATCAAGCCGAGTCCTGGACACGAGTTATGAGTGCATATTTTTGTGCAGCAAAATTGTACATCGACTTTAAGCAGGAAGCAGCAACATTATGGTCCTTTCCCTGCCATTTCCTCGCTCTTCTTGTTTTCGATAGATGCTCAGAGCCATTTGCTATTCAGATTCCCGCAAGTCAAACAAGCAAAAGCTGCAGATGCAAAAAAAAATATATATATAAACTACTAATGCAAAGTACAAAATTTGTTCGTATGATGAACACAAATACTAACTGACTGACTGCCTGGCATTGTTGGCTACTAAGTTGAAGTCAAAGCAACAGAGCAAAGAAAATTGGTCATCTGAAAAATACCCTTTCTTTAATTTTCACTTTTTTGGGGCAAACCAAATTAAAAAGTGCAGACAAAAAAAATATTATTCTAAAAATTCTTTAATCTTGAAAGAGTATAAAAAAATTCTTTCGACCTGAACCCTTTTCTTCACTCTTTTCTTATTTGACTATAACCTCTGACAAATGATAATGTTGTGCGATATTTCTATAGTCTAAGCTCTCTGGATAATGCTCCATATTTATGTGTGAAAATGAAAGAGCACTTCAAAGATGCAACGAAGCATGAATCAACCGGTTGAGTGGCAAAAAGTCTTATAAACTATTTGAGAAAATCAACAATTCTTTTCTATCTTCTTTTTTTTCTCTTTCAAATTGGCCTTTCACATTCACATTCTTACTTATCGTAGCCCTTTGTATGCCAAGTCTTTTTAACCTTTATGCGATTTATGAAAAGCTTATCATAAACTGACCCATCTTGAGTACATTCAATTCGTTTTGTAAAATGAAATTCAATTAAAACTGAAGAGATTTTTGTGCCAGCTGAAATTAAATTTCTACTTTTCCCATAAAATCAATTGAATCGTTGAATCAAGTGAATCGAATTCGACAGATACTTTTATATTAAATGCCTCTTTATTATTACCTTATCAAGCTTACAATTTAGCATTAACATGAATGGCCAGAACACCGTCTTCCTCGCTATTGCCCAGGGAAATGTTGGCACGTCCATCGGATCCCACAGTGACGGTCTTGCCACTGCAAGATGATCCAATCTTGGCACCAGAAATCACATCGCAATAGGTGCCAGCTGGCAGACCAGTCTGCAGAGAGCTATTCAGGCTGTAGTTGTCATTATTGAAGGCCACGAAGCCCTTGCTGCCACGGCTGAAGGAAATCTGGTTGCTGCCATTGTCCCACCAGTTCTGGATATCAGTGCCCTCAACAGTATTTCTAAAAGCCACCATATTGTAAATTTGACGCCAGCGATGCTCGCAGATCCAGCCGCCACTGCAGGAGTTATCGGCGTTGAAGACGGGCGAGGCAATAGTGTTGCCGTCGGTGGTGGGTGGACCCTGATCGGTATCGGTAAAGTCGAAGGAAGACATGATACGGGGAGTGCCGAAAGTATGGGCCAACATGAAGGCCGAGGCCATCTTATACTGCTTGGAGACCTTGTAGGTGAGCACATCAGCACCGCCAGCTCCATGGCCACGTTGGTTATCGTGATTGTCCACAAAGATCAAAGATCTATCAGAAGCAGCAAAGCCCCAGGCAGTACCCCAGTTTTTCAGATATTGCAGCTGATCCTTGCCACGGAATACCTTGCCAATGGAGTCAGAATGACGGAACTCAGTAACGGCACCCAGACCGGTGTACTCAGACTTGCTGATGGCCTCACCACCCAAATCGATGACTTCCTGGAAAATATAAGGCTTCGATCCAGAAGCGAAACCATGATCCGTGTTGAGATTGTTCAGACGGGAATAAATGACACCCAAATCTGCAGGCCACATATGCTTGGCAGCATCCACACGGAAGCCAGCCACACCCAATTCAGTCAAATGATTCAGGAAATTGACAATCATGTCTTGGACATAGGAGTTGCCTTGGTTAAGATCGCGCAGGCCCACAAGCTCACAGTTACGCACCTGTGTAGGATCATTGTAATTATTAATCGAGCATGTGGGATTGAAATCCAAGCTGGAATAGGGAACGCCGGGGAAGGTCTTGGAGCTGGGAGTGGCAGAGCTGCCGCCAGTGCCAACGGTGCCACCATCGGCAGCCATGTGATTGAACACAACATCCACATAGGTGCGTACTCCAACATTGTTGCAACGACGCACCATGCTGGCAAACTGAGCCTCATTGCCAGAACGGGTAGTCAGCTTGTACGAAATGGGCTGATAACGCTCCCACCAGGGACGATTGCCGAGCACAGCATTTTCGTTAACAGGAGAGACCTGTAGGGGTAATCAAGGCAAAGAGATATTAAGTTTTCCAGACTATTTAGCTTTCCGCAGTTTCTACTCACCTGAACACCAGCGAATCCATTAGGGCCCAAGAAGTTTTCGCACTCAGCGGCGATATCATCCCATTTCCATTCGAAGAGATGGACCATACCATTGCGGCCAGATGCATAGTTGGTACTGAACTGCGCATTGGCCAAGGCCAAGAAGGCAATGCAAATTAGTCCCTTGGCTAAGAACATTCTATTGCTTCAAGAAAATCAAGCAGCAAACTGAACTCGTTGATATCGATGACTTCACTTTTATAGACGTTTCCTGAAAAGGGAACAACAACAATTCGAATTGATGTGCTTTGATTTGATTTGGCTACCCCACTTGAATATTTGTATGAATGATTTGCGATGCAAATTGGTCTGATAAGCAATACACACATTTCAGAGGGGGTACAACTGACGGAAGATAGGTGGTCTTGTGCCAGGTACTGTCACTTCAAGAGGTACTGATAAGATTGCCCGCTATCATCATTATGGGAGACAATGGCAAAAACACAATTTATCATACCCTACGCAAAGCTGATTTGATGGCTGAATTTCTGAACTTTTCTAGACGAGATCCAAATGATAACTAATTAAATAAATTATAGAAAGTGTGACAAAAACGTGTATTGAAATCCATTCCATTGAATAAATCAAATATAAATAAGTCTCACATAAAATTAACCGATAACACCAAATGTCCATGTTAATCGAAATGTTTTACAGCCTGCGATAGGCAGAGACGGCTTAAATCTACCCCCATGAATGGTGGCTAATAAATTTTCCATAGTTATCGACTTGGACTTTACTATGAATTGCAGTGATAAGGTCGTACTAAAATAAATTATTGAGCATTTATTTTTGGTATTTGTTTTGACGATGAACAACAGAATATTCTAAAAAAAAAAATACATTTGATTAATTAAAATAAAAATTATCATTAACAAATTTATATTTATTATTTCGGTTTTTGAATTTAATCAGCTTATAATGAAAAAGACAAGGGAATAGTGAGACACTTAACATTTTCTATTTTCAGGATCCTGACCATTTGAACCTTAAATAATTGTTGTATAAGGTCAGACAATCCAATCAAGAAAACTACTTTTGGCATCAAGTTATTAAATGAAATTTACAAATCATATAAGAAATTCCTATCTTTGATGAAATTCACAAAACTTGTGTTGGCCATTAATTATTTACAAACAAAAGTGTCTTTACAAATGTATCTGCTTTTCAAGCAATCAATTCAATCACATTCACAAAGAGCCACTTGTAAACTTTGAAATTTAATTAACAAACTAATAAATTAAATGGTGACCTTCCATTGGTAGGACAATACTTTTCTTAGTTTACTTTTAATAAACTAAACAATTTCATTTATCATGCCAGCCCATTCTTTGGCCAGGCAAAATGTGATTCACAAAGATTACTTAGATATTTCTGCTCCAGTGGCTTCAACTGACTCACTGACTTCAGTTGTGAGCTATCATATTGTTGCATAAGCAAAGTTGAGGCAAAAACAAATTGTATGCACTAAACTCAATTCAAAGTCTCAGGTGGCAGTCACAAGTCAAAGTGCAAATATTTATTTTAAAGTGCGCAAACGTGGCTCAGGCAGAGTGTGAGCATTTCCGCACGTTACACCTCAAGTTGCACAAAACTTTGGCTTAGAAATCTAGAAACACATCAGCACACAAACCGAATACACACACATTTTTGCTGTTGCTATTTTTGAAAATGTGCATTTGTTGGTGTTTAACCGACGATGGATTTTATCTTTTATGCTCATACAAACACAGCCAGACGGACAGATTGCCAAACCGGCAGACCGACAGCCAAAAGCCAACTTTGAAATTGTAAGTAAATGCCGGATATGGTAGAGCTCAAAGCGGAAGCGTTTGTTGCGCTTTCAGGGCCCAAAAAAAAAAAAGAAACTCCCAGCCCTGACTTGCTGACAGCAACATTGACAAGCCTGCTCTGGGTGCTCTGAGAATTCAAGAAGTTATCCGAGTCACCGCACTCTACAAATATTTCTTTTGGAGCCCATTTAAATTGCCTAAAACGAACTTAACTGACTCCGAAGACAACTCGGCGAAAGAAAGTGCAATAAAATGAGAACTAGAAACTTGAGCAAAGTAAGAATTTTGAAACTTTGCATACCTATAACAAAAATTAATTTACATTTAAGCGAAAGCGTAGAAAGCCATACTGGAAACCCAGAAACTCGAAAACTTTCTGATGCATTCGAACGTAATAAGTGTGCTTGAACAGCCCGTGGGATTTGACAAGAGCAAACAAACTTATGAGAAAGCTCAGAGAAATCAAACTGGAAGAACTCAATTGAAAATTCCAAGACATGTTCACACTCTCCTCGCATGAGCCGCAGCCTTGACAGTGGCGGGTAGAAAGAGAAAGATGGCGGTTATATGCAAATTAAGTAATCCGTGCGTGCATGAAATGCAGAGCATTATTCTTAACATTTTTTATTTCAACACCTTTCCCAGCTGAGCGTCCAGCTGTGCAGCAATAAATTTCCGTTGCTTTAAACAAGCTGAAATTACCAAGTCAAGTTGAAAAAAATGTCGTAAGTTCCTTACACTCACAAAATTTCAGAGCTCTCCTTGTATCATAATAATGAAATGAATTTTTTACAATATCTTCTTCATATGTGGGCACACGCATGTGTCATGTGAAGTGCAACAAAGCAAAACAGAAAGTGTGACAAATAAATTGAGAAATATAAAAAAAAAATACAGGAAACAGTATGGACTTGAGGGGCCTGGGTTCTCATAAATGTGCACATAACCGGTCCAAATGCATAACACTTAACTGAGAAGCCTATTCATGGGAGACAGATGAGGACCTGGGGCTAGAGATGGACACTTGCGTTGAAACATTCCAAGTCATTTCCCCAAAACCTATTCTAACCTCTTAGCTATGATATAGTTTTCAGATTCGAGTCCATCTATAATCTTATTTTATACGATTATTCAGTGAATAATATTCATCAAATTCTATAAAATATGAAACAGATTCAGATTTGCTTATCTCACTTTTTCAAAGCAAAAAATATTAACCTTTTCAAAAAAAAAAAAAATAATAATAAAAAAAATTCATATGGATAATTTTTCATATCAGATTTTAATTTTATTCATTTAGTCCTTAGACTCTCATCACTAACGGTGTATACACGTCGGCAGCCTTTATTGGTATTCAAAGGCCTGTGTGAGTGTGTTTGCATTTTAATACGTGTGTGAGTTTTACAATGGTTGCCAAGCAAGTGTGCATGTGTTAGTGTGTCTGTGTGTTTGTGTGTCCACCTACCACGTAATGCATTTATGTAACTTTGTTATATTTTCCATTTTGATTGCATATGCTAAGCATGCATTGACAGCACCACCACTCCCCGAAACACTTTTCTGGTCTATTATTTTTTCCTTAACCATTTCATTCACTCTTTCTCTCTCTCTCTCTCTCTCTCTCTCTCTCTCTCTCTGTCTCTTTTTCATACTTCTTTCCTTGCCATGTTGGCTTTATTGAGTGTTTGTCGTTTAACACTTTACGCAATTTAATAGCGCCATTTTAGGTGGCAAGAATCAGCAATGAGAATGAAAAAGACAGGGAGTGCGAAAATCTGACTATGAAATTTGTCCTGACAAAATGTACAGCTTAAATTTGCAACTTTGGCTAATAAAATATACTCCGACATGACTCGATGGTTAAGCCACTTGCCTGTCCGACTTAGCCTGTAAATCTGAACTTAAAATGAAAAAAAAAAAAATACGGTAAAATAAAATAAAATTGCATACACTCGCAGGGCAAGAATAAAGTTGGGAATTCTATGCAAGCTCACTTGAAAAAAAAAAAATAAAATAAAATAAAAATCCATCTTATTTGGTGGTATCAGTTGCTGGCACCGTCCTACGACTTTGACTTTTCGCTTCCTTTTTAGTGTCACAAAAATAAAAATGAAAAAAAAAAAAAAAATGAAAATAAAGAGCCAGTTGAAAGAGTCCAGCACAATGAAATGTAGTTGAAAATTATGAAAATTATCTGCCACGCCATTTTTATGCCAGAAACTTTGCATCTAAATGTCCATAAAAGCGGAAACGTCGCGATCCGCATACCGCCGGGTAGCAGGCCAAAAGCAGCCCAAAACAGACCACGACAAATAAAATTGCGATAGCTGGGCGACACGGGCAAGTGAGGGGTGAATTATATGGTAAAAATACGCGACGGTATAAAAAATAAAAATGGCAAAACCGTGCCACAATGAATTGTACTTCCCCGCTCTGTTTGTGGGCGTGTCATCAACTGGCCAGCAGAGTAGCAGCAACGCCTTTGGCTGAAAATGGCTGGCAGACGGCATGTCATCATTATAATAGAAATTAAGTGCAGTTCCACTTGCAGTCGGTAGATTGGCGCTTCACAAAGACACAGAAGACTGAGAAAGAGAGCGAGAGAGAGGAAAAATCGCATAGCGTCGCGACTCTCATCCTTTTTCAGGCTTTTCGCCTTTTGTAATGGGTAATAGAATTAAAATTACTTGGACGCATGCCACACCAGAATAGAAGAGACGGCGCAGAACAGAAGTGACAGAGGCTCCCTGAATTTGAGTGCAGTGTGAAATGGGGGAAGTAAAAGACAAACAAAGGAGTTGAGTCATTAAAAACAAAAGAGCCATGAGGCAGACTTCTTACTTCCCCTCTCCACCTACACATCTCGTGCCAGCCTCAACATTTCTCAAGTTGTTCCAACTTTGGCATTTGCAAATTAGTTCAGGGCTTGACTAGGACAGGTCGAGGCTTGCTGGCTTCGGTTCTGTTTTCTAGCTTTAAGCTGATTGCCGTTCCATGCACAAATTAAAGCAAACAAACCAAATTATTATTATATGGCCAACCCACAAAAAGCACTCCCAATGAAATCCCTGTATCCCAAATATCCAAACCGTGTGTTTACTGAGCCGCACAAAAGTATGCAACATGTCATTTTAGCTTCAGCCCCGAAGTCTCTTCCTATCCACAATCTGCTCTGCTGCGCTGTACTGTGTTGTACTGTGCCAATTCAGCACACACATTTCTACGTTTATATGAAAAACATTTGACAGATGATTTTCCACATTTCAGGATAAAATTCTCTACTTTCTTTTTTTTTGTAATTTGTATTTTTTTCCCTCACTTGGCATTTTACACAAATTGTATGTGCAATTTATGCAAATAAAAATAATATGCAAAAAATGACAGAAAGAACCGTGTTTATGCTGCATTAAAATGTAAAAAAAAGAGAAAAAAATAATAATAATAATAGCAACCACCAAGAAAGACAACAACAGCAACAACAACATGAACATGTATGAGTTGGAATTTCACTTGCCAAAATGAATCTGACATACTCTTTCAAATTTATTGAAAATATTTCACTTTTCATACATAAATTATGGATTTTTACAATTTATTTTCGAGAGTTTTTTGGCTTCATTTTCTTGAATTTTTATACAATTTAAGCTGATACCAAAAATTAGCTAAATACTTATGAATTATTCCAGTAAAAGAAATGTTTAAAAATACAAAGAAAATTTCTTGGTATTCCAACATTTTTCACCGTATTCTTTTATGTTAAAGATTTATATTTTATTTTTGAGTTCAAAGATGATTTAAAATCATTTTTAAAGATTTTCCCTTTTATCTTCATTTCTGAACTTGGAAGCATATTAAGATTCCAATACCAGATTGGGCGTAGAGTATAAAAAATAAAATAAAAAACCTGCAACCACAGCAATGAAAGGTGGTTAGCCACACAGACACTCACTCACACTCACAGTCACAGTCAAACTCGTTGAGATGCAACGATGTTGACCATAAAACATCGGTAAAAGAATATCAAGCAATGCTGAAATAACTGTACAACATACTCAAACCAACCTTGACAAGAAAAAATTGCAAAATTTCATTTACGCACAACTGAAAATTGAAATTTTGGGGTTACGCACCGACGGAAGCCCCCGTCATTCAACTACTATGTATATCCGAGGGCCAACTGCAGTTTCCAGAGTGAAGTGCGTGTAATTGAAAATGTGTATCTCTTGGATACAATGACAGCAACACATTTGAAACGAGCAACGGATTTTCAAATTTGAATACTTCCGGAAATAATTTCGGTTCGACTTGGGCAATCAAGAATTTATGTTGGTACCATAAAGAGTTGAAATATCCCAAAGAAATTTTTATGTGAAACACTAAACTCTGACTAATACCGAAAACAAATTTTTACTAACTTCATTTCCATTGATTTTGTTTTCGAAAATGGTCTTTAAGTGCCGTTGACTCAACTCAATTTTATACAACTTTTCGGTTAAAAGGGCAATGATAACAGGGCCGTAAGCATTCCATTTGTCTTAATGTAAAAGTGAATTGCATGTCATAACTTAAGTCAGAGGCACAGTTGGAAAAAGCAACACCACCACCAGCGCCATCACCCAAGAATTGGCAACAAAAATACAATAAACAATTTCCAGAGCACAAATAAAACTGCAACCGCTTTTTTGGATTCGCCTGAGTTTTTGGCTTGTTTTGGCCTAAGGGAGAAAAGCAGCGAAATGACTTTCAATATAATATAAAAGTAAATCACAAAATATAATATAAAAACAGAGAAGCCAAAAGATAGAGGAATGTTCGAAGGGCCGCCGTCGCCCTCATTTAGCCCTTCATTTTTTCTTTTGTGGAGTGAAAAGAGCTCCTGTGGCGCTTTGCTTCCTAGTGCCAAACTACAATCAATTTTATGGCCAACAACAAAAACAAAAACAAAAATTCTAGCTGCTCTTTATAACCTTTCACATAATACAGCTACCTCTCTCTCTTTCTCTCTCGCTCTTCTGTCTTTCCCTCTGTCTTTTTGGTTTTGCTCTTTGGCAACTCTCGTTGTTTGAATGCATGTCCAACTGACTATTGTTATGAGCATCAAATAAACATAAAGTGACGTTCGATTTGCCCGATTTCCACGTTTATGGGTCACATCAAAGCCAAAAAAAAAGAAGCACAAAAAATAAAATAAATAAATAGGAAAAGTAACAAAAATAGAAGAAATGCCTGAATAGAGGGCAGGCAGTGGTAGATAGAAATTGAGCTTGATGGTCATCACTTAAATATCGAAATCCAAGTGACAGTTTCTGGATTTTCTCTTCAGCTTTTTCTTCTTATTCTATTCGTGCTATTGTATACGTTTTTTTTTCTGGTAGTTTCATTTTGCATTGACACGTGGCCGTCATTTTCAATTTATGACACGCACACACAGAAATACTATTTCGTCTGGGATTTTCCTTAGTCTGGCTACGGTTGACAGCTTAGGTCAGACGTGCATAGATGGATAGAAAATATATATATAGATAGTTGGCTAAAATAGTTGGCCAAAATGGTGGGTTGCTTGTCGAAATCAAATCAAATGATATTGATTTTAATGCTCACGTTGATTTGTATGCAGGAAATTGTCACTAAAAATGCGAAACATAAATGTAATTTCCTGCAGGTACCAAGAAATTGACTGAGACCAAAAAAAAAAAATCATGGTAGCCAGCTCTGACAGGTGGCCAAATAAACTTCTGTATGTCTGGGTGGGCATATTTGAACGTTTTTTTTTTTTTATCTATTTCGGTTTATAGCTAATTTCCGTTCTAGCCCAGAAAACGTGGGTCAAACTGCAAAGTCTGCAAATCAGGAAGAAACTTTAACCTTGAGTCAAACAAAATATCCATTACTTCATTTCTCTGTGTACTTATATTTCGCATTGTAAACTAATTTAGATTACATTTGCGATACATACTTGGTATTAAAATAGCCCAAAGGAAAGCTCAAAAAAGAGCTCTTTAAGCTTAAGTCTACAAGAAAATGGGACTCCTTCCTCATTTAAAATTTCCAGCAGTTTCATGAATTATTAATTTCTCTTTTTTTATTGATTTTAAATATTCCAAAATTGTTGAGGGCCTTAAATAAAACCAAATTCAAGAAAAGAGAAAAAGCTTGAATCTTTCGATTTTCGAAAATCTCAGAGATGAATTGTATTTTCGTGTATGCAAATCAAATCGAAATCCATCAAAACTATGCCAGGAAATGAGTTAACGAAAGCGGCTCTGCAGATTAACACACACACATTTCCACTCAAAGATAACTTCAGAGGCAAATATTTAGGAATACCGTGTAGAAAGAGGCATATGCATATTTAGCATTCTAAATGAAAATCACTAGATGCCCACTCATTTTTAAAGTGAAATCGGTCAACATCGAATATTCGAAGAAAAAACATTCATTGGTAGCCACACCGCAGATGCATGAATAAGGCATGAGAGCCAACACCAGTTAGCAGAAACAAACAGAATGGCCACAGCGAAAGCAATAGTATGAAGCTGAAGAAATGGAGAAAGAAAAGACTACAACAAAGAGGCAATGCCGAAAGCCTGGCCGTATATCGAAGCCCACTTCAATAGGCTGCCGCAGAGCTAAAGGACGAGACAGGTAAGAAAGAAAATCGAACTGACAGTCTCTCTCTGTAAGTTGCCAAAGATAGTATACTCTTTTTGTTATTATGATCTGGCCATATAATCCAATCCATTTCCGGACTTTTCTTTTTTACTCTTTCCCTCGAAAAGCGTATTAAAATGGCGACTATCGCATTTTGTGCTTTTTCTTTTTTTTGTTAGTCTCGCTTGCTGCATTCTGTGTTTCTCGATTCTATACTGCAGGCCTCTGTTTTAGTCTATCCTTTAGCTCTCCTCTTGGGCTCACCTGTGCATTTCTCCTTCTGTTTTCGCACTCAAAAACTGCTTAGCATATTTTGCTCTGATGGCGCTTTTGGCACGTAAAAGCCCAAATGTCCTGGCTGAATAGCTGCCTGTGAATGGTTCTCAGGCAGCACTAAAAGTCTTAATTATTTCAAAGGTATTGCTCCGCACACATGGACACTCCGACAGTTTCGACATATGCACACATTTGCTGCTCATCGCATAATGGCCAAAAGCAGCCAAAGGCAGAATCAGGATAAATGTTTACAACTCGGCTGGCGAGCTGAATCGAGTTGCTCTGGGAAATTGAGAGCGACAGGAAGGAAAGGAAAGGAAAGTATGCCAGCCAGAGTTTTAAGGCCTGCACTCGAACATTGAAAATTGACTGAAGTTGTATTGATTGGGTCGAAAAGACTTTAAGGATTTCTAGAAAATTAAAGTTTCACGTATCGATATCTGGAAATTGCACGCCCGAATAGAGTCCTTTTCTTTTTTGCCTCCAGCTAATGCTGGCAACAAGGTTTTCGCATTAAATTCAAGCCAGAGTTCAGCTTATCAGAAATAAGCAGCTGGCAAAATAAGCAAACAGACAAGCAAAAAAAAAAAAACTGAATTCTCAAACAAACCAAAGATGCATCCAGAACCAAGGCAGAAGACAAACAATTTGCGTCGCTTATAAACGAGAATTTATGTTTATCCATAATAAGAAATAACAATATGAATATAAAATATTTGTAATACTACACAATATCAACAGTGATAAGAGAACGATTGGCGTAACACTAAAAGAAATGCCAAACATAGTTTTTTTTCTATCATTTTAAAATTTCATATGTCTGTGGCAGAGAGAAGCAGTCACGTCTACTTTCAGCATTTATTATTAATATTATTGTGGTTTCACTTTTCACTTTTATGCTTTTAAAACGTAGGGCTTACCGTTAGACCCAACCACCACGTTCCATGCCTATTTTACTTTACACAAGACTTATGCCAGCACGATAGTTCTGATGCAACACTCATACGCCGTGTTGAACGGCTTCCCTTGGCTATCAGGGTTCAGGGGCTCGCCCCACTCAATCGACAACAAATACTTTTCGAGACCAACAGAGTCGAGCAGAAAGAGAGCAAAACTTGATCGTTAGCAGGAAATTTCTGCTAAAAAGTTACGTTCAAACTTTTTGCAGCCTTTTATGCGCTGTTATAGTTTATCGTTAAAAAGTTTACGTGGTATAAAAGACGGACAAAAAAAAAGAAAAATATTGTATACAAAAATAAAAATTCCAAAATATTGCGAATGCATATACACTTGCAAAGTTATATTGGTATTTATGCAACAGATCTTAAGGTAAACAGCCCCCAGAGAAGCTGGGTAAATGCTCGAGACTCTTGAGTTTTTAAGAGATTTGCTCTTGCCCATAAGAATATTTCCCCCAGCCTTTTTTAACACTTTTTACCGTAGATTTTTCACAATCTTTGAACGCCTATAATAAGTTTAAATTTCTCACAAAACTGATAAGAAATGCATTGTAGTCTCTGGTTTCTCTTAAATCAAAAACTTGCCCATAAAGGCAAAGATTCTAATCATATTCCCACTAAGGTGTTAATAATGCACCTGATTTCTTTTCCTTGAAAATCTGGGAAATTTGGCAGTTAAAGAAATAAAATTCATTCCTCTTCTCACAGAAATCTCACTTAAAGACTAACCAAAAGCACGCACTCTTTTCTAAGCCTACTTAAATTGTTGTTGTTTTTGTATTTTGTAAGAGTTCAGAGAAGATGTAAGGCGCCTTTGAATGGTTACAGGGCAATACCAAGAGTGTGTCAGCCAACGACCTGAGCATGACCTTGGCGTCTTGCATTAATTCTAGATAGATTGAAGCACCGACTAACTGCGTTCGTGTGCAATTTACAAGAACGTGCTTAAACACACACACACACCCACACACAATTACAGCTCACATACACTCATACCTACGCACAATTCACGCACGCACTCACACCTTCCCAGATACAGGGTGGTGCAGACTAAGACAAGCATAGAAAATCCTAAACTCTGAAGAGTATTTCTTACCTTTCATTAGGTGCAGCAGTTTTGTGCTAAGTCCCAAAAGTATCCAATAAAATTCCTTTAAGTTCCTTAGATGATTTTTACTTTCTTGGGTCACCCTGTTTCCGAAAACTCTCTGCTTATCATTCATTCTAACGAGTTTATTTCTGCTTCTGTTTCTAACTCACACTACACTCACACACACATACACTAGCACACTCTCAAAGGCACTCACATGAATTTACGTGTAAAACGCACGCACCGATTTCCTTAGACTCACCTCAACCTTTCTCCGAGCTTGCGCCGAGGAAAACGTTTAATTAAGTCACTTGAATGCGTGGCTGGTTGCTTTGCCATTTATTCTCAATGATGTTGCTAATGTTGACGATTATGATGATGACTATGAACACCATAACGATGACAAAGATGATGATGAAGCAGACACCGATACTTGGCAAACCCAAACAGTTTTGCATTTGTCTGGTTGCTCTTCTTGTTAACCTGATGAGCACCTCATTCTAAACACTTTGTCTGTCTTAATGTTTGCTAGTTCATTTCCATGTCGTTGGATTTCCCCAATTGAAGCATTCAAATTGAGTTCTGGAGCTATTTGGATTGCCCAAGTCTTGTGATTCCTTTTGATTTTTTTAAAGCTCACAGACAAGACAGACACACACACGCACACCTAGGGTTCAATGGAATTTGGAAAAGATTCGAAGCTTTTAGAAATTCACAATTTAGTTCGACTTAAGCAGATTAAGCTGTTTTCAAAATGGCTTCTACCAATTTCTTGACATCTTTGAGTAGGCTGAAATGTTTATTGAACTTAAATTTGTGTAGATTATTTCAGTCAACTGAATATTAGGCTAATTACATATATATTTTTTTATTGATTCCATAAACATTTGAATTTAGTTCGTTGAACCTTGAATATGTCTTTAACCTAATGGTTTCTTATTCCCAAAGCTTTTTAATTATATGCAGACAGGATCTCTCACAAGAATTTTTCTGTATGGTTTCAAATACCTTTTTGTCGTGTTCTCTTTAATGAGGAAAAAATAAGCAAAGAATTCTTTTTTTTCAATACTGGAATCGCATCAGATCAGAATATTCTTAAAGCTTGGAAATTCTAAAATTTGCTAATTTGTCCACTAACCTCTTTTTCAGCGCTTATTACTTCATTGCCTAATCTAAATAAGTTCAATGGACTCTTTCATTTTTAAATGCCTTTGCCCTGCTTTTCTTGCTAAATTTTGTTTAATCTTCTTAGGATGCTTCATATATATATTTTTTTTATATTAAGCCAACCTTCCGTTTTATATTTTTCACTTAATAACGCAAATGCAAGAGCTTATGGCAAATGCTCTGACAATGCAGTGTTCTTATCTAACTAAAAACATGTTTTTATTATTATACTCTTTTCAAAATAAATAGAGTATTTCATCATAGACCTCAAAAAATTTACCCCTCGAATCATCAAGAGCAGTAAAAGATTCGATAGGGTCATAGTTATCGGATCAGGCCACTATATCATATAGCTATTCATCGACTTAAGTCGATCCCCAACAAAAACAGATCGCCTTAGAATACTTAAAGTATGGAAGACTTTATCATATATTTTAGGTTTTCAGATCGAATCGATTTCCAGTAGAAGAGAACTTTAAAAAGAGTGCATAGTCTTCGACTATTCGATGATAGCCTTGCACATTTCTTTATTATATTCTTACTCGCCAGGTAAAAAGCTACAAATCAACTAACCACATAGTCACATATATAAAATGCTTCTTTTTGTGGTCGAACACTTCCTTTTCCCAAACTTGGAATACATATTTAGCAAGGTTTTTGTGTTAATGCTGTGGTTGTTTTTGTTGTTGTTATTGCTGCAAAGCTTTAATATTATTTATACTGGCATTGATAATTCCCATGATTAATGCTCGACTTACAATTTCTTCATGGCCCGTTGAGTGTAATTAGTGCAGGTAAATGTTTACATGCTCACAAACTTTATAAATGTATACAGTAGCAACCAAATCCAAACCAAACCGAACCGAACCGAACCAAGCCAAGTCAGGCAACTAACCAAAGATTCTATAAATAATAAATATAAATGGTGGTATTAGTTACTTTTGTCCGATTGTCTGTGCATTTGAAGTGATTTATCTACTTATTATACTCTGTGGATTTTGGTCTTATTTTTAACAGAGGTTTCGAAATAATTGCATTTGATGTGAGAGTCTTGAGAATAAAAAAAACCATATTTTATCAAAATAAGTGCATAATCTTATTCAGAAATGCATGACAAAATCCTATTTGCCAAATTAAGGGATCAAATACTTTCTTGTAGAGCTAGAAAAGACAACTTGTTCCTAATTAAATATTGATAACATATTATGCAATTTTGGTTTGTGGCTTGATTGGGATTAGTTCGGAGTGCATTTATAGGTTAATTATACAAATATACTTTTTGGCTTAATGAGTGAACAATGATAAGCTAGTTTTTCAACAGAAGCTCAATTTGAAATAATAGAAGATATATTAAATATATATTGAGTAGATCAAGGAATACGTTTAAGCCAATCCCAATAAAGACAAATTCCAGAGCTCCCCGGCTAACAGCCAATGGGTAAAACCAAACAAGCTCATCTGTTTGGATGCCTTATAATACTAAACAAGTCCTGGCATTTAATAAGACCCCACAAATTCACTCCTGTCATTCTCTCTCTCTGCTCCCTCTCTCTCTGTCACTCTGTCTCTCTGTGTACTTATAAAAAATTGAGACTACACTTGCACTTGCATATGTCAACAACTGACTGTTAATGTGTTGTCTTTTCCTTAATTTGCTTTTGCTGACAACCTGAACTTGTTTGCACTTTTCGCCACCTGGGGAATTTCACATAGACAACTGGCATATGAAGTGGTCAAATGGTGGCTGGGTGGGAGTGGTAGAGAGCTCAATGTTTGCCTGACTCACTGCAGGCAAGATTTTCCATTTTGTCTAATTCAGTTTGTCGGTCAATTTGCTGCCACTGCACCACCACTGCTTGGCAGGCTATTTGGCAGCACCACGCTCAAGTGGGGAATAAAAAATTAAATAAATAAACTAAAGCAAAATATAGAAGAGGCATTGGTGCTTATTGATTTTAATGTTAGTTTAGTTTGACTGCGGTTTCTGTAAACAAATCGCCGTGTCCCGTTATTCTTGGCGGCATCAGATTGTGTCAACACTGGCATTTCACTGAATTATATTGCGGTTAGACCGCGTGTTTATAATTGCAACGAAAGCTGACAATTTCAATTAACGCAGAGACCGCATATCTAATTTCCCAGCCCACATGCTCGGCATGCGTTTCAGTTCAAATCGGCTTAATCTTTTAAATTGACTAAATTTGGACAGGCGAAAAATCAGCGAGCCCAGAAAAAACAAGGCATTTAAATCAGGTCAATTTTAATTATAATTTAAAGGTCTTTTATTCCCCTCTTAGTTGGCATATTCCTGACCTTTTCTGGTTTTAAAGATGGTCGAAGCTTTAAGAGAGTTTGAAAGAATTTGAGAACTTCAAAACATCCGCTTACCTATTGATTAATTTAGGTTCTCCCCTTTATAAAAATCAATTGAAAAGGACAGAAGGTTTGTTTGGCCTACAACCGCATTTGTCAATTTTAAAATAAACTACCCGACCAGAAAAAAAAAAACAGCTGCCCTAAATGTTGGCTCGTTGCTAGAGGAAAAAATTGTATGCAGGAGGTGTTCAAATTTATCGAGTGTCGACGAGCACCAACAAAAAATGGAAAAACAAAAGCCAAAATATTGGAAAGCAAAGTTGATTTATAAGCGACACGGCAAAAGCCGCATACAAACAATCCGACGGCAGTCAGACTACCAAACAGTCAAGCACCACCAGTCAACCAGTCAGTCAGTTAGTCATTCGGTTAGCCAGGTGGGAAAGGACCCTTCTTGCGTTCGAAAACAAAATCAAAGTTAAGCACTCAATTTTCAATTAAGCTCACAAAATGCAAGCAGAGGGATGTGGGGGGAGAGAGAGAACGGGCCAGAATGCCATACACAGGCCACAAGCAGAACAGAACCACTTCGGCTGTTGCCCTAGAAGAAGCAGAACAATAACTTGGTAAGACGAGAAAAAACTCGTAGGAGCACCCAAACGGCCGGGGTGTGAATCAGCTAGGTTCGGCGTGAAAAGGACTCCTCTTTTTTCTCGTATTTCCTTTGAAGCAAACAAACAAGCACAAACACACAAGCCAGACAGACTCACTTACTCAACCATACCAACTCTCATCTCTCTTCTCTCACTCTCCTACTTCGGGTTCGCCCATTGAATTGCTTCAGGCACTTTATATTAAATTCACTTTGCGTGTCACCTGCCTACCTACCTGCCGAGCCCCATATGATCTGCTATTTCGCTATTCCCATTTTTTTTTTTTTATCTATTTATTTTTGTATTTGCCTGGAGTAGCTTCTTGATATCCTTCGTTACGCGGCTTTGAGCTGCCAAACATTTCAAAAGACTGAGGTGGCGGAGTAGTTTCATAAAAGGTGCAACTTTTTAACTGCCCCCATTTGCCCATCAAAATCTGGCAGACACTCTGCTCCTTCTTTGGTAGGCGGGTTAAGGATTCAGCCTGCCCGTCTGCGTAATTTGTTTACGTTTCTAATTACGTGTTCGTGTCTGTGTCATCGATTCTGGCAAGTGAACTGGTGTCTTTCTGCCTGCTCCACCAGGTAACCGGATCTGTTGGATTCTTGGGGTGCCCAAGTCAAATGTTGAATGTTTAATCTGTGTTTCATGTTTGTCAGTTATCGTTAAGCAGCGTGGCAAAAAAAAGAGAAAAAAAAAAAAACAAAAATGATTCAAACGAAAAAAAATTGTTGCCTGGCAATCAGAGACGAGCTTCGCCACACAGCAGGGAGTGGGTGTGTGCCAAAAAGTTACTAGACCCACCCACAGACAATCGCAATCAACAACATCATCAATGGCAGACACTTCTGTCTGCCTAGACAGGCTGAACACGAAGTGGGAACAAAATGTTTTCTCCATGGTGATGCCATCATCAATAGTTTGGCACAGACTCATTTGCTACATATAAAGGGACCCAGCAAATTCGAGGAACAGAGCTGGGATTGAAGTGGTTTTGATATATTTTAGCCTCTTTTTATTTAATATTTGCCTTTTGTGGTCTGTGTGAAGCCTCGGCGTTTTCCGTCAACTCAACCGGGCGTATACGCAATCTTTCTGAATGTATGCACGAAATTTTCCTAGAAATGGCTTAAATTAAATTTAAAATTTTCCATGCCGTCTCCCCTGCTGCGGTTTAACCTGCTGCTTCCTGCTCATTTACCATTATTTGACTTGAAGCTGATTTCCAGAAAAATTGTAACGAGGCGACAGTCTCAAAAACAACGCACCTGCGTTCGAAGGTAAAAAAGGGTCTGCCTTCGGTGTCGGTATCTTTTTTGCCACTTGAGTTGAAACAATTTTGGTAAGGAAAAAAATACAAAAAGCCTAGACAATAAGTGCCAATTTCCAAGTTATTGCAAGAAGCTGATGAAGCCTCGGCGAGGAGGCCAGGGTGGCCCATACAAAATCATTGGCTTTCTCGGTGGCACTGGAATCGGTTTGTTAAGTGAAAAGCTGTAACTTTATATTTTTTCTTACCCCATGAAGACATTTAAGCTGCTCAGATATTAATTGAATTCTTATCGTTTCAGACATTTCGAGTTTCAGGTAGCAAATGGCTAAATTGTATATTTACCATTAAAATGTGCTTAGTAGAATTATTTCAGTAGGATTTGCTATTTTGTCTGTAAGAATCTCAATTAGAAAACCTTAAACAATTAAATTAAATCAAGGAAATATTACTTGACGCTTTTACAATTATTAAATTTTCACTTTCATTAAATTCTGTTTTTTCCCTATTGCATAAAAGTGTCTACCAAAGCAAGTATTGATTTTAATAGGGCATGCCAAATTCTGTGGCTTCCGCCATTTTTCTTTTGATAGCCGAAAAATGGCCGAAATATTCCACTTACTCCTTTTGCTCTCTTTATATCACAAATAATTGTCTTTGTGTTATTTTATTTTTAGCCATGCAGAAATTAACACGCTCCGTTTGCTGGCCACAAAGCAGATTAAGTAATAAAAAAAATAAAATATATATATAAATATATATATATATATAATATATACATGTAGTATATAAAATAATGTAGTAGAGACAAACGCGAATAAAACATTTTAAAATTATTTTATTTAATTTTATTTTTCATGCGTTGAGCACTTTGGTCGAGGGGAAAATGCGCAATTTTCAATTTATTATAAATCGGTCCACTGATAGGAACGGTGCGGGCACGTCATCGCCAATGTCAATTAAGTTTGTTTATGTATTTATTTTGTAAAATCAAAGCAGTGAAAATAAAAATGCATTACGGAGTAGCGATTTTTGGAATTAAATTATTATTTCGCTTTCAATAAAATATTTACCAAACAAAATCACAATATGCACAATTCTTGTTTTGATTAAAATTTCCTGTTGAACGGCCCCAAACTGCAATCGAACAACAAACGCGAAGACTCAAAGATTCTGATCGGAATAAATAGAAACGCTAAAAAGATGAGCCAAAGTTTGCGCGTTATTCAAAGCGCTCAAAACAGAAGCAATCAAGAGCGCCGCACTCTTGCTCACATTCGGCAATCGCTCTCTCGTGTTCTGGGTGATTATCACTTGCTGAGCACATTCTTTTTTTTTAGCCCTGTGGAACGTAATCAGTACTCTCAGTGTTGAGGCGACAAATTAAATATAGATTGACTGAGTGAAAGACTGACTCACTGACTGAATGACTTTGTGGCGTTTGCTGTGCAGTTGCTGAGGCTTCCCGAATCACCCAAGAGCCGGCCCACTCCACTCACCACACCAATGCCGCTGCCTGCTCTGTTTAGTTGAAGTTTATGCGTCGTTCGCTAGCGACGTGTACATCCGCTGCTCTCAGCTAACAAACGGTAAAAAGTTCTATACGTTTTGTTGATGGCTCAGTGGTGTTTACAAACGGCATGATAAACGATCACCTAGTACCTGCCTGAATCGTGTGAATTAAATCAAATTGATAGAATACACAAAACGCTGACATATTAAACTTTGAATATTTTGTTTATTTCTATTTGTTATAATATACATCTTATTCATAATAATGAAACAAAATCGGAGTGTGTGTGTGTGATTTGTGTTTATACAATAAAATTCACGCCTTAATTGCATGAACAGAATAATTACGCAAATAATTACCACAATAATAACAACAATAATTGCACATGACAAAAACAAAAAAAGTCGCAAAATTGTAATTTTATCAATAGAAATTTTGTTAGCTGCTGGTGAATGCTAATTTATAATTGAAATTATTCGGAACACTTGCGTATTACTCAGGCCGTAGCAATTTTAATTAAAACAAGGAAACAATGGCAACAACAATAAAGAAGACCACATAACAATCATCCCAAAAGCAACAATGGGTGATAAGAAACGCGGCTCTCCGCAACAGCCACAGTCACACTAGTTACTTTCTCTCTCCCTTTCTCTCACTCTCTCTCGCTCTCTCTCTCTCTCTCTTTTGTCTGTAATGGAAATGACTCAAAAGCAGTTAAACTGCTAGCGAAGTTGAGCGCGGATCTGGGAAGCTGGGCTGCACTCATTTCTGGGCTAAGCTTGTTTCGTTCCGAATGCAAAAGCTGAAAACGTGCAAAAAAAAAAAAAGAAACACACTTGCACTGATTTTTATGATGTAAGGGAAAATGGAAACCTGTTGATAAGGTCAATGAACAAAATTTGCCATGCGTGTTTGCTTTATTTATTTATTTTTTGTTTAGATTTTTTTTTTTATAATATTGGACACATGAATTTGTTTATGTTGTCACAAAAGAAGGGAAACACAATTTGATTGTATGGTTTCACTAAATGTTGGAGGTGGGGAATACTTTGAACCTTTTCTATTTTCCCTCCAACCGAGATTTTCCATTTGGCGACTAAAAATAGACTAAAAACAAAATCAAAGACGTCAAAACGAAATCGAACCCAGACTATGAACATCTCACGCTAGCCATAAATAAACTCTTATAAATTGAAATTAAACAAATACTAAGGCGATAGGGGACGCCGATGGAGAGCACTACAAATGAACCAATTTTCCCTCCCGACGCACACGAAAAAGAACACAAAAAAAAAAAAAAAAAACCAAAATCAAAATCAACAATAATAAAACTCAAAATGTGCCGCTTTCTGCTGTCAACAATAAATTCTTTTTGTTTCCAAAATCTCTCTCCTCCACGCACTTGGCCTTTCGATGCTTGAAGGAGCGAGGTGTCCGGGTCTCGGTCCACCGAAAATGCTCAAACCGCACGTACATTTTATCAATAACCTGAGGGTATTAATTTTATACATATAGTATATATTTTTCTCTCGATATTTCTAAATACTGATTGTCTGCAACCTTGGCAAAATTGCATGCATGTATACGAAACTTTGTATTGTAAATTAAACCTGCTGTCATTTCGTTTGGGGGAAAAAAAAAACAAAATCTTAAGTTCAAATTTCGAGAAACCACGTGTATCAATAATCGGAGTATAATTCTACATTTTTACAAGTGTCATTTAACGTCAAAGTCGTTAGGGTTTTCGGAATGAGAATTTTTTATCTAATCGCGTAATAATTTTTGTTTATCAAAAACCACTTTAAAATTGTCGTAAATTGCCGCACAGTAAAAAAAATAAAAAGAGAACTGTTAAACCAAATCATATAATAAGCAACAACAAAAACAGAATTTGCCAATGCCAATGAGCAACTTTCGGATACTCTTTCAGCTTAAAATAAATCAAGAAAAAATGAAATGAAGGGCATTAGGAATGGAGGAGAAGAGAAGACGAAAGTTTCGGCTGGCAAGAATATTTAAAGAAAAAAAGATTGTTTATTTTTACTATTCCTTTTTTTCTTCCTTTTGTTTTATTAATTATCAGATCAAAGTTTTATTTAATTTATAGTTTCGTGATATTTTCATTATTTCAATTTCCCCGAATTAGTGTAGAGTATACAATAAATAAAGTCAGCTCTGCATATCTGAGGTGTTAATGACTGTTTAGTCGCACGTCGTTTTGCTTTGAATGAGCTTTTCTGAGGCGAATTTGTGTGCCTTCGGTGACAAATGATTCAAAGTCCGCGGGTAATCATTTTAATGTCTCGGGCTGGCTTTAAGCTTTCGGAATTCGTAAATTACCACTGGTGCTTATCGAAATGTAAAATTCTCAACAAAAAAAAAAAAACACCACTTATCAAAAACCTAATTGAAATGAGTTTTAAAAAAATTTAACTAAATACGGGCAGGGCAATCCCCGAAGCCGGAGCACTTAATTGCTGATAAAAAATTCTTTTCATGTTTATCGGGTTTGTTTGTATGAAACTAAACAGAGCATAAACAAATTACAGGCCGAATACGAGCCAAAAAAAAAAAAAATAATATAAATAAAAGAAAATAAAAAGTGACCGTGAATTTTGGTAAATGTCAAGATAAAAATTTCACCGAGAGAAAACAAAATGAGAATTTCGGTATCTTGCGAAAATGTTCCGAGCTGTTTATCTCTGTTTTAAAAGATCAATATTTGATTTAACCAATGAAATTTTTTATTCATTTATTAAGTGCAATATTTAAGACCCTTGTGAAACTTAACTTATCTCGACACTTCAATTTACTTTATCTAAAACTCCTTGTTTTTAAAGTCAAGCCAGACAGACCGATAAACTTGGATACTTTTGTACACAAATGCCTGCACAACACTCATTCTAATTATGATTAATGCCGTGGCAAAAATATATTTAAACTAAGCCAAACTAGACTATAAGAAAATAACCAAGAGCCACAACCAGAAACTTACAGGCCGTCCCATGGAAGAGCTGGGAAAACCCTAAAGCCACAAGCATATACACATAAAATAATAACAAAAACAAAAACACAACTAAACTAAACAACAACAACAACAACAACAATAATAATAGGGCAGAACAAAAAACATATACACGAGAATGTCAAAATATCAAAAACTTGACAGCGCCTTGGCACCCACAGCACATGATGAATACGATGAGAGTTTTTCACTTTATTTTGATGATAATCAACACAACAACAATAACAACACCAACAGCAGTTACCCCAACAATACCAATAATATAGAAAGCTCTGAAAATAGCAATAGCAGCAGCAACAATATAAGACTGAATAATATGAATGCCAATCAAACACAAATGCCAAATAATAAGCCCAAATACAGTAACAATCACAATTACAACTACGTCAACAACAACCAGCAGAACCACAATAAGAATTATGTAATACACGATTTGGATGAACATACATGGGAAGTGCCACTATTGGGTCAAGAAGATAATGCCCACAATCAGGTGAGCCTATATATCTATTAAATCAATCATTTCATTTATCCATTCGACGCTTGAAGTCACAAATAATCAAAAGAATTACTATATAGATATAGATATATGACAGCGACTCTAAGACCTCTCCGAACAAAGTCAATATTAATTGATCCTAGATGTAATCCCTCGTATTTAGATATGCTTTGGTTATATTTAGATTTCAATTTAATGAGATAATTTTTTAGTTTTCGGAAAAATCTTGAGGAAAACATTATTTCATTATTCTTTGATTCTTTAGAGAAAAACAAGCTTAGAAAATCTGTGTTTCTAGGCTAGAGAAAAAGATAAGCCATAGAGCTATCAAAGAACTAGTAGACCCACTCTGTTTTAGCATTTATTTTTTTTATACATGAAAAGAGGCAAATGATTTATATTCTTATAATTTAGACTTATTTGTGTAGTGAATTTGTCTCTGAGCGTTTTATGAACTTAACAAAAATTCAAAAACCGAACGTTGTCTTCGATTGTAAAGTCCTGCTCGGCATTAAGCATTAAGGTACAGTCCCCTCTTAAGTGCCTAAGCATTAAGGTACAGTCCCCTCTTAAGTGCCTAAGCATTCAGGTACAGTCCACTCTCAAGTGTCTAAGGAAAATGTTATGAATTGGCTTGTGTCCTACACTTCTGTTGCGGTTTTTTGGATATATTAATTTTAAGTCCTTTCCCCCATAACGCTTTAATTATTTCCTAATGACTCAAGGAACTTTGTCATCCGGTGCTGACACAAATTGTCCCAGTCAGCGAGTAACTAAAATGTATATTTTTAATATGCAACTTTCATAGTCCATTTAAATTCACACAAGCGCCACGCCATACTCATACATATAAATTCAGTCATATTTATAAGCCATTTGTGGCACTTGCAGGACGACCAGAGCCAAGGCGGGGAACAGGAACAGGGCGGATCCGAACAGCAAGGGATCTGTCGCAGTGGACTCGTCGGATTTGGAGCAGACCTCAAAAGCAAATCGGCGCAGGAGGCGAAATTTAAAATTCTGCTCGCAATTTCACTCTGTTGCATATTCATGGTGAGTAGCACGAAAATAATTCCTCGCAGATATTGTTACTTTTGCCATGTATGTTGTATTTATGAAAGGCGAGTGTGTGTGTGTGCGTTTGTGTGATTTAATTATGATAAATTTACCACCACACTCCAGCCAGTCAGACGGCAAGAGTCGACAACTATTTGAACTTGTTTCGAAGTATCACTGTGTAACTGTGAATATAATTTTGAATACTGTACCGCAGATTATTGAATTCCTTGGCGGCTATATGGCCGGAAGCTTGGCCATTATGGCAGATGCCGCCCATTTAGCGTCTGATTGCATTAGTTTCGTCATTGGTCTGGTCGCAATTTGGTTGGGTGGTCGACCACCGGATGCACGCATGTCCTTTGGCTACAAACGCTTTGGTAAGCATCCAATTATCCCTGACACCCCACTAATGAGTGGCTGACTGAACGAATGAGTGGGTGCATGGGTTACTGGATCAGTGGGTTGGTGCTGATGTTGGTACCTGCATGTATATAATTGGGCCAAGTTGACAGCTAAAGCCGCACTCCCACACACGCGCTCACTAATTCGTTAGCCACAACGATTGCATTTGAGCCGGGCTCCTTCCTGATCCTGACGTGGGTTATCATCATACTCATGGCTTGGTGAATGTCATTATTATCAGTCTATCATTATGCCATCAGCTGCAAATTGTTGCAATTTGATTGGCATTTCGCACATTGCAGGAATGAATCCACCTACAGTATAAATCTTAAAATCTAAAAATAGTCTTTAATTACCACTTTGAATAAATATTTAGCAAGCCGGGAATAAACTAATTAAATTGTCACTTTTTTCTGTTGCTTGAAATAATTTTGGCCAATTCTCCAGAGGTCTTTGGTGCCTTGGCCTCCATACTGGGCATTTGGCTGCTTACCTTGATGCTGATTGTGATGGCCGTGGAGCGTATATATTCCCATGACTTTGATCTGGATGCCAATGCAATGATGCTGATTTCGGCCATTGGCATTGCCATAAACATTGTGTAAGCTGAGCAAACAGTTCTTGTTTTTAAGCTTAATTGAATTAATTAAATCTAAAAGTTCCTTCTTCTCCCGCCTACAGGATGATGTGTGTGTTTCATAGTTCCTGGTCGCCAATGGGTCATGGCCACTCGCACAGCCATTCCCATTCCCATTCGCATTCGCATGCCCACGACGAAGAATTGACGATGACGGCAACCATACCAAATGGTCATAATGTTGTTATAACAAATGACTTGAAGCCAATTTCACAAAATGGGTAGGTGGTATTTCGGTTAGTCTTCCCCTCGTGGGTACATTTGGAGCATACAAAGAAAAGCGGAGGTGTAGCTATTTTTGGGGTATGCGGGTTTCTCTTTATTGATTCAAATGGCTTATTGCAATTTAATGGCCTGTGGTTAACAAAATGATACAATAAATAAAAGACCAACAAATGCGCTCAAAATACTGCAGATTTCTCTACCCATGTATGTGTGTGTGTGTGTGTGTGTGTGTGTATTGTTTGTTTTATTACATGTTATTTAATTTTAATTTAGTTGCACTGATTAAAATTTCATTACGCTTGATTTGGGCTTATTAATTTTTGACTTGCTTACCACAAACACACACACAGCTCAGGTCAAAAGAATAGGGAAAAAGGTTTGTATTGAAGTGCCATAAAGTTGGTTTTATTTTTTCAGCCCGGACTGTGCAGCTCATAAATTTCAATTGATTTTATGATTAATTTATTAAATACTTTTTGAAAATGTACACTTATTTAATTACAGATTACGAGTATATTATTTTGGCAAGCTTTCTAATCGACTCGTTTTAAATCTCAAATCCACAGGCATGACCACTCGCACTCACACAATCAAACGGAGAAAAATTTAAATTTGCGTGCCGCCACAATCCACGTCATCGGTGATTTGGTCCAGAGCACTGGCGTCTTTCTTGCCGCAGTATTAATCAAATTTTGTGTAAGTCCATGTCTAGACAAGACAATTAATTGAACGTACTATGTTTTTTTTTTTTTTCAAAACACACGCTCACACACATACGCAGAATTAACTCTATAAGTTGCTTGAAGTTGGCCGACAAATAATTGAATTCTCTTTTGAAACTCACACTCAATTTAGCCGAGCGCCAAGTTTGTGGATCCACTGTGCACTTTGCTCTTTTCGATAATTGTCATCATGACCACGGTGCAGTTGTTCCGAGAATCTGTGTCCATTCTGTTGGACTCAGTGCCCTCTGGCCTCAGTCTACCCAAGCTCAAATTGGAATTGTCCAGCATCGATGGTGTCAAGTGAGTACAGTCAAACTACTGAGCTATTCAACAACTAAATAATAACTCTCAACATTTCGACTATAGATCTGTGCATCATTTGAATGTATGGCAACATACCGCAGGGCATAGTGTACTCATGGCTCACATAGTCATAGGTAAGTTCACTGAATTCATCTTGAAGCTATTCAGTTATTCATTCTAATTATATTTACAGACTTATTAAGTGATAGTGATAGCATCCTGGAGCAGGCAACTCAAATTGCCACCAGCTGCAAATATGATATCAAGCATACGACCATACAAATTGAACGTTTGACTGCCTAATTAAATTTTATCATATACATAAGTGAATGAAATTCAAACTCAAATTGACCAAAGTCTTGTCAAATGCGAGTGAGTGTATCTTACGATAGCTTGTGATGTTTATCGGTATTTTTTATAGCTTGACATTTTATCTATGAATAATTTATTAAAGTCCAAAATGGAATTATCAAATACAAGTGCACACACCTGCAGACAGACCTCTGTTTACCTCAATAATGCTAAACATTAAACAGATAATGATAGAGCTTTGTACAATATACGATTAAGTAGAGTAAATAAACAAAAATACAAAAGGTGAAACTACTTGCTAAAATTATAATCTAATAAAAGAGGAAAATCTCTACCAAAATACAAATCGTTTCAATTGAAAATTTATGTAGAAAAATATGTATCAACAGCTAAAGCTATTTTAATTGAATGCAAGATTTTGCAATTAGCTAGAGATCATCCTTTTTATAAACAATTATTCACCTGACCTTCGAATCGGTCAAATTTGAGAATTCCAAAATTTAATTCTCTCTTTCACAAAAGATATTTTTCTCTAAAAACAAACACAACCATAAATATTAATTAATTTTTAAGCACCAATTAAATTAACTGAAGCCAACAAAAAAAAAAAAAATGAAAGGACAACATTTTAATTAATTTGAGTAAAATGAGAAATCAACGAAAAATATATATGTTTTTGGTATAGGCAACTCCGATATATTCACACCTATAGACTGGCACAGAAATAATCTTACATAAAAAGATTCAGATAGACAGATAACCGCTCTGGTTATTGCGACGTCAAACTGGGGTTACGACACTTTTGGGTGCTCCCCCGCTGCCGTCTCTGGGACCGCTCTGTCTCTGTAATTAATTAGAATTCGCAACGTCAGCACCAGAATCAGCAGGAAAAATGCCGACGGGTAAATCAAACTCTACTTTTGAGAGCTCCGCTCGGCTTGGCCGGGAACAAAAACAACTGACGAGGTTCGCAAGGTTTGGTTGGGTTTCCATATCTGTTGTTGATGTTGCTGTTATTGACTTCTAAGCAATCTTTTGTAATTGACGTCCTTATCTGCACTCAAAATTTAATTAGGCAACAACACACATTCGATTGGACTGTTTTCAGAAGCGATATTAAATTTTAGGTCAAAGTCAAAGTATCTGAAATACCCTTTGGCATATCGTTATCGTGTGTATTTAATGTTTACTTGTATGTCTTGTGTTTTATTTGGGGAAGCTTACCTGATAGATGCCTTCTCACAGCCCCGGGTCAAATAGTCGGAACTTTACCTCCTTAAAGTATATTTACATAAAGATGTGTTTGCCTACGTATTTGACAGATATTTGAATATTTATAAGATAAAAGCTTTGAGTTGTTGTTTTTGGCATACACACACACACACACACACACATAGCCTTATATTAATTACTTTGCATCATTTAATAAGGTCAGCAGCAAGCAATGAGCAGCTACCAGTGAGCAGTTACATTTATTAAATTCACAACTAATTTGCAATCAAATAACTGAGGAGTATACATACATACCTTTTCGTATATTTATGAACATAAATTTGCTTGTATTTGTATCCGCAAATTGTGTTTATTTATGCACTGACCGAACGCAGTTAAGGCTTTGAGTCTGGGAGAAATGCCAAGGACCCAATATCAAAATTAACTTATGGAAATCAAATATGCAATATATTAAATATTCTAAATTAATCACAGTCAAATCATTTAGTTCTTAGACTTTGTTCTTTACCAATTATTATGAGAATAATGGATCAACCAATTATATACAGATTAAACGGAGGCGAGTTAAAGAAATGAATCGATACTTAAGTCTCGATCCGTGCCAGTAAGTATATGTATAAATTTTCAAATCATTGAGGAAAGATATCTTCATAATCCATTGTAATTCGCTTATGGTATTATTTAATCTTTTTGTATTTATTACAAGCTACCAAAATGGGCCCTAACACAACTTTACGCTATGAATTTTGCATTGTGCTCATGGAAATCTGACCACCTTAATTAATATTTGCTTAGATGTCAACTGTATATATTTACTTGCCATAATTACCTGCTAATAATTGTTGTTTTAATAATTTACTTGCTTCTCGGCGTGAATAAGTTACACAAACACAAACACACACACACACACATACACACAAAAGAGACAGAAGAAACATTTTAAGGGTTAGGGCATCGGAGTCTTTATTAGTTTATAAACATAGATAAATACAAATTGCCATAATTCATACATTGGCCAAAAACACCAAAATCCGATTAAAATAACGTTTTACTAACACACGCACACATACACACACACACATGCATATATGGTCACCAGCTTGACTTCAATGAACCGGAAATGAACAAATCAGGCATGCCGAATGGACACACGCATAGACAATCTGAGCTCAAATATCGCCGTATATTGTTAACACATGAATGAAGTCGGCTCTAAGCAACTTAATCAACACACACACACACACACACACAAGTATAAGCACATACTCTATCAGCTCAGATACACACGCACACACTCTGAAGCACTCTTATGAGTTCTTATTTCATGTATGCTTGTGTTTGTCAGCTGTTAAGTTGCCGCGGCTTAAATCTCTTGAGTTGTGTTGGCCTAAAAAAAAAAAAACAAAAAAAAGTAGAAGAAGACAAAAAGGCAGAAATGCCTGTAGCCCTTTTTTGCCTTTTCTTATCCAATTTTTGTTGTTTTTCTTTTCTGCGTTATACAGTTCAATACTTTTCGGACACGATTAAGTTATTTGTAATTTATGAAGAGCAAACGAGGAGTTGGGAAAATTTCCATTTCACTGCCAAGGAAATTGCGTTAAAATGATGAAGAGATTTTCAATGTGTATGTG
The DNA here is from genome assembly GCA_037075145.1 of Scaptodrosophila latifasciaeformis. Classification (NCBI taxonomy): domain Eukaryota; kingdom Metazoa; phylum Arthropoda; class Insecta; order Diptera; family Drosophilidae; genus Scaptodrosophila; species Scaptodrosophila latifasciaeformis. The sequence goes on from JBAMCM010000533.1 coordinate 513,468, forward strand.
CATTAACCCTTGGCAAACCCAAAGCCACCTAAGCCTCCTCCCAACCAACTAATACATAATGCATTTGGGTCTTGGTAGCACAATCAGGCAACGTTAATAAATCAAGCCATCAAAGTTTGTAGAGGAGAAAAATTGTTACGCACTTCAGCCTGGCAGCTCTCAACTCTCGATTGCCACTTCCGCTGATGGTGGAAACCAATCGAAGCCATCTATTCAAAACTAATTTCACAGCCCTCTCTCTCTCTCTCTCTCTCTCTTTCTCTCCCTCTCTGTTTGGACTGACCCAATTTTGCCTGGGGCTTCAGCTACCCCAGCAACTCCAAAACAGATTTAAAACTAATTAATGACAAAAAAATAAAAACGAACTGCCTCAAGTGTCTGCCTCAGTTGAAATATCAAAATGTTAAATTAATGGCCATACTTGATGATTTTCCAATTAGGAAAAAAAGTAACACAAAAAAATCATAGCATACTTATCAACTGACTACTTGTAGCAGTCGAAGACATCCACACAATGGATGGGCACAACAAATCCCCTGGAAATGAAAACTCAAGTTGCACTTAACACTTTAAGCACGGCCAGAGAGCGCCAAAAGTAATTGAAGTGCTCTGGCACGTGCCCCACTGCTCTCGAGATCAACCCCAAAACTGGCCAAGTGAGTGAGTGAATGACTGACTGACTAACTCAATGGAACCGAATGTGCAGCAATTGAGATTGGCAACTGCCAAAGATGCCACGCAGCCACACAGCCACACAGCAGGAATAAAAACAAAAAATCCAGAGTATCCTCAAAACCAAAATCATCTGCAAACTGAAGAGCTTGACTTATGTTCTATAAGATTATTATTGAATTCTATTAAACCCGAAAACATTTCTTGATTTACTTTCATTTATTTCAAAATCTTACAAAGTTTTTAGACAAAAACTTAATAGCTAAAGTCTTTCGGTAATTTTAATATTAAATTAGAGTGAGAGTGCGAGGCAGCCATATTTTTTATATTCTTTTTATTTCATTAAATTATTATGGGATTAAAAAATCAAATATTAACAATCATAACCCTTTTTTTTTAATTTTTTGGTCTGGGAATAAAATGATAAGGTGATTTCGCACAACTTCCACCCATACACACCAAAGTCTTAAGCAAAACAGACTTTTGTTTTACTTGAGGATTCTTACAGGATTTAAGGAAGATCTTCTATAAGAGCAAAAGCAAAAAAATGGCAGTAAAGGACAAACATAAAGTGTGCCTTTTTCGTACAAACAACGCATAAATATTTAGATGAATTTTCTGCTCTTCCTTTTTACATCACTTAAATAAACAAAACTCATTCCTAAGATTTTGTATTCTATTTTGTTGTTTTTACAAGTCCTATTAACCTGATCCCTTTGCATTTTACAGCCCTAAACTAATATGATACATTTTATAAATTAAATATTTGTCTGCATCTTATCCAGCCAAACAGTGGCCTGCTTTGGTCAACCCAGATCTTTATTTATCCTAATGAGTCTAATTGTAGCGACGCGAGACATTCATGCGACTCGGTGACCCCAGCTGCGGATGGCCGTAGATAAAGGATTCGTCTGACACCGGAGAGTGCTGTAATCGACGTCCCAGTGATATGTTTGATGCTGAATCTACAATTAAAAAAATATATAGTTATGAATTTTTGTTTTCTCCTTGTAAAATCAAGAAACATACTTTCCGGCGAATCTTGCATCAGCGAGTAATTATATACCGATTGTGATTTATTCAATGAGGTGGTTGAGCTATTGTCTTGGAAAGCTGTAAATAAACATAAGGAAATAAATAAATAAAATTAGTTGAAATGCAAATCTATTTTTAATGTTCTGAAAAGTGAAAATAATATTTCAAAATCCAAAAATGCTACCAACTAAATGGCCATTTCATAGTGATAGAAACCACACGAGCACTATAAAACCCACAAGCCGTTTGCTGTTGCTGACTTATTTGCTTTGGTCTGGTTGCCAAGCCAGGCAGCAGCAGCAGCAGCAGAGTCACCAGTCAGAGGGTAATTACTGATGTAGACATTTTGGTGTGCCAACATGCAAATAGAAGCATTTCTGGATTTCTCGCATTCAGTCGACTTTGAGAGACTCTCGAGGCTCTCAGAGCCGCCACGATTAAGGTTAACCCAAAGAATTTATTCAAAAATGTTTTGAAATATTCAAGTTAATTTTTGTTTTTCTAATTGAAAATATTACTCTCACCACTTCTCAAGACTCTGGCAATTTTTTTTTTATTTAACAAAGAGTATCTCTGGTTGGAACAGTCTTGGCAAGCCAAATAAGTCAAGACTAAATAATTTAGTTATTAAAATTACGCGAGGGTGGCCAAGTTGCTGACCTCGCAAACTGCTCATTAGACTGTAATGGCCAAAAACGCGTCTCTCTCTCTCTCTCTCTCTCTCTCTCTCGTTCTCCCAAACATGTCACGCAAAATAAAAAGGAAAACAACAAGAACCAAATGAAATCTTAAGTAATTAGACTAATTTTGTAATTAAGGTGAGTCAAGTGAGGCACAGTTGGACAGGCACGTGGCCCTCTTTCTGGCCAAACTGATAAAATGCAAAATATTCAAGTGAAAAAAAAAAACAAGAAGAAAACAAAATACACGCGCTTATCGTATAAATAAGCAATTGGCCAAAACAGCACAGCTCAAATTTCAAAAGAACATTTTCGAAGCTTTCCAAGGAGAGTGGCGGCTAAAATAAACAACTCAACTAAATTTTGTAAAATCCCACTCAGGGTCAAAGAAATTAACAATTTTATTATATTCAATTTTTGTTTATCTTTATTTTTTTTTTTTACAAGAAAGAAAAACATTCTGAAAGTTTGGAAAAATATTTAAAACATGTTAAGAATTATTTTTATTTCTTTGAAATTTCTCGGAAATATGAGTGGGATTAAGTGATAGTTTTTTTTCATGACAAAAAGATATCATTTTCTTCAAACTAGAATCTTGAGAAGAAATACCAGAAGTCAGAGTTTGAGAAATTTGAGATGTACCTTTGAACACTCCGAAAATGTATCTGTTAATTTTTCCTGCAACCTGATTGAATTTCCGGTGAGCCCTGTCTAGCCTAGGCAGCAGAATGGCTTCGATTTATATGCTAATTTGTAAGCCACTAAAAATACATTAATTTCTTAAATTTTCCTCTTTCATGCTGGGCTAAAAAGGGAGCATTGTGAACAAGGGTTGAGTTGATAAGACTCAAAAAATGCACAAAGTTTTTTGATAACCCAGCCAACTCTGTTTCGACCCGCCAGAAAGTACAGAAAATCAAAAAGTAATAAATAAAAAATTGCCAACACAAAAAAAAAAAAAAATCAAGTAAAACAGAATTTGTAAATGCCAAAAGTAAAACGTCAACTACCCAGGAACCCAATGACCCCAAACGATGTTGCCTGCTAAAGAAGTTGAGATTGCCGCTTCATCATCTCTCCCTCCCCCCAGTTTCCAACCCAGCCAAAGGCGCTGATGATAGTGCAGCGGCAGCGACTGTTATCGCTGCCCCTCCCACTCCTCCGGAAAAAAAACTTTTCTGGTATTCATGCACGAAATGACTAAAAACTTAAAACTAATAGAAGTGTAGCCGAAAGTTATGCGTGCCTCGCTCCGAACGAGGCTGAAGGAGAGCGGCGCTGGCATGGTTGTCGGTCCATTGCTGGGCGTACATACTCAGAAATTATTAATTAAACTTACCCTCGGTGTTGACTTGAGAGACGCCCTGTCCTTGGAAAAGGGTAACATACACTGAAAAATAAAAAAATAAAAAATTGTATATGTGAGTGCAAATTTTAAGCAACATTTTATCTGGGAATTATTCGAGACTATGAATATGTTGGTGTTGCTGTGTGTATGTGTGGGTGTGCGTGTGCTTTTTTTATAAGAATTGCGGTTGGCTGAATGGAAAATGCAATTAATCAAAATGCAAGCTGTCGTCTGCCCGGTAGAGTAGAATTGCTCGGTTCTCTGCGCTTTCATAGTTCCTGTTTTTCTTGCTCTTTTTGTTAGTGTTGTTGTTGTTGTTTGAGTTGAGAACATAGCATGTATGACCAATTCCCAGACTACTGCTCCTAGGATTCACTCCACACATAACAAATAACAACTTCTTATCAGTTGTGTGGTTAGAAAGCGAAAAAAAAACTAAATAAATAAAGTAAGAAAAAAGGAAAGCACACACACACACACACGCACCTGCCTAGGGTATATGTTAAGTTTGTTAGCTACTTTTTTATTGGGTGTAAAGTGTTTTCAAACCGATAACACTACTTTCACAACTAAAGAACCCACCCCTTTCCCCCCGCTGCCTCTCTCGCTATGAACTGGCTCCAACAGGATCCCAGCTATTGTATCGCCTCTAAGAAGCCAAGGAAACGCTTGGGCATCCGTTGAAATACAGCACAACGCAAAATGCCCCACATCCAAAAAAGTAAAACTTTTAGCCAACTGCAGAAAACTACCTGACCGAACCGCCAAAAGCTCTGTGGTCCCATCTCCCCGTTCTCCACAGTCATCCATCCCAGATTATTTCTGTTTGGCAGAAGCCATGTAAAAAATGTCAGGAAAAATACAACACCAGGAACTTTGTTCAAGCCCCAATGACATCTAAATACCCTTTCCTTCCCATCCCACAGGCTTATATTATCTTAAGATTGGAAGACCCAGCTTAGAATTTCTTAAAAATATTTGAAATCTTTTCAAAATAAATTAAGCCTGGTGTTTTCAAGAACTTTTAGTTTTTATAGAGTATAGAAATCATCGGAAAGTAAAAACAAAATAATAGAAGGTCAAAAGTTTAACGAAGCATGCTCGAAACGCAGGTCGCATGAAGCGTCACTAAAAACGTCCCCGTCAAAGCAAAGGATAACCGAACAGCAGGTGACCTGACCCAACTCGTGCACCTTTTCGCGCTGCACTGTCCTCGTCTGTCCTGTGCTAGCCTGTACTATCCTGTCTTGTCCTGGTCTGCACTCTTTTAGTTTGTTTTGCTTTCTTTTGTGTCTGTCCCGGCTTCGGGCTCAGGTAGCTCTGTCGACTTTGGCAGAGTTTAGCCAAGCTTTCGTTCATCCTCACTCACGCTCACAGTAGTTGATTAAAAATGCATGGAATTTACGATTAACTGCTAAATCAACAAAAACAACAACAAAAGGCGGGATAAGAAAATGTATGTTTGCCCTCGGCTGCTGAAACATTGAAAATTTTCACTTATGATTTATGACTGAATAGAAGGGTTGTCGAATCCTTTTCATAAACTTCACCCAACTAAAAAAAAAAAAAATCGGTTTTATCTATTTTCAGGCAAGTCTGAAATATTTAAATGTTAAGATTCTTCTTTCTTTTACTTACCCCAAATCGAAACGAACACGATTATAACTGAACTGAATATAAAGCCAGCACTTTCAACCAAGCGATATAGAAGGAAAGGACGTTCTGCACATTTCAGAGAGAGCATGGAACTGCCCACAACGGGAATCTGAAAAGTACAAAATAATATAACAAAAATGCATTAGTTTCAAATGTGTATAATTTAAACTTTTAGCATACAATCAGCAAGTCAGGCTAATACAAGTGGCTAAGTGCATTTGATATCTTTAAGCCAAATCGAGAATACATTGCTTGATTGCATTTATTTGGCTAATATACGGCCACACTGAGGCCGACTCGGGTGCATTCTCTGAAATGGACCGAAAGCCAAGCCACCTCCCAGCGTCAATCGACTTATGCTCAAAATTTATTGACATGAAATGTGTCTCCTCAAGCATTCCAAGAGAAACAACAATGCCCAGCCAGGATAGGTCAAGGATGGCGGCGCTGGCCCACAGAACAGAAAACACAACACTTAACGACTTTCCCCTTGTTTATGGGTACAGCAATTGTCCGATATATCGTTTATAGACGTACAACAACAATCCAGCCAACTGCAATCACAAAGGAATATTTCCAAGGAAAACACAACACACACACACACACACACACACACACACTAACAGGCCAGCTATAATGTATGAAGTGTTTATGTGTGCTGTGATTCGATGAAAAACTCGGGTACATGACAATCTTCAAATATTTTCTCATCTCCCAAATTTATAAACAAATTCAAAATTTTTATCGGAATTATTTCAAGCACTTATAGGGTGACTATAATAGGAGATATGAAAAGATCATAAGTATATTAAAAGAGTTACGATCTGTGCAAGGCATAAACCAGGAAAACACACACCCAAGTATCCAAAGAAACAACGAGAGTGAGAGAAAAAAATTAAACAACACAAACGGAGTAATCGAGCCACGTAAACTATGGCCAAAAAGAAATTTATGCAATTTTCTTTGGATACTTTGGGATATGAATGTGTATGCGGCGGACCAAGTCTCGGGAAGTTGCCGGTTGGACTGAGGCAGACTGTGCAGTTTAAACAAGTTATACGATTTTTATTATTATTGTTGTTGTTGTTATTGTTGTTGCTACTGGAACTGACCGAGCCAACAAACAAGCATGAGCCATGAAAATTTCCTCGAAACTTATTTATGCAATTCGGTTCGGTTGCAAATTCGTGATTCCCCACAATTTTTTTTTTTTTTTTTGTTTTTTTTGATACAAATATTCTGGTTCGGCCTGCTGTGTCTTTCGTGTAGAGGAAGTTGAAAAGGGCGGCCGGAAAACGTTGGCCAGTTGAAAATTGGTATTTGCTGTATCAGTGGCAGGCACTGAATGTGTGGCAACATTCTCAGCCACCATCAACATTGCCATCATCGGTTGGCCAAACTTAAAAATTGATATGCGCGTTGCTGCTATCACTCCGGCTGTGTTATCTAATGGCATCAGGTAGCCAATGAAAAATTGTGTATTTACTTTTGTGCTTTTTACTGCTGCTATCTGGGATATCTGAAGGTCCTTTTTGTAGTTGTTCGTGATGTTGTAAGAAAAATAAACAAAATTTAGCAAATTGAAAACGCTGCGCGTTGGCTGGAATGCACAAAAACTTGCACAAACTACCACAATGCATTCTCTGATGATATATTGAAAAATATCGTGCTAGAGTTGCCAAATAAGAATTGCAAAGATAAAAATAAAAAACATTACAAGGATTTATCTTAGTCTCAAAGCGAAAATAAACACAATATCAAAGCAACGCTAGCTTGGGAAAAATAAATTAATTTTTGTCCATGAACTGAACCGAAGCATTTCTTCAATTTTGATTTAGTTAGTCTTCAGTTATTACAAATTAAATCATTTGCTTACCTCCACATTCTGCTCCGTTTCTGGTGATTGAATCAGTATATACAAATTCTCATCCGTGGGGAGTTCCTCCAAGATGCGAACCTTATATTTGCTGATCTCATGAGCATGCTCAATTAATTCCACACTCAAGTATTTCGAATTTGAAGGCAGAACCTGTTAAATTATAAATAAAAAAAAGGAACAAGTTAAATATTTACTTTACAAATATTTTTCACTAACAATTAAGTCGAACAATGCCAAACCAAATTTTATTACTCGTTTCGACAATTTCGAACCAATTCTATTTTGCTTCTGTAGCCCTCAAATTTATTTAATTAAAATAGAAAAATGTATTTAGTTGTGTGTTTTTGTGTGAGAGGACAAAATATAAAATATAACGAATTCATTCAAGATTTTAACAAAGAGTAAGAGTAAAAATATATACAAAAAAAAAAGTATTTTTTTGACATTTTGAATGTTTTATTATAAAAGTCAAAAGTCCAATTGTCCAAGGAATTCCAGGCACAAAACTATACAAATTTATTTTCAGCAATTTAAACAAAGAAAATCAAAAACTGTAAAGGAAAGCTTAAATTTTAACTAGGCTTCTTTTATTTGTTGGACTCTTTTATGGTTGTGAAAATATTGTAAATTTCCAAGTTCAATCAATTTTTTTAACTAATAGACCAATGGACTAGTTAATCAGTGGTTAATTAAAAACTTACAACAACAAACTGAATGTGTAACTATTTCAAATGAAATATGTTCCAATTTATTCGTTTGAACTAGTCTGATTAAATTAATTATAAAATTATTCGAAAACGAATCAAAAAATGTGATGGAATTTATTATTGACACTGCTGCAATTTTGTTTTTGTTTTTTTTATTGATAAATTTAATAATAAAAATATTTTTTAAAGTAGTTATAATTTCAGCGGAAGTTGATGATTGGAGAGCTTTGGGAACCGCCGCTGACATGAAGGCATTTCGATGACAACAACACCAGCGACAATTATATTAATATAAAATAATAAATACTTGAACAGTTTTTCAATAAGCAGACAAATTTATATACTCTTTTTTTAATTTTAATTTAACAAACAAATATCATTTGGCCTTGCAATATGAAAAATATTAATTTTATTCTCCAAGCTCACGAAATTAATTTCTCAAAAAATATATTTTCTTTCATATTCCTGATTCCAACCAAGGATATCGAAAGTAATTAAGCTCGGTTCTTGGAAAAGTGTGCTTGTAACGGAAGTTTTATATATCAACAGTTGCAACAGTAACAACAACAACAACTTGACATACAAGTCTCCCATTAAAATACTGAATGTGTGCGTATCAATATTATTTAATTATTAATTTAAAATAATGCAAGCCAGTGCACTTTTTTCAATTGCCAAGTGGGTGGAATTTATCATATATATAAATTCTCTTGCGACAGTTTGTTTTTTTTTTTGGCTTGGGGTAAAAAAAAAGTACAGTCCCGAATGCAGTGAAACTGCTAGTATCGCATTTTCTGCTTTATGTACATGTATTTACTTCAAATTATTAATTAATAATTGCAAAGCGAAAATGTCAAAACAATGAAAATTTAATGTATTTATTTATTATTTTATTTTATGAAAATATTAATAAGCCTATGAACAAAATTGTTGGTATACTTTATGTTTCCAATACTTTTTCCTAGCACTTTGAAGAAATTCGAGCAATGCAGGACAAGTCGAAATTTCATATATATTACATCGATTCCAGGACTCATATACGAGACCCTCTAATTGGAATGAGTACACCTTTAAGTCCTTTAACAAGGATCTAGTTTGCAGATACTCATGTTAGCCCACCTTTCATTTTACTCAAACTAAAAATATTACCCTAATGTGAAAAGAGCATGAACAGTTCGGTAGTCTCTTTTAATTATTCGGGGAGCTTGGCAAAAATTCATTTCATTTAAGTTGAACGTATCAAATTCATTTGCCTAGAAAACAAAGCAATTTTCCATTAACGGCTTAAAAATGTGAAGCCCTTTTAGAGTTGAAAACCTAATCCAGAATTTTCCAACTAATACCCAAGGGTGTCGGGATGACGGGGCAAAAGGATGACGCCAAAGCATCGACAGCCATAGACAAGACAGAGAAGTCCAAAAGCGATTAACGTGGCCGTAAAACGCTCAATTACACAAACAACAATATTGACTGCAAGTAAAAAGATTTTCCGTAATTGTCATTGAAAACAATAAGCAATTTTACCCAGGTTGTCCTTGGTGTGGCCAAAACCAAAGAGCTGGATAGCCGGATAGCTGAAAGTCCAGATTCAGTGGCAGTCAGTCAGCATTGTTTGCTGCCAACAAATGCACTCACAGATACCGACAGATAAAGAGGCCAACAATCCGACCGATGGAGGAGAGAAATGCAAGAAATAGAAAAAGAAGAAGCAACTCTCGAGCAATGACCACTCGATAGCGTAACTGAAACGGCCAGTTTCAAGTTGTATGACCGTTGTAATATAAGCGAATTGAGCATTCAATTGCCTGAACAAGTGCCACTGATGATGCACTTTCAATGGCAGTGACACACTCACACACAGACACACCACCATCACCACCCATATGAAACTATGAAATAGTGTTGAACAAATCAAGTTCATTCAAATCTAAACTGCGATGATCAGGCAAAATTCTATTCGAGTTCTCAGTTCAGAGAGTCAGACTTATCGGAAACTCAAGAATTATCGCATCAATTGAACCGTGGAACCATCAAATGAACAATTGATTTAGTTACTATCGGAATTAGCTTATAAATTCAACGATCAGACAAAATCTGTAAATCAAAATTATACCTTTTGATCTTTTGGTTCATCAAATTTTGTTCGTTCAATTATCCAGCAACTCTGTGATAAAATTTTTTATCTTCCTCTCTGTTACTCTTTGGATGTGTTTGGGTTTATTTATTGACAGTTAGCCCATTCAGCCTGTCAGCGTTTGTTAGAGTGCCCTTGACTTTGTCTATGGCAGAGCAATTGACCAACTGGGTTAACTGCTGGACTAGTTCAAGCGATTTCTGTATGCTTTACACTTGTTAACTCAGCACAACTTTCGAACTTGGCAGAAGAACCAACCTCGAGTTCTTTCAGCTCTTGTTTTTTTGTTTTTTTCTGTGTAGCAAATTATGCAACCAACAAGGCCAATTAATTTAGTTGCAATTGAGTAAACTATAGCAGCTTCCACAGATTGTATACAAATTATGAGCAATATTTCAAATGGATGATGGGCCAGTCACTCTGTTGTAATTAGAGTTGTACGAATTCAGTAGCAAGTCTACAAATTTGAACGACTGGAAGCAGGCAACCGCAGCAGTTCTGGCTGAAAGCAAAAGCAAATAAAACATCAAGCTAGCCGGAAACGGAAGTCAAGCCAAATGCTGTCATTTTACATTTTTCAAAACGCCGGAGTCGTACTGTCTTCCAAGAAGGGACAAGACCAGCCACCGCCTGACAATCGAGGCAGGCAAAAGGCAAAAGACGTTGGCAGTAGCTATATTCATTGTTTTGGACAATCGTGGGCAAGTCTGGCAAGGAAGACAGAATTCTACATTTTCTTCTGCTTCGTTTTTTATTTTTTTGGGTTGGGCCAGTGTGGCAGTGTCTGCCCGCGGCAACATTGACATTTGTGTAGTGTGCTCCGAGAAAAGTAAGAGATGAATGTAGTGAGCAAGTTGGTTAGCTACTTGCGGCTACTGCAGTGGCAGCAATACCAGCAGAAGTACCAATAAAGAGAGGTTAAGGAGAGCACTCTTGAAACTTATCGAATAAAAAATACTCTTACTCTTACAAGAATAAAGCATTTTCAACTTCAAATAGTCAAGGCAAACTTATTTAATTTAAATAGACAAATAAGTATTTACCGATAAACAAGCATTTATCGATTATCGAACAATTTGTTATCGGTTTAGAAAATGTTTAAGAAATTTGCTGGAACCTAATTCTATATATTATTTAATATGTGTTCGATATTTATCGACACTTTCTAAGGGTATCAGAAAAGCGACCTTAGCCAAAAAGACATTATTCTATTAGAGAAACTTGTAGTGCACGCGAGTACCGACTACTTTAGAATGCAAAGAATACCGACTGCACTCGAGACGTCGTTGTCGTACATAATATTGTACTTTGAGAAAACCACTACAATGGCGGGTGAAAATCCAAGAACTTCATCTCACATTTTTCTCACACCCACGGCAACACAGGCCTTCGGATAGCTTGGGAATGAGCTTGAGACAGTTGCGAACATTGTAAAGCAATTTCCTGTATTTTATTACCACATGAAATGCAAGTCCTTTGGTTCAATAATGAATTGCAAAATAAATAAGTAGAGTGCGGCTAAAAGTGTATAAGTCTTCAAATATGACTTTCAAATAAAACTTTCTGCCTGCAGCAAAATGTTGCATGAAGCGTGACCAAACAAACGAAAAACTTGCCAAACAGCCAAATGAACTTCAAGAGCAATCAATCTTCAAATGGACAGCCCAAAAAAACTTTTCACCAAGTGACCACAGCATTCGACCATAAACAAAATTATGGCCATTTTACTGGCCAAGAACCTAAACGAGTGCACTCTTCAAAGTTTCAACCAAAAAAAAAAAAAGAAAAACTCTTACCTGCAATTTTTGCAGCACTTTATCCAGGCCGCTGATGACGAGCTCTTGTGATTTCATATCGGACAATTGAATCGATTCGGGGGCCACCTTAATGCCAGGCACCATTTTCAGAGATGTTGTATCGAATACGCCATTGGGCATGTGAGCCTAAAAAAAAAGGACACAAGATAAATAGAATATTTTTGATTTAACTTCAGACTATGATTGATATATTTCTTATAGACTTATAAACTTATAGATCAAACAAAACACCATAAACCTAATAATTATTTAAAATTAAATAGCTCATCTATCCAATTATATTGTTTATCTGTTTTATATGCAATCGATACCATTTAAATGAGAGTACCCACCTCAAGATCCAAGTAAACGGTAGTTGTCTTCACCAGGGACAGAAGTTCATTGAAATTTGACTTCAATTCCAATTTGCAGGCATACTGGCCGGAGGAGGTATCAAATATCGAACTGACTCTATACAAGCCCAACAATTGACGACCCAAGGCTTCCTTGCCCAACAAGCGACACGTGAATGCCTCAACTTGTATACTGTCCAACTGATTTATGCAGTTCGATACATTTTGTGCGACCTAAAAAAAAAAAAAAAAACAATAATAATGAAACAAAAGAGTGATGAAGAAATTTGCATAAAAAAAGAAGTCTGTCGATTTTCTATCAGTCTGGCCGGAAACGCAATTGCTTTAGCTGGTCGGTCAGCTGGGCTGTCTTTAATTTGTGCCACCTACCAGGTTTGTTTGCTTATCGTTTTGTATGTGATTGCGCAACACTAAATGGGCACGATATTCCATACCGCTGAATATGTCGAGTGTCTTGGCAAACACAATCTGCAAAACGGAAAAGAAGAACAGCAAAAATAACAATTTAAATGACGAAGGCGGAGTCCAGTGGCAAAAGAAAATTGCAAAGAGCACTCACCGTGTCCGATTCGCGCACTTCGAGGTCGTACTTCAGGTAACCGCCTCGACCAATTTTATCGCCATTGGTGACCACAATTTTCTCGCCCAATTTATAACGATGCCCCAGAATGCGTCCAATACCTGGGAAAATTCATAAAAAAAAAAAATAAAAACAACAACAATAGCAAACAAAGAAAATTGATTATTTTTACCACTTTTTATGGTGTTTACAATTTTACGAATACTCTTTAATTGAATAATAAACAAGACTTGGGAACAAATTTTTGCCATTTGGAATATATACCTAAATCTAAATCAGATCAAATCTGATTAGATCAATTATAAAGTCGCAAAATCTCAGTGTTAGATATATTACATTGAGTACATCAAGGCTCCAATAGGCATCAAGTAGAAGAAGAAGAACAACTATTAACATTTTGATGGCATTGCTCCCTCCCTATCCCCACTATTTCTTTCTTTCGATTTCTTTGTTATGCGACTGCAATTTGTGTTGCCGAATTTGACTGCGATATACGAACTCTGAGTACACCTTTTGTATAGCCTTAGGCACATTCAGTCAATGCTCTTCAGACACTTTTGTGGTGGTGTGGCTCATGGGCTGCGCCGAGATTGAGGCTTTCGCTATATATAAAAGAGTTCAATTAACTGAAGTTATTGATCCCCAAAAGTCCTTTGTGCTTGCTTAATTGGCGCGCTATAAAGTTATAGAGTTTCCTTGCTATAGAAAAAAAAAAATCGGATTTTTTTTTTTTCAATTTCAAAAGAATTGACTTTGCCTGCTTAAAAAAAAGTACATTTATATATTTCAATATTTCTTACAAACTTTACTAACTGGTTAAAAGAAAAAGTGTATACTGGCTTGAAAAATGTTTGGCCTTCGATGTTTTGATTTTTTGGTTCTAAGAAATTCTTAGAAATACCACAGCAAAGATAGAGACAATTTGTACTTGAAGAAGGCATGCGAGACTCAGCGAATGCGTCATCCCAGCCCTGTCAGCTGTCTGCACCTCATGCCAAACATTGATATTAATATTTGATGGCATTAAGGATGCTTCAATGATTTTCGACCTTTGCCAGTGTCGTTCCCGTTGTCGGGTGTCCGTGCTCGATTGGCGTGCCACATTGAATAGTAAATAACTTTGGCGCTGGTTGAACGCATCTCTTTTGGTCCAGTCTAGCATAGACTGGGTGAATGGGTGTTTAAGGGGGGGGAGGGCTTTAGCTGAATGCTGCTCAAATTTAGTTTAAAGGCAGGTAACAGACAACCTGCCTCATGTTGATGTCCAGAAAAGTTTTGTGGAAAGCAAACTCACATCAAATGTAGCATGAATGATAAGCAACTGACAACTGGCAGACTTGATGTCAGCTTTGGTCCACTCAAGTTAATAAAATAAAACGAGAAGTATTTCAAATAAAAATCAAGCGATTTTCAAGATTGAAAAGCGATCAAAGTGACAACTTTGGCCACAGTTTACACTTGTCAAGTGTTTGTCATTGGCAGTTCGGGCCGAAACCGCACCGACCGTTTGACTTTTGGCAAACAAGGCAACAACATGTTTAATTAATTCAAATGCACAGGGCCGGCCAGGTGAAGCCTTAAACTATTTAATTTTATCAAATATATCGAAATGAAATTTATTGGAATTCATTGCCAGGTTCGAACTAATTATTTTGGAATATTTTCATTGTGCATTTGATATGATTTTTATTTTATTTCCTTTGATATTTTCCAGCATTTTCCATCGGAAAATGAAAAGTTGACAGAGCGTGGGCTGCTTGGGGAATTTGTGGTCAACTTGTTCATTTTCTTCTTCTTCTTGTTCTTTGTTTACGGCTAATTGAAAATAATCAATAACTCTTATTTTTTTTAAATTACAAGAAATTCTTTTGTCTTATTTACAAAGTTTCTCAGCTTTTCAGTCTTAAAGTGAACGAAGTGAAGTCAAAAGGGCACCGACAAAAGACATTGAAATGTATGCATAAATGATATTTTTATAAATAAATAAGCAAAGCAAATAACAAGAAAAAATAAAATAGCACAAGCTCTTTTTGCTCAGGACAATAACAAAAACAAAAGGAAAATAAAAATCCAAGACATTATTTTCAAACTTAAATGCAGCACGCACCTTAAGTATGCCCCACGGATGGGACTTTCATATATATTGTAGATATGTGTGTGTATGTGTGTGTGTGTATTTGTTTGTTTGTTTGTTTTTGTGGCTGTCCTCTGCCAATCTGTTTTCACTTGAGCTTTTCATAATATTTTCATTTTTCATCATCAATTCTACTGGCAACGACAGCCTCTGCCTCTGCCTCAGCCTTTGCCTCTGCCTCAGCCTTTGCCAAGCCCAGACTCGTTTACGTGTACACGATGTCACTCGAAAGAAAACATACGCGAACACACTCACACTGCGTGTCACACCCACACCAATACACATACAAATAAGCAAACATATACATATAAATATATAAAATGGTTGAGAATATAACCCAAACGGAGTTATGGTTAAAATCCACCGAAATGACTACAATTTTTACCGTGCTTCTTACTTTTATTTTTCGGTCCATGCGAGCCACACGTTCCATATTGGCATTGGTAAAATACAGATATAAATATATATATACACAGCTACGCACATATGTATACTACTCGATAGATACTTTATCTTTATGCTCGAGTGCAACTCAAACTCAATAAGAGAACAGCAAATTCAACAGAAAACGACACACACACACACACACACGCATACACGCATACGCACATTTCCAGACAGAGTACAATGTCCCATAATCGCAGGCCGATTTTCTGTATCATATAAATATGTAGATGGGACTAGCTCATACTTTTTTTCAGGACAATTAAGTCTACGAGTTTTTTAGGTAAAACAGAATTAGCCAGCGAAACGGATCGGATCACTATCTTAGAAGGGTTAAGACTTCCAGAGTCTCAAGTAAAGGAACAATTCTCAGATCTTTGGTGAGGGTTCAAAATATTTATAATTATCTTAGGAGGGTTCAGACTTCTAGAGTCTCGATTGGGAGCACTTTTCAGGTCTTTTGTGAGGATTCGAAATATTTATTAGAGTCTCAGGTGAAGGAAGACTTCTCAGTTCTTTTGTGAGGCTTCCAAATATTTGTCTAACCAATTTTAACTTTTCTGAAAATCTCGGATAATTTTTTTTGAGAAGAGTCTGCAGTCTTCGGCTATTATTTTTATATTCATATAAGCTTTCACCTATCAAACTGTTTGGTCTACCTTATTTGTCTTTCATGTACAATATTTGCCATTTTCTTGTGAGGTGGAAAAGTGTGAAAAATTTATATTCCCCCTTTTTTTTATTTTCTTTCAAGAACTCTTATTATGAATAATGCATGACTGTTAACTGTTCATTTTTTGTTTATTTATTTTTGGCTTTGCCTCTCTTTGATGCCTCCAATTTGAGGCCATTTGAAAAGATTTTCCAAAATATTTGCTCAATTTTTTTTTTTCTTGTTTTTTTGAATAAAAGTGAAAATTTTACTTTCTTCATTGAATAAATTAATTTCAAAAGCTTTTATGTGTTAGCATGTGTACATCGTTTCAACATACTTTTATTTCATTATAATTTTCAGTGGAAAAATTTACATTTTCCACTGGCTACAAAAGAAGACCAGATCCGAAAATGCAAATGAATGCAATTTAGATTGAAAATCAGTTTTAATTTGCAAATAAGTTAAGAATAATTTCATCGGTCTGATTTTGATACTAAATATTTTCGAATCAAGCCTAAAAACAATTTAATTGTAACATGTCCATTTATTAGGCCAATAAAATGGATAAACGAAATTTAAATATTTATAAATCTGAATGCATAATTAAAAGCAAAAAGGGCAATGCCAAAATTATAAAACCAAGAAATAATGAAATAGATTCAAAAATATTGAAAAAAAAAAAATCAAAAAATAAATAAATTAGCAAAGTAAAATTTGACTAAGAATTATTAAAATTAATTTTAAAATAAAAAATAAAAAACTAAATAAATAAGAAGAAGAAAATTTCAACAGGTAAAACCTTGGCAACTGTGAACTACTCACCTGTATTTTTATTAATCGTCACAATCTGCTCATTGGAGCTCGTCCAAATCGATGACACTGTTAGCGGTGAATCGAAGCAAATAATGTCGCCGACAGAGAAAATTGTCTGTGTGTGTGTGTGTGTCATCAGCAGCAGGAAATGAAGAGCCAAAGAGATTGAGTTCCCGATGCCATCAAAATCGATTGCGGTTGCCCCGTATTTTTCGTTTTGGAATTCACATTTCACATTTTGCATTGGTAAATGATGAGACCGTTGCATTGATTTCCATTGGCATTGTGGATCCGTCGGAACAAAAAAAAAAAAAAAAAAAAAAAATAGCAAATTCAAATGGAAAAGTGAAGAGATTTTAAATTGACTTAGAAGTGAGGAAAATGAAATACACAGCTTTTCTGAGTCGGCAGTTCTGGCTTTTATTTTTTTATTATTTATTTTTTTTTTTTTTTGAAACCCTTCCTCCCATCCTTTGATTTTGCTTCCTGAACTCGGACCCTAACAACGACTATAAAGACATAAAACTAAATGCAAGCACACGTGCCTCAATAAATCCCATCAGAACGTATTAAGCGTGCGACAACAAGCTGCCCCACAAACAACGGACGACAACACACATCCTTGGACCCCTGCCTGGCCTTACCTAAGTGGAGCGAAGCCTGCCAGGCCAGTTGGAGCATAAAGCTGTAGCTGTAGCTGAAGCTGACGCTGAATCTGAATCTAAAGCTGGTGACTGGCCAACACACACACACACACACACACACACACAGCTACGGCTTAGAGAGTCAGAGGATTTTGTAAAATGAATACAATATAATAACCAACAAGGTATATGACAGCTGAAAAGAATAATACGAGGGCAGCTTCCCCAGTACTCGACTCGGATTAGGTATAAATTGAAAAGGAAAAAGAATTCTTTTTTCAAGATTTCCCCTTGGACTTTGAATTTTCCAATATATTGGATCTATTGGAACCTAGAAGCGTTTATCATGAGTCTCTTCAAGTTCAAAACTAACACGAAAATAATTCAATTAAAGTTGAAACTATTCAAAAGTTTTCGATTAACCCGTATTTACAGTTTGCTTACGGTGCAACGCTCTTGATATTTACTGCTCGTTTGTGGTCCTATCACAAGCTGTGTCCCCTCCACGCCACCCCTTTGGTTCTGGAAAACACTCACCTTAGTGGGGAAAATATGCTCCGACTCAGCCACTGACAGTTTGATGTAATCCTCGGCATGTTTAACTCCGGTGGCATCCTTTAAACTTATGGCTATCATGTTGCTTGTTTCACGTTGAAGACTTAGCTGTGTCGGGGAACAAAAAGAAATAGAAATATTTTTTCAAGTTTTACTCAAGCACTTTGAATTTGATGTACATATGAAGAAAAGGTATTCCAAGAGCACACCTAAGAGTTTTGCGGTTCGTCTTTGTCCCTGCTACTCGGCGTGCAACTCAAACCACAAGTGAAAAGGGGAGGGGCAAAAAGCGCGCAAAAATGCGACACAAGAGTCCGAGCAACGCTTCGTTGCATTTTTATGCTGCGCCAACGTGCCCACCTGGTCAGCCAACTGACTGCCTGCCGCACCACATGCGGAGATCCAACCACTTTGTTGGTCTCTTTTTTTTTTTATTTCGGGCGGCCACAAAATACAAAATAAAAATGTTTCAGGATCCACTACCACCTATATGGAACTGCTTTTTTTTATACAAAAGGCGAATGGTGCTAAGCACAAAGTATATTTCTTTGGGGCAAGTTCACAGATCCTATGAGAATAAGCCAAAAACTAGATACACTTTACTATAGTCTTTTGTTCTGACTCTGTTCAATATTTTAAAAGCCCTGCAAAAAATTATGTAAGCAGAAAAGAGTATAAGCCTAAAAGCTATTTTCTTTTTTCTCTTTTCAAAATTCCAAACTCCATTAAAAACGCAGTGCCTTGGTCAAAACTAAGTAGAGTGTATGAACATAAAAATCCTCATGTGCAATTGAAATCTCCAACTTATAGGAAAAGTAAATAAAAATTCCATACTTTACCCAAGGCAAACTCATTGCCATTTTATAAAAGATTATATAAGAAATAATGGAAAAAAATGAAAAAAAAAAATAAAATAAAAGTTGCCGAAATCGCAACAAACTTTTATGGCCATGGCAAATATAAAAGGCAAAAAGTTTACCAGTTTTCCCTAAATGGAAAACCACACAAAAAAAAAATAAGTAAAATCTAAAATACACAACTGTACCAAAAAAAAAAAGAAAGAGAGAGTAGTGAAAATGCACTCACCGCAACTGTCAGATTATTGCCAATCTGGACATCGACCACATCCTTGGTAGACAAATCATAACGCAAGCTATTCACATCCTCGATATTGTGCGAGAACTCATTGCCGAGATTATCATAGAGCGAAACTTTCAATACGAAATTCATGCCTCGTGGTATTTTATGCTCTAAATGCTTTAGTTTAACATTGGAAAGCAATGTGGCCAAAATGTATTGGACATTTTTTACTTCAATGCCGATGCGCAATGTTTGGTCGACGGTTTTGGCCTAGATAAAAATAAATGAAATTAAATTTGAAACTAAGCCGATTTTCTCACACACACACATACAAATAGACTTACCATTATCAGATCATTTCCCAAAGTGTCCTTTGTGCGGACAATGCCATCTGGTGTGACGTTTAAAATGCCACTACCCTGGCCATCCAATTTATAGACCGCATCATCCATATTACATTTTAATTGCAGTGAGGAACGCGGTGCGGCCAAAATCCAATCCATTGTGATGGGTTTCGGGGCAACCAATTCAAGTGTTTTGAAAACTATACCATAAAAAAAAATCAAAATAAATCGGTCAGTTAAAAAATCAACAAAATTGAATGCTTTTCGAAATGTTCCTACCCACAAGATCCACATTAGCGGATAATTTGAGCCCATCGGGCAGACGGGCAGTAGCTGTGATGGTCACCTTGCCGGGATTCAAGGCACGCACTCGCACTGAAATCATATCGGTGCTCTGGTATTCAATGCCTGAAAAAGAAAAGCTTAAAGTTAGTAAAGGAAAACATGGGAAATTTTATAGATTTTCTTGTTAGTTCCGTATCTGTTCCTGTCATGAAAACTCATCCAGACAGGCTCATCCGAGAACATTTTTGATCTGTGTGCTTTTGGTGGGACTGGCTAAAAAGTTGACTCATCCAGGCGGTATCTAAGCACTGAAAGTTGAAAACTTTCGAGTTGGTCTCACCTGCAGCTGTGAATACATTGAAAATCTCAATCACATCGGGCTGATTGACGCTCCAGGTAATTCTCATGTTGTCCAGGGTGCCCAGAACCATAGGCGAGAGATCTGGTTGTCCCCACAGAGTGGCTGGCATCACAGCTCCCGTCCGTATCCTCACCAAGGGTGTGCGTACCTGCACGCCTGTCAAGGCCACCACACGCAAGTAGACGGTGTCCTGGGAGATCACTTCGTCCTGTCCAGTAATCGGATTTTTCTGCAAACATTTGCCAGTGATCTTGGTGGCGCCCAGCTTATTGGCTATCACCATGGCAGACTTCATGCCTGTTTCAAGAAATAAATATGAGTTAAGTTTTCTGCCTTTTATTTGATTTTACTTACTGGCCACTTTGGTCTGCTCCACGCTGTACACCATATTCACATTGGGCTGAGGTCCGCCCTGGTAGTAGATTTGTATGCTGGAACCCACTATCAAAGTGGAATTGCGTGGATATAGTCGTATGGGTGCAAATACTTGTACATTCAAAGGATCACTTGCAATTTGTCGACTATCTCGACCTGATTGAAAGACTATTTTCGTTTCACCCACATTATTGCCCGTGATGCTATAACGGATTTCGCCTTGGCCCAGCTTATGCTGATCATCCAAACGCACACTCAAAATTGCGCCATCAAAAACCAATTCGGAGAGCTCGTAAATATCCAATTTGTTGGAATTAATATGCAGTAAATTATCATTTGTGTCGTATAATTTAACAATGGCCTCAATGGAGTTGGTACGCTCTACACGATCCATAGCCTGGACCTTAATAGAACCAATGCCGACTACCGAGATAGAGAGATGTACGGGCTCATTCATTAGACAGCGATCCAAAAGCTCCAAGCGCACATGACCCAGACGCAGGGGATATATGATCAATTGTTTGGCCTTTTCATCGTGCTCCACCTGAACAATGCCCGTCTCAGATAGCTCCAGCTGGAAGAAGCCACTGCCCTGGTCTATCGATATGCGTATATCATGGTTAGGTGATAAGTACACGCTGACATGATCAAAGGGCAGCAAAGTGTTGTTCACCGTATGGAAGCGTATTTCGTTCTCAATGTGTGGCTTGGTCACTTCACCCGTCTTCAGCTGCAAGGTAAAAGCAATAAGTTACAAGTTTTTCTTGATATTCCTGGATTCACTTACATTTTTCACACCAAACGGCGGACGTTCTGCATAAATGCTGAGCTTGCTAAGATCATTATCTTTATATCGACTAACAGTGCCTTTGATACGGAAATTCGGAGCCACCTCACTCAAAGTGAGCTCGAGTATATCACGACCGGGTAACCTCACGCCCTCAAGGATTTCCACTTCGGTCTTCTGGACATGTGGAATGCTGTCTGTGTGATAACGTTGATCGCCGGCTGCAAATTCCCAATCCAGCCACAATGAGCTAATGTTCATGAGCTTGCGATATTTAGCATCTTGGACTTCAATTTCAATATCAAACTTATCCTCCTGCTCCTTCATATACAAGAGCGAAGAGCGATGCTCCAGGGGGCAGGAGCTGCGCAGCTCCTGCTTGGCATATAGCCTAAGGAAGCGGGGACGCACACAAAACACTTTGGTCGTAATATGGGAATTGTAGGCCACAAAGTTTTTCTCCGCCAGAGCATTGTGCACTCGATAGGTGAACTCGGTGTCTCCAGCCTCCCGGCATAGAACTGTGAAGGCGGTGAGCGAATTTTGTGTATCGAATTCAATTTCCGACACTGAAATCAGCTTGTTGTTGTAGTTGGTAATTTTGGTGAGTTCAGCTTCCAAGGTGTAGATCTTTTTTGGTCCATCAGAATAGATGACATTCCGAGAGGAGCCAATGGGTAAAACAATTTCATTTTCCAAGGGATTTAGAATGGTCAAAGGCTCGAAGACATGCAGGTCCACGGAGTCCTGCAAAACATTATCCTGGAAGGTATATGAAACCCGCAAAGAGGTTGTGCCTACAGCCGTACTCCTTAAGCGCAGAACGTGACAGGCATCCTGTGCTGGTGCCTCACTTTCTCCATTTTTTTCAAGTTGGAAAATCTGATGGGAGTACTCCAAGTGAAAGGCCAAATTGTCGCAATTCGTATAGGGCACATAGGTATTATTTACAAAGGCATAGACAGCCACATGAAGCCGCACGAAATCCCGCAGAGCAGTCTCAAAGTTATATTGCTTTATCTCTAGACGTTTCGGTGGCAGGAAATATATTTGAGCTAGGCGTGCAATTCTTAGATTCTTGGCCAGGGCCACTTTGACGGTTGTGTGATGGGACAATGCAGTGCCAGCTTCAATCGATTCTTTATTGGGTGTGCCTCTGGGTTTGTCATCACGCACCACAGTGGTGGCCAGGCCGTTGGCATCAATCTGCAGGACTTGGGTATTGTCGGAAAACCAAACATAGTTGCCATCGCCGCCCGAGGGCACAAATTGCAATTTCTGTGGCCGAACGATGTTGGGATCATAAGGTAAGATCACTTTTTTGGGTTCCAAGAGTAGCTTGTCGAAGATCAGCATTTGAGCTTGGGCAGTCAACTGAAACGCGGAGATTAATATAAAAAATCTTTTAAAAATAGAAAAAATTTACTCACTTCTTTGTAGGAGCCGAAAACTTCGGTGGTACCATCTTTAATGGCCTCTCCAAAAAGCCGGCTACCGTTGTTGGTCTTTTTCAATAACACAAACAGAGTTTCATCCAGTTCGGAGGAAATGGCATAACGCTTACCCAAGGTGATTTTCTGGCCAGTGGGAGCATACAAATCCAGAGCTATTGTGTGTCTTTCGCCTTGAACGGTAATCCAGTTGTTATGGGGCTGAAGACTGATGCCTAATTTCTGGGGCTCAGTCACAGTGAGACGAGCAGTGGGTCCTTTGCCGCTATCAGCATCAGATGGGACATTCCGGTCTCTTAGGATAACCACAGTGCGACCCAACCGGGTACCGGTGGCACTCAGACCGCTTACAGTGGCAATTGTATGATCCTCCACTTCAAAGTAATATTGGTCGCTGGCCGTAATTTCATGCAGTTTGCCCATTTTCAGTTGCAGGATGCGGAAATCGATTGTATCACCGGCCAGAATGTGCACTTCCGAGGGTTGGATGATAATATTGGCCAACACATTTATGAACACTTCAATGGTTTTTACGTGACTGTACTCTGGCTGAGGCATGCTGACCGACACTTTGGAAGTGCCTGTATTGATACCCTCCAGTAGGATCATGTAGCCCTTTGTACCCTCCGCCTCGAATTTCTCCAAGGCCGGGGGCACGGAATGATATGGACTGTCTGTGAAAGTTAGGAAACGCAGTGCAGACTGTTTACTTCCGCTCGGCGTTGAAATGGTCCACTCAAATTCGACGCCCTCCAGGGTGGAAAACTCATTCCCTTGAGTGTCGAAAGCATGTAACTCGAAAGTTTCAGGCGCTTCCTCCAAGTACAGTTGACGTGTAGTGGTCCTTACATTCAGGGTATCGATGACATCCACAATCACGTCGCAGCCCAAAGTATCACCCGTTGAGACATCCTCGGCGAACACAATGGCCGTATTCCGGCGTCGTTCCCGGGTCTGTACGGTGACAAGAGCTTGATAGGAACAGTCAGTGAAGCCATTATATATTGGCGTTACAACGATTAGATCCTGACGCGAGGAGCTCCTGTAAATATAATAAAAAATAAATTGCAATTAATAACTAATTTTTAGGTTAGAGCACGCCGGTACAACCATTTGAAACAAGTGTGTTCAACAACTTCTAGGGTGAAATTGATTGATTTGTGTTGAAATATTGGTAGGAGTACACGTGGATAATTCAGTTTAGCAGTGTACACAATATTTATTGCCGTAAATAGCAATAAAAACAAATAAACACCTCCGGTACGCATTTTATGAAATTCGCGCGAAAAGTGTGTACACAATAAGTAAAGAGCAAAACAAGCTCCAGTGTGTACAAATAGACGCACGAAGAAAAAACCTGTACAGTTAGGGTATTCCGCATAAAAGTGATGCGACAATGAATAACAGTGACTTCTAAACATATTTCAGCATTTTATTTCAATTTTTTTTTAATTCATAACAAAAAATTAACAAGAAAACACGCAACCCTGCATTACACTATATTACAATTTAGCGTATCGACTGTCGCTGTCCAAGAAAATATCCAACTGCAAATTATGTATATTTTCTGGATCATACGCATATTTTCTGAAGTCCTTACATCCCACATCTAGTAATATATCGTCGTCCACAAAGAAATGTCCTGTGTAATCTCTGGAGTCGCGACAGAATATTGCATACGCCGCATCTGCCATAATATCTGGTTTTCGAGCGTACTTTTGCCCTCCTGGTCCGTGCAACATATCTAGAGCCGCAGTTTGAATAACAGCGCGGGGCCATAAAGCATTTACAGCCACTCCCTGCTCCTTGAACTCCTCGGCCATTCCTAGCACACACATTGACATACCGTATTTGGCAATGGTGTAGGCAGTGTGATTACCAAACCAGTGCGGTTTCATGTTGAGTGGTGGTGAAATATTCAGTATATGCGGATTCTCACTTTTCAGCAAGTAGGGCAAACAGACTTTCGATCTATTAAAGTAAACTTTGAGAGTCTAATGAACCATACAGTCTTTTCCTTCTACTTACACTAAGAATGTGCCTCTGGTATTTATGTTTTGCATAAGATCATATCGTTTCATATCTGTGTCCAGCGTGGGGGTGAGTGAAATGGCGCTGGCATTATTTACAACAATGTCAATGCCACCAAATTTAGCCACAGCAGCCTCAACTGCCTTTTTCACCTGTTGCTCATCGCGAACATCCACTATACAGGGTAATGCTTTACCACCAGCATTCTCAACTAAACGATAAGATTATTTTGCATTTGATGAAAGGTTACAAAGTTCAAATTCCAAGTCAAGAATGGAAACCAAAACTTACTCTCTTCCGCCGCAGTGTAAATAGTTCCAGGCAGTTTAGGATGGGGTTCCGCAGTTTTAGCCGCAATTACAATATTTGCCCCATCACGAGCTGCTTTTAAAGCAATAGCTTTGCCTATGCCGCGGGAGGCTCCAGTGATAAACAAAGTTTTCCCTTTCAGTTTTCTATTTGACTGATAATTAGCGAGAGACTTTAATTTGAAGACTTTTTGCTTACCCGTTATTTTTCATTTTTATGATATAAACTCAACAAAGGCAAAGTCTTAACTAACACCCAAAAATAATCAACAGGTTGTTGTTATCAATAAATACTAAAATAGAATTACAAATCAAACAAATAATTCAACTTTATGGATACACTTGCAGAGTTGCTTCGTTTATTGTATCGATAAGTTTTGCAGCAGTTATATTTGAATTATTGTATTTTGTTTGTTTGGCAGGCCATCTAATACGGATTGAAATATATTTTATTTGTGTGTTTGTAATTCGACAAGGTGACATCTACCCCTTTTCTAAAGCAAAGTCCAACACTCAAATTTTTTTTTACCTTCTGAACCTGAAGATTGGTGTTTCTAATTTGAATTTTTGATAGTCGGTATATTTTTGCATGCAGAGATTTAATAAATGTTATAATTTTGAATTTATATTATTGGGATCCATAAAAATAGATAAAGAAAGGCTTTGATTATTTTCTGGATTACAGGCATATTTGTCAAAGTCCTGGCAACCGGCCTCATTTAAAACATCCTCGTCAATATAAAAATGTCCTGTGTAGTCTCTAGAATTACGGCAAAGTATAACATATGCAGCATCAGCCATAATATCCGGAGTTCGTGCAAATTTTTCGGCACCGAAACCTCGAACGACAGACAAAGCAGCCGTTTGTATAATTCTACGGGGCCACAAGGCATTTACAGCGATTCCATTATACTTAAATTCCTCAGCCATTCCCAGTACACACATCGACATCCCGTATTTGGAAATAGTGTAAGCTATATGATTACTAAACGCATGGGGACTCAGATTAAGTGGTGCTGCAATGTTTAAAATGTGCGGATTGTCACTCTTCAACAAATGAGGTAAACAGGTTTTGGATCTGCTGATAAATAAATTTCTCACAATTTTAATGGTAAATAAATACCATTACTTACACAAGAAAAGTTCCTCTTGTATTTACATTTTGCATCAAATCGAATCGTTTCATATCTGTTTCTAAAGTGGTTGTTTTTGAAATCGCACTGGCATTATTTACAACAATGTCAATACCACCAAACTTGGCCACAGCAGCCTCAACTGCCTCTTGCACCTGTTGCTCATCACGAACATCCACAATACAGGGCAATACTTGACCACCAGCTTCTTCAACTGAAATATAAATAGAAAGAAAGTAAATCACTTCCCAGCTCAAACTCAAAAACTTTAGCTCTTACTTTCTTTCGCAGCTGTATAAATTGTTCCCGGCAATTTTGGATGAGGTTTAGCTGTTTTGGCCGCAATTACAATATTCGCCCCATCACGAGCTGCCTTTAAGGCAATGGCTTTGCCTATGCCGCGAGAGGCTCCAGTGATAAAAAGAGTTTTCCCGTTTAATTTTCTGTGTTTTTATCGAAATGTAGAGAGATTTTAATTTTTATGTAGCTCCCTTACCCAGTATTTTGCATACTTAATATTTTTCCTGATAGGTCCAAAGATCCGTTTTACAATAATCTTCTTTTTATCAGTAAAATCAAAACAAACAGAAAAATATTGGTATATTTCTAGAAAAATACCATCAAGGTTCCGATAACTGTTTTGTCGGAGAACAGGCTCAGTTCGTTCTTTAGAATTGTTTAGCTGAAAAGTAAAAATTTCATGGATTTCTGGAATACAAATTTATAAATTGATTTATTATGTCGGATCTGACGGATGTGGACGACACCCATGATTACATAGAGCTAAAAAGCATTGAGGATGTAAAAACATTGGAGCCGACACAAATTATTCAATATATTGAGAAGTTGCACGAAATAATTCGAAAATATGACAACAAATTTGCCAAATACAAGCAGAAACTTAAGCATTTTGTAAGTAAATAAGCAAACCAAATAAACAAACAGACAATTTATTATTTACAACTTTAATAGTTAACTAAGGAAACAGTACAACAATGCGACAAGTATACTCAGTTAACAAATGATGTTCTGGAAGCCACCACCGACACCGTCGAAGCTGTCGAATCGAAAGAACGTAAGCAAGAGGAAACATTTATTTTTATTTTATTTATTTAGTTGTTTGTTATCCCTGCTGGCTACTGCAGCCACCAGAGCTGCACCGCGCCCAGATCCATCCTCTGATAGCATTATATCGTATTCTTTGTCCTTCACCAATTTATTCATGGTTTCCCGCATGTAATTGTCAAACTTCGGATGATATTTGTAAACCGAACCGTCCACACCAACCACAACTTTTTTCTCATCAATTTTATTAATAAGGCCGCTCACGGCTGTTGCGACCAAAGTGGCAGCCCGCTTGGACACACGCTCACAAATGTATTTCAAGTCCTTGCAATCATCTTCGGAAACATTTTCGATACAAAAAATATTCCGTATTATACGGCGTGTGTTGACAAACTCCGGGAACTTATCCGATTCAATTTCTGAGATGAATTTTGTCTGGAAAGATTCCGGATTATCAATTAACAAGGAACCGAAATTATTGTTTTTAGGAACAGATTTAAATAGTAAATCCTGTTTCAAAGCTCTAATTAGCACCGCACGCACAATCGGGCCCAAATATAAACCTAAAACAAGGACAAATAGTTAATATACATCTAATTTGTTGCATTATATACCCACCAGAAGTCATTTTTTCAAAAATTTGAAACGTCGGATACACGGATAAATCGTCCACGCTTTTATCAAATTCAGTGCGTACGAAATCCAACAATCCTCCTTCCCCAAAGCCACCCCATTCGGTGTTGATAATCACATGGGTTTTAGTTGGATCCTCTGAACTCATTGTCTCCACATTGCACATATTTTCCATGTAGCAGGCATTACACCCCGTACCAACGATAACACCGATCCGGCAATCCGTATTGCGATGGGCACATGACATAAGAGTGCCTGTGGTATCATTCAGAATAGCCATCATGGCAATATTCACATCACCACGCCGATTGATGGCCTCTTCGATCAATTGGCCCACATCCTTGTCTACCACACCAGAGCACTTGTAGCCCTTAGTCCAGCGAACCAAAAGAGCCTCCTTAAGACCAATCTGATTGCACGGAAACGAAAAGGTGAAACCCAAAGGCAAGCATTCTTTATCCAACTTATGCGACTTCACAAACTCGGCCAAACTCTTGGCAATGTGATCAAACAGATCGATACCAGGTCCCGTCATCAATTCGTTGGGTACAGCAAAAATATCCGACGACACTTTGGCCTCGTGATCCCGCATCAGCTCAATAAGAAGCACTCGAAAATTGGTCCCACCTAAGTCCAAGGCTAAATACTTTCCAGTTTCATTCCCAGTGGGCAAATCATGCACATACGTGGGAAAACACTTAATGGTCGACCCTTTGCGGGTGGCGCACTTTAATCCTTTCTCGATCTCGCCCAAGAATGTCTTCAGAATCTCTCTCACTTGACTTTCGTTTAGCTCAAAAGGTTGCATAAGCTCTTTCAATCCCGCACCAACCATTGTACCTTCCGATTTCTTACACCTTCTGGAGAATAGTTTCCGTTGAGCTAATCGCAACGACTGAATTGCAGTTGCGCTCTGACGATTCCATCTTCTTGAGCTGAAAGTGCATAATGATGCCTGGTTTAATAACAGCATCTGTGAATTAATTAGTTCGCAGAAAGCATTAAAGTCCTCACCGTTTGCTTGAGTCTGAATGTCACAAGCAAAATTTTAAACATTATTAGTTTTTTTCTTTTTCCAAAATCAAAATTAAAATTTTCTGAATAATAAATAAAAGATACATATCATAGTCATACATAGCTATAGGGAGTTTTCAAAATATTTCTTAGTCTTCGGACCGAATTCGAAAAAGTGTAATTAGCTTGTCACTAAGAGTTGGGGAAATCTTTTAATCATAATCATATAGATCTGAGATTCTCTCGGTGCAGCAATCTCAATTTTTTTTACTGTATTTTTACAGCTTACTTATTTACTCAAAAGCAGATTAATTGCGCCTTTACCTAAGTTTTCATCGTTAGATTTACTTGACATTTCTATGTATTTTCAAGGTGTTTACAATTTACGGCCATGTGGCCTGTTAAGTGATAAGGTTCTTACACTTGAGTTAGATTTCAATTTGCATTAATTGAAAACTGCTATTCCTACATTGGTTTATTAATATTTTTCTAGTATCCGCCACGGATGCCTTCAGCTTTGTGGACGAGATGCGGCAGGCAGCCAGGCATGCCGAAAACCTGAGCAATTTCGTGTATGAGCCCACGTCAGGACTATATTATGATCCCAAGTCTGGCTACTATTATAATGCGGTAATTAAAAACTATCATTTGCTTAATCTTTATGATGTTTCCCCAAAGTCTGTAAAGGATTTTTAAAGGTTATCTCTCTTATTCTCTAGGAATATGGACTGTACTATGATGGTAATACGGGGTGTTATTATAAGTACGATGAGGCCACGGGTTCCTATGAGTTTCACTCTCAACCACAGGTGCAGGTGAGTGTTTCGGTTTAATCGATTGATTTAAATAATAATTTTTCATATTCTTCTTTGAAATTCTTCGCCTTAGTCTAGCAAAAGTGTGCAGAGCGCAAATAGTAAACTCTTAGAGAGTTTTACTAAGCTAAACATAGACCGAATGCGTAGCAATGCATTAGGTAAGAATTGAGACTCCGAATGTGCGATAAAAACGCGGATTTCTTTTCTTAATCGCTTTCAGGGCTCTGATAATGCCAAAGACGAGAAGGAGGCTGCCGATAACAAGGACGATGATGAAGATGCTGCTGACCTGGATGTAGAGTTCGATGAATGGGGTGGTGTGATCACAGACAAGGCCAAGCTGAAGCAAATCAAGGCTGACAAGGAGAAGGCTTTGAAGCGGGCAGCCAAGAGCAAACGGAAGGCTAAAAAGCGTCACAAGAAAAAGTCCAAAAAGCACAAGGATCACAAGGAGCGGCATAAACGAAAACATCACAAAGAAAGCAAACAACATAAACGTGATCGCTCCTCCTCTGTAGACGGTGCGAAAGACTTTGAAGATGGCGAGATCTCCAAGTCCAGTTCGGAGAGTAGTTCCAGCTCAAGTGACAGCAGCGATAGTCAAAGCGACAGCGAAGATGCTGGCGAGAGCGGTGTGCCTTTATTCAAGGCCTCCGGACGCTTTCAAGGTAAAGAAATTTGGCGTTTTTAATTAAGCACATTTGGGGGAGTCATTTATTTGGATTTGCTATTAATTGTGGATTTACAGATATTGCCAAGAAATATCCACCCTCTCTGCGCATAATTGTGCAGGAAACAAATCTCGAAGGACTCACTGTGGGCAGTCTGCATTTGATCACCTATAAAGGCGGCACCCTGGGTCGCGAGGGTAGCCATGATGTGATCATACCCGATGTGAATGTCTCAAAGGTAACACAGAGAATGCTTTGCTCTTTACATTTGATTAACTTCTCTTCTTGTTTATAGTGCCATTTGAAGTTCAACTACGACACCAAACAGGGCATCTACAAATGCCAGGATCTCGGCTCTCGCAATGGCACTATCCTCAATGGAGCTCGTATGTCTGAGACAAAGACCGAGAGTCGAGGTCAGGACTTAGTCCATGGCAGTGTGCTTCAAATAGCCCAGACAAAGCTCCTCTGTCATGTCCATGAGGGCAACAGTACCTGTGGCCTGTGTGAGCCTGGCCTGCTGATCGAAACAACCACGAAAGAGAGTACCTCTGTTGCCTCTGTGACAGTTCTCTCACACAAAGAGCAATTAAAGAAATTGCAAAAGAAATACGGCCTGGAAAATGAAAGTAGGCACAGACTCGAATTTATCTTGAGCAAAATTAGAGTAGAACTGATTTAACATGTTATGTTTCAGAATTTGTGGAAACCAAAGGGAATTCTCAGGGTAATTACAATGATCGGGCAGCTACGAGACGGATCACAGTGGGCAGCAGCTCAGACAAGGAGAAGACTGAAGTGGCTTGTGTCAATACGTAAGCAAAATATTTACTCTATCCGCAAATAAAATTAATTAATTCTTTATTATTTTTCTCAACAGTGAAATCTCTAGTTCCAACAAAGGCTTTAAAATGCTGAGCAAACTGGGCTGGCAAAAGGGCGAGGGCCTGGGCAAAACAAATGCCAGCGGAGCTCTCTTAGAGCCAGTAAGTCTTTAGTCGAACATTTTTGTTAGTTTAAATTCAAATATTTCTGAATTTATTTTTAGATCAATGTGGTTTCCAACGAAGGCACCAGGGGCCTGGGTAGTGATATAATGCCCTCTAGCTCTCTGCAGCCACTGGACAAACGCAAGATGGCCAATCTGGCCAAGACACAAGCTCGGTATCAGCGTGCCAATGATATTTTTGTGGTTTCCGATGAAAGCGATTAACTTGAAAACTTTAATGAAAATCCATTATTTTATGTTTGAAACACATTTAATTTAACAATTACTCATACATATAAATTTAATTTAATTTTTATCCGTTTATCAATTTTTTTTCGTCTCGTGTGTAGTTTATATTAATTGGAAATTCCTTTTCTATATAATGTTAAGCTATCAGTCAATGAATTCATTAATTTAGTTTGGAACAACAAAAATAAAAAGATACAAAAATTAAACAATTTTAAAATATAAATGTATGTTTTAAATACAAGAAGCCTCTTAAGATATGTGTGTGTGTGTGTATGTATGTGTGTGTAATTCTTTTTATTTTCGATTTGTTTTGACAAGTCAAAATTCTAAATTGCATAAATATTCGAATATTTTATTTATTTATTTATTTATGTAACGCGCTAATACTTTTCTATATACGATTATTTTGTATGTGTATGTGTGTGTGTGAGTGTGTGTGTGTATTTAAGTGTGGGTCCGTATTTCGAACCCGCAATATAATCTTTGGATGGTGAATCTACACGATGAATACATTTTTAAATTTCTACTAGAAAATTCTACTTGCTTAAAAAAAAAAAAAATTTAAAAAAAACAAGAAATCCAATTAAAATCATAAACTTTTTGCTCAAGTCAAAATGGAAATGAATATGAATTATTTAAATATATATATAAATCTTTTTAGTTTAATTACTGGTTAATGTATATTTTCTGTTTACAATTCGATTTCTTGTTTTGAAATATTTTTCTAATTAAATTTAATCAATTTACTTTTAAATGGTTATGTTCGTGTTCGTGTTAAACATTTATACGCCTCAGGGGCAAACACCGATGGACTTAACACCTATAAAATGGCCAGTGGCACACGAGTCCTTTCTCATTTCACACCAGGAATTATAGGTCCTATGATTTGCCCCACAAATCTTGGCTGCCTGATGTGCCTGTAAATGAGTAAAAGTTATTTATATCATTTGCCTAAGTGGCGCTTGGGCAAACTCACCGCTTCCAGTTGCTTTCGACCGCATTTGTAGCGGCAGGAGACACAGCGCGGCATATGAGTCTGAAGATCCACTAGGCAAGTGTCCTTTGGGTCACATCGGATGTCTGCGCAGGTGACATGGTCCTCTGTACAAATAAAAAGAGGAAGAACAGAATTAATATATTTAATTTTACTAAAAGAAATTAAAAATTAATAAAATAATTTCCAAAAAAGATAAAAAATTATTTTTGGTGAGAAGGAATCCAAGCACGCCTCTTGTCTTTGAGAAAGGCCAAAGAACTTGGGCTGAAAACAATTTTCAACGCTGCCACATTTTTTACACCACAGGCTACACCGGCACAGTCACACCCGCTTGATGATCAATTGAAATGCCCCCACAGAGACTGCGCAGAAGTTGAGTGGTTGGCGGCGCATGCGCAAGACGGTAGCTAAACCACCAGCCGCAAACCTGGCCAAAGAGTCACGGCACAAGAGGTAAGACAAGATACGCACACCACACACACACACACACACACACACACACACACACATACACATTCATAAGTGGATACTTATTTTTATCGCCAACATGATCTTCAAGACTTGGCAACAATGTTGCAAAACGCCTGCGGTCATGCGGAGTGCCATTACCAAGGGAGTAAAGATACATTGGGGTCGTAGACTGAAGGCAGGGCCGGAACAACAACAGAAGAGCAACTGCATTTGGTTGCAACTGGTTGAAGCCGCAAGCGAGAGGAGGAGGAGGAGGAGGAGGGGGAGGAGTAGGAGGCGGTTGGCAAGGCGTGCGTGAAAGGTCGACTGTCTGGCGATTCGTAACAGTTAAAGTTTATTAATTTTGAACATCAGGCGAAGACGTCCTTTGCCAAGGCAACCACTGCAATCACCATTGCCAAGATTGGTTGCAACTCTTTTGGCCTGCCTGCAGCACTTGTTGATTGTGATGGATATGTCTGAGCCCGGACTGGCCGAAGGAGCAAAAGAGATTGGCAAAGGGTGGCCGGTTGGTCTTGACTGACCAGCTGATAATGCCGTCACAATGCAATTCAACTGTAATTTGTTATGTCGACGTGGTTTAATCAACGCCAACGGGTTGACTTCACTCGACTCTCCTTCTCACCCCTTGCCCTACTCACCTGGCTAACAGCCAATTCTGGCCCTTGGCCAAGCAGACGCGTCTGACAGAGTCAGCCGTCCAGTCAAGCCAGGGCGGAACTCATTGCAACATTGTGTGGCATGTGTGTGTGTGTGTGTTTGTGTTTGTTAGCCGGCTGTCTGGCCATTTTGGCATTGCGTGTTGTTTAAGGTGATTTTAATATGATCGTAAACTACAACCAAAAGCCAGACGCAAAGCCAGACAAAAGTGACGTGTTGTCTTGCCACAAGTCCAGGACAGACCCGAGTCAGCCAAGCTGCAGTTGTAATCACAGAGAACCTCAAGCTGACGCTGACGCCGCTGCTTTGGCCACTTCTGCTGCTGCTGCTGCTGCTGCTGACGTTTGTGCCGACTTCTCTTGGCCATCGTAAGCCTAGCGTAAATGGTCTTTTTAATGGTTTGTACGTGTAGTCATATTTCTTTAAGCAAACTTTCGTGTTTGTCTCTTTTGAAAGACGGGGTTGAGGTACGGGCAAAAAAGGGTTTATATTTTTCTGGCTGGCTTTTCTCCTTTTCTTTTTTTATTCTTTTTTTTTTCTTATAAAGGTTTGATCGCAGACATACACACATTCGCAAAAAAAAAAAAAAAACAATTTATGTGAAAGCACCTTGACACGCAAAAACCATAAACTTACTAACCATAAAGATAAAAAGCTCAAACAACTAACAGAAAACCAACAGAGTCAATAGTTCTTTTTTTTATGCCAGACAAACCCATGTGCGTTTGTGTGTACCATTTTATCACCTGGCGATCAACGTAAAATAACAAAGACAAAAAAAAAAATAATAATAAATAAATAAATAAAAAAGGAAACAAAAAGAAAACAAACCTGGCAACAAGCAAAAAGATATTAAAGCTGAAAAGGAAGGACAGAAAAAGTGCTCAAGTCGAAGCCGAAGAAGAAGAAGAAGAAAACATTTCTTGCCAAGATCATCAAGTCAAGCGAACTGCATGCACACACGCACGTAGCATTTCTTTGGTCTGCTTTTTTGTGCTAAAAGCAAAAGTGAATAATTGTAATGATCTTAATTTATTTTAATATCCGGCTACTGTGCAGACCAAAGGAAGAAGTCAGTAAAAACCTAAGCCGAAGACAGCGTCTACATAAAGTGAAACGGAGAAAAGCAAGGAGAACAATCATTGTTTTTGAAAGTTGTGGAAATATTCTTTGAAATATATATTTTTATTTTCTAGATAATGAAATCTGCTTATTGGGCTTGGCATAGGTCTATTAGGTTTAATAACCGTGGTATCTGTGGTACCTAATTTATAATATTGCTTTGAAATCAGAGTAAGACAAAGGCGCCATCTATAGGATGCTTCGTTCAACAGCAGATCCATTCACTTCTTAGGCAAGGGGGTTTGACTCTGAGATTTAGACTTTCGCACATCATTTTTATTGATTCATTTTTGTTAAAGATCGAAAACTAACATTTATTGGAAATGACTAATATGAAAATATTAAAGCTGAAGAAAATAGAGGACCTTGAAAAGTGTTTCTTCTAGCTCGTATTGTCTCCCAGATCTAGGACGGACAGGCGGACCAATTAGGCTGTAGGTTCTATTCTATACACCCTGGTCATTTTGTAGATAATTCTGGTGGACTGCCGATACCCTAAACCTATAGATATATCATAGGAATATATCCTATATCTTGCTAGTCTGGACATAAAATTTTAATTACAATATCAAACAGATCAGTAGCAGATAACTATTATTGGATGAAAGATTTCAAGTTAATTTTCCAATTTTGGATTTCCTAATTCCAAAGCAAGTAAACAAGTTGCCGCCTACATGGCCCTCTAATTACCACCTACAAAATCAAGACTATAATTGAAATTAGCTGATTTCAATTAAAATTTAATTATTGCTTAGCTTAGCTTTGGAAAAGCTATGCCAATCAATTGTCTCGACTTGAAGAGCAGATTCGGTCAGTGTTTGTTGGCAGCCGACTTTGGCTTATTCTAGTTGTCGTTTTGGTATTCGTTCTGTATTTTAATTGTTAGTTGTAATTTACCACAAAACACTGCAATTAGCACGCAATTGCAATTTCAGTGGCAATAGTCAAAGTAAACCAGTTTGGGCGGTTGTTCTAAACAAAAATGGTCTGCATGCGGCTTTGGCAATTGAGAGAAGGCCTTTGCCGCAAACGGCCCAATAGGTAAATGTTTGTCTTAATCTCTTTGGCTTCAATCTCTTCGACCCACCGAGCTCGATTGGCCTAAGCTTGCTCTCCTCTCCGTCTTTGTGGGCGGGCGTGCAGCTCAACTTGGTAGGGTATAATTAATTGGAAATTCGAGTCGATCAATTGCATTTGTCTAAGTCGGCTTGGCCGCAAAATTAATAAGCATGAATTATGCCCGAGACGATGCTTCACTCAAAGTAGAGCACAGCTGACAGTACCAGCCGCCACACCAACAACAACAATAACAACAATAACAACAGTGGCAACCAAAGCCACAACAAGAGCAATAGCCACAGCCTGCTAATCAAATTGCTGGCAATCATGGAG
Source organism: Scaptodrosophila latifasciaeformis (assembly GCA_037075145.1). NCBI lineage: Eukaryota > Metazoa > Arthropoda > Insecta > Diptera > Drosophilidae > Scaptodrosophila > Scaptodrosophila latifasciaeformis. The sequence goes on from JBAMCM010000533.1 coordinate 549,809, forward strand.
CCGTATAAGCAAATGTAGCAATTTCAGGCAAACATCAAGCAACCTGATATGGCTTATGCCAGTTGTTTGTGTGTTGTAGCCAAGCAATTGCAGACGACAGCGCGACAATGACAGCGGCAACAGTAGCAGCCAAAGCAACAACAATAATATGAGCACCCGTTGTGGTTAGAAACACAGCCAAGTCAATCAAATGCAAAATTGCGGTGCTTCTGTGATTGTTGTTAAGCCTACTGCTACCGCTTTTGTTGCTGTTGAAGTTGCTACCTTGCAACAACGGCAATTGTCATGGTCAATTGGAATTCAAGCGATTTTCCAAACTCCTCATAACATTTAAAAAGCCGACACACCCAAAAGATAAAATTGAAATCTTCACTCACCACGACAAGGTCCCGAATAGGCCACAGCTATGGAGCGTCCGATTTTGCACATCATACGATTTATATCACATGTACTCCGATAGGTAATGCCATCGATTCCGCAAATTGCACGATCCTCGGCAATGCCATCCAAGACGGCATCACCCTCAGGCCAGGGGCACTCGATTTTACAGGCAATGCAATGTGGCATCATGTTTTGATCTTCGATGCAGGTCAGGCCATTCAGACACTTAACACCATTGCAGCTTGCTGTTTGGAAAAGAATATATATATTTAATATTGAAACTGATTTGGAAAACAATCAATTTGGAATCTTAAAATCAGAGTTATTTTTTCAGGATTTTCTGTATTTGAACTCAAATCTATCTAAGATCTTAATAAGAAATAATTTATTCCATCGCAGCTTTCTATTTGAGAATGAATATATATATTCAATATTTAAACTAATTTGGGAAATATTCACAATGGAATTTTAAAATCAGAGAGATTTTTTAAGGATTTTCTGGATTATTTATTAAACGTAATATTTATTTAATATTGAAACTAATTTGGAAAACAATCAATTTGGAATCTTAAAATCAGAATTATTTTTTTTTCAGGATTTTCTGGATTATTTATTGAACTAGATAGACTATCTCAGATCTTAAACAGAAATAATTTATTCCGATTTCAATTTTGTTTTGATCTTTCGAAAGACCTCGTCTTTTTCTTTTCACCTTAAATTTTGCAATATTCTGATTTATTGTGTTGGCAAGTTTGTCTTATATGTTTAGATGATTATGCTCTATATAAAAATAGTCTTTGGCTTTTCTATGATTAGCATGGCACTCAGCACAACAACAGCAACAAATCCACAGACACCTCTGACTTTGTACTCGTAAGTAGTATGCGGCCTGGCAATAAACTGTCAAATTTATCATTGGGACATTGCACAGTGATGCGAAACGCCTTGGCGCCAACTGTGACACTCACAAAAAATTGCATTCATATTTCTGCACGAAATTATTATTGAATGCAAAATGTGGACATTCTCTATGCCACTCTTTATGCCGATGCAGCAGTCAGTTGGCATTCCAATAGAAGAAACCCTGGACATGACGATAAATGAGTTGAGCATTGAGGGGTGGTGAGGAGTATGGATTGGTCTAGCCGGGCTGGCCGGGCCGTGTGGCACGCGCCATCGTTATGTGTTGCCATTTTATGCGCCACCGTAGGCTGAATGTATTAGAATAAGAACAACAACAAACCAACTAACCAACCAACCAACCAACGGCAGAAGTCAGAAAAAGAATGGTTCATTCCATAAATACGACATTCGGAATGCTCTTTTTTAGAGTGTCATTTTGACAGCTTTTACAGACTTTCACAAATTCTTTTCAAGTTCGTCGAAGCTCGTTCAATTGGATAAGGAAAAGAATATGCAAACGGATCGGCAGAACGATCGCGAACGATCGTAAAAAGATAAGTAACAACCCACTGACTGGACTATTCATTCGGCCGTGCCTGAGGCTAATCCAACAAGTTTCGGTCAAGTTGGCTGAGCCGGTGAGCTGGTGAGCTGGCCACGGCTCACCTGCTCTGAGCTCATCGTTCTTTGGCCATTATGACGAGTGAATTCGAAATTCTGAGAGTCGTGAATGTTTGCATTTATTGATCATTTGACCATGTTTGACTGTGTGAGTGAGTATGTGTGTATGTGTGTGTGTGTGTATGTTTGGGAGCTGTGGCGATGCGATGCTGCTTCCTGTATCATTAAATTATTACGCAAAAAATTTTCATGGGGCGCAGTTGTCAGTTGGCATTTTCATTTCACCATTGGCGACAAGTTGTTTTCAATAATTGAAATGTGCAATAATTTGTCTTCTAATCTAATTATTGCGGTTTGCATTGGCTTAACACTGTCCCATTCAAATGGCCAGACTCTCTAACACTGTACTCACTTTTGCAATGTCCCCGATAGGCCACCTCCAGTTGTGGGTTGTTGGTGCGGCAGGCGCGCTTGCGTAGCTGGCATTCTGTGTTATACGTTCTGCCATCTGTGCCACAGACACTTGAATGTTGTTGTTTTTGCTAGTTTATAAAAAAAAAAGAAAGATATATAAATATCTAAAGTATATAGAGCTATGATTATATAAAGAGAGAACTAAAGAAGCCCCTGAAGTTAGACTATGGAAATGAAACTTACCAATCGACCAGCCATATCAATGGGCGGCAACTGAGCTTGAGCTTGAGCTTGATTTTGAATACCCAGACCAGGCTCATGATCATAAATTCCATCAAGAAATGCTAAATCATCGGTATTAGCCAAGTGACTGTTACTGGGCTTTCCATTGGGTCTATAGTGTCTGTTGGCCGATGACGTAGCCATTTCACTTCCGTGTTCAGTTTTAATGTTGTACAAACGGCGACGTAGGCCAGACATTGTGCCAGTGGTACTGGCATCTGTGCTGCTATTCGCAGGAGTGTTCAATGTTGTCAGCAATGTTTTTCTTACTGTTGTTTCTGTCTGCCTTGGACTTGTTGCTACCGTTGCATTGCTCTGGCTGCTTCTCTCGGTATCCTTAGGTTTACGTTGTTTATGCTGTCGTTGGCGTTGGCGTTTACGTTTGTTCTTGTTGTTGTTGTTGGTTGGATCGCCATTGTCGTGATTTGGAGCATGCTCAATGCGTCTGGCATGCTGATGCATGTGTCTGACTCGAGTTTGAGCCAAGTTGTTGCTGCTGTTGTCTTTGTTGTTGCTTCTGCTGTTGCTGTTGCTGTTGTTGGCATTGTCTTGCTGTCTATAGTTTTGCCTATTAAAGTCGTTGGCGGGTTCATTAGCATTTGCCAACTTATGTCTAGACTGAATTGTATCTAAAGCTATAGCTGAAGCTGATTCTGTCCCGCCATGCGTTGGCGCAAGCGCTGTTGCTGAGGCTGTTGCTGTTGCTGTTGACGAGTCATTGGCTCCTGTTGCCGCCAACATTGTCATTGATCTTGTTAAGTGTTTATCGTTGTTGTTGTTGTTGTTATTATTATTATTTCTATGTCTACGCTGCATCATATCCAGCGACTCGAAGCTGGCCTGCATATTCAGGCGTATCGTTGTGGGCTGCTGCTCTGGTTGCGCCTCTTGCAAATTGCTGCTGTCTATAATCAAAAGTCTTCTATGTTTTGTCTCGCCCTGTACTTTTCTGTGACTGTGGCGTGGCATTGGCTTCTCTGGGCTCTTTTGGTTTCTTTGGTTATCAGCGTTATTATTATTATTGTTCTTGTTCCTGTTGCTATTGCTGTTGCTGTTGATGTTGATGTTAATGTTGCTGCTGTCGTCGTTATGTTTATGGTGGCGTTTGGCGCCGCCGTCTAAACCTAAATTGATGTTTGTAATTTCACTACTTAGGCTACGTGAATCGCGTGGCAATTTCTCATGCACATTAATTTGCATTTGTTGTTGTTGCTCTGGTGCTTTGTGATGTTGTTGCTGTTGCTTCTGTTTCCGGCGCAACGCCGCTCCACACTCTGGCGCGCACACACATTTTGGCCTTCCCTTGCGTTTAACGCACTTCTTATTTGGCCCACATTTAAAACTCTTGCAACTTTCTGCAAAATCAAAAAAGAAAAGAATAAAAATACATATTTTTATTTTTTTTGCTATTTTTCATTTTGTCTTCTTTTTTTTGTGAATTGCATAATTTATTTTGCCACTGCCGTATTCTGTTTTGCTTACTTTGCCCAATGTGTTTTTTTTTATATTTTTTTTTGCATAAATTAGCACTTTGATGTGGGCAGCCCTTTCGGTTTGTCTCATTTCCCTGGAACACTCACCTATGCATGGTGCACACTCAACACCGCCTCCAATGGCTTTGGCAAAGAAGAACTCCACCGAGCTGAGCTCACGATCGGTGTAGGAGAAGGCCTGGTTGGCGCCACAGCATTCCGACTTTGTGATGTTCAGCGAAAAGATTTGGTTGCATTTTCCACTCTCCAAAGCTGCTTGCCAACAAGTGCCAGCTGCAGGCCATGAAAATATAAAACGAAACACTTTAAAAAATTTTGAATGAGATAGAATTTTTCTAGGCTCTACAAGATTTTAATTTTTTCCACAAACCTTTCTTTTTTAGAGGAAAAAATTAAAATAAAAATCTTGTTTTTTTTCAAAATCTTTGAACTATTTTTTTGGAACCATTGAAAAATCGATTGACATAAAATCAACCGATTGTCACCTTGCTATTCAGGTAGTTCCACCTCCAATACAAAATAAATAAAATAAAAATAGAAATAGGACAGAAATGAATTGATTTGGATTGATTTGAATTCAAAACAAAATAGTATGTCAATAAATTCCCAACGAATGAATTCCGTTTCATGATTTTATTTACAGTTTTTTTTTTCAGTTCTGTTTTTTTTTTTTTTTTTTTTTAAGAATTGGGTTTTGTTATTGCCTGGGGAATTGAAGGCATGCCAAAATCTACATACAATATGATAAACAAACAACTTTGTTGTGAAATATTGCGTCATATCTTTGGTATAATATGTCACATTTATCGTTCAATCACATTTCTTTCACAGCAGAAGCGAATGAACGGGCTTTTCTGATTTCGGTCTCAACCGAACCCAAATTGATGCTAAAAGATGCGGCAAATATGGAGAATGTGTGTAGTATTGAGTTAAGCTCTAGAAGTGATTTGAAAAATGTGCGAATTTTTTCAAAAAAAAAAAAAAACACAGATGATTGAAATCTTGTCTCATTTGACAAATACTCACTCACCCTCGACTCCTGGGCGCATGCTCACCAACTGGACAATTAACAAAGCCATCAAAGTGGACCAGCCACTGCCACTTCCACTGCCACTGCCACTGTTGCTACCAACACGCATGGCCAATGATCGCCTGCTGGTCTGTTGTTGCTGTTGCTGTTTGATTGCCATTGATGGTGCTGCTGCTGCTGCTGTTGCTGTTGCTGTTGCTGGTAATGTTGCCGACGAAGACAAGCGGCGCCAGTAGCTTCTGCTCTTCGATGGACTAGAACTAGTTAAATGCTGTGGCCTCTGTGGCTCACATGCCGTTGACACCTCCTTATTAGCGTCTATCTTGGCCCCTTTCGGCCTCTGCCGTTGCTGCTGATGTCTCTGTTTAGCCGGCAAAGTTTCGTTGTCGCTGTCATTGACGTCACGGGTATGGTCAATGCTCAAACTAAAATGCTGCAGACACTTCCATGCGATTACTATAAATAAACTTAGAATTGTTCTACATTTGATGTGGTCAGTATTTCTGCCTGTTGTTGCCGTTGTTTCTGTTTCTGTTGTTGTTGTTGTTGCTGCTGCCATTGACGTCTTTGACAGTGTTGCTGGTAATTGGTTTGATGTTTGCTCTTCCGCTTTGGCAGGAAGTGCGCGAATTGTCCACATATCTCTGCGTTTGTATTTGTAATTTGATTTACGAAATGTTAAATTGTTCTGACTGTTTGTTTGATGCATGACAAGACGACAAGATGCGTTGCTTCTGTCCGTGGTCAAAAGCATTGAGAGCTGCAAAACAAATGAAAAGAAAAATTTAACTTAACTAAAGAGAAAACTAATTTCATTATTTTGAAAAGTCTTATTTTTTGTTGTCTTTGAAATTGGCAATAATAGCAAATTAGACCAGCTTGCCAAACCAAAAAAATTTTCCCCATTTTTCCAAAGTCAAATTCGAGACAACCAAGCCAAAGCCAAAGCCACTTGAATGAGAAGCACATGCTTGCCAGGCCCACAAGTGGCAACAGCAACAACAAGCATGATGCAACCAGCCGCAGCAGCAGCGGCAGCGGCAGCAGCAGCCACTGTCAAGCACAAGCAGCAGCAACAATAGCAACAACAATAAAATTGACAGCCAAGAGGCAACAATTAAGTCTCAAACGTTGAGTTGACATTGAGCAGGCGGTTTTCAAAATGCGACTACTAAAAATAAAGAACCTGTTGCTGCTGTTGTTGTTGTTGTTGTTTTTTTTTTCTTTCTTCTTGTTGCTGCAGTGACGGCGACAATAACAGACAGACAGACAGACAGATAGAGAGACAGAGTGCAGCAACAAAATGCTGGGAAATACAAGAAGAACAACAACAGCCATGACAACCTATGCCAAGGCAGGTGCCATGACGCTGAGACAGAGGCAGAGGCAAAAGGCACGAGTTTGGTTAGGCTTGGCACATTATGCAGACTCGCCTGCATGTCTGCGACTGTGACTGTGTTTGTGTTTGCTTGTCAGTGTGTGCGTGTGTATTTGGCGCGCAAGTTTGTCATTTGGTTTATTTTGGCGGCTGCTTGTAGCCATCGTCATCGTCTTGGTTGTTGCTGTTGTGGTTGTTGTTGTCGTCGCTGTCTTCAGATTAAGGACGTGCTCAAGCCATCATATGCAAGCGTGTAGGCTGGCTTGGTAGTGGTGGAATATGCAGACAGACAAATAGACATCAAAACGGGCCTAGACATGCAACAATTGTTTGAAGCAGCTTTTTAGCCACAGCCCAACCAACCAACCAAACAACCAACCAACCAACCAGCCAGACAGACAGAGAGACATACAGAGACAGTTAGACATACAGTCAGACACTTGCAGCAGCAAGAATAACAACAAACCCCTTCAGTCGGCTATTTGACAAAACGTGACTCGAGTTGACTAAACTTGAAGTCAACTGGCTTGGAGTATCCTAATTTGGCTAACTTGGCTAACGTCCTTGAGCGATATTTTTTCAGCATTTACACAAAGAGTATACGCCCCAGCAGACGCATATGTCAATGTCTTTCACTCTCTCTCTCTCTCTCTCTCTGTCTCTCTCACTCTCTTTGGCTTTGTCTTTGTGGCTGGGCTTCTCTTTTGGCCTTTGTCTGTTTGCCTTTGGGGGCAGTGCAATTTCAAATTAGCCCACTTAAGAATTTTGCACAGAAATTAAAAATAAAAAAATAAAAATAAAATCAAATATTGTCCTTTCGATTGCTCGTTAAGTTCGAAAAACTCTTTTTGAGAAAACATATTTCATTAATTTAGATAATTGAAATTAACTAAAAAGATCCCAAATTTATTTTAAGTGTTTTGAGTCTTTTAGAATCTTTAAAAGTATTTCTCAGTCCCTGCTTGTTTGCCTATTTAAATTTTCTCTGAATTCCCTCGAAAAGAGTATTCAGAGAGTGAAGCAAGCCAGCTGGTAAAATGCAACGCGTCTGCGGTTTCGTTGTCATCGTCATCGTCATTGCCAGTAACAAAAATGTCTTTGATTGCTTGTCACACACACAAACTCGCCATGTGCTTTTTATTTCTTTTATTATTTTATTACCTGAGTCGGTGTTGGTGTGGAATAATAAAGGAATATCAGCAAACAAAACGAGAAGAAATGAGCGGAGGAGAAAAACTGCCACAAGCATAACTTTACATTCGCATTCACATTCGCATTCACATTTATATGAATATATGCATTCGTGCCTGTGTGTGTGAGAGTTGCGTGTGTTGCACATTTCCTCGTAAGCAATTAATGACCTACTGTACTGCGTCATGGTTCATGGCATGCCAGGCAGCACTGCCGGTTGCACCGAAAATTATTGCGTTAACATGCGTTGCGACATTTTATATGACGGTTGCACGGCAGCAGAGGGGGCCAAAGTGATGGCGGTGGGGCACACTCACAGCTCTGGCCATTGGCAACAACTTTTCCTTGACTGCAAGGCAAATGTTTTCCAGGTTAACCGCCAAGCCACATTGGCCAATGTCCAGAGTCCGCTTTGGCTGCCAGACGTCTACACACACACACACACACACAAACACACACACGCAGGCATACTCGCCATGTGGAGCTGGGGTCTGCATTCCTGTCGTGCCTCGTGCAAGACTCTGGGCTATTTTTAGAAACCGCTCTGTCAGTGGGTTGTATTTTTTTTTTTATTATCGCCGGCATTTCCACGTTTTTTCTATTGGTCGGAATTTTTTTTCTTCTCTGCTTCTCTGTTATTTTTTTTTTTTTTTTTTTGGTGTCTTCTCCTTGCTTTCTTATTGATTTAGTTAATCCATGTCATATTTTCTATAACATCAAGCTGGGCTGAATGAATTTCCATTAATAGAAAAAATAAATCTCTTGAAATTGTTTTCATGATCTTTGATTTTCCTGGAAAATATTGTTTCGCCTGATCTCTTAAGAATTTGAAGATTTTCACAAATTTCGATTTAATTTTTCCAAGAAAAAAATATTGTTTTGATTTCTGGGAATATTCCGATTTTGTTTCCAATTATTATTCTGAGATACCTCTATTCATTTTCTCAGGGAAACTTTATAAATCCTATTAAGCTCGGTTTTATGATTTTGACTAAGTAAAGGAAGGAAATTCCTCAAATTCTTGAGCGCTCACCAAAATTACTTTTGGACTCAAATTTAATGCCGGAGGAGCTGCGACCAACGAATAAAACAATAACAACAGGCAGAGTGAGGGGCCCCAAATGCACTTTTGCCGGGGCGAATCACCTTAGCATAACCAACTGCCAAGCCCAAAAACAAACACACACACACATGGAACACTTTTGTTGGCAGTCTCGTCTCTCGTCTCTCGTTCCGTTGCCGGTTGACCGTTGCCAAAGAATACCAGTTTTTATGTTTTTTGGGCATTTATTCTGTATTTTGCTTAGTTTTTTTTTTTTGCTCTTTTTTTTATCGTTTGTATTGAATTGCATGAAGGCCTGGCAGCACTGTTGTTCTTGTGCAAATTTGGCAGAGCTTTGAAGTGCATCTCAGCAACAAGTGCATAATTTCCATTTAAACCCAAAAGCATCACTTTTTCATTGTTCTGCTGACCAAGACAGAAACCGAAAAAATTAAAGGAAGAGAGGGGAGGGGGGAAAAAAGAAAAAATCCTGGTGCAAAATTTCACAAAAAGTCAAAAAATTTTTGTTGAAACCGACAAAGCTTCGGTTACCATTTGAAGTTGTGCATCCTCTCAGAGTCTGCGGCCATCTCAGATTCAAAATTTTGATTCTTATCAGCACGTGCCGACTTGGCCCGAGCCAAACTACATTGTCTCACTTACAAAATGTAACTAAATATTCAAGTCTATCGGATAGCCTAGCTTATCAGTCTGAGCGAAACCCAAGGCACTTGGGAACCAAACCATTTGACTTTTTTAAATTTTCAGAGGCTCGAGCCAAAACACTCTTCAGTTTCAGAAGGAAATGAAATACTTAAATCTACTCAAATTTAATATCAAGTAACCTAGTTTATCAGTCTGGGAAACATTAGCCAGACTATGAAACTCTTGAATTTAATTTCTTTAGAAAATTCAAAAGAATTCGTAAGCCTTTTTTTTTTTGATAAGGCAAAAATTTTAATTTGAAGATCCTTTGCAAAGCTCCTCAGTAATTAAATCTGACTTGTTTAACAATTTCAAAAAAATATTTCAAATCTATTTTCTTACAAGTTTCAAGATTTTATTTTTATATAATTTGAAATCTTTTTTTTTTCGTAGGCAAGGAATATCTCAGCCTTTCCAAACAGTTCACACATTTTCTGTTAATCTGTTTACCAACTTATGACCAGGTGTCAACTTCGACCGCTAGCGGCCGGGATGCGGATTCTGTTACCAACTTTTTTGTGTTGTTGTTGTTGTTTTGCAACAAAGTTGCCGCGATTGCGCAAGAGAACCGCCAACGCCAACACCAGCGCCAATTTAGCTGTAGCGGTTTGGTTTACCCAAGTTATTTTTAGATCGAATTGTTTTTCAGAATTTTGGGTTCACCAAAGACAACAACAACAACAACAAGAAAAAAGGGTCAACGTATTTGGTTTCATAAATAACAAAATAAATGAAAGGCGCAGAACAAACGTTACCGATACCCGTCCTGTCAGTTTAGGAAACAAAATCAAAGGCCAAAAATTTGTCAAGAAGCAAAACAGGAAATTCCTTTCAGCAAACTCATCATTCACAAACAAACAAACGGAGGTGGGAAAAGTCAAACGTGTCTTCTTCTTCTTCTTCTTCTTCGCTTTCGAAAGAAACCAAATCAGTTTTTTTTTGTTTTTGGCGCGAGATTAATGACACATTCAGTAGGGTCTGAGATGAGACAGAGAGGAAGTACCAGCAGCAGCAAAATGGATTGTCAACAATGCAGCCAAATCGAATCACGCCACATATTCGCCCACTCAGCTAGTGGAACCCTGCCATCTGCCCGGGCGAAATTTACGCACAAAAATTTGCATGATTGAGGTGGCTACCACAATTTCAATCTTTTGGCGTTTGTTATGCAAGCAGTAAATTTTCAATAAATATACTGAAAAACTAAACAAACAAATCAAATCACCCGGAGAGTGAACAGGCGACAAAATCAACAAGAGACCAAACGTTATTGGTCAACCGAAGCCAAGCTGACTGGAATGTCTCTGCCTCTGTGTTGGAAGGGAATCGAGGAGTTGACAGTTGAGAGTGACTTCCTACTGGGGGGAGGCATGCCAGAACACACACACACAGACACACACACGTACACTCAGATGCCCTAAACAATCTCCATTAGACATCGTGTGATCCATGAGATTTTTGTTTGTTTTCCTTTGGCTTTGAACGTCACGCGTTCATTGGCATTGCACATACGCAATGTTGGCCAAAACAACAAAAAGACACTCGACAGAGTTGGTGTGGCTGCTGTTCTGATCTAATGCATATTGAATATTGACTGTGGTGTGATGCTGATGACGATGATGATGGAGTTGATGTTTTTGATGCCTCATTAACGGCAGCCAGAAACAACAACAACAACAACAACAGTCAAGTCGGTCACTGAATAAACAGGAAATCCATAGGCAAAGCCTTTTCCTATATATTTCTTCTATTTTTTTTTATTTGATTGCATCTGTCTAGAATTCAAAGTAGAAGCGCGCGCAAATCTCTTCTTTTTTTTCTCTCCTAACTTCAATTCTTAATTTTTTTTTTCTTTCATTTGTGTCAATCTTATTAATGCTGTTGTTGTTGTTGTTATTTTATGGCTAAGCAATTGCGTGAAATTGTTATTTGCTTATTCAGTTCTTTTATTTTTTCGCATGTGTTTTATGGTTCTGTTGTTTTCGACTTCTATATAGTAGCAAATTCAGAGTAAACAACTCACTATGCTAAGTGAATGAGCCAAAGACAACAAAAACAACAAACACATACACCATTTTACTACTACAACAAGAAGAAGAAAAAAAAAATAGAGAACAGCTTAAAAACGTCTACCAAACAAATGAAAATAAATATTTGTCCCAAATGAAATCGGAGATGTTATTTAGTCTCTCCGATCCGATCATTTTGTTGACAAACTATGCAGGAATTTTGTTATTGTCTGAGATCTGCAATCATACATGGAAAGTTTTTCTATTTCTACGTAATCAGAAAAATAAAAAATCATATATATATTTACTCGTATATGAATAAAAATTGATTTCAAGGAACATTATCAGCCTTGAGATAGACCAATGAGATACTGAAAGATTTGACCAATGAGATCTTCAAGTCCTGAATGAAAGATAAATTAGAAGATCTAAGAAAAAGAGAGATATAATAGTTTCTGATAAGACAGATCAAGTTAGTCTTTCACAAGGCTCTCAAGACCAGGCAAATATTCAATTGAAGAGATAACAAGTTGGCACATTTTTATTTATCATTATCATGTGGCAAACTAAAAGTCAAGATCAACTAGAGATTAAGGCACAAATAAATAATGTAAAAAGCTAAATAAACTTTTACTATACCAAACCAAACACATGTCCTAACCAAATCCCTTACACCATTTACACTTCTATTTTGAATAGAACGGAACATTCGAAAATTCAAATGATCCCCCAGCGATTTTCTAATCGATTCAATGCGTCACTCACAGAGTAAAACTATATCAAAACAGATTCCTCAATCGAGCAACTGTAAAGTAACAGTTACGATTGTTTTTTTTTCTACCCAACCAAAAATAATATTATACAGAACATATAGAATATTATCTCGTCAGAGTTCGGACTCACCCTTTATTGTATTTATTGAATATTTTTCTGCCGGCCGGTGGAAAATATTTTATTGTTTTGTTGATATTTTTTTTTTGTTTCAGATTTTTATGGTTTACAACTTTGTTGAGAATTGATGATCTGTTTTGTGGCTCATTGGCACGTACCTAAATATAAAAATATTCTAGCTTGTCATTTGGCTTTTCTCTGCCTTTTATTAATTAGTTGGAAATATTTCACTGTGCACATTTGCCTTGGTTTTTGGCTTTTCGGTTGCCAAGTTCAGTTTTGCTTAAAGACAAATTATCTAAAAATGTTCATGAAGTACATCAAAAATCAAGTTATTGAAATGCATAGATTGACATTATTTTTTGGTTTTCGTCTTCTTCGTCTTCTTCTTCTTCTTGGTTAATTTGTCTTTTATTTTCTTTTTTTTCGCTGGCTGAGAAATTTTTGCGCGTTTTCTTTTCCGAATCGCTGACTTTTCAATTTTCACATTTAAGTCGATCAAAAACAAAATTAAAATTTTTTTAAATAATTAAAAAAAAAAGAAAGTCTATATAAATTTTCGAAAAATAATTAAAAAATAATTTAACTTAATTAACCGTTTCAAAATTGTTCGAATTGAATAAATTGAGTTGATTTCAGTTCAAAACAAAATTGCCGCTTTTGGATGCGAAAAACGTGCGCCACAACTGCTGGTCGAATGCCGACTGAATTTTGAAAACCAAAGTTCTCATTTAGGTAAGAAAAGAGCCAACATTTTTATACCCTCTACCTTAAGGTTAAAAGTATATTAAGTTTGTGCAAGCTTATGTAACAAAGAGAAGGAGACTAAAGATCTCGATATAGGCATATCCGTCCGTCTGTCTGTCCGTCCGTGTGTGATCTTAGAGACTATAAGAGCTAGGATAATCAAACTTGGGATTCGGACTCCCTTTGTTTGCACGCTGGTCAAGTTTATTTGTTTTTGTCCCCCCGCCATTCCTTCCACCTCTTCACTTTTTCAAAGCCTTGTAATTTCTAAAGGTTTAGGTTTTTGGTATTAGTTGCTTTTAAAAAGTTGTTAGACATCTAAAAATCTTTCGATTGATATCAAACATGACTAAAATCGGACAATATTTACGTCAGATATACAAAAAACAAAATTTCAGAGTCAAGATTTTGATTCGCCTTGCCTAAGTGGCAAACGGTCGAAAGAACAGTCCGATAGATGGTGTGCTTGCCTTAAGATGAACAATGTCTTATTGAAATCAAAGGAATATTAAGACTAGAAGTTTTAAGTGAATATTGCCGATCAGGGTTACCATCCGACTAGGGTTACCACCTTATCTTTTTAAATTCCGTAAAGGGTATTCCAAACTCGGCCACGCTCGAGTTTAGCGTTCGGCTTCATTACACCAACACATGCAAAGCCAACGAAGGCTGCCCGGCTGGCTGGCTGACTGGCTGGTTCGATGTTCAAATGAAGCTGACTTTGCTGGCTGCATGGGCGCTGCACTTGTATTGATGTGTGTGAAGGTGTGCGTAAGTGCTGAAACGAGGGCAGCTAAATAAGTTTCCAAACCAGTCGAACTGAGTGCCTAATAAAATAAAACAAAGTCTTTGATTTGATTATTTGACTCTTCATTGGTTGGGCTTTGGACTTAGTCAACTTCGAACAAGTCTTATGTTATCAAAATTAAGTTAAAAATTCATTCATTCATTATATTTTTGCTAAAGATAAAAATTAAAAACATTGAAGCTCAAACGATTACTTAAATTATTAAAAAAAAAGAAAATTCTGCACTTTATCAGATCTTCTTAAACAGCCTGTGAAATTCCATTGCTCTGTGCGTGTGTGTGTGTGTGTATGTGTGTTGTGTGCGAGAGCAACGAAACATGTAAATAACACGCTCAACAACCACTGCCCAGCAACATGTTGCCGGAAATGCATTTCCGGCTAATGCTGCCGCAACATGTTGCCCGACAGACTTTTACCCAAGCAATGTTGCCCCATTGAGAGCTATCGAGAGACCGAGAGCAAGTTTGAGCTCTGAATGTTTGGCTCATTAAATGCTTAAATACAAAATCATGACATGGCCATATTGTAAATATCACTTGATATAGCCTTAAATTGTCCATTGTTTCGCTTAGATAGTATAAAAGGAAATTGTTTCTAAGGGGCAGCGAAAGAAATACCGATTTCTTTATGGCCAAAACAGTGTCATAATTTAGATCTAATTGCTAGATATTTGCACAAAACAAACTGCCCACAGCAGCTGCCGTCTCGCTTGGCGCGTTTCTATTTGCTACTGAATTAAAACCGATCTAAAGTGAATCGTGCTCCCTGCAAAGGGGGAGTGGTGCAGGGACCTGCCAACCAACCAAGTGCTGATATGATGTTCGCGTTGCCACGAAAGCGTTAAAGCGAAAATTAAGAAATTTGATGTGCAGCCAACTCGCTCCATACCCCAATCCAGAGATACCCGGCAGAGAACCCTTCTGCCCAAGCGTCTGCCACGACCCTGTCCCGTCCAATTATGAGTAGCATTTTATTGGACAATGGCGTGCCACTGGCGTATTAAGCAAAGGTTTGCCTCAAATCTAACACGATGCACACAAGTCGGTTAACATCGGTTAACAGACCAAGCCAAGTACTGCCCAAGCCGACCACGCCACACAGCTTAGCCAAACTCAGCTCAACCCAGCTCGACTTAGCTCTTCTGTTCAGCTCACCTCAGACAGCGGCATTTGCCTTAACTAATGATGCCGGGCAAACTTCGACATTCACATTCGCATCCACATCGACATGCATGTAACTGCCACATTCGAGCGTATTTATTGAAACTGCATCTAATGAGAAGTTGGCATTGCATTGGATTATTTCGCTTGGGCATTGCCAAGGCAGTTCTCTTCTCCAACCAAAGAACAGTGGAACCAACCAAACAAATTTCAAAGAACTACACTGAGTTCTTTATCTTTATCTTTTTTAGGGTTATTTTCGCATCTAGATCCTTCAGGGAATTACTCAGATCTACCAGAATTTTTATATAATTCTCCATTTTTTCTATGGTTCCACACTGTGCTCTGGGCATTGTTTGGAGGCTTCGAAGTCTTCTGTTGTTTTGGGTTGCGTGTGCAACTCAAGTGAAGTTCTACTCTCTGGCATAATTGCAACAAATGGGATTTGAAGTTTAACCTAATCCACACACACACACACACACACAAACACACACACATACAAATGCCTTTACAAAACTCAACACTTGCCTGGGTTGGCTTGGCTTGATAATTGAGGCGTAGGCGTTGAGACTTTGCTTTTACTTGGCTAATAATTGCCAAGATGATAGATGAATAACCAAACCAGTTTTGTGGCCAATTGAAATGAACAGCTAACAGGGCCCAGCTAACAAATATTTTGGCCCAATTCAATAAAGAGCAAACCAATTTTTGTCACTGCAATTTTTGCAATTTCATTTTATTCAATTTTTAATTAAAATATTTATGAGTCTTGCATATTCATCCACATTTCCCAAAAAAAAAAAGAAACAGAAATAAATTTGATATCCATGTGAATTTCAAATCTTTTGATTTTGGTTTTGCCATTCGAAATATTTAAAATTCTCTCTGGTGTGTAGAATTTCTCTCATTGCTTTATTATGTAAATTACATATAGTAATAATTTAAAATTTCCCTCGAAATTTTATGAATGAATAACAATTTGATTCTGGTAAAATTGTAGAATTGTGTGAGTCGATTCAGGCGTGTTGTTTGATTTCCGCTAAACAAAATAAATCAGAAATATAAATTAAATGCAGGCAAACTTCAAAGTGGATCATTTTTGATTCATATTCAATGACATTTCCACTGCATTTTGTAATATTTTTCAACAGGAAATTGATGAATCATTTTTATTTTTCCCAATTTTCCGATGCATCACTCGTATTTATTTCAACAATTTTGGCTGATAGATTTTTAGTAATTAGGGGCCCCGAAACATATAGCTCTTACCTTTGATTTATTAGGTTTAAAGAAAATTTGCAACACTTCCTTTGTTTATTCATAACTATCAGATGATTTTGATGTGAGGCTACCCACACTACGTATACGTGATATGTGAATTTTTTTGTTAAGAAATTGAAATCCAATACCGATTATTGCCATTGTCTAGATTTTTGCTTGGCAGCAGCACCAATAAGCTGCCAAGCCAAACTGATGGTTCAGTTCGGGTGAACTGTTCTGGCTGTGACAACGTCATAGCCAGACGACAACTTCGTCTATGCAGTTGGACTTCAGCACAGTCTGGGCTGAGCCAGGCAACCATTCCAAGTCACGTGCATATCGAATATCAAATGAAATGGATGACCAAACAAAACCGATTATTGGTAAACATCAAAGTGATGGAGCTAACAAGTTGTTGACATACGAGTGATTGCCATTCACTTGCTCAACGGTATGCAATATTTTCGGTGCGTCTTCTGGGCCAAAGAACTTGGCAAGTTAACAGTTCAGAAATGTGACAATTTTTTTCTCTCTAGTTTTCGACCAAGGCTTTACAACATTGCCGTCCAAACAAACAGTTCACACGGTAATTAATATTAATGGAGAATGGTGAAAAATGAGAAATGTATCGAGTGCGACCAGTCAATCTCTCGGTTGATGGGGGCGGCAGCGTTGGCGGTGGCGGTGGCGGCTTAAGTGGTTGCAATTGCAGTGCGGCAAAGTCAAGGGTATTCAATGACAAAAAGAAATTGCCTTCTGTTAAGCTGTCTGGCTGGGCTATATGTGTGTAGTTCCGTCTAGACCGATTTGTGCGTGTGCATGTTTGTTTGAGTGTGTGTGTGTGTGTGTGTGTGTGTGTGTATAATGTGCATAATAGTCCGCTTAGGCTTGTCCTTTTTGTCGGCACTTTACATCAAAGTAACTTTCAAATGCAATTGGCTAGACAGTACTTTATAATCCTGATTACTAAAATTTCCAAGCTTTGCGAAGGTGATTTGGCCAATTCGCTCTGTCATAGAAATGAGATTTTTATTTGTAGCTGATTTACAAAATTATTAAAATTATTTATGATATCTAACAAATTTATAGTTTTCCTATTGGAATTAATTTTTTTTGGATTTCTTAAAATTGTTTAACAAATTTATTTAAAAATAGATTTTTGTTTCAATCTTTAATTGATTGTGTCGCCATCTATATCTCATTTGTTTCAAAGCGACAGATAGAGGGCAACAGTTAAAATTAGCTAGCGCCATCTATACTTGAAAAGAAATAGCTCTGCCAACTTGGCTTGAATTTCTATTTCATAAGCTGAGCTATAGATGGCGCTTTTTAAGAAACAATTTCCTTCGCAATTGATTAATTTTATTATTAATTTGACTCATATATTTTCTTACATTTCACCCATACGATAGATAAGCCAAGAAAATAAAAATTATGTTTTATTACAATTTAAAATGTAAAAATTTCTATGTTAACCACAAAATATTAATAAGCAGCAAACCGACTAAAAAGAAATAATCAAAAATAAATCTGAGCAGACAAGTCATTAAATTTTTAATGATCTAAAACTCAACAACTACACTGTAATTTTATGCTGAATAATTAAGATTTATAGACATTTCAATTGAAAATATAAAACCAACAACTGCATAGTCTACACAGAGATAAACTAAATGCACACACACACACACACAATCACACGCATTAAATAATTGTTGTCTCTTCAAGTCGGGATTGTCTTGCCTGATTTGAATTTTAATTACTTGCAGTGAAGAAAACAACAAAAACAATAACCACACCAGCACTGCCAAGAATAAAGTATAGAAAATAAGTTGGGATTTATTTATATGCACTGAAAATGTATATAAAATACCTAATTATGTGATGTGTAAAGAGCATTTAACAGATAGTTTGAGTATTTTATGACGACAACGTGCCAAACTGAACGAACGAGTTCAATTGCACGCTTATTAATCTGAAACAAAATCAGCCGAATGACAAAAAAAAAAATAATAATAATAATGTAAAAAAAGCTATAAATAAATATATAAAATCACATTTAAATTATTAAAGATAATTTTTTTAATTTAATTTTTTTTTCAAGAAATTTAAAATTATTAAAAAAAAAATTATTAAATAAAATCATGTATTTTTCTTTGTTAAAAAAACACTGATAAATAAATAAATTTATTTAAAATTATTATATAATTATTAAAATAAAAAACGATCATCTAATAATTTAAAAGCCATTCAAGTCACTTGACCATGAAACTACAAAACCGATTTAAGACCAAATGACACCTTGATATGCATTGAAAGACAAAGCCAAGAGGTGGGAGGGAGATGCTTGCCGAAGGTGATACTCTCATATTGTCCAGTTGGATTGTGAAAAAAAAAATTGTATAGCTCAATTCTCTTAGATTGATTGCACACTGAGGCCAGACTGACGGTCAAATGAAATTCTCAAATTACAACTTTGACATTATTCCGCTCTGCCAACAATTATGATGATTTTGTAGGGCAAAAAAAAAAGAAAAAAAAAATTGATTTGTTTCAATTGTCAGAGTGTTTCAGCGAAAGTGATTAAGAAATTTCACTTGAAAACTCAAATTACGTAGGCGTCACTTGAGTTGTCTTGCCTTGAGTAAGACCGAAATCAGATCGAACGAATGAGTCTTGGCTTGTTAGACTTTCCCTTTCGATTGGCATTTGTCTGACCTGACCAAATTTAAATACTCCTTTTTTATGGTCAAGTCGACGCCGCACTTGCTCTTTTTCGCAGGAAGTGAGCCGCGCCGGGTCACACAAGGCAGAAAGGGTTGCTTGTTGATTTTTATGACCCGAGGGTTAGCCAGACTGGCTGTCGTGTCAGTCTTGATTGACGAAGTCAGCAAATTCGACCAGGGAAATGTACCCTCGTGACTCAACTAAATTTCTGGCTATTTAATTTTATTTCGACTTGCAAATGCCTCAATGAACACCTGCATTGATTTGTTTTTTTTTTTACTTCCTTTTTTTTTTTTGTACGTGCTGTCAAAGTCCGTCCAAATAAGGCGCCGTTGTCAGTCTATTAATATTTTTACAGCTGCGGCAAAAAAGAAGAAAAACAAAAGCTGCACTAGCTTTTGCATTCAGTTCACTCACTCCAAAGAGCAAGCTTCTATTCAAGTTCATTGCCCAAAAAAAAGAGAGTCACACTCCCACCCAAAGCTAGCAAGGCGAAACTGTGAATGTGTTGGTAAGCCAAATGCAGACTCTGACTTGAGTGAGAGTGACAGAGAGAGAGAGAGAGCAGGAGAGGGTGTAAATGCCATTGGATAAATTAAATGAAATAAATGAAGTTGAAAAATTGATAAACGGAGCAATTGTGACAATAACATTTTTTTTCTTTTCTGTTTCCTCTACATTTTTTTTTCTTTATTTTTTTTTTACACATTTATTATGGATAGTAAATGTGCATTGAAAGCTTCCGTCAAGTGTTTTCCAAGTGTCTTTCTCTCTCTCTCTCTCTGTCAGTCGGGCTGTCTGTACGCACACAGATAATTATGCTTATATGTGAGAGGGCGATTAAGGCGAGATCGCCTGCGTCACCAGAGATGTGCAGCAACAACAACAACAAGTCTATGTGTTTTGATACTCAAGGGCAAAAAAACACATACACAAATCAACACAGTCAACTAAAATTGAAGAAACACAAAGTGTACAGTTCAAGTCAACCGAACTAAACTGTAATGGATCAGAGGAGAACCACGACAAACACTCCATCAACTGATCCATCCAACGATTCAAATTGAGGAACCAAAACTGATCATTCCGGTTCATAAATTAAGAAGGAAATAGGAACTCCGGTTCCTTGTTGCCTGAGGACATCAAGACTAAAACAATGAAATTCTGAGTCTGTTTTTCTCTTTTTTTTTCTAATTAATCATCAATTCTGTTTCAAGAAATTCATTTGAAAACGATTTCTCATGACTCAGCTAGGAACAGTTTTTCACAACACTAACAGAAGCCCTACTGACAGTGGCCGTGGCAACAGCATAGAGACGATACAAAAAAGACGCGTGCGAGGGCGGCTGTTGGGTCATGAACTTCAATTAAAAACAGCAGCAGCAACCAAAACGACAACTACAACAACAACTACAACAACAGCAGGTGCCGTGTGGCTTTGCCTGGCAGTGCAGTTGCATTTCCCAAAATAAAAAAAAAAAAATATGGGGGAAAATATTTCCAATTTGAAAGGGGTAAGACTTGCCCGATCCAAGTGGCACTGGCAGCCCGCAAGTGTTGTCAGGCACACATAATTATGCGTTTCATTATAATTTTCATATCGGCGCCGCTTTTTTTCTTTTTGCGCTAAAAGCTGTACCATGCCCCCTTGTCAGGCCCCTTTTAATTGCTTTTGAGTAGACCACAATTTTTTGGGTTGTTTGTTTTGCTTTTGTTTTATTTTGTTGATGCGCGGGTGGCAAGACTATATAAACAATTGCTTTTATGGATTTTAAAGGGAATTTTATTTATGTTTTCTTCAAATTCTTCAGGCTGTGAAATAATATTTTAATTGATACGAAGACTCAATGAAACTAAGCTTAGCAGTGTGATTGAGTATTTTCCGGCCCCGACTATTTCTAGCCTAAGTGCATATTTTCTTTAGCTTCTCAATTGAAAACGATAATTATAATCATCATGTGTGTTTTTGCTTTTGCATAGGCTTTTTTTTGGTGGCTGCTTCTGCCTTGCCATCTGTCTGTCTCTCTTTAATTATCAGCGAGTGATAAGAGTGGAATGCCCACGCATTCTCTCTCTCTCTCTTACTCTCTCCTACCATTTGCTATTTTCGATACATGTTATGTCTTGTGTTTATTAATTGAGCCAGTGACCTGCCCCTTCCCCCTCGGTTACTTGGGTCATTTTTCGCTGTCAACGCATAGTTCGGTTCAATTCCGTGTCATGGCAACATTAGACGGAGCCTGCTCGTTTCCACACAAATATATGTACATTGCGATAATGTTGGGGTAGGTTTACTTTCACCAACACGACACCGAACAGCGCTGACCAGTTGATAAGCATTTTTGATACCCCAGTCAGTGTTTTATTTATTTAGTTGGCTATTGTTGTAATTGATAAAAGTGCAATGGCTTCGCTTTAAAAACTGATAAATTAGAAACTTGGCAAAGTCTGCTTAGGCCTATCAAAAATAGTAGTTTTTTTTTTTTATAAAATTTCCAATCTAAGTTTGATTCATTCAAATTTTATTTAATTTTTTTTTAATCAATTGCAAGCAATTTTTAATTGAATTTACATAACATGACAAATTCCGAGGGCTGACTAAGGAAAAGAAATAATGAAATAAATAACACAAAATGAAGCCACACTTACTCACGCACACATACACACGGCAGCAATTACAGGCAAAGCAACACAGCAGAGCAGAGCAGAGCCAAAAGCAAAGCCCAAGCGTTGCCCGAGACCATTTTCTCTCAGAGCGCAATTCATTTCGTTTTGTGCACTCGGTAAGAAAAGTTGTGCCTTGGACCGAAGAACTCCCTGCCACTGCAGTAGGCGGTGCAGACGCGTTTGCGACAAACACAGAAGAAATTTATAAATAACGGAATAATTTGTATGAATTTTGTGAAATATTAAAAGAATTAAAGAACGACTTACGTCACAAGCCGGCCGGCCGGTCGGGCTTTTTAATTCGATTACAAATAAAACAAGACAAAAACCAATTTAATTCAACATGTGCCGCGGTTAATTTGAATAAAAATTTTACCGAAAGATTGTGCTTGTCTTAATTGTGATTTATTAGTTAAATTAAAGCGGCACAAATTGTGCAACGCAAACGAATATTTCCAAAAAAAAAAAAATAATAATAATAATAAAAATTAATTAAATTTTATGTCTTGAAATTAAATTAAAAATTCCAAGAGATGAGAATCAAAATTGAGTGCCCCTCCCAAAGGAGACACTTACCGAGTAACTTCACTTGGATACTCTTTTTGTTAATGCTAGTGCTGCAGCTTGAAAGAATCGCCGGCTTCAACTTTTCTCCGCTGCCAAATGCTGTGATAAATGCTCCAGAGAACCTCAAAACTTTCAAGCCCCAAGCCAGAAGTTCGTATTTTGGATTTCGTCTAGTCATACGTGAGACGAGGTAAGCCAAATTCAATTCATCATATCCGTTTAATCACTTTGTTCAAATATTTGCAAAACTCTTCGATTTGCCATCGATACTATTCCAAGGACATTGGTCTTGTCATATTTTGAACAACTGTTTTCATTGATATGCCGAACTCCCAGAGAATTGACTTGCCTATAGAAAAAAAAATATATCTATTTATTTAACTCAATTAGCATGCCCCAACGTTTTATTGCCATTTACCCTAGACAGACACAAATAAACAACTACACACACACACACACACACACACACACATAGATGGGTAATTTTATTTCCCCCATAATTGAATTTGCTGTTTATTATTTACACCTCGGAAACCCCAAGCAATTTTTAATATTTTCTACAAAACCACAAAACCGATAAAAAAAGATATCTTTAGTATGCCAAGCATTTTAGAGAGTTTTCGAAAAAAAAATCTTAAATTTCAACGAAACCCAAAAGATATTCAGCCATATCTATGGCAAAATAAGCAAACAAACCCGCGATTCCAAACTTTGACAGGCAGCTGCATAAATAATCATAGTAAAAAAAAAGAAAAAAAAAGTAGAGTGACACTTGAAAGACACTTGAAGAGTTTCTAAAAATAACAAACCATTCAAAAGATCCGAGAAACTTCAATTGCCTTTGAATTGACAAAACTCTCATCGAGTTTTTGGAACAGCGACCTAGATACTTGCCTCTCCGCTTAGAATCAACACCAACAATTTCAGATCATAAAGTTCGAGACCCCAAACCCCCCCCGTCTCCCCACGCGAATGACATCACCGCACCGAAACTGAAACCGAAAGAAATCAAATCAAACCAAGCCGCCAACCGAGTCGCTAAATTCAGGTTGAGATAAACTAAAAAAAAAAAAAGTATTTCCCAAAATATTCGCAATCATTTCTTTTAATTCAATTGAAAGTCGTGTCTACGAGGTTGGTATTTTTTTTTTTTTTTTAGTATTTTTTTAAGTTTTTATGTACGTGATCATAACGAGTTTCTTGTGTGTTTATGTGCGGGCTGCAGTGTTTTATTCACTCGCCTCTAATTACTTCCTCACAACTCTGGATAGCCAGTCTTTTCTCTCTACTTTTTTTTCTTCTTCTTCTTCTTTTTTTTTTTTTTTTGTTAATTTGTGTATATTTTTTTGTTTTTAGAGCACTCGACAGAAATGTAGTTTTATTAGCCCTCTTACACAATTGTTGTGTTCTGCAATTATAGTTAATTATTTGGGGAAATAAGGCGTAAAATCACGGCGGCCTGTAATTTATTTCGCATCAATTGAAAATCATTAGAAGAGTTCTAAAAATAAAAACCACCAACAAATGGTTTAAGTTGGTAAACTGTGGAAGCAGCAATCGGAAGAGAATGAAATGAACTCTTCCTCAGATCAAGGATCCGATATTATGGGAAAACCAACGGTACTTCTCCTTTTGTTCGGCAATCTTAATTTAGCTTACACCCACCAAAAAAAAAAAAAAGTATGTCTTCTTTTTTTTTCTTTGTTTTCTTTTTGTCTGAAGCTATGTAAAATGCTGGCCTTGTTTTAAAAATTTCAACGGTGTCGCACATTCAAGCGACATGAGTCATCCAAAAATGAAATATGTCTTTCCAAATCCCTGAAACACGCCAACCTCTGCCAGACAGTTGCATTTTAATAAATGCAGTCAAAACGATCCAAACTGCCCTCTCTCTCCCTCTCTCTTTCTTCGTCTCCATGCTTCACAGTCCAAGAATATTTTTAGCTGCTTTGCTTTTGGTCAATAAACCCGAATCAAAAAAAAAAAAAATGAAGAAAAGCTAAAATTGCTTCTTTTGTTCTGAAAAATTTGTTGGCCAACCCAAAACCACGGATTTCGTTTTCTTTGAGACAAAAGATCTGTGTGGTCTCTGGGGGCATTTATCTATATAAAGCTATACATTAATAATATTATTATTATTATTTTTTTTTATCTATGACTCTGACAATTTGTAGTGAATGGAAACAAAGCGCCATGCGAACGAGGCGTGGGCGGAAAGTTTTGCTGCATTTCCGAAGGGCCTGTCTGGGCGACAGACATTGATTTGTCTTTTGTGTATACTCTTTTTGATTTTATGCAAGAAAATAATAGTAGTGTGGCTACCTCGTTTATCTTGAGAATTTATTTTGATTGAAGAGACCGAACCTTGTTTCTTGTTCATATTTTCTAAAGTAAAAAAAAAAAAATTTTTTTATGGCAACTTTGAAAAAGAGTATGCAAGTCTTGGCAAGCATGAAAGTTACAAGTTTCGGCACATGTGTTTGTGTATGCTTTTTGACAGCTTACATGCCCGCCTGACTCATGTCCACAGTGCAAACTTTATTTTCTTTTCAAATCAGAAGCGTCGCGTGTATTTGTCTCCAGATTTAAGCATGGTCAACTAATGTTTTTTTCGTTAAGTAAAAATAAATATTTACTGTTTTTTTTTTTTTTTTTTGTTATTTAAATATGTACTGCTTGTGGGCTGATCAAGTAGCCCTGCCAAGTGTTTGTTAAGTGATTTTCAAGCTTTTAATTATGTGTAAAAAAACATAATTGCGTATGAGCAAGATAACTCATCCTCTTCAGTTTTATTTGTGTAAAAGTGCAAGTCTAGGCTTTTTCACATGACTCATCTGCCGGGTGACTAAGCTTCAAATCGAACCGGTTTGGGCTGTTGTGATTGTTATACTGTTTCTCTTATCAGTAGCTTCGAGTGGAGCGGGTAGGCCCCCATTTAATTCAACACTTGCAGCGAGGCCAACAAGTCGAGTCTTACCAAAAAAGGCGAAAGCACAAGCTAGAAAGCACTCACACACACACACACGCACACATAGGTACAATCAAGCTGCAACGGTACTATGAGTAAGACTATATGGCGGGTGCTCGCATTGTTCAAAAAAAAAAAAATCAAAAAAAAAACAACTCAACTTGAGCGCTGTGTGGCCGCTGCCGGTGTTGACGTCGCTGCCACTGCCTGTGTTGAGTTGCCAGCTTCGTGTTTTAGCCGAGTTCTCTCAGTAAATTCGAGACGTTCATTGAAGGTGGTTCGGTGGTTTCGACGGTTGTGAATTTTGTTATTTCGCGGTGCAATCAAAAAACATAAAAGAAACTATTGTGATATTTGTATTTGTTAGAGCTTTACTAGCCATTCAAACGGCTTAAACATAAACCCGTTTATTAATATACAAAATAATAAAAAAAGAAAAAGCATTTAGCTGAAAAAATTACACAAACCAAGGCTTCTCGAAATGGCCAATCGAAATATCAGCGGCAGTTCACCGCTGATAACAGCGCTTTCCAAGCAACTATTGCTTTTGCCCCTGGGCCTGCTGGCCATATTTTATCTACTGGACACTGCTGCTGCCTACAATCTGTCCCCCAAGCCCAATAAAGTGATCAATGATCCTCAATTTGAGACCGCAATGCCAAAAGTGCGTGCGTCATATTTCGGTTACAGCATCAGTTTGAGACCGAATGGGTAAGTCGTGGTCGCCGCTGGCGCTGCCACCGTCGCCGGCGGCGCTGTTGAGTGAGCTGAAGCTTGAGGCGTCTCCCAATGCCTCCGTTAAAGTAAACAGGTTGTCTTTTTGTTGGAGTTGTTTTTGTTGCTTCCGAAGTTGCCTGGCATGAATCACAGACGTTTAATGTTACGGATAAACGGAACGAAATAAATATGAAAACTGTTAACACTTTTTTTTTTAATTTTTGGTTCTTTTTATTAGGAGAGAACATGATGAAGTCATATTTATTGGTTTGTGATTCTTTAAGGAATTTTTTTTTTTGATTTTTTTCGCACTCGAAAATATGCAAATTTCCAAGTGAAACGTGCTGTCACTTTTTTTCATTGTCTTGCAATTTGGTATATAAATTTTGAAGTTATTTGTATTTGCTGAAATTATTTAACACACCTGAAAAATATGACTTCATGTATTTGTTAGCCATTTTAAAAATATATATACACATTTATTTATTTTTATCAGTTGCCTTTTGCTGACTTTATCGTTAATGTTGCCGTCACCTTCGTTTTAGACAATTCTTTTTTTTTTTTTTTTTTGTTTGATAAGATTACGCGTTTGCAATTTGTTTTTGTGTTTGTCGGGGGACTAGTGAATAATCAAACCGAATCGTATAGATGATTGCCTCGTTTCCACCCTTTTCAAGTTGCTGAACAATGAAATATGTTTATGAAAACTTAAGACACTTGACAAGCTGAATGAAAGAAATGCAAGTGACCATTTCAGATTAGTCCAAAAAATTTTATTTCTTAGATATGAATTTATAAAAACAAAGTACTACCTCTTATCTAGACTAAAGTAACCCGATAAAGCTTTGAGTTCTGCGAATTGAAAAGCAGTCAACCAGAGCCAAATTGGCACTTACTCAATAAAAAGTGCTAAGAATTTTCAGTGAGGCATCACGAATTGATTGCAAAGCTTTTCTTAGTAATTGAATAAATTCAGTTGGGTTCAAGTCGGTGTGACGTTTTTAGCTTCACCTTTCTCATACTCCATCCTGTAGTTATACAAATTTATTTATTTTATTTTCCATCTCTCTCTCTCTCTTACAGTATCATAGTGGCTGCTCCTGTGGCGCAGTCTACATTGGAATCGCAGCGGAACATCAACGAGACGGGAGCTATTTATAAATGCTCCCTGAGCAATACCACCTGTTATCCTTATGTCTTCGATCGTCATGGGAATCGAAATTTCGAAAACAGCGAATACACTTATGATTCGGAGAAACGTGATCACCAGTGGTTGGGTGGCTCCATGGATGGCGGCACTCGGGATACAGATAAGCTGCTTGTTTGTGCCCCCCGCTTCATAGCACCCACAGCCAAGGACTATCATCTACATGGCATTTGTTATTGGGTGGCAAACACCTTGGGCGATACTCCAGAAAATGTGACTAAGATTTCACCGCTGCGCCTGAAGATCGAGCAGGTGAAGGAGGAGATGGTGAATGGTTCCGATCATCGGTATTATAATTATATCTATGCCGAGGAGGGACTCAGTGCCCATGTTTCGGACAATAATGAAGAGTTTCTTATTGGTGCTCCCGGCATAAACACCTGGAAAGGCTCGGTCATACGGTATCACAAGGTGATCCTTGTGGACGATCCCCTAACCAGCCGACGTGACTTGAGCAGCCAAGTCCGAAAGAATCGCCAGACTCGTGACACAGACTCATCTGAGGTGTCCTATAAGACCGATATTCCCAATCCTGCTGCCTGGGGCCAACCAGATGATTCATACTTTGGTTATTCAGTGGGCTCGGGTTACTTTGACAGCACTAATCTGCAGCGGCTCTTGTACGTAGCCACGGCACCCCAGGCCAATCAACAATCCGGAGAAGGCTACATTTTCGATATACGCTCCAAGACCATCGACAAGTATCGTGTCTTCCGAGGCAGCCAGTTCGGCGAATACTTTGGCTACGACGTGGTGGCTGAAGATATCAATGGTGACAATCTGACCGATGTCATCATCTCGGCCCCTCAATATGCCTTCGAGGATTCCCACGATAACGGAGCCATCTATGTTTTCATCAACAAGGGTCAGGTGAGTAAGCTAAAATCAATAAATTGAATCATTTAATAACCCAGTGACTAACTTCTTTGGCAGTTCAATTTTGACACTCAATTAGTGAAGTCACCTATAAGCACAAAGGCACGTTTTGGCACCACCCTAAACAGACTGGGCGACATTAATCATGACGGCTACAATGGTGTGTAGATCTTAAGTGAATCGCCTCTCTAGACTTGGGAATTTAATAATCTTGTCTACTCGCATTCCAGATATTGCTGTCGGCGCTCCCTTTGCCGGCAATGGCACTGTTTTTATTTACCTGGGCAGTGCTCAGGGCTTGCGCGAACAGCCCAGTCAGCGACTTGATTCACCCCAGTCGACAGTTTCCAAGTATGGCGAACACATGTTCGGCCATGGCCTGTCCCGCGGCTCGGATATCGATGGCAACGGGTTCAATGACCTTGCCATTGGAGCGCCTAATGCAGAGGTCGTTTATCTCTACCGATCCTATCCAGTGGCAAAAATTTTGGCCAGCGTTGTACCCTCCACTCGGGAGCTTAAGGCAGACCAGAAAAAATTCACTGTCACTGTCCACTACAGCCTATCCACAACGGCCACCACAGAGTCGGCCAAGCAGCAGGAATTGTCGCTGCGCTTAGTGGCAGATCCCCAGGTGAAGCGGGTCAAGTTCGCTGAGACCCAAACCAACGAAATCTTCTTTGTTGTGAACGCCACTCAGAATGATAGGCAGCGTGTCTTTGAATGCGAAGTGCGCTACAGTGCCCAGGACATCTTCAAGCCGATCGATATTGAGCTGCACTACAAATTGGTCAAGCCTGTACCTTACTCAGAAGGTAATAGAAATCATAATTTCCAAATTATTTACAATAATTTTAAAATTTTGTTGTTCTTCTAATCCTTAGAGTTTTGCGAGTCCTGTGTGGCTGTGGATCCGGCCGATCCCAAGGTTGTCAATCAAAAAATCATCTTCAACACAGGCTGTGCCACGGATATTTGCATCGCTGACCTGCAGTTGGTCAGCAAGAATGTCAAGTAAGTCCAAGCCAGCAGACAATCAATCTTCTAAATTATCTAATCTTACTCCCCCTCTTTCCTTATTTCGTAGTGATATGTACACTCTGGGTAGCAGCAATGTCTTCAGAATGAACTACGAGATTACCAACAATGGGGAGAGTGCTTATTTGCCACAGTTCAATATCACCAGCTCGAAGCGTCTGAGCTTTGCCCAGATACCCTGGAATTGTAAGAGCTCCAATGGGGTTCTGATATGCGATTTGAATAGGGGGCAAGCTTTGAGGAAGGGTGACAAAGACACTATCAGCATTAGTTTCGATGTGAGTAGTTTGAGCGGCAGCGCCATGATTATCACAGCAGAGGTCTTCAGTACTGGGTATGAAAAAAATCCCATGGATAACAAGCAAACCAATGTAATCAGCCTCAAGGAGTACACACAAATCGATGCCACTGGGTAATTATATTTTGATTATTGAATCCAATGTAAAAAATATTTACAAAATAAATGTTCTGAATTTCAGGGGCCAAACGAATCCGCAAATTAACTTGGAGGATTATAAGAACACTGCCGAAATAATCAATAATTATGAGATCAAAAGCAATGGCCCCAGCACAGTGGGGGCTCTGGAGTTGATCTTTCATATACCTGTGGCATTCAAAGTGGCTGGCACAACCAAGACCATACCCATAATAAATTACAGCAATATGTCCATGCAAGCCACCTATGATGCCCAATTGGTGGGCATCGAACTTCTCGACGAGAAGAATACGATCATTCTCTTAAATACGTTTGAGATATCCACAAGTTCCAATGGACAGAGCACAAAGAACACGGTAATTGGCCAGAACGGAGCAGGCTATGACATCAGCAAGAGTGGCCATATGCATGAGACCTGGACTGTTGTGAATGCAGATGACGTGGCCACGGCTTCCATGGCGCGGAAAAAGCGCGATCTTAGGGCTCTGACTGCCAACCGGGAGCAATACGCCCGTATAACAAACATGAAGGCCCATGAACTGCTCAGTGAAGAGTTCAAGGGCAAATTACCCGTGAATCGCACAATAGTTTTCAACTGTCGCGACCCTGAGATGACCGTCTGTCACCGAGCCAAGATGCGTGTATACAATTTCAAGCCAGAGAAGCCGATCATCATGAACATGCGCTTCAGTGTCGATCTAAATGAAATCAATGAGATTCTCATTGAACCCTGGGAATTCTTTGTGGTACTGATTGACTTGCAGGTCAAGAAAGACGGCGATAAGTCGGGCACTTCTCTGTCGGTCACACGAAAAATCGAACCGAATGTCATATCCAAACATCAAATAGCTAGCTCACCATTCTGGATTTGGATTGTGGCCATTTTGTGTGGTATCTTATTGCTTGCCGTGCTCAGCTATATCATGTACAAGGTAAGCTTTTATTGGCGTAGTCTTTCCTTGCTTTTATTCACCTTGCAATTTCATTGGCAGATGGGCTTCTTCAATCGTACTAAGAAGGAGGAACTGAACAGATTGGTCCAACAAAACCCAGTGGAACCCGAGGCTGAAAACCTCAGAAACAACGAAAACAACTAAGCTCAACTATGTGATTCCAAAGCATTTTAGTCTAGGCCAAACAAACACGCATCACATTCTAAATGTTGTACAGTCAATTATTTTGTAATTTATGGCTGCAGACTCGCTATACCAAATTCTAAGGATTTCAAAATGTGTTCCAAGCATTTAAAAAAAAAAAAATGAATTAACCAACGAAACTTAAATACGAGCACAAATAGGAAATTACCAGAGCATTTTCATACGCAACTATTTAATATGTTTTTATTTTTTTAATTGGTAATTAGATTTTATTTATGTAAAGTGCTCAAGGAAAAATATTTAATATTTTTTGTTAATGAGAGCCTCATTGCCATTGTAAATATAAAGTTTTATTTATAAAGTTTAATTGTACTGTTTTTTTATGCATAATTTTAAGCAATAAAAAGAAAGACTTTCTGAAATTGTGAGAGAGAACTTTGTAGCCGAACGCAAGAGTTGTATAATTGAGAGAAGTAGTATACGGAATATGTAAAGAGTATTAAATAAAATATTTTTGTTTTAAATATAAATTTGGGGATTTTATCTTTTCAAACTTTACACAATTTAGGGAACTCTGAATTGTCCTCTGTTTGAAAGCCTTTCAAAAAAAAAAAATTTTTACCCAAACAAAGTGGATTTTGAGTTTGAGTTTCGAGATCCAAACCAATCAAAATGAAACACATCAATTCTTTTCAATTTCTAAACTTATACATAATTTTATTTTTTTATTTACAATTTCAAATTCTAGATCTGCAGGTGAAGAACGAAACAATTTGTAAATACTTTTTTTTCTCTTTAAATATTTAAAATATTTTGCTTTCCAAAAATTATTATATTTATTTAGAGGACTATGAGTAATGAGAAAAATAAAAATTAAAAGAAAAAAATAGTTGCTTATAAATTTTAATTAAAACTTGTTATATACAAATACAGTTCAACAGATTTGGTAAAATAAATCAGCTAGCTACTTTCTAATTTTATAATTTCTTACTAAAGTTAAGTTACACAGACAAAAGTTTTGAAGAGTTTTAAGCACACAAAGTTTAGATATTTATCTTAAAGATTTATTTGTTTACCGAGGTATACCATATCATTTTGTTCTATTTGGATTAATTGTAGAATTTAGTTTTGCTCTTAATTAAGTACACAGTTACAAGTGTGGCAAGTTTAATTGTTTTGATTAGAGAATTTTTTTTTTTTTTTGTATGTTTTTTGGTTAAAAGATTTTATGTTGACTTAGTTAAGAGATATGTGAAATTGCAGAATTGTGAGTTGATTTTTACGATCGATTTTCCACTTTTTTTTTGGAAATATGTATTCTTTATAATTCTATTCTTAATCTGGTAAAGTAAACACATTTCAACAGCTTGGCTTATATCTATTTGTATTTTGGATTATGAAATTCTAGCTTAAAGTTTGATGTGCTGATATCTGAAATTCTCATTGTAAATATGTATATTTTATATATATTTTTATAGGTCGATATTTTAAAGAGAAATGCATAAGTTTATTGGTTTTTAATTTTAATTTTTTTTTTTTTTATCATAATTATAATAACAACAAACTATGATTTGTAAATAAATACATCTATAAAAATACAGAGAATTTGTTTTTGTTTTTATTTTTTTACTATATTTTTTTGTTTTGTATTGTCGAAATCATTTAATATGCTAAAAATATGTACTCCCATTTGTGGGGCTGTGAATATAAATTTGTGTGAGTGTGTTTGATATGCCAACCAAAGTGGTATCTGCAAAATTACTTATTGGTTAATGAAAAATTGTTTTCATCAAGGTACTTACTATCATTTAAAATTAGAACTTGATTTCATACTTATTTAGTTTACATTTAACCAGTGAGCCTTTGGCTAGTAACGCTTTTGAGCATAAGGTGGACAATTAACGAATAACAGTAACTTGGTGACTGACGAAAATGCTAATGTTTTCAACGACGGAAAATGAAAAGAGTATTGAGCTCTTCTACTAACACATGGTTTCATTATAGGGTGGATCCTTTTCAGAGTCAGTGCTGCTCTTAATGTTTGACGATAATTTGGCGATTTCATCTTGAACCAAATGGGTGCTTATCTGGGGTATGGCCAGGGTAGATGCTGAGGCTGAGGCCGAGCCGGAGGCTTCACCGTCTCGTGACTCCTCAGTGCTGGAACTGCTCTCCTTCAGCACATTCATACCCAGTTTGCTTGTGTAGGGTGGCTTGAGCGCGGAAATCAGTTTGGCGCCAACCGGAGTAGGCAAAGCAGCGGCGCTGCCAGACTCGGTTGCTGCTGATTCAGCTGGCGTTGTCTGCGCCAGCGGCTTGCCTTGGTCCATGCTAAACTGTTTCTTAAACTGCAGGGGTCGCATTGGCAGTGCTGGCGGTGCCTGCGTCGTTACTGGCGGCGCTGCACTCAAGTCCAATGAACTGGAGCTATCGTCGCGCAGTCGTCTGCCATCAACGGCACCGACAGACGCTGTGCGCTTGGGCTGGTAACGCGCCGTGGCACCGGCGCCAGCACCGCCCACGCTCACACTGATGCCGGTGGCCGAATGGCTATCACCAGCATCCAGGGAGGGTTCGGCTGTGAGGGAGGGGGTGTCAACATTGTAGGAGCCAGTCAGCGAGGTGTTTGTCTCATTGGAGCTCTGTTTGATAAACCGATAGGGATGGGCTGAGTAATCAGTGTCTGTGCTCGAATTCTTCTGCAGACTCTCGCTAGACTTTTTAAACAGGCGTCCAGTGCTTTCGTAGGGGGCATTGAGGAAGTCGCTTGTGGCCCGCGTGGGTACTACTGGCGACTGATAGGATTGCTGTTCCATTGAAGAGTTGCGCTGCCAGGGACGTTCGTTCTTCAGCTGAAAGCCTCCGGCACCGGTGGCCACCAGGGCACTGCTGCTGCCGGCGCCTGTGCTGGTGTCGCTGCTATCGCCGCCAATAGCTCCACCTTCAGCTGATGGCTTTGAAGGGGACAACTCAATGGCTGTTTCGCGACGCAAGGGATAACGGTGACTGTAGTCCACAGAAACCGAAATCTGAAATAGCAGAGAAATTCAATTTAGACCACCTCGTTTTGAGTTATCCATTAAAAGCAATCTCACCTCATAAGCCTGGGCACTGGCATCGATGGAGCCGCGAGCCTCAAAGAGACCCTCCAGAATTCTATAGTCATTCTCTTCGCACTCTTTCAGATGTTGCTTCTCCAGCAGGGCAGCAGCTTCAGCCCTGGACATTTCGGTCTTCGGACGGTCCAAAGAGGCTGTGAATGAGATTACCCATGAATTATCTAAATTCGAGTAGATCATTATTTATTTATTTATTTTTTTTTTTATTAAGTTAAAAGCTCAGGCTTTGAAGCAAGCTTTGAATACAGCTCTGTGATCTGGTAGTCTAAGCTGGGGGCGGGGAGTAGTAGGGAATTTTGTTGATATACGGCATATGCAGGCCTGGTTAGCAATTTACATGTGGACTCTTAATCGATATAATAATTTTTAAAGTGGTTTTGATCTGAGTTTATTTTGAATTTCATTTGTGGAAGAAAGGAGGAGTTTGCTTGGTGGTGTGGATGTACGCTGGTGCTGTCAACAACTAGGCGAACCCATCTGGCTACCCGTACGGCTACGGTACAATTAACTTACCCTTATTGCTTGGCAACGAGACCGTCGGCGAGGCAATCATATGGCAAACGTTCTCCAATTCGTCCGTTATCGATGTGTATTCACTGTGCATCTTCAGCAAAATATTTCTGGAGGGTTTCGCATGCAAAACTGATTTACCTAAATATTCGAACGGGGTTAGGTTGAGAATGCGTCAGAGAGAAAGAGAGAGTGGAAAAAAACAGAGAGGGTGCAAATGAGCGCGCCGCGTCAGAAGGTCAACAAGTAACAGAAAATGAGGTTATGTTGAATAATGAACACAAATGTGATGCTGGATGCTGGATGTTGTCGTTGTTGTTGTTGTTGTTGTTAGTGTACACGAAAACAACATTACATTTATAATGGTTTCAGACGTTTTGATGAATTTAGTGGCCAATTTCATAGGATTTGGTTTGAATGGAAGTAAGGAGTTAGTCACGTTCTTTGCCCAGAATCAAAAGATTTTGAACGGATTCAGGAAGTTGACTAAGTGGAGAGACAAGTCTTTGTGTGTGTGTGTGCGTGTGTGTGTGTTTGTGTGTGTAGGTGTAGGATAAAGTCTTGACATATTTGGGTTGTGGATTCACATATTTACATACCCGTTGGAACGTTTGGCGTATCCTTGTCACTGTCCGGCTCCGAGTGGGTAAGGCTCATCTGACGGCGTGAAAGTGTCAATTGGTTGAGACTTATATGCGAACGATGTAATTCCGCTGCGGCCACTGAGCACGTCTCCGAATTCCGTCGACACAAGGAGACAGTTCGCTGTCTCATGGCACGATGTCGGGCAGCTGCACATATCAAGGATATGAAATGTTTTACTGAGTCACCAGGAGTCAGTTTAATAAATTTATAATTACCCTCAAAATTAATATCTGGTGCAGCATCATCGGAGTTCTCGCCACCCACCAAGGTCTGATCGTCATCATTGGTGCCCAGTGGCGTTAGAGTATCCTTGCTCTCCGTACTGGCCCCCGTATCCTGGCGTACCGTAACATATGGCGTACGCTTGACAGTCTCACAGGTCGAAGGACGCTGGGATAGTGGCAAATAGATATCCGAATCTGTCTCAGACTGCATGGAAGCCTTCCGCACCACCTGCTCGTTAAGCGCTTCACGTGACTTGACCACCTCATCGGGCTCCTCAGGCACCGGCACCACCTCAAAATGGGTGCCCTCATCAAAAATATACGCATCGGGACGCACCTCAGTGAGGGAGCGATTAAAGCGTCGTCGGTTGTTTACCTACGGGTGTGTGCGGCAAATCAATTTGTCAGTGGCTCTGCGGGTAAGCTCTGTATATAATTAAACGCACCTGCAGAGAATTTAAATTGAGGCTGGCACCGAGACCCAGACCACCGAGCCCCCCGCCTGCCCCACCGCCAGTTCCTCCACTGGGAGCTGTGCCACCGCTGCCACTGCCAGCCTCATTGTCGGACATTGAAATTGTACGCATTCGATGCATTTCCCCAGGAATGTTCATCACCGAGGAGCGCAGCTCGTCCGTGCCGGCCGTGTGTGTGGACATAAAACGATGTATAACCGCCAGATGCGACAGTATCTGCTCCGATGACTCCTCCATTTTGCGCAAACGAAATTCAATATTCTGCAAACAATATACAAAAGACAAAAATGACAAAAACCAGAACAAGTAAAAGCAAAACAAAAAAAATAAAAAAAATAAGAATCTGAGTATTTGCAAAACTTTTCGCAGCTCGACAAATGCAGCTGCTGGCACACCGAATGAAATGCATTCTGCATACGAATAAACCAACTGAACATGCTTTCGGGAAAGCACAGTGTTTCGAAAACCCATAAAACGTATCCTTAAAAGTCCGAGATAATTTGAAAAAAAAAAGAATCAATTAAATTCTTAAATTTGAAAGG
The DNA here is from genome assembly GCA_037075145.1 of Scaptodrosophila latifasciaeformis. Classification (NCBI taxonomy): domain Eukaryota; kingdom Metazoa; phylum Arthropoda; class Insecta; order Diptera; family Drosophilidae; genus Scaptodrosophila; species Scaptodrosophila latifasciaeformis. Next base: position 585,940 of record JBAMCM010000533.1, read on the forward strand.
CTTTTAATTTCAGATTTTCTCAATTCTTTGAAGCCAAGCAGCAGAGTGAAAGTGTCCTGAAAGGCGAAAAGCTTTTTACTTTTATCATTATTATTTCAATGCCATCAAGACACTGTATGCAAAAGGATGCTTGAATGCAGGCGACAGATTCGATTTTCTTTGGTCCCGACCATGACTATCGTCTTCTAACCATGCGACCCTTTCAGCAAAGCCGCTGTCAATATCCAAATTATACGGTCTGTGGCGGCATGGTATTTGTATGAAACTCAACCGTTTGAAAAATTGAAAAAACTCACACAAAAGTGTAAATCACCAGAAATTTGCATAACAAACTAATCAGACAGACAGAGTACGAGCGAGAGAGAGAGAGAGAGAGAGAGAGAGAGAGGGAATAGAATTGAATTGTTTTGGCTTAACTCACCTGGACAGTGGCTGTCTGGAGGTTCTCCTTCTGATTGATGTCCTCGATTTTCTGAGACATGGTCTCGACCCTTTCCGTTGTGTTTTTGACACGCTCATCGGTTGATTGGTTCAAGAAGATTTCCTGCTCATGGAAGAAGCCCTCGACGCACTCCTCCTCGAAATCGTACAGCCTTTCCAGATCATCCTTTTCCAGGAAAAGCTTGAGACCGTTGTCCCGTTGCACCTCCAATCCTATGTTTGACAGTCGTTTAAAAGTAGAAAGCATAAGCCATGTGAATTTCCAAAATATCATTTGGGTTACCAACAAAGAGCACAAGATGTGCACAAAATTTCAAGCCGAATTGTTCAAAAGATTCGAATTGAAATATATTCGGACAGTCCGATTGCATAAGGGATTCAATTTAAATTTGTTTTTTTTTTTTTTTTTTTTATTGTGTTTGTGCACATCAAGTGATGTCGAATATACGCAAAAAAAAAAAATACAAGCCAATCAATGAAGTTAAAGGGGAGTTAAGAGAAAAATTAAAAAGGACATCACAATGGGTTGGAAAAAAATGAAGAGGGCACAAGGAAAATTCAATTGAGAACAGTTGAATAAAAGTTTCCAACATAAAAGAAGACATTTTTATATAATCAAATTTATGTTTTTTTTTTCCATTAGAGTACAATAGATTTTGTTTTTTTTTTTTCAAGGATTACACAATATTTTTTTTTTTTTTTTTTTTTGAGATATTCATAATTTTTTTTCATTGTACACAAGAAAACACAATTAAGCGTTTTTATGTGAATATTTTGATGCAGTTGGGGCAGGCAAGTAAAAGAAAAAAATTCATATTTGTACATTATTTGCTGTTAGTTTAATGGATCGTTCAGATTAACTCACAGGGAACAAAGCTAAACTTTCTCATTCCGGGCTCACCTTTCGCTTTGCGTACGCAATATTTGAGCAGCGAATAGAAATGGCAAAAGGCAATGAAGGGTGGCGGCAATACTGGCTTCTGTTGATACTCCATGACCACGGTGAATCGCTGGAACATCCACACCTAGAACAGGTGGCAAAACCACAGGGTTTAATCGGATTTACCCGATGGGAGAAATAAGGCAAGCTAATTGTTTTCCAGCCACTCACTCACCTGATGGGAAACCGAGTTGACTTCATTGAATATGTTATTGAACACTGCTATGAGCAGGTTAATTAACAAAATATTGGCAATCAGCAAATACATGGACATCGTTATCGGCGTAACCCAATGACCTGAAATTTCATTGCAAACAGATGAAAATTAGTTTGAGCTTGTCAGTGCCTAATGGTAAGTCATTTATAAGTGCACGAAAAGTTTTGGCCATATTTTCACGGTGACTAAAATCAAAGCTCCAAATCACTGTGATTTTGGCCAAATATCAAGATTTTTCTCAGACCCTGAAAATCTGGTTTCCATCATCGAGCTCATCTTTGACTCAACTCACCTGTGACACAGGCCGGCTGACGGGGATCCTCGCCACAGGGGGGGTCGATATCATCGGCAAAGACCTCACCGTACAACATGAAATAGGGTTGATAGGTCACCTGTGCAACGATAAATTTAAATGACCATTAAAAGAAAGAACAAAACAAGGTGAATATAAACCATACACAAAACACCATACGATATATATATATTTTTTTTAGGGATACAGGGCTGCATAGTAAGTAAATAACATTTATGTAGGTTGTACACATCAAGAGAGACAGAGAGAGAGAGAGAGAGAGAGAGTGAGAGTTTTGGGGCCAACATCAGTCACATAGACAAGACACCTATGTTTGTGTAATGAATCAAGGTGAGTGTGTGTGTGTCTGTGTGTGTGGAAGGTGGATATCTTTTTGTTTTTGCTTTTTTCTTCGTCGATAGTTTGCTGATGACTTTGCGAATGTATCTGAAATTGAACTTAATGAGTTGGCTAGTGGATAGTTAATACCTATTTGCTTTCAATATTGCAGCCAGCAGGCTATCTATCAAATTGGCTCATTAAAAAACATCTCACCTAAAAATTGATAGCATTTTAGTAAAATGATTTTTATGCAGACCATTTGAAAAATGGATATGGTTAAAATATTTTTAATTTATAATCGGACAGAAACATTTAAGAAGCATTTTCTTTAATTTCCCAGCTTATTTTTTTGTGAAAATCTTTATAAAGGGAGGAATATATACCCTTTAGGTCAGCTGGCTGATTTATGCGTTTGATGTTCAATGAAATTTGTTTGATATGCAAAAACTGCAGGCAAGTCGGAGAGAATTTTATTGTGTAAACACCCAAAGCATTTTTCATGCAAACCAAGAACGAACAAAAAAAAAAAAACTCAATCTTTGCAAAAGAAAAAGTCGAAAAAGAAAGAAGAAGAAGAATATTTGCTAAAAACAAAAAAGGAGAAAACAAGGAACTCATAAATATTCATAATGAGCAACAGAGTACACACATTTACTTTTGTTTTCCTTTAAATGTCAGTGAGTAACGAAGTTTATTTATTTTTTTTTTTTTTTTTTTATGTTACTTGGATTTTCTAACAATTTTGCATGCAAAGACTACACCAACAAGTCCAGGACATTTTCAGGGTCCATTTAAAAAGGCAAAAACAATAAAAAAAGAGCGAATAAAAAATTCAATAGGAAAGGGTAAATTCAGTTCCGAAAAAAGAACAAAAAAAAAGTATTTTTAGCTTATCAAAGCTGACACTATCAAAGGGCAGAGACGCAGGCAGAAGAAGAAGAAGTTTGAGGGGGGAAAAACGAGGAGTAGAGTTAGAGAACAACAGAATTTGCCTGGGATAGTCCAGAGCGAATTGAATCAGAGAATAAAAAGAAAGAGTTTTTTTCGGGGGGGTACATGAGCAGGCTGACTCAAAAATTATGTTAAAAATGAATAAGCAAAACTATTTATTTCGATTAAATAAAATAAATTATAAGCACAACAACAACAACTATAGACAGCATTAGTTTCCATTATATTTGCATAGGCATATATATAGAATAAAGTAAATATTCAGGTTCAATCGGGCACTCTAGATTCGGCTAGATTCGTTCTACTTGTTGTCTAATATAGCAAACCAATTTCTGTTCTTTTCTGAATGGTAGTTTTAATTTTAGTGTAGATACATTTGTTAGATTCCCGCTCAACAAATTGTAAAGCTCTGAGGATTCGACTTTGGGTGCCAATACATTTGGTGTGGCTGTTGTTGTTGTTGTTGTTGATGATGAAGATGGTGGATTTGGAGTAATTGTTGACGCTGTTGGTGTGGCAGCTGTGCTTGCTGTTGTTGTTGTGGCCGGTGTTGTCCCTGCTGTGGGATATCCACGATGATAACCAGCAAAACCGCTGGTCCCGAAGCCAGCGCCACGTGTGTTGTGTGAGCGAGTATTATGGCCCAGGGCACCCAAAAATCCAGGTGCCACAATTGACCCAGCAATAACCTACCATTTCATTCATTGTATTTTTAAAAGGATTTTGTTTTTGGTAATTTTTTTTTTTTTAGAATAATTGTTTAAATGAGTGTGCAGTTTAGTCACCAAGAAGTTGAAGTGAATTTTGATTTTTAAATGTTTTAATATTTTTTTTTTTTTGTTTTTGACAGTACGAAAAAAGAAAGAAGAATACAAGATATACAATAAAAGTGAGCTGTGATTATCATTAAAATTTGGAATTTTACTAAATGTTTAGCTAATACTTTCTAGTACCAAATAGAGTCTACTTAGCTTAAAGATATAAAAACAGTATCGGCTTTTGTCTTAACCACTACCACTTTCGAAGGATTAAAGTAAAAAAAAATTACTATTTTTTAAGTTAAGTAAATGCATGTACTCCATTTTAAAATTTCATTTTCTTTATATTTTCGCCACTCGCACAATCAGACACACTCAGGAAAATTCCTCTTCAAAATTACAACAAAAAGAAAGTACAACAGTCTTTGGACTTTTTTAATGAACAATAAAATAGTGAAAATTATTGGGGAACTTCTACTTAGAGCCCAGCAGTATTCAGAAGGCACACACAATCACACACACAAGAAAATCGGAAGAGAACAAGAACAAAGTTATAGAATATCCAAATTCGAGAACTTACCTCGCGTATTAAGCGCCAAGTGGGTTCATTATTCGGATAGAGTATGGCCTGTCGGCTAACACCGAAACTCATCAGGACCACACCCAAGAGCACAACGAAATATATCATATTCTTCACCATTTTACCCATCATTGTGACCAGAGGACCTTTTTAAATAATAGGCAACACTTAATTTCATCATTTAATCAGTGGGGATTTTCTTTGTAAACTTACCCAAATATTTATTCACACCAAGAATATTTAATATACGTAGATACCAGTAGATGCTGTCCACACAATAGATAACCCGACCAATATCCATTGTGTTGGGTCGGAAACGGAATGCCAGGCCAATCAGAAAAAGTATGATTGCCGCTCCATCACATGGATTCCACATATTCCAGGCCCAGACCGAGAATTTATGCCTGCATATTGATGAATCACAAGGTCGCCGCAACCGCAGTCCCAGCCAGAAGAATCAAAAAAGAATTTTCGCATTAATGAAGGGTGCGTAGAAATAAGCGCAAAAATCGAGAGCAGTAAATCAAGTGTGAAAATTTTAAGAGGGTTCTCTCGCTTTGCACTTCATGGTGCTGAGAGGCCGAATGTAATGAAAATGCACAAGGGCGTGAAATATGCCCCGGACCATCCAACCAACGACTGCGAAACCCATTGATAACCATTTAATGTAATTAAATCGCTTGGGGCCAGCTAAACTGACCACCGCAGCGTTCCACTCGAAAAAGGTTGGCTTGTATACTTACGTAATGGCTACCGGTTCGGAGGAAATAATTTCACGAACTTTCTCGAAACCCAAAGTGGTGATATAGGCAATCGAGTACCATTCCTGCCAGCGCGGCATTGGACCCATTTTCACGAGCACCGTAAACGAGAACATCATCAGAAAAAACATGTAGGCAATCTGCACAGACAAAATTAAGCACATTGGCATTATCTATATAAATAGTATGAGTATATATAGTAAATGTTTATCTAATGCTAGAAATACAATTAGGGTAGTTTCGAATGGGTTTTACTAAAATAAGAGTTTGCTAAAAACTTTCAGAAATTAAGCTGATTGATTAAATTCCTAGTGGATTCAAGCCGAACATGAAAATGCTGGAATAATTTGATTGAGTCAAATCATTAGTTAGATAAATGAATTAAATTACAACAAACACGGTTTTTAAACATATCCGAGCTTAGGGATATTATCAGGGATAAATCGATTGAAATTAAATGTTCAAATAATCATAGGATCAAAGTCAAAGGACCAAGTGAAATTGAGCTGAGTTTTTCAAAGCAAATTCCAAAAGGTCAGCACTCCTTTTCATAATAGAAAATTAAACTAACCCGAAATAGGCAGCTGTCAAATTCTAGTTTACCTTTTCAATGTGTATTATTTTTTTTTTTCTTTTTTTTTTTGTATGTGGATTTATTTGCGGAAATTAAACACTTGCTGGCAATTTCCGTTGACTTACCGAATCGGCCCAGAATTTGGTAATGGGGGCTGTGTAAAACTCGTAAAATTTCTTTTTTAATCGCAAGGGTTGATGCTGTTTCACTTCACTGAATTCGGCTAGAAATTCGCGAAATTGTGATGGCTCGGAATCGGTAAGGGAAACCTGTATCACAAAAAAAAAAAAAAAAACAAAAACAGAGAAAATGAACCAAGAAGAGAAAATCAAAAAAATTTAATTAATAAAAATCCTTTTCAGTATGCTTCGAAAAATTCATATGTACAGATGCAATTAAATTATGTGCAATGAAAAAGCGAGCCATTACAAATTGGTTGTCAATCTCGTAGAGCACGCAAAAGTGAAGTAAATATTAAGTATACGCCAAGTGGCACTAAGAGTATATTGAATTATTCATTTACTACTACATATCTGAGCGTGTGTGTGTGCGTGTGTGTATGTGTGTGTGCGTGTGCGTAAGTTAAAGGGAAAATATGTATTGAGTAGGCTTATTTTTAAGCAAGTCACTGTTCCAAACCAAAAAGCAGACATGCAGTTAAAAACAAAAAAAAAAAAATTAAATTAATTTACAAAAATTGAAGGCAGTAAAATCTTTAAGCCAACTGGAAGGTTTTCAGCTAAGTGAAGCAAGCTAAAAGGAAAATAGTAAATGCCAAAATGTTTATCGTTTTCGAGTGAAAAAGCCAAGTGACCAAATTCTAAGGAAGACTAAATTTAGTGATTTTTATTTTTTATTTACACTTGATTAATGTTTTCTATGTTTTGATTTATTTGTACATCTAATTAGTTAATTGTTCTCTTTAGGCGTATATATAGTTTCAAGTGATTTAAAAAAGATTCATTAGAGAAAAGTGGCTAAATTGTGGGGAACTAACTTTGGAGGGGGGTTCTTCCGCTCCAGCTGTGAGATTAACCTGTAAATTGATTATTGATCGATTGATATAATACGAGAAACCATTTGGAGGGGAATTAACAAAAGTAAAGAAATTATAAGCTAAGTTTAATACAATTTACTAAAATGATGACTTTATCTTTTTTTTTCTTATATCGAGTTAAATGCCAATCCAATAAATGAATTTGTCATATGTCAATATTTTTTTTCATATGAATCTGATATCATTTTAATCAAATGAAAGAAGGTAAACGATGCTGCAACAAATTTATGTGTTTTTTTTCTAGAGTGACTGGATGTTTTTTTTTTTTGTACTACGGGGCGTATGCGTAACGGCTTATGTTTCTATTCTAATATGTTTTCTAGTTTAGCAAATTATGATTTTGTTTTTGTTTTTGTGCTTTTTACCGTCAAATCGGAAATCAATTGAATGTATTTGAAATTTGTGGGTGTTACAAAATTAATTGAATTTTCGGTTGCAATTTATTTTCTTTTTTTTTACGCATTCAGATTTGTGTATGTGTGTGTGTTTGTTTGTGTAAGTTTGTGTGTGAGAATGAAATAATCAAATGCTTTGTCTTAATTGTGAATTTTATTTCTTTTTTTTTTTTTTTTTGTGAATTTACTCACTTTGCCATTTTCGTGTACTTTTGTGTCGCGCACTGAATAAGAATCCGCCAATAGAGCCTGCAACGGTTTATGCACATATTTCGTATTTATTGTCTTTTTTTTAACAAAAATCTCTTTTTTTAATAATTATTTTTTAAATATTTTTGATTTTTCTTAAAAGACAAAGTGCCTATGAATTATACAAAGATAGTAGATAAATTTTGTTTATATAAATTACTTTTTTTTCCACTCAGATTGGATATGACAGCCACTATGAATATATTTAGTGTTTATGAATAAAATCAAATAATTTGAAGTGTTGGATAGCATAAAAAAGTCTGGATAACACATTTTAAAAGAAAAAAAAAAAAGGTGATAATTTAATTTGACTGATGTGTCTTCGTTAGCCCATTTAAAAAATAATGCTCATTAAGACTGGAATAAAATGAGAGTGTTCATAAATTGCTGGTTAACGATAGCTTTACATAATTAATTAATGATTGCCTAACGATTATCGCATTTACTTATATGAAGACCAATTAAAAGCCAACAAAATTCACACTCTAAATAATAAAATAAAGCAATTACTTGGCTTGACAAATGAAAGAAAATTTCGGCAAATCTAAAGGAAAATTCAATTAAGCAAACGCTTATACGGAAAACCATGAAATAATTCAACTATTCTTGAATTAAATGCTTCCTCCTCTCATGCATGTTTGGAGACTCTGGCTAGCTCAATAATTAATTTCTGGGGGTGGGGGAGAATTAAATCTCGGGGTTTTCCTTTGTCTTGTGTGGTTTTGTGTGAATAAATGAAAGATAATATTTACTCAGGTACTTGGATAGCGATTGCTTTTGTGGATGTCCTGCTATTTTCTAATTTAATCATACGACAAATTGTTCAAAAGGATTTTTAAGCTGTGTCTTAATGGAATTTTTCACTCAATTTCTATAACATAAATGATGAAAATCATTGCGCCATGGGTAAAATAATATAATTTTATGATTATACCCTTTAAAATATTTACAATTAAAAGCTTTCACACATAAGCACAAGCACACAGATGCGTCCTTAAATAATAACGGTATTAAAAGCTAATCATAGTGTCGGCACAGTGCTTTTAATTGCGGGCAGTGTTGGGCTAGGATGGCTCGGGTGGGCTAGTCATTTTCACTACAGCGGCTAATAATCGGCAAGGACTTACATTTGTTGAATGCGTTAAACTGTTAAAAGATGGCGAACTCTTTTCAAGTTGTATTAATTTGCACTTTAGTGAGACAACAATAAAATTTAATTAAGGGTTAAAAAAACGATTAAAGACTTCAAAATGAGTAAGCAGAGAGCATGAGACTGAGGCAAGGACAATTTTACAAGAAGGCTTTCTCCTAAGAATAAAATAAGGAACTGCCTGAATATCTCAAGTCATAAAAGACTTAAGCATTTAAAGATCAAATCGAATAAATTAAAACCCACGTAGATAAACTACTTGTTGCTATATTCAGAGAAAGCTTTCAGCTAAAAATAACCTTATAATTTGTCCTATTTTAGCTTGTTTGCTTTCATCGTATACTGGGCAATTAAAAGTCCCAAACAAAAATATATAACTACTAATTCTGCAGTCATATAATTATCGAATAGACACAAATACATCCATGAAATAAGACAACAAAAACAGATTAATAGACACATGAACAGCCTAATTATTTCCTTGAATCCACAAAGTATAACAGACAAGAGACCATTGAACTCAATACGAAAAAAAAACAAAAACTCAATACAAGAAAGTATATATATATTTTATATAAGTACAGTTAAGAACAAATATACAATTTGATCAACTTTATATTGTATAGAAAATCACAATGGAACAGAACGAATACAAAGAAACTGATTACATAGTCAACTAAACATAAAATCGCATCTAGTTTTGAAGTATAGACAACTAAAATACACATATACATATAAGGATATATATATACAAATATGTATATATATATTTAAAAAGAGTATTGTATGCTTTTATATATAAAAGTCGTTAAATAATTCTGTATGCATATGTGATTGTTTGAAGTAGCGAACTAGAAGTAAATACTTATATAGAAGTAGGAAATTGAACCTTTTCAAATTTTACTACCTTGTCGCGATTTTTAGTTCCCGTTCCCATCCTATATCTCAGGGAAATAGATCTTTTGGCTTTTACAAGCGCATTCTAAAACAAATAGATATGATTTATGGTAGTATTCGGTTAGGTTCAAGTAGAGAGCAACAGTGTTATTGAAACAGTTGATAAAAATAAGGGGGACACAAAAAAAAACTGGCTTCGAAAAGAAACTATTGAGCCAGTTGAAACAAAACAAATATCAAACTTGTTAGAAAGAACAAAATTCATAAGAATCAAATAGAGAAAATAAATTCAAATTCAATGTTTAATTCAGTGCAACTACCTCAGCATCAGGCTGTGAACGATCCGAGTCATCATTGTCCAGATTTTGGTTTTCCAAATGCTCTTCTTCGGTTTGTGGCATTTGTTGCAGTTCCTCCTTCGATTTAAAGTCCAATTGCCGAATATAAAGCGGCATAACCAAACCCAAAATAACCTGTCAAAGAAATACGCAGAAAATCGTTAAGACCTGTGTCAACTGTACTTTTTTCTAGTCTGGTCTGGTTTACCTTGAAATTTGTGTTCTTACGTGTACGCAAGCCACCCATCCAGAGATCAGCTAAAATCACTTGACTGCAGGGATGAGCCAAGAGGGCACGATGATTGGCAGCCACGGCCAATGAGAGGCAACTCTGATTCGACCAAGAGTGCAATTCACAGGTGAGCAGGCGTTGAGCCTTCTCAGCATCTTGTCTATAACTGAAATCGAGTAATTTGTTGCCTAAACAGCAAACAAAAAAAAAGACAAAATCATATTAATTTGTCTATCAATTATTGGAATGCAAAAGACACATAAGATTGGTTCATTGAACAGAAAATGTTTGCTAATTAACTACAAAAGACCAATTAATGTTAAAATACAACCCTGGGGTTAAAGCTTTCCAGATAAGGACTAACCAGAATCTAATTCACCTAAGCAAAATTTATGATGAATTTATTAATTGAAACTAAATTAATTAATATTTAAAGCACTATAGAAAAATACTTTCACGCGCTTTACACTCTCAATATAAATAATTAAAATATCTCAACGTTTTATATATTCACATCCTCAGACCTGATAATCCCGATTTATTCAAGTGCATGCGTAATTAAATGGTATGTGCCATCAAATGAATTTATGCGGCACGAAATTAATTAAATCAAAGTCCTTCCTTCCCCACCTGTATAACCGCAATTAAATTCTCCGAAAATACAAATCGAGACCACCAATTGGTGTAGACAGTCAGGCATATAAATATTTGATTTAATCACCAAACTCACCTTTGCTTTCGAACTCTTTGGCATAGGAGCGCAGTTCCTCATAGATTTCGGTATCCAAATCATCTTCAGCAGCCTCATGAGCCATGGCCTTGTAGAGTTTACAGGCAACCAGTGATTTGGCCAAGGCCTCCTCGCCATGCGTCCACATAAGCAGAGCCATCTGTTGGCGTTTCGTGAGCACAGCCCAAATCTGCCCACAAAAATCAGGCAATGCAAATGGCATAAGGAGAAGAAAAAAAAAAAATAAGAAAGGAAACAATCTTCTTTTCTTTGCTCTGTCTCCTCCAAGCAGCTCAGTGAACTCAATGAATTCATTCTCGTTTCGCACGGTGGGTGGTTCCCCAAGTTCCGAACTGGGGACTGAGACAGCGTCTGATATTGAGATTTAGTTTATGACCTACCAGTAGCTCATTGAAGGGGAATTCAAACAGTGCCATTTCCGATGTGAAGGGCAATAGGCCGGTAACTAAACTCAGCGAATTTGCACCCGCATATCGTTGATATTGATACGTTGACGATTTCCGGCAGGCATTTGCATAGCTGTTCATAACCTTGGCGTAGATGGGACGAAACTTGCGACGCGTGTAATAGGATCTGTGTGGGTAAGAAAGACAAAGAAAAAGGAAGACCCAAAAAATCAGAGCATATACATAGTGAAGGTGGTGAATTCTTTTTCTGGCCTAAACCGGCCCAACCCACGCAAAATGTAATAAAATCAAAAAATGGTTTGGGAAAATCCACAAGTGCTTCGCATTCCGTCTAAGTAATTTTATGTATTCACAGGACACACAAACACTCACGCCTACAACGAAATCCAAGACAGTCGCATTTTTATTTATTTTTTTTTTTGGGCTATTGGATTTGATTTCTATTCCTTGAATTGGCATACTCTTTTTCTTTGGCCTCATTCTAGAAGAGTTTGATGGGAACAAGTAGCACAAGATATAAAAATGGAAATTATTTTTTGAATTTAACCTCAAATTATTAGGTATATATTATATTTATTTATTGAAAAATATGAAATACTTTTGACTCAAGCAAAAAGAGAATCCTAGCCTAAAAAGATTCTGCCAACTTTTGGCTGGCATTTCTTTATTTTCTCTATCTTATTAAGTTCTTTTCGAACTTTTCATGCCATTTTCTCGTAGCCTCTATTTTTGGCTTCTGCTTTTATTTACTCAGCATGCGGCTTAAGTGATTTCTATCCCAGCCAAAATCGTAAGTAATTGCGTTTGCATTTCCATTGAATTTTCGGTGAAGTTGTATTTTCTTCTTTGCCAAATCCGTTATTATTCAAGTCCCTAAAATGGTCAGAGCCAATTTTAAGTTCATTGTAAATAACTTGTGTGCTTATTTTTAGCTCTTCGGAAACATTTTCGCACATTTTACGAGTGCACAATTAAATCGCAATACTGAAAGGGTTATAAAAAATAAAACGCTAAGTGGGGAACAACGACAAGCTCATTAAATAATTTATGACTAACGCAAATACAAATAAGCACACTCAAGAGCGCGGAAATAAAACGCTAAAGGGAAATGAAAACCCAACTCCAAATCAATTTCAATTTTACGACTGACAAATCAAAAAAAACTTTAACGATTTTAATTGCACACAAACACTTCAAGTCCGTCAGCCCCGTCCGATTGTCTGCCCTCGTCAAGGTCGCTCCATGATTTTGGGCTAACGGCATTTTAAATGCCTAGACAATAGATTTTTGTCAGCAAACAAAGTCAATCTAACATTAAAGTCAGATTGTCAAAAAGGCCAAATGGCACGACTTTTCGTAGGTATCCTTTTTGAAAATAAACAAGCAATTTCATTTGGGTCTGCCGGGGCCATAGTATGGCCATTTAGATGGCCATTTTTTAGATAGCTGCTGACTTTTGATTAAACCAATGTCCGTCTAACAATGACAACTATTTAAAAGACAAATTCCAGACAGACAGGATAGAGACCGCTCAACTAGTGTGGCAAATTAGTTTGTCTAGTTGAGTCGAAACAACAAAATCATTGAACTATTTTCATTCAAAGACACACTTCAACGACTGCTCGAGGCCAATGGCAAGCTTTCAAACTGAAAATACAAAGCAAAATGCCAATAAAATGGACAGCAAATTAAGTGAAAATAGAAAGAACTCTTTTTTTTTTATTCTAGCTTTAGGTTTAACCTAAAGGATTCTGCTTGGGATACTTTAGTTTAGATTTCTTAACATGCCCTCCAAAATCCTTGAATAAATCGAATCAAATATTTCCTTTAAATTTCCTATAAAATCTTGAGCTCTCAAGAATATCGATATCTTTGAGGCTACAAGATATTTCCATTTCCAGAGCTTAAAATGGCAAGAGAACAGAGCAGAAAAACATAGCCAAACAAAGCAGCCACAAAAACCGCTTTAACTAAATTTAACCACAATATTTTCGCCTCGTTGGCCAAAATTTTAATGCGGCATAATTGCAGCTCCCTTTTTTTGCCACAGCTGCCCTGCCCGTGACGAACTCGTTCAACTTTTGTTAGCTTATTAAATTTTTATAAACAAATTTCGTACCGTGCCTGAGCTCATAAAAGTTAATCCTACAGCAGAACTCAAAAGGCTGCCAAAAAAAAATAAAAGAAAAAAAAAAGAAATTTTCATTTTATGCCTTTCACTTCGGGGGTAAAGTCCTGAAAGCAGAAACCAAAGGCGTTGCAGTGATAAACTAATTTACAAATACTTTGAGGGTCGAACCAAGTTTAACCCTTTATTTTAAGCCAAGTGTGGGCTGGTACAGAATTTAATTATTTTATTGACAATTCCAGTTACTTTATCAATTTCCTTAATAAAGAAAGCACTGGAGTCTCGTATCAAATAAAGTATTGAGTATGAGAATTAATTTTCCAAAAGAAAATGTTTAATAATTTCTTTAGTCTGAGCTTACACTGATCAGAATGAAAATATTTTCAAGAGATCAATTTCTGAGCTAATGCCTGGAGTCTACAATTCAAGATACTTGAGCCCCTTTGGGCTAAGTCCAAAGGATAGCTTGCGCCCGTCTAGCCAGCTAACCAAACCAAAATTGGCAACCATGGCTAAGCTATTTGGTTTCATCTTTCACTTGCCCAGTTGCGTCTCCTGAGGCAAGTCGTTGGTTCTCCTTTCACAGGGTCCTTTAAATTTATTTGTCATTGCTTTACGCATCGTAACGCTTGAATTGACACACAGGCAGTAAAAACTTTGGAAAACTGTTTCCTTAAAAACAAACTCACCGATAGGCACCGCCCATTAGTTTATTGATTACCAGGCCAATGTCGTGAAGCGTGTAAATGTAACCTTTGGGTATATGCGGGCGAACATCGCGCAGAATGTAACTGTAATTGAAAAAGGAAAGTATGTGAAAAATAAAGAAACGAAACGAAATGAAAGAATGTGAAAATAAAAATGAAAATGTGTCAAACATTTACATGGGCAAATCACATTTACCAATTCTCGGAGAAAACAGAGAAAAACATTATCAACTTACCCTAGAGTATTGGCTGGACCATGTTTGGTATTGTAAAGCTCCTCGAGGCGCGGTATTGTTAAAAATTTCTTCATTGAGACGCCATTCTCCAAGAGTAATTTAACAAAATCGATTCTATCATGTTCGAGAGCCTGCATCATCGCCTCATCCAAGGCGCCTGCGGCCATAGCGACACAATTTCACAAATCGTGTAAAATCACACAAAAAAAAAAAATAAGAAAAACCAGAGTGAAGACAACAAGTCGCACACACAGAAAAATATATAAGAAAATTGTGTAAAATTTATGCGAATCTTATTTAAATTTAATACGCTCTCCCCACTACTCTATTAATTTGGCCTCCCCTTCTCACCTCACAGCGGTACTTACCATTCGGCCATTCCTGCCCATAGACAAAGATTTCGCTGCGTGCGATATCCACACGATTCCAAGTCAGGGCAAGACTCAATTGCTCGGGTGGACTGAGATGTTGTGACTTAAAGAGCGCTGTTAAAATGGTCTGATCCAATTCCTGGGCTTCACCCTCGGGTTTCTCTTGTATCCGAAAGACGGTAATCTTCATGAAAAAAAAAAAAAAATAATAATAAGTAAGTAAGTAAGTGAGTCCCATTATTGCCATGTGGTTGAAAATCAATGGGCGAAAAATTGAGGAAAAAAAAAAGAAAAATATATAAAAAATCCAAAATAGCTCAAGGCATTTCAAACCGTATAATTTGTTTGCTTACAACTTGTGGCTTGGGTCGGCCCTTGCTGCTTATTTAAAAACCAATTAAAATCTTAATAACAGGCGCCTTGACGAAATGCCAGGAAAAACATTTCATCCCATAATTCATAGAAAATCTCAAAACAAAATAGCACAAAATAAATTTGTCCTTAGCGATTTTCGTTCGATGAACATTTTCTTTTTCGTTTTTGGTTATTTCGAATTCATTACACGTTCAATTGAATTTTTGTAGACCAATTATTTTGGACTTATTTTATGGCTAACTGAACTCAAACAAGCGCAACTGTAATAATTAAAAATTCAAATTCCCAAATCTGTATTGGCAAGTGAAGGAAAAAGTTTTGGCAACACTTACTCAAAATGTCATAAAAAAACCAATTGAAAAATGCTGAAGAAGGAGTAACTGTTTCTTTAAATTTACTTTATGTTATTTGGATTACTTAAAGCTAAAGGCTATTTATAGTCATTAGGACTTTTAGTTGGAATATAAGAGGGAATTGTTTTTTAAGATTCTAGAAACTTTCCAATTAATCTTAATCATTTGCTAAGCAAAATTATCTCAATCCTCTCAGTTGGAATTATTTAGAGCTACCAGAAAACCATTAACTTTAGTGTTCTCGATAAGCATTCTTTTGCATATTTATGAACCTTTTTCCTTTCTTCAGCTGCTTTCATAAAAATGTACTTTCAATTTGTTTAAACTGCTTAAAGGATAAAATACTTTACAGTCATGTTTTTTTTTTTAAGGAATGAAAAGAATAAAGATTTAACGAAAGCAAAGGGGGTAAAAAAGTATTTTGAAACTTGAAATATGGAACGTAAAGTATTTAAGGTGTACTTATGTTGTTATGACAGCTTTGACCCTTTTCTAGAAAAAGAAAATCTTGCATTTAAAAAGGAAGCTGAAGCCATGCAAGGCACACGGAAAAAAGGTGTACCAAATAGAAATTTAAATGAGAAAGTAGGTGAATTTCTTTCTATGAAGTTTCCACATACTCAACGCTTTTCTATTAGACACGCCTGATAAATTAGCCCAATTGAATTAATCAGTTGATTAAGTTCGAGACTTACCAAGTTCTTATTACGCGTACATTGCAGGAGCTCTTGGTATAGTTTTTCGGCTTGATCGAGGCCCACTTCAAAGGTTTTCTGTATTGTGCCAATTAGGTAATCTCTCATGGATTCCAGAACCGGTTGTTCTTCACCGTCCGAGGCATATCTAAAAAAAGCAACAATGAACAAAAGCAAGGAAAAATCAAAGTATTGCAGCACAGCTGGTGGACCAGCACGTTTAGGCTTTAATTAAGTCCATTAAAATTAACGTAGCATACAGAAAAGGGCCACAAGCAAAACGAAAAAGTTATTTAAAAATTTGCCTGTGTGTGTGTGTACACATAAAGTTTCCAACTTAAACCACATAGACTGAGAAAAATAAAACAAATTTTGGGCCACCCAGACAAGAGCAAAGGGTTGACTACACGTCGTATGCATAATGTAAGCAATTGAGAAATTGTGTGCTTAAATTTATTTTCTCCTGTTTTTTTTTTTCATTTTATTTCCTCTAGGCCTGTGTGTATAAATTTAAATATTTTGCTAAATGTCGCGTAGTTAATGAAGTTGCCAAAAGGCAGGCTACCCTTCATTGCCGGCCGAGACAAATTCAATTTGTTTTAAGCTGAAGCAACACCAGCTAAAATAGCAACTGAAGCAACAGCTCAAAGACACGTTAAAACCAGGAGTATCATAAGGAAAAGCCCGGAAGATGCCACCTGCATGGTAACGTGTATTTAATTAAATTTTCACAAATTGCGGTCTTTCATTAATTACGTTGATAGACGGTTGCTAATATTAAATGTCTTCAGTCTCCGACCTCCAGCCCCAAAACAAAGATAAGGTCTTAAGGCCTTACTTGAGCCTGGAGAGATTTCAAAGGTAAGCCAGTTTCTTAAGATTTTAAAGCTACAGAGAAAATTAGAAAATTCAACTTTTCTATATGTTCCCGATCTGGCAGGAATAATGTAACTTCTTCTTCTTCTTAAAAATAATTATTCCATGATATATGCCAATTCCACATTTAACAAAAAAAAAAAATGAAAAACTCTGATAGCTAAATATTCAATTCAATTGAGAGGAGAATTTCATTTTATTTTACTTACTTGTGCACAAAGGCCAACAAATCGGCAGCACGGCCGGAACCATCACAGACCACCACTGGGACAGGCGGTGAATCCGTCACGTACTCGAGTACTGCACGTATTGTGTTTGTGCCACCTTCGATAACAAGACAGACGACTGGTGTGCTGGAATGTGTGACTGCGAAAAATAAACAATACAGAGAGCCCGATAAGAAGAAGGAAGGAAAATAGAGAGACTAATACTCAAATAAAATAAAGTAAATAAATTATATTTGGAATTGTATCAAACTTCGTCTACCGATCAGTGTGGAGCAGAAAGCAAAGTGTAACTTAAACTGATTATAGTATTCAGCATTCAAGTTCACATAGAAATGCAATCTTGAGCTGGTGCTCAACAAGTTCCTTTATATTCTTGGTAATCAATAATGCATTGAAATGAATAATAAAAATCATCATCATCACCATCATCATCATCATCGTCATCATCGCCATCATGCCAGGGGCAAATCTACTGAAGCCCGGTGAAGTAGAACATAAGTATTACAAGCATTGAAAAATGCTCTAGAGATTACAAAAAATATATATATAAAGTTGTAGTATATGAAAAGCCAAAGCCGCAAACTGCACATAAAGCCAAGAATAAATGATTTCTTTATTCACCTGTTGAAAAAAAAGGGATTTGGTTTTTCTTTTTTTTTTCTTGTCTTGTTCAAACATTGATTTGAAATGCTGCTCACTTGAGGAAAAGCTCCACAAAAATATCTATATATATATATTTATGTGTGTTTTGCTTCTATAAAAAATAAAAAAAATGCATTCAACTCTTCATCAATCTTTGCCAATTGGTAGCTTTAAATGAAAAACCATTTGAATGATTGGCAAAGTTTGATTTTCATGTTTGGTTTTCATTTCGAGCAAGACAATCGATTTATGTTTTGAACTTACTTCCAAGAGACTTACATGGATGCAATTTTAAATTTGAAATAAATTTCTCCAATTTGCGTCGCAATATCAATTCGGCTCCATATTTGGCCTGAGTGCCATTATCGACGAGTAGAAAGTAGGCATGACGATTATTGAGTACTGCTAATTTTGATCTGTGAAAAATAGAAAAGAATTTGAGTATTTGAAAAGAAAACTAAAATAAATAAGACTCGACTTTGGGGAGCTTTCCAAATTGCTTGGGGAATTTAAAGGAAATAAAACACTCAATTTTCTATTTGCTGAAAAGTTAATACACTTTTTGAGTACAATCAATATTTTTTTTCAGAATTCCCCTTGGTGATGTGACATGGATTATTAAGCATATTTTTGTCATAACACAGAAATATTTTATTGATTTTTTAGGTGTTTTTTTATCAATTCGAGAAGTCATGTTTGCGTATTGAATAATAGTGAAAAATACGATTAAAGTAAAACGGTAATAAAATATTAAGCAAGGACAGCTAAGACAATAGCAAAGTAATAAATCATTAGGGGGATTCATGGAAAATTTTAAAATTAATCCAAATTAAATCTAATAAATAAAAATATTTATTTAAATATTTTTCATAAATAACTTTATCAAAATAAAATCCTCAATTTGACCAAGACAAACAAATTTTTTTTCATATGTTCAGAGCAAAGTACGAATTTCATCGTAAGGCCGAATACACACCTTGGTGAACTAATACTGTGACAGGGCACCTCACGATTGTGACCCAGCAGTTCATGATTGCGCTCAACTATGCCCCAGGGGGCAATACCAATGCTGACAACGCGTCCAGTGCGTTGCTGGCCCTCCAGAAGTAAGGCATCGCCCACTTGTTTGGTGACGCCTAAAAGTAGACAACAATGTCAAGAGTAAATAATTTATTTATTAGTGTTGTTCATTGGTTGTTGTTGTTGGTCTTGTGCTGGTTGTGGACCAGGAAGTTTTACGAAAATTTAATAACAACTCAAAGCACAAAAGGACACGTCAAGCTGTATTGCAAAAATGAGGAGGCTCGGGGAAAAAAAAAGAAAATAAGGCGAGAAGTCGAGCAACAAAATGGTCACTAAGCACTCGCAAAAAATAAAAGAAAAGCTTGAAAGAAAAAACTCTCTCTTTTTCTACTCTGCCTCTGACTCTCTCTTTTAATATAGAGAATTGTGCAATCAGAGACTGTGTGATTTCCGTTTCGGATTTTATTTATTTAATTTGGTTCCAACATTCTGCCAATTTCACTGGCAACAACAAACTGAATACAAAAAAGAAATACTAAAATCATGAAACTTTCTGGCCAAGTTTGTTTATTTTGCGTGTGACTTTGAAAATTGTTAGATTCTCTGGTTTGTGGGGCTTCCGTGATTACTTTAAAATCAACTCACCAGTGTTTGTGCCACCCGTGAAAATCCATGCCCCTGTGGTTTTAGCTGCCTTGAGTAAGCCCTTACGTATTTCCTGTAAACAACAGTCAATTAATTGACCAAACGAAAGGCCAAAGCCAAAAATTACTTTCACAAATGGTTTAGTGGGAAATGCTGCTTACTTACCTTCTTAAGTTTGGCCTGCAAATCAAAGTTGGCCTTGCCACCCTGAACTGTTATCAAAAGTTTTGGCAGTTCCAGATTCCATTCCTTGGTAAAAAGTTGGACCAGCAACTCGGGCCTCGTGTCAAATGACAAACGCACATACTAAAAATAAAAATTAAAAAAAAAAAAATACATTTCAAATAAAATAGGAAATATTGGCTGAGAGTGTAAAGTCATGTGAGATCCTCATCATTTGTTACGTAGAAATCGATGCTCCAAGACAACCAGAAATGCTGATGGCAGGCACACGTGCTCGACATTAGTAACGATAACAAATGGGGTAAAATATTTCTCAAAATAAAATAAATAAAAATAAATAAAAGCTACTTAACAGCTGAGCCTGACTTTATAACCCAACTGATATTTCACGCGCACATTTTCGGAGGCATTTAAGATTTCCAATTTCAAACAATTAACTCACCTGAGCCTTGGTGGGATGGGCACCACCTTGAAATTCAATCGTTCCATAGGCATCGGTGGGCTGAGGTCGTGTGTGCTTAGTGGGCAGCCAAAGGTCCCCCGGTGAACCGCTCTCGATGCCGGGTATCGTCGGGTGGGTTATCTGCGATTGACCACAGCAACATCTGTTTTGGATGGCAAAAACAAAAGTATTTCGATTTTTAATTTGTAAATAAAAGTGATTAATTTAAATCCAATTTTTGTGTCTCGAATAAATCATTCTTGATTCTGTCTTGGTCGAACATTTCTAAAAAAAAAGGTTTAGGCTTCACTTTCACCACAGAGAATCAGTTTATTATGGGACTTAATCAACTAAACTTTTCTTAAAAATGAAAGAATTATTATAAAAAAAAATTAGATTGGACACGCTTCATACCTAAAAATAAATATTATTTAATAAATAAAAACCTTTCTGTGCCAAAAGTTTTTCTATATTTACAAAACAAAAGAAGATACAATTTCAAATTTATTCAATCAAACCAAAATTGGTTACAAATTAGTGGCACATGAATGCGGTGGACAATAGTCCCCAAATACACACACACACGCACACGTCTTGATTTATTGTCAATATTCGAAATGTAATTTACAGTTTGCAAATAAACTGACAAACAAACATGGCCAACACAGAGTTCCGGGGGGGAAAAAAAATAGATACAAAGTGAACTGCTGCTGGCATATCTAACGGTACCTAGCTAACATTTTGTTATACCCACGTGTAATATAAGCCGTTATTTATGCATGCACAGTCTTGTCTGTTTCCACATAAGTTCGTAGAGTCAGAATGCCAACGAGAGTGAGAATTTTTTACTTTTTGCCAGAGCCGAATTTTGTACTCAGAGTTCTATCTTCATTGTTTTTCTTTCTGTTTTTTTTTCCCCCTGTCTCCTATCCACACATCCTGGCAGATCAAGCCGAGTTTTCATATACATTTACACGTCAGTCAGTCAGTCAGTCAGTCAGGCTGGTTGGATGCCATATTCATTTAATATTCACAGAAACACAGGCAGGCGCACATATTCCCAGAAATTTTCCATTTGTTGTTTTTTTTTTTTTTTTGTTTTAACAATTGTCTGTGAATGCGTGTGAATATCTGTGAATATACATATATATTATGTTGGTATTGATCCTGTTTTTTTTCTGTCAATTTCAGACGTTCTGGCCATTTTCCCAGAGCTGTCATTTCTGTCAGTCGTTCAAAACTTCCTCTTCGTTTTTTTTTTTTTTTTTGTGTTTCACTTATACTCGCAAATTATAAATAATAAATTTTAATTATCAATTGTCCGCTTAACTAATGCCAGTATTTGAATAAACGTTGGCATTTTTTCTTTTGTCGGATTATATTCCGGACAAAGCTAACCGAATACAGTTTCAGCTTTGATGACTTCAGCCGTCAGCCGGAAAAATAAAGTTGGTTTCGCACAAGCCAATAAATTATTTATAGAGCCACGTATATGCGAAGAGTTAGGAATAAATATGCAGGTTGCAAATCAAAATGACTCGAAGGAGATTTAGCGCGCATTCATATGACTCGATGACTTTTTCAGCTTTAAGACTAGGACAGAATTATAGGTCAAATCTGTATTATCAACTTGAAGATTTCAGAAGAGCTCAGTTGAGCCCAATGGAAACTCAGTATATCGGTAGTTCAAGATTTTTCAAAATGCTTTTTGAAAGACACCAAGCAACTAAAAACATTCTTCCATCCCAAAAATTTCGTACTGAATAAATCAGTAAAATAAATTGTTGGATCATGAAAAATACAAATAAAAGAAATTAATTTCAGGAAGTAAATAAAAGAGACTGTGTATTCCTTCGTGGCATGCAACATGTGTAAGCGTGTTTCCATATTATTATTGGGGGAAAAAAGGACAATCCACCATAAGGCTCAGCTCGGCCCATTTGGGTGCCATGAATATTGTGTTATATGTGTTAATAAAGCAATTCATTTTGTCAACAAAACCCAGTAGTCTCTGTCAAATCGCCGCCCAAAATTCAACAGACGGAGAAACCCAAATAAAGAGAGAGGGAGACAGAGAGACAGAGACAGAGAGAAGGGGAAATTCGGAGGCGTTGGCCTTGTGCTGGCTAATTGGTTTCGGCAGCTGCCAAGACCGAGAAGAGTCCTCCGCTGATTCCGTTGCCAGCAGACAAATTTCACTTGCTGTCATTTTCACAGACAGCAAGAAGGAGAAACAAAATTCGAGGTTATATTCTGCATGTAAATTTAATTTACTGTTATGTCAGGTTAATTATTGTCAATAACACAGACGCTTCTTGTTGCTCGTTGATGGAAGACGACAACATTAACAAATTCCTTTTCAAAATATCTGGCATCACTACAAAAAAAAAAAATCATTTTTATTTTAACAAAAAATAAAAGAGAATTCATTTTATTTTATTGCCAGATTTGTGCAAAGAGCATTACTCATAGTCTGTGTCAGCCAAGAAACAATGAAGTTTATATATGTATATTTCTCAGCCAAAGCAAAGGCAGACTTTCGAACAACAAAGTGAAAAAGACAACTTCTAACCAAAGGAAAATATTTGCTTAACAAAATACTGATAAAACTTCCAGCAACGTTAAGTCAAAATCATAAAAATACAATGCCAACAACAACTGCCATAAACTGTTTGCATGCACATAACGGCAAACTGAAAACTTTCGCCCAAATACACTAACAGGCGAGTATAGAGCAAAACCAAGTTGAGCCAAGCCGAGCAGAGCAGGGAGTTTATCCAGAGGAGGGAGGGGCGAGTTTATAACACATTTATCTCAATAGAACAGCAACGCCTTGTCAGTTAGACAGTAACGGGGCAATAATAGCAAAAACAAAAATACACACTGACGCGGTGCGTTCGACAAGTTTCTGGCAAACGAAAAGCTAAAGGAAGATCAAGAAAAGATCCCCAAAAAATTCCTTGTTGCATTAGTCAGAGATATATCCTTTTGTCTGTCTGCTTTAATTTGGAGTACAGAAACATAAACATACATAATATCATTAGAATCGGGATACTACATCATACGAACCTAAATCGGTTTTCAACTAACTCCGAATATTATTGACTGAATTCATACCAACTTGGTATGAGGAAGTCATAGATGTATCAAATATTCATTCACGCTGATTTCAAAGGTACCATCCACTTGATCTGTCTTTTAGGCCTGATACCAATCATATCCATATCTCTATAAGACCTAATGTAAATGTCACTGTCTCATTAATATATAAGACCTTATAATTTACTTATTATGGTTAAGTTAGATTGTGAATAAAATTTCTAATAATCAAAAAAAAAAAATAGTATCAGGAAATGGTTACAGGAAGAGCTCCGAAATTTACTAACGGATCCTAGACTTAGAATGCTTATATAGAGCTATATATATATGAGCAAATTTTACAAGACTGAAATACTCTAAACTCTATACACGAACCTTAGTCAGCTCAATAAATTTCAATAATAAAATGATAATGTAATATGAAGTTAAAGAATTATTTTATTCATATTTAAAATCTATAATGATATTTCAAATGAATTCAATTCCATTCAAATGTTCAGTAAAAAAAGAAATGTATTAAAAACTGCAGCAGCCCTCGTTTTGCAAGAGCTCAAGTTGTGGACTATTGCTGACATGATAAAAAACAATAAAATTCCAACGCCAAAAATGCTCAACTAAATACAACCAGATGCCCAGAAACTAGGCCAAATGTATTGCTTTCATTCACCGTGCATAAAACTGAAAATTGGGTCAAATATGCTGGATACTTTTTCATCTTTACCCAACAATTTTTTTTGACTGACTTTGATAGACCATCAGAATGTTTTGCCCTTGTTATCATTTTCTTTTTTTTCTTCTTCTTTTACTAGCAAATACTCGAGATTATAATTTAATTTGTTGATGTTTTTACTTACTTTGTATCGTCCTTTGGGCATGGTATGAATTTGATGCATTCACGTTTTTGAAAATTTGTTTCTATCCAACTGCGTGGCTGATGCTGATTTCATCCAACGAAAGTTGTAGATTTGAAAAGACACAATTGAATTTATTAGTTTTGTTTTGCTTAGGCTAATTAAAAGGTTTTAGTTCAAAACCTCATTTAATACTTCACATGGATGATTTAATTATTTTTGGTTTCATCATACAAAATTATTGTACAATTTTTAGAAAAGAAAAGGAAACTAAAACATTTTCATAGAGAAACATTTAACATAAAAGAGAGAGAGAGAGAAATGGGAAGTTGTATCTTTCGGATTTCGCTTGATTGCAATATTCTAAGTGCTCAACATTCAGGGTATAATTTACAAATTTTTGCGGTGACTCGTAGCTGGTTTGTGTTTCGATAGAGAGTAAGGTGAGAAACATAGAGTGAGAGAGAAAGAGAGAGAGAGTGAGAGAGGAGAAAGGAGTCTACATAGCACAGCTAAACAACATTTTCATATTGATTAAATAAGGAAATCCAAGATGAAACTAACTGAATTTGAAACCAAAAATATAATAAATTCTTCAAATAAATTGAAATTATAAATGAGGTCAGGAATTTTCCATCAATTATTCATACAAACATTTAACTATAAAGTGCTTAAAAATTTACAATAATTAGTGGTAAATTTATATAATACATTATTTCTTAATATAATATTTGACTTATTAGTTTGGATTTGATATATGTTTAAGGCAGCCACATCAAATCAGAGTTAATTTAAATGAACAACACTCCAGCCGTGACTTGAACTACTTTGGCTATTCTTATTTCGAACAAGCTGTTACATGGCAAAATCTTGTCGAAAAACAATTCAAGAACTTTGTAAACTTTTGCAAATATACAAGCATAAATTTATCCAAGAACTATGGAAACTATAAGCTAACCAAACAAATAGAAGCATGCTCATGCCTGCAACAGTTTGTTAAACAAATGCACAGTCAATTGCCAGGCAACAAAAACTATTTGACCAAAGGTAAAAGGACTAAAAAGAACAGAGAGATAGAGAGAAAGGGAGAGAGATAACAGAGCATGCAATATTGATTTGTATGTTTTGGGAAAGAATTTAAGATATTCAAGTGTCCAAGTTCTCGGAATTCATGAATTTGTGAATTTAGTGAGGTGGCAAAAAATCAAAAGGCCAATTGAAAATGGTGTGAAATTTCATAAATATTTAAAGAACTCTTCTGGGCCAATGCAAATATTTTTGAAATAAATTCAAATTTTCCAAAGTCTATTTTCTTTCTGCTAATTGGAACTAGAAAATTCTCTTGACCACATCGGGGCAAGAATTTGAAAGTTTTTAGCCCCGAGGTCTTTGGCTCATTAGCAGAGAAAGATTTAATTTTTGTATACCTCATCGCGATCCGTGCTGGCCTGAGTCTTGAGCAAATCACGCACATTGAGTATTAAAACTTTGGTCAGTGTCGACGAGACCGAAGAACGTTTTCGCATTCGCTGACGTTTTCGTATGCCCCGCGGCGTACTGGGCAGCGTTAAATGTGCAGCACTGGCCGATGCTGCTGCCTCGATGGCAATAAACTCTGAGGTGCTAGCCGAGACCGGCGACGGTTGCTGGGATAGATTGGGAGTGTTACTAAAGCGTCGCACTGTAGAGAAATCTTTCGATACGCGGCGTAGATACTTTAGCGGTGTGACTGGTGAATCGTTAACAGCCATGATGATTTCTATTTTTTGCGCTCTAATCAATTGAATCGAGCAGAGTTTTGTAAGGTTGAAAACAAAAAAAAAATAATCTTTCTGGATTTATCACAAAATGCGCATGGCAATCACTTTGGAAGCCGCGGAATGATGATGGTCTTGCGGCCACGAAATCTCAACTGACACGCACCTGCTGCTCGGAGCACTGACAAGAACGATGAGATGCGATGCGAGTTGTTGACGAACCACAGCAGCCTCGCCATTGTCTCTTGACAGATGAAAAAAAAAAGAACAGCTACCGAGTTATTTACACTTGCCCACTTTACATGGAGACAGAGAGAGAGAGAGAGAGAAAGACTTGCTTTTAGCTAACCAGTTAAATTAGATAAGCCTGGAAAGAGCTCTAAAAATAAAGTGGCCAAATGCTGGACGTGCTGGGAACTTGGCCCCACTTATCAATCAGTTTTTGCCACACTGTGCTCTGCATCAGCCTCGTGCATGTGCAGGCCGGGACAGCTGATGGTGGCCTAATGGATAACATCTGCCTGGGACATTCTAAAGTGCATTCGACTGCATCAAATCAATTAGGTTTGCATGTCTAGGTTAATCAGTTACTCTGACTAGCCAGGCCGGAAATAGCCATCAGCACTGGCAGATGTGCTCCGATAAAGTTAAATTAATTTTTCACTCACTTTTCTTGTCCTGAAAGTGTAACAACTTTTCCCTCACAGATTCCCATTGACTTAACACACCAAAAAACTAAACCACTAATTAGCCAAGATATCCTTCGATTTGCAAACTAAGCCATGGCAACCAGTTGCTTTCAGTTCACGATGATTAATATATTCCAACATAGACTGTTAGATGTTGATGGATTGTTATGGTTACGGTTTTGTTTGCGTTTTTAGTCACACTTCAGAAGGCAGCTGCCTTGACAATCGATTAATTAAATAATCTGAAGACTTTAGATTTGAAATGTTTCTTTTAAGTATTTCTAATTTCTACTAAAAAAAAATATCGAAATCAACTTTTGTTAGTCTTATGAATTTAATTAATTTGCTCTTAATCAGGCAGATAAGGACTGATTAAGTCTGCTGTATTCCGGTCTATGGACCTGAGCAAATCTCATCTCGGTATTTCTAGCTTACTTCCAGCTCCATCAATTGTCGAGAGCTTTGCATTTGCCAGCAGCGAAGGACAGAAGGCAAACAATTACAGTAATTGAATTGAAAAATTAAATCGCCTGCCTCGAGTCCTCGGAGCATTCCGACATGACATTATGCGACTGAGTGCGTGAGTGTATGTGTGTGTGTGTGTATGTGATCCGGTGAGTGTGTCAATCCATTTAATGGACCTAATTAATTGCAGTGCAAGACTGTAGATGCTGGGACTGTGATGGCCACAATTAACCCATTGTTGAAACCAAACCAGGTGGGCTCGGAGAAATAAACTAATTTCACTAATTTAGCCAAGCCGAGTGAGGTTTTTTTTTTTTTTGAATAGTCAAAATTATATTAAAGAATACAATATACATGTATAAATTTACCTTATTTAAAATAAATAATAATAGTAATAATTATAATATCAATTAAAATAAAATGTGGTCACAACACAAACACACACATAGATTTGTAATATTTATTTAAAAAACAATTAACATATTGACACTTAAAATGTAATTAATAAAAAATATAAAAACAATAAAAAAAAAAATAAATCAAAAAACAAACAACAACAGCAATTGGAATATTAAAAGAATGAAAAACATATAAAACAGAAGCGAAAACAGGATAAACAATTAAATGATTGACAAATTAAACTTTCATGTTGATAGCTTACCCTGGGCACAGTTATATTTATTAGACCCCAACAGATTTTTTTCAGTCCCCATGGTATCTTTTTTTTTTTGTATATTTGTTTTTTTTTTTTGCATTTGCATTTATCATATTTATTTTTTTGGTATATTTGTTTTGCATGTGTGTTTCCACATTTGTTGTTTTTTTTGTTAATGTGAAATTGTCAAGTTGATGTTTGTTGACAGTTGACATATTTTTAGGGCAGGTACAACAACAGTTTGCATGTGTTTTAATCGTGTTTATTGTTGTTTTGTGTCATTTACCAAAGATCAAAATGAAATGTTTTGGTTGTTGTTGTTGTAGTTGTTGTGATTTGAAAAGTGTGTGTGCATTTTCAAATAGTATTTTGAGTATTTTCAGGATTTTTTTTTTTAAATACACACAGACGCATACACAAAAAGTGCATTTAAAATTCGTGTTTTGTTTTTTATTAACAAAAAAAAAATAAATCATTTCATTGAAATGTTTTACACAGTGTCGATAACAATAAATTAAATGGGAAGGAGTAAAAAAAAAAAATTCATTAATTAAAATATTTATTCACCGAAAAAATTTTTTGTATACAGAATGTGTGTGTGGGGGGTTTGAAGAGAAAAGGAAAAACGTTTTTGTTGGTCAATTAAAAGAGGGGGAAAAAAATTAGTTAATTATAAAGCAGAGAGAGAGTGTGGTCAGAGTAGTTTGTTTATTCAAATGTTTATTTAGTTTTGTTTTGGACGTGTTAGTGGTGCAAAGCAAATTTGAAAAAATAGAAGAAAAATATTCATTTTATAAAATTAGTTGGAAAATGTCATAAATATATTTATTTGTTTTTTTTTCGGGTTTATAATCAAAATCATTTTTTGGGGGGGACAGGGTAATGGGGCTCTTCTGACTTGACTACCATGCCACTTTGAACTAAAAAAAAAAAAATAATAATATCATTTTACGATTTTCTCAATATTAAGTAAAAATACATCACTCATACGCCTAGTTGACTCGAGTTGGAATTAATAAAATGCACAGCCTAAAAGCATGCTTCATAAAACTACAATGTCAACTCTTGTGTAAAACTATCAATCAAACTAAGCTCAACCAATCACTTAACACAACGGTTTTTTTTTATACTTTTACAGCCAACATAAATAAGATAATGCCAAGAGTATGGACAGAGCTCTAAAAGCGGCTAAAGAGATTTATCAACAAACACACAGACACGCGCAGAGACTCATACCCACTCACACCAGCTAGCCGCTTGATAACAACAAATTGTTGCATGTCGAAATGGCTTTAGATAAAATTTAGTTGAACTGACATTGCAATGTTGCCAACGAGAACGCAAACGACGACGACGACGATGGCCAAGCCGCCGCCGCCGCCGCTGTTGCTGTTGTGGTAATGCTTGAACAAGTTTACATTTCGTTACCACATCTAAAATGCGACAGCGGTTTTGTCTAAGTGCTTTCCACACACACACCCACACACACACAGAGAAGGGATGACATTCACACTCACGTACGAGAGCACCACACAAGGACCGGCCAGAGAGCTCTTGACGTGATTTTCACTTACTGCGGGTAGAAACTGTTGAATGAAACATGCTCACCCACACACACACACACATGCCGAGGTATTTTTAAGCCATTTCATATGCAACTGACAACTAGTTTAGCCCAAAAGAAAACCACAGATATCAGCCAATTTCGCTGTCAGCAAACCAAAACTTGCAACATTCTTCAAGTTAAATAAAGACAACTTTATTGCCAAAGCGTCTTGACCTTTTCAGGTCCATAATCAAATGAGCATAAAAATATACTTATTTTCTCTAGTGACAACAAGACCTACGCACATTTTCGCACACCCACAACATTCAAAAATAGAAAAACAACAAAAGAATCCAACCAATCACATTTTCAGGCATTTCAAAACAAGAAAAACACAAATGCCAAAGGCCATTCGAAAAGTAGTCAAAAGACATGCTATTCCGGGAAATAACAGACCAGCTTGGTATGGCCAGATCCTTTGAAAATCACACACACTCTTACCCAAGGTTAAGTGAAGCATTAAGAGAAAAAAAAGGAGAAAATCTAGAAAATAGAAAATCCAACAAGTCTATTTGTTTCTACTGTTAAACTATTTGCTATCATTTTGAATCCGAAATGAATTATTCAGGTTCAGTCCAGATTCTCAAATTTACAAAGAAAAAAATTTATAAATCAAAGATTAAAATCGAGTAGCCATATATTTGGATTGTCTTTCATACATCAGATTCAGACAGAATATTTGTGATAATTATTTTTGACTCTTCAATTTTGTCCAACTATTTTTGAGTTTTCAATTTTGTCTAATTAGTTTTTTGTATTTGAATTTGGGTAATTATTTTTTGAAACTCTCATTTATACTCTTTTTAATTTCGAAAACTTTACTCTATTTTTTTAAATCGCATTTTGATTTATAAATCTTCCATTTTTATCCCGAAGATTATATTTTCATTTATATTAAATAAAAATTTCGATCATATTTTAAAGGACTTCAACTTGTTTCATTATTTTCTATTTTCCGTAGACTAGATGAAAAATAGAAAGTTGTCTTTTTCTTTTGTTGTGGGGCAAAACTCTTTGCCAACTAACAAGAATTTTAAAGAATCCTCTCTCTCTCTCTCTCTCTTTCTCTCTTTCGGTGCAGAAAGAAAGAGCGGACGACCATTAAACTAAAAGCTTTTTTCATTTTATACGCTCGCTTGGAGCAAAAGAGAGCATTGCAAAGTTTTATGTGGCTGCATGAGCAAATTTAACGGTATAATAAAAATATACTCGAAATGGAAATATGGCATGTATAAAATTAATTTTGAAAAAAAAAAGAAAAACAACCAAGAAAAAAAAAACTATCGTTATAAATTTGCCAATGGCATTTCACTGCTTCTGAAAGATAAATCATTTTGCACAGAAAAAACAAGCTAAAACATGAAAAATAATTTATGCAACTGTTTTTAAGAGTTTATTAAAATATGAAATTTCCGAATAACTCTTAAATTCAACAGAGGCTTAACCATATTAAACAATCTATAATTAATCGTTTGTTTTATTTACGGGATTATTTTTATTATCTAAGAGAATCAATTAAAAAAAAATGTCAATAAATTTTACATCTAATTAGTAATTCTAGACAAACAGATAAAATACAAAAAAAGAACTGACTTGGATAAATCTCAATATTGATTGAAAATCGGCAACATGCATTTCAGGGCTCAGATTAAATAATCTCTATGGATTTGGCTCACACGACAACACAAAGTGAAACTAAGCCAGGCAAAGTCAAACAAAAACTTCTCTCAATATGCTCCTCATCAGAGAGACTTAAGTTTTAGTTTCTCTGCATAATATAAGACAACTTTCCCATTAGGCAGCGCCTGATAACCGCATCAATAAATTCTTATGGGCGCCACTTCCTTTGGCTCGATAAATAAGGTAAAAAGTTATTGGGTGCGAGTGGTCTTGTCTGGCCTCCCAGGCTAACCAAGCTTTGATAGTTGCAAAACCTTGGCGGAGGCAAAGTAGCATCTGCGCTTGGTAAAGCAGAAAATTGATTGGGAAATGAGTAGGGCAAGAAAGTTGTCTTGCCTCAGACGACTGATGGATGGCAATTCCTGAGTGCCAAAATGAAGTGAGCTAATAAGGTGGCAAAGCCATCGCCATTGCCACTTTGACATAGTAACCGAGTACTAAGCAAACTTAAATTGCTTTAGATAGATGGCAGCAGTCGTCAGCCAACTCAGATGTGCAGTGCGTGTTGCATACAAAAAGAAAAAACTTGACAGGTAATTTTGTGTGTGCAAGCCAGACACACTTTTAAGCTTTTACAAATTGCCTTGCAAATGAGCACTCAACTGTGAAGAGCAAATCATAAAGAGTTTTCGTTTTTATAAGAGAAGCTTTATTAGATCTTCTCTTACAGTAAATCATACATAATTAATTGTATGAGAGAGCGGGAGAGCGCTTAGAACTATCGAGAGAGACAGAGAGAGCGCACGCAATTGAGCGAGCAAGATTTTAAGTCAAACAAAACAAAAACAACCACTTGCTGATTAATGAAAAGGCTACAATAAAGACAAAATACACAATGAAAACAAAAAAAAAAATAATAACAATGCAGTAAATAACAAAAAAAAAAAAAATACCCAATTAAAGCCAAATAAATAGAAGCACTTTTTCATTTATGTGGCACTATCAATTAATGAAAAATTAAATATTTACTTACAAATACCCATTCGGTGAAAAAATACATAATCAAGTGTTTTTATAAGCTTTTAACGAAAAAAATAAAAACGTATGAATTATTCCGACGACTTTCTTGATTAATTCATTAAATACCGGCAGATACAATTTATACAATTATGTTGTCCGCGTGCCGAAAATAAAAATTATAATTATATTTTTTTTTTTTTTTTACATGGCGCACACTCAAAGACTGCAGACTAGACTGAAAATGCCGATGAACTGTTTCATTTTACAGTGCCAAGGCGACATGTATCAATTAGAGCTCAGAAAATATCGAATGCGAGTAAAAATCGTACAACAACAATAACAGCGAAAACAAAACACAGTCACCCAGTCACAGTCACAGCAACACCAACAACAATACCCTAACAACCACAAACGAAAAATAAAAAAAAAAACGTGTGAGATAAGCAGCTGACTTTTGCTCAAAGAGAGAGACAGAGAGAGAGAGAGTGAGCGCAAGAGTGTGAATAAGCTTTAAGTAGAAATAGAAAGGCAAAACTTTTGATCGCTGTATAAGAGAGTCCAGAGCAAAGTTTTGTAATAAAGCTGGAACTTCTTAAGAGTTTGCAGATCACTTGAAAGCAAATAACCAACGAGACGAGTCATAAAAATAAAAGAAACTCAGAAAAGTCCAGCAAATTTGAGTAACTTTTATAATTGTCTGATAAGCAACCCCAGCGCTAATTGATCAAAAACCAAAGGCACACGCATACATTAACATAGATAAGCCAATCACACTCTCAGGCATTTACCATTTGACTTTCCCTGGCATACTTTCAGGCTGTTTGAAATATTTTTTTTTTGCCAAACCAAAAAAAAAAAAAAAAGTTTCTATTAATCAACAAATTGTCTACGGCAACAGGCATTGGCTAATTTTTATTTGCTTACTCTCAAAAGAAAAGACATTTCTAGTTATTATTTATTTATTTTGTTTTTTTTTTTGGAAATTTTCGTTTTAACTAACCAAAGAAACTACAACAAAAGAAAATAAATAAATTAAATCGAGGTAAGACTACAGTTCAAAAGCCAAAATAAATAGTTTGTCTACTTGATTTTTTCATAAGAAAGTTTTCCAGGCAAGTGCCAAAAGGAAACTAAAGATTCGATTTTATTTACTTTCTAGAAAGAAAAAAAACTATTTAAGCCAAAATTGTTAACTTTTAAATTTAAACTAGAGTTTCGATTGATTTCAACAAAGCAGCTTGGCAGTTAGTCAAAGTAGCAATTAATAGACAGAGAGGCAGAAATAGAGACAGAGATAGTCAAAGAAAGAAATAGATATAGAGAGTATATAGTGGCAAAGGGAGTAAGAGTAATTTGCAGTAGGGAGCATATAATTTTATTTTTTTTCCTCTTTTCAGAAAAAAAAATATATATATTAAGTATACGTCATGTGGGCTCAAGATGTCTTAGCTAGAGCCAAAAGCTAATAGGGACTAGGCATGATTTCTTCGTTTTTGTTCACAAATTCTACAATTGTCTTACCGGTTTCGCTTTGGGTTTTTGCTTGGCCAAACGTTTCTGCTTCAACATCGTCCGCTATGGACGCCCAGACACGCACACAACAAAGAGAGAAAGCCAAACAAAACTCAACACAAAATCGAAGAAAATTAAAACACAATGTCGACGGGCTCGTCTCTGCCGGGACACATGTGATTTGTTCGGCTTCTCCTTCTCGTTGAGCTCACTGAGCTGTTTGCTGTTGTTATTTGATTAGGCGTTGCTTCCTTTTTCAATACAAATTCTTAATTGATGCCTTGTTTGCTCACTGAAACCGAAAGCAATGTGCAGGCTCTCCGGCCTGTAGGCGTTCCGAATTCGTCGGGGAAAGAGAGAAAAAATTTAATCGATTATAAAAAAAAAAAATATACAAGTCTGTAGTTTTGAATACGTATTTCTAATTTACAGCAGGCAGCAGGCAATCATGCAAAAACATTTTAGTACACCAAATAAATCCGAGTCGAGATTAATTGAAAAAACTAAATGTTTGTCTTCGTCTGTCGGATATTTTAGGTAACTTAAATTGCAATTTTTTTCAGGCTAGAAATAAATAAAAATAAATCAAGCCAAGAAGGCAAGAAGGCAACTTTCAGCTATAACTATCCCAACTAATTTGGATTCCCCCATTCAAGGCTTCGGGCAAAAGCAAATTTAAAATTGCTTTATTTAGGTTTCAGCCACAAAGGATTCACCAACATGCAAGAGGTCATATAATGAATTTATGGTTATGACTGACCATCACAAGCAACCCAAAACGCCCACTCAACCTTCACATTATGCATTTATGGCCAAGTGTCTAAGCGGCCGAGCTAGCGTGCCTCGATTTTTTTCAGTTTTCAGTGGGCGTCGAATTGAAAGCACACGCTTCGTTGTGCCTCAAAGCAGAGAAACAACAACAAAAAACAACAAAACATACTAAAAAAAAATGTATAAAATATATTTAAAAAAATAGTGGTTAAGTGTTGTGGGAAGGAGAATTTCACAATGCAAACGTACAAAAACAAAAATAAAATCTGTGTAAATATTTGTTATGCATATGAAAACAGAAACGGAACATCAAACAAATAAACAAAACAAAAAAACATTTTTCTATAAAAATTTGGTTTTTTTCCTTGTGCGGCTCTGACACCAATTAAAACCCACTAGAGATTACAATGAAAATGGAGATTTATATGTATGCTTTCTTTGTTTCTTTTCCCACATATTTTTAAGGGTTATGTGAATATTTTATGGGCTAAGTAATTTGTCATCCCTGGAATCCCGCATGAATACACATCAGTCAGCTGAGTGTTAAAAAGGGTTTGAAACATTCAAAAAAAAAAATTCCCTTTAATGCATACTAATTGTGTTTATTTAGGCACAAAGAACAAATATTCAAATATATACAAATTCCGAGATCCATCGTAAAATACAGAAAGTTTATATACCTTGACGGGCTTTTTCACGGATACTTGACGCGTGTATTGATGATAGACTTGGACATGGTTCGAAGTAAATTTTCCCAACATCTAGGCGAAGCTCTCGTTTCGGAAAGTCAGATCCACTCTTCTGCAAAGAAAAATAAATTATTTTGTAAGCTTTCAAAATTAATAATAAGTTTTCGTAAAAGTTTTTCGGAAAACAAAACTTTTGCAGGGCCAATGCAAAAGGTCCCAAGAAGTCAGACAGCTTGGCTGCTGGAAACCCTTCGTTAGTATAGTTAACCTCAAAATTGTACAGTTCATTGAGCAATGAACGTATGAGAAAAGTCTCAAGTTAATCAGACTTCATAAGGCTGAAACAACAATAAAATCAAAACTAAAAGCTTCGCTTAGACCTGCGGAACCCAGCCAATTTTTTCTAACCGAAAAAATCTAAAATATTCTAGCAGGAATACCCTTTGTGGTCACGGCCTCAAGTGGTTAAACAAAAAACCATGCAGGAGTTGGCTCAACTTACAGAAATATTCTATGTATTCAGAACCTTGTCTAGTTGCGAGAAAAACGAAGCCGAGCAAGTCTCTTCACATACGAGGACTTCCTTACACTGATAAGACTGTACTCTTCCTCTCCTCACTGTTTCAGCTAAAAAAGAACTGAGCGGTTATTTTTTGCGTAGGCTAAAGTTATTTCAAGTATCTCAGCACCAGGCATGAATCAAGCGACTAAGCACGGACACATAAACTCAACAAACAAAAAAAAAAAGAAAAAAAAGAAAGAACCTTAAGAGCTGACTACCAAGAAGACTGTGTAAGGAAAATCCTAAGCATGTTGGTGGTGCGCCTTAATTTGAGGAATTCAAGACATTTGCTTTCATTCGAGATTATATTCGCGCATTATAATCCGATGCTTAGCTAAGGCAAGCGACAAGCGACAAAAGTCAAAATCAACGGTCTTTATAAGCGCAAGCCATCCATAAAAATACCAACCCAGCAAAATTCTAAAAGATACACAACAACAACAACAACAACAACAAAAATAATAATAAATATCTTAGTTAAAGAAAAAACAAAAACATAAGTGAAAATCAATACTTAAATTTTTTGTGTCTTCTTTTTCTTTTTATTATTTTATCATTTCGTGCATATGTGATTAACTTTTGTGCAGTCAATCGAGCAAAGAATAAAAGAAATAAATCTTTTATTCATAACAAAAAAATGGCCTACCTAATGTTTTGTTAATATAAAAATAAATTCATAATTTGACTTTAATAAGCAATTGAAAAGCGACCAAGTGTATAAAAGTTCATTGGCCTTATCAATTCCACGACAGACTATCAACATTTTTAACCCTACAAGACAAAAAATATCTAAAAAAAAAAAATTAATTAAAAATTTGAAAAAATATCTTAAGAATACTCAGCTTTATTTTCAAGGGAAGAACATGAGATAAGGTTCACCTTAATTAATTTTTCTCTTCAAAAAAAGAAATGTCCCTTTGTCCTTAAATTTTTTTTGAAAACTACCCTCAATTCTAAGATCTTTTATTTTTTATTATAATAATAAAGGGTTAACACTTCAAATAACTAGTCTAAATTACTTTATATGCACATAATAAGTAACCTTTTTTTTTTGGGCATTGAATCCTTGAGTGGTTTAGCTTGATATAAAGAGTGATATGATTCATCAGCGGAGAAAAGACCCAGTCAAGCCGGATAGGAGAGTGAAATATGGGTATTTCTTCTAGTGACGCAAGCGGTCAGACAATCAGGCAGACAGGCTCAAAGAAAATTACTCCGAAAAGACATCTTTTTATTTTTGTTGTGTGAAAAAGAAGAAGAAAACTCAAAATGAGTGAACGCTTGTGTTGGTTGTCAGCAACTGTCAAGGGTGCTCAACTGCCTGAATGAATGAATTGCTAATTGAGATAAGACTCAACCAGGCTGGACACTGAAATGACTAATGCATTGAGTGTTACCCCAAGTTTTTATCGCCAACTGACCACACACACACACACCCAATTTCGCCACAGAAAGTACTCAGAAAGGAATTAGTGAGGCAGACAGAAAGGCACCGCCGCCACAAAGAGTGAAAGTATTTCTCTGTATGTTTTTGTATTTTTTTATATAAAAGAATAAATGATAGCCATACGTAGTGCGGGCAGGGACAAATGTCATTGGAATCTGTGCTTCCTCCGTCTCTAGTATGACCTCTACAGGCTTTTAACATGGCCCAGAGAGACAGCCCAACAAGGCCAAGGCAGCCAAGCGCATCCAAGGCGGGCTGGGTGGTGTGTTTAGCAATCACTCAAGCGCAGACAAATGCTTCAGCCACTGTTAGTTCATGTCATAAATCTGTGGCTTAGCTTCACTTGATTTTCCATTTTACTCTACAATTTCAGCACATTCGATTTGCATTATAGCGAGAAGCTTGGCAACATTAAAAACATGATTTATCGATGCCCAGAAAGACTTGCCTTTGGCAAATTGGCCCGAGTAGAGCATTTCAACTTCAATATATCAACAGGGACTTTCTATTATTGAATAAGTATGCGAAAATTGTTGGGACACAGTTAAAAGGCACTAAAAGACCTCGACAAGCCACTCAACCGTACAAACCTAATGGCACTCATCAGCCACAAACACGTTGGAAATCTGTAACAACCAACGAGCAACAAGGACATATCGAAAAGCGATACACACGCAGACATTTGACAACAAAGCACGAGGAGCACACTCATCCGCCTGGCTTTGGCATTTACTTTAGTTTAGTCAATACGAATGGGGCAGACAGGATGGCCTTCCTGTCTGTGCCACTGACACGTGTGACATTCAAAATAACAGGAAGACCAATAAAATATGCGGTCAATGGATATGGCAGAGCACATCAACAGGTGCTGGCAATCGATATGCATAATTAAAGTTCAAATTTATTCAATTAAATTGCAAAAGGTACAAAGCATGTATCTCAGGTCTTTGTATATTCCTTAATGCGTTGCTCGATTTGGCAGCGAAATTGTTCAAGCAAACCCTTGCAGACCTCAACCTGACTATCGGAGAGAGCACAAATTGTATTAATTGACATGGTATCCATGATGTTGGGCAACCAATCTATTATGTCCGGTTGGCAATTTCCCTCGGCCATGCGCTTGAAGAGTATGGGAAACCAATAGCCTCCATCACGACAGGGTGTGCACTGTTTGCAGGTATTGTGATGATAGAACATAATGGCGCGATGCATGGCCCACAAGGGGTCTATATCCTTGGACATAACAATGACTGCCCCCGAGCCCAAGCTAGATTCGGCACTTTGGAGACAATCAAAATCCATGAGGACTTCCTCAGCCACTGATTTGTTGATTAACTTGGTGGAGAGGCCACCGGGCCAAATTGCCTGCAGATTGTCCCAGCCGCCGCAAACGCCGCCGGCATGCCTTTCAATAAGCTCTTTCAGTGGTATGGACATCTCCTCTTCCACAGTGCAAGGATCATTTACATGACCGCTGATATTGAAAATTTTGGTCCCGCCATTATAGCTTCGACCCAGACAGGCATACCACTCCGGTCCGCGTCTCAGCATAGTGGGTAAAGTTGAAATCGACTCGGTGTTGAGCACCAGACATGGATGATTGAAAAAGCCCTTTTCCACTAGAAATGGTGGCTTACGACGCGGTCGACCCATCTTCCCTTCCAAGCAATTGACCAAGGCAGTTTCCTCCCCGCAAATATAGCGATCACCACGCTGTATGCTTATATCAAAGTTCAAATTCGTACCGCAAACATTCTTGCCAAGTAAACCATACTTGTAGGCCTCGACCAGGGCAAATTGAAGATTGCAGGCCTCATTATAGAACCGATTTCGTATATAGATTATGGCCCGTTCACAGCCCATGGCATGGCCGGCTAGCACAGCGCCCTCGATGAGTTTGTGTGGCTCATGGCGTATGATTTCACGATCCTTACAGGTTCCAGGCTCACCCTCGGCGCCATTGACAATAATCAGTTTATCCTTTTTGTCGGATTTGGCCAGAAAGTCCCACTTGATGCCACAATAGAAACCAGCACCGCCACGACCACGCATACCGCTTTTTTTCACCTGTTCCATGATCCAGTCAGATCCCATTTCTATCAAATCAGCAGTGCGATACCAATCGCCACGCTTACAAGCTCCCTTCAAACGCCAATCATGTCGGCCATATAAATTCTGAAAAATCCTATCCGAATCGCTGAGGGGGCCAAATTTTGTTTTTTTATTCAAAATAATACCCTTGGGTACAATTAAAGGTCTCCTCTTCGATGGTTTGTTATCTGCTCCTCCTCCTGAGGCAGCACTAGCTGATTTTGGATCAGGTGCTTTAGATGCCTTAGGTGGCTCTGGCTGAGCATCAAATGGTTTGTCACAAGAAACAAACGCTGGCTTGCCATCGCCAGCTGGCTTAGCTCCGGCCTTAGGAACAGCGGGTTTAGCAGTGGCTGCCTTGGATTTCTCACCCTTGCCTGTAGACTTGGAAGCTTTTCTTTCCGGAGGTGTCACTAACAATCTATTTACATTTTTAGCCTTCTGCACCGATATTGAGCTCCAGACCTTAGATTGCCAAAGTCTAGAACATCGTGTATACATTCTTATTTTTATAAATAGATTTCACATAAGTCTGGCAATT
Organism: Scaptodrosophila latifasciaeformis; assembly: GCA_037075145.1. Taxonomy (NCBI): domain Eukaryota; kingdom Metazoa; phylum Arthropoda; class Insecta; order Diptera; family Drosophilidae; genus Scaptodrosophila; species Scaptodrosophila latifasciaeformis. Next base: position 625,550 of record JBAMCM010000533.1, read on the forward strand.
TTTCACTGTGTTTATAGTTTGAAAGTATTTGAAATTATTTAACAATTTTTTGAATGTCAAGGAAAAAGGGGAAAAGGCCATCTTTATTGTTTACAAAGCTGTGGCTTTGTCAGAGGTTGCTTTTTACAATCTTATCGATAAATTTGATTTATGTCATCATCTTGTTCATGTCTGGAACTTAGCTTTTGAATCTGTTGTAATACTTTGTGTTTACTCATCCTGACAAATTGAGGCTTTGGTTATTTCATTTTACACTCTTACTCGAATTAATCCTTTTTTAAAAAGAATGCTCTGGTAATAACAAAAGCAAACACAATGAACACAAATAATAACAAAAGTATGAGAAACCAAAAAAAAATAAATCGGACTGTGAAGAATAAAGTAAGTGTAAACAAAAGTATTTGTTTTAATATGTTTCCAAAAATAAATATAACCAGCTTACGAAAAACAAAAGAAACAAAGGACAAAAATTGAGAAAGGAAACTACTGGAGAGCCATTTGGCCTAAGATGGCAAAAGAAAATGCTATACCATCCGTTACCAGACAACAATCACTTCACGTTTCGGGGTGTGTGAAAATGCGGAAACGTGAGTCTAAATGTTTTTGTCTGTGTGTCTATGTGTGTGTGTGCGTTACTTGGAATATCCTGCTGAGTCGACATGTGCGTATACGTAATTTTATATGAATCGACACGTTGGATGTGTCGCTCCGAAGGTTTCCAGTCGACGACAAAGTTACACACACGTATAAACACTCATACGCCTAGATTCCCCAGCAACTCGTTTAATTTATGCGACCAAGTGTTGATGCGTGCAATGGGACCGATTCGCTTTAATAACCAGCAAAAGGGATGTTTCAACTAAAATACGGGAGAAGGCATCAAAAACCCTGATTTAGTCGACGTAGAAGTACTCTTAAAAAGGCCATATCAGAGTATATACAATAAAATTTTAAGATTAACTCAAAAGACTAACGAAGTTGTCTTAAGAATTCCACAAGCTTCCAGAACTCAATTCCTGAAAGACTTCAGACCAATAGCTCTTAAAAATACTATATCAGAGTATATACTATAAACTTTTAAGATTAACTCAAAAGACTAACAAAGTTGTCTTAAGATATTCACAAGTTTGTAGAGCTCAATTCCTGAAAGACTTCAGACCAATAGCTTTTACTAAACCCTGTCTATATAGCCAGGAAGCCAGTACTCCGGCTAAGTTTTTCATTAATAATTTATCAGAAACTCTGGAGACAGGCCTAAAGAGTATTTTGAAAAACTTCAATATCCCCAAAAGCTTTTCTTGTTGGTGACAGCTGTCAAAGAGGAGCCCGAACAAGACCCTTGAGCGAAAATTGTACGACTCCAAAAGAGCTCAATTAGTGAAAACATTCTTGGTTATACCTCATTCGACATTTTGGGCACCTTATACTCAAATTTGATGTTTGGCCCAAAAGACAAGAGAGCACAATATGACTTGTATAAATTTGAGTATGAGTGGAAAACGTTTTGTGGCCCATTTCATGGAACGTATACAAGAGTGTTTGAAATTTGAAATGTGAATATGTAAATGTCAAAGAGCCTTTTATGGCAGAAGGCCTTTATGTAATTGAGGGTCTAATTAAAGAGACAAAATGCTTGGCCTGGAAATTTAATATGTCCTCTAAAAGGAGGCAAAAAGTTCTAATTACTCATTATGCAGAAAGAGAGCTTCATTATAGTTGGGTTATTTGTACGAATTGCAACGCTCATTAGACTAAAAGAACAAGAGAAATATTGAAAATTGTTGGCTTGCTCTTCTCTTTGGTCCTAGACTTATTAGACCGGGGAAAGCATAATCAATTTAGTTTGATTGCGTAGCTAATGAAAATTAATCAGTTTAAGAATCACAAACTAGCATAATTATTGAATTAACAAACTGATTGCCTAAACCAATTTCTGCACCGCTTAAGCTCAACAAGAAATTCCACAAGTTTCCGAAAGTCCTGATGTGTGCGAATTTGTAGCTGATTGTTGATATAATCAACACTAAGCAGAACAGAGGTGCCCCTTTAAGTGGTTGACATTGTGGAAAATGTCAACTAAAGTCAACAGCAACAACAACAACAACAAAAACCCTCATAAACAACAACCACCGCCAAGGCAATAATCCCGCCAGCATCATCAACAACTTTTACAATTCACAGCGTTGACAAAACCAAGTGGCTCAGACGTTGTTGAATGAATTTTTTGTGTATTTTCTTTTTTCTTTTTTATTTTTCGGTGTGTTTGCCATTTTATAGTTAATTTATAGGACTCGGTACAGGGACCATAAGAATATACAAACCGTCTGGTTGCGGACACACTCAAACAAACCAAACTCATAAAGAAAGACACCAACCTAGAAGAAGACTGGCGAAATATAAATATACCAACGATGAGGGTAGAAAAGACAAATATACAATTAACTTTCCTTATTTATTTGGTGTAGTTGATACAATTTTATTGTACAGTAAATTCACTTTATGAAGGTGAACCAACTTGGGGACTAGAAATTTCCAAAATAAATACAACATAAAATAAACATTCTTTGCTTATTCGAAATGTAAAATTTCATTTTTAAAGGAACAAGAGTTAATTAAATAGCATAATTTAATTTACTATATCTAAGAAATATTTGGAAATTTCTCGAGATAATTTTTATTCATTTTAGTTTCATTGTTTTTGAGCTAGTTCAATTAATCATTAATAAAAATTTTGCTTTAAAAATAAATTTAAAAAAAAAGAGATTGACTTTTTGTTTTGATTTTGAAGTATCACTGTACCCACATATACAATTTTCTCTAGTTTTTTAGCTGAGTTTGTCTTTTTCTATGGTTGGTTTGTTTGGTTTGTGCTGATTTCATTATTATTATATGAGCATTTTATTGTGTTTTATATTTTTACACCCCTTACATTCTTAGCCAACCGTAGACGCTACCAGACTGATGGGGGAATACAACAATAAATAAAAAGCGCGTTCAGATGGTGAAAAAATAAACCATAGCATACTTTTATGCGCCACAACTAAAATGTAAACAGTCATTCACAACAACACCAAGAACAAGAAAATTGACTCTCTCGCTCCCTCTCTCGCTCTCAAGCACACCACGCATTGCGCTGGTAATGCACAGAGATTAAGCGTAATGGAGTGGCCGTGGCTGTTGGCATTGGTGTCCTATGCAATAAGCACTAAAAGGTGGCTTAATCTCATACCATATTGGTCAAGGCAAGTGAAGCAGTAGTGAAGGGGCTGGGCAGGGGCGCCCTGACAACCTGGCAGAGACGGTCCTCTAGATTGCGTATATCGAAATATTTTCTTGTTTGCTCTACCAAATGAATATAAAAGTCTGAATGTGAATGTTGGGGGGCATTTTTTTTTTATAGATCCCTGTTTGTGTGTGCTTTGGAATTTTTTACACCGTTAATGGCTTGATTTTTTTTCCTTCTATTTTTTGTGATTATTTTCTGTTGTATTAACATTTTGGTTGGTAGCATTTATTTTCATTTTTATAGCGTGTCATGTTAATAAAAGAAAATTCTATTACAATTGCAGATTAGCATTACACGGCCATTTGGGAATGAAATGTTAATGAGGGAAAGCATATCAAAGGCATTCTATTTTGTGTTACACAATTTAATCATTTAACAGCCAATATTGATTGAAAGTCGAATGGCTAAAAAACAAAAGACCAAATAATAATTGTCTTTAATGCATCGGTGATTAAAATATTTCATGCCTATTTTTATCCAAAGCCAATCACTTTTTTCTTGATCATAAAACATTTCCGTCATAAAATCCTTAAAGTAGGAAGCGAAAATGTAGGAGAAAATTAAATAAGAATCCTAAAGACAATCAAATTAGTAAAAAAAAATGGAAACAAATCATAAAAATAAAAAAAAAATTAATGATCAAAATGGCAAGTTTCTGTCGCCAAAGCTATTTAATTTAATTCCCTCTTTGTGCTCAGATACAGGGTGCTCCAATTAAAAAGTTTAGATAGAAATATATATTTTTAAATTTGTAGAAATAATTTTGCCGATTTATTTAAAACTTTTAATTGCAAAAATTTTGAATTTGCAAATGAATTGAATAAATTTGCATGCCAAAAGGTCACCCATTATTTGAATAAAATGTAAGCAGCTTGATTTTTTTCCAAAGCAAACAAAACTTTTCTTTTAAAATGATACAAAAAAATAAATAAATAAAATGTTCCTAATTAGCAAAACTTCAATTGCCACAGAAATTTATAAATTTAATCAAAGTTTTGCTCTAAAAAAATAATGGAGTACAAAAAAATATTGTTTTTTAATAGTCGCAGAAATCAGAAGGAAATAGATAGTGGAAAATGGAGACAGAGTGAGAAAAGGAGAGAGAAATAGCTGAACCGGTTGTGACGCAAAAGCGTTGCTCATTAATGGCCACATGTGCTTTTGGTTTGCCTTGGCGACGCCTTTAGCCTGGGCAAGGCTAAATGCCAAAGGCACACATACTCACACACACTTGCCAGATATGGCTGTGTGTGAGTATGCAAGGATAACCATTGAATGAAAGGCATCTAAATGCTGAATGCATTTAGCAGCAGCGCATTTATGAGGAAAATCTATTCCTCGGCTTTTCGAATGGCGAACTGAAGGGAAAGTGAAGAAAGTGATTCGAGGGAAATAGCACCTCAGCCATTTATGACAAGAACAACCTGGCTATAAACTCTCAAGGACCTCTAGTTCAATTCAAGTTTGCTAATTTTCCACACTCTCACAAACTCAGCCAGTCTGGTCTGTGGATTCAAATGTCTCCCCTTCTCTTTCTATCCCCCCTGTAGCTATCTCTTTCTCCGCACATATGCATAAGCAATTTATGTAAGTTCAGCTTGACAAAGTGTTGCAGCAGTTGAGCCAAGAGTTGTTGTACAACCGACACGACATCATGGCAACAAATTTCCTGACAATGGCACACTTTGGCGTTGGCTAATACAAACACACACACACACACACACAAGCACACACCTATTGTGCTGGTCGACTAACTTGCCTATAATAAATAACTGTTTCCGTGGGCCAAACACACACACATGCAGGACAACTTTGCAGACTGTTGCACTTTAATGGCCCCACACCACTTCAGCCGCCACTCCTGCTAGCCCCTTCACACACAATCAAACACCGCAACACCCTTCAGCTTTCCAAGTATTTTACTCTCAATTAAGCCCTGCTTACCCACTTAACCACAACTAGCAACAGTTGCTGTGTAGTTTTATATTTCATTTTTATTATCCTGCATTCCGTTTATTCCTTTTTTCTTCCCTACTTATTTCGCTCATTATTCCGAGAAAGGAAAGAACTCAAATACTTTGCAATTGCATGTTTCGCATTTTCTCTTCGAATTTTTAGTTTTACGCCAAGCGGTTTTGTCTTTCAAATTTACATGGCAAATAATGCTATTTGCATTGGGTAACTGTTTGATTGGATAAACTTCAATTCAATTACGTTCAGTCAGGCGGGAACAATAGAGTTTGGCATGGCAGCTTGGAACTAGTTCACTGACACCAAAAATAACAAGAGTTTGATTGAAGGGAACTAGTTCGGTGAAAGCTTAAAAAAGGAGAGATTTTTTCAGGGTTTACGAAATTTGTTTGCTTTAAAAATTTTGACAATTTCGATTACTCTTTCACTTGTTAAATTAAGAGTACCTTTAGTAAAATTTGACTCCCTTTAACTTTTATTTTTTTTTTTACCACAAGTCAAATGTTTCACACGCAAAGTGACAGACAAGCTACGTGACTAGAATGCTGATGGCTGGGGGAAAAATAGAATGGATAAAAAATTTCTTGGGTTAAACAGAAAAAATCAACCAGATTAAAGGACCAAAAAGCCAAAGAAAATCAATTTAATCACACTTCCTCGGTACGATTGAGACAGGCAAGAAAAAAATTCTTTTGAACTTGTTTCTCAGTCAATCATTTTAGCTTGCCGTGACTACCTATTTTTTTTTCTTACTCCTATCAACAAATTTTAATACCAATTCCAGTTCATTGCTTTCGGTGGATAAGTTGACAAATTTGTATAGCATACTTTTCAGCTTGGCTTGGATAAAAGTGCAACGTTTTAATGCCCCATAAACACACACAGAAAATCGAAGACCTGAATCTTGTTTTTGTATTCTTTCACCAAAATCCAAGTCAGGTAGAAGATGTAAAATTCACAGTCCCAAGTAAAGGCAAGGGCAGAGCATGCAACACAAATATAATAATGTACCCAACCTTTTTGTATTCATTTCTCTTGACTTCTTCTGGTTTTGTTTTTGTTGCTGCTGTTGTTGTTGTAGTTGTCGAGTACAAGACCTGGTTGCCCATACTTGCTCTTTTTTTTTCGTTTTGTTGAGGGCATGATGGGTGCTTATAAAGGAGCAATAAACAAAAGTTGAAATGTTTTTAGCATGCAAACATGTGGCCCGGCCGATCCATGGTCATTTGCATGTTGTGTTGGCCAGCCAGATGGCCATGACTACACTCAGAAAGTCACATTCTGGCCCGAGTGCCACACTAGTGGCATTAAGTTCTGAGCAGGTTAATCACGTGCCACGCCTGGCATGAAAAGTCACGCATACGGTCGACCGACCTGACCCACAGTTCAGCAAAGCTCAGCCAGTTTGAAAAAAAATAACCCACAGAGAAACTGGACAAACACCCAACACAGCTAGCTTGTCCTCACTTTCATTCTTCCTCTTCCCCCGTGTGGCTGTCCCTTGAAAATTTTGAAGAAAACAACAAAAAAAAAGTTGAAACAGCAAAGCCAACATGAGAATAAAAATGTAATAAAGCGCCACGAAAATGACCAAAACAACTGAAAATGGAAAAGCAACAAAAAACAATTTGAAGTTTGAAAAGTTGTTTTTTTTTTTTTTTTAGAAGGTTAGAAAAGTACCCAAGTTGACTCTATCTGCATACTGACAAAAAAAAAAATAAACGGAAATTTATTTTGGCAAAAAATAGACCCTTTCAAAATGGAATTATCCCATCTATTCAAAAATAAATTTCAAAGAATTTCAACAGAAAGGTCTGATTCGGAAATAATGCCAAAAAAAATTGAAAAATTTTAATTTAAAATCCTTGTAGTGGTTCCAACTAATTGTTATGATTATGTTCATCATTTCAATTGTGAGAAAAGGCTATAATATTTTATGTCTTTTCCGTTCAAAAAATCAATATGAGTTTTCATCAGCTTTTCAATATGGTATTGAATGCAGCTTGTCATTTTGTTTATTTCACTTGGTTCCCCGAAATCTTTTTCCATATATTTGTTCTTCTTCTTTTTTCCGATGCCTCTCTTTCACTCTCTCTCTCTCTTTCTCTCTCTTTCACTCTGTTGTTGTTTGTAGCTTTATTGCAAGTTTATGCTGTTTGCTTTTGTGGACGCTTAAAAAGGATTTCCATTTTGGCTTTGCACTTTTTCCCATTTGGCTTTGTGCTGTGTGTCGTGTGTGTAACCAATTTTCAGCACTGAACTGACCTGGAATAAAACGCCCAGCACCCAACCTGCTCGATTTTAAAGCCAAAAAGCCAGGAAACTTTAGAACCTTAAAGCCTAGTATCACCTCGGAGACTACAGCTGCTTACGTAAGCCCCAGAGATGGAGAGAATTTTAATATTTCATTTCGTAATTGAACGGCCACAGAAGCTAACCGACTGAAATTGGTCTTAGTGGAATGTTTGGTGGTACATTTAAAATTATGTAAATAAAAATGAAAGTACCCCAGGGAACTTTTCTTTGATATTTCAATTTGCAAAGCAAACTGTTTCTTAACCGAAAACAATTCTCATTAACTATTTAGACTGATATGAGGTGTTCTATTTTAATTAAAAAATAATAATAAAAAAAATGAAAACAATGGGAATAAACTTAATTAATACAAACAGAAATTAATATGCGCTGATATCAGAAATGAATTTTAATCAAAAATTTATAAATTTAATCAATAGAATAAAAAATTTTGTAAATTTTTAAATTGACTTTAATGAGGAAAAGTTTTAAGGATTCTCTGTAAAGAGTTGAGCTTTCAACTTAAATAATTATTTTAAGGACCCTCGAGAGCCGCCAGCAATTTTTTTCGAGTGTTCATTCAAAAAGTTGTTCACATAAATTTAAATTTATATATTTTTTTACTCCACCTGTCATTTCAGATTTGCTGGCCTGTCTTTGTTCCTAATAGAAATATAAAACCGTACAGGCATCTAGAAATTCAAAGGAAAAGCAAAAAACATATTTCCCAATGTGTTTGCGTTTCATTAAAAATTTAAGAACTCTGTTTATGAGTAGGGGAGACAAATTGCCCCAGCACATATGTGTGAGTAAAATAATATTGTTGCCTTATATGTGAGCAAAAGGGAACTTATTAAAAATGATAAAGTTGTAAAATTCTAAAAAGAAAACTCTACAGTGTAATAACATAAATTTTCAAAATGAAAGCAACGAGCTGAGCACATAAAAAAAAAAATACCAAAAAGTAAACGCCAACTTCTTTATGCGCCACATTTGTGGGCTACTTTCATTCTTTTCTCTCATTTACGGCGGCTGGCCTAGACAAATTAATGATAGCTCAACATACTCGAATATAACAAAAAGGAAAAGGCCAGCCACTTTATGGGGCATTTCTTTCTCTTTTTTTTCAGACATATTTTTGGCTGGCCTTCGGCAGAGTGGTCAACACTCACTTGGCTGCAGTTCAAAATCAATATAATTTGTGGGTGCACCCACTCCACCCTCGCGGCACCCTCTGGCCATAAAATTCACGACTGACAATAACATATGGTATTTAATTTTTTTATACATTACTAAAAAAAAGATTTCACTTATGGTAGACAACAAAAAAATTAAAGCAAAAACTCCAGAAAGACTTAGCGTACTCACTGTACTTAAATATTTAAATCTGTTGCCCGCAGTTGTCATGCATAAATCCGCAGCGAAATGTCAAAAAAAAAAAACAAAAAAAAAACTTGAGTAATGTAAAATTCACTACCCATGCGCCCTGTTGCCAGCTCACGGGAATTCGGCATAAGCAGCCGAGTGGTTAGGGTTGGTAAACAGCCAGAGGCCCCACCAAAGTTACTGCAACTCGACCCCAACCGAAAGACCAACCGACCAACATCATTAAGCCCAAGTGTCAGCTGGCTTATACGTTCATCTACTCGAGTACAGTGGTCTAAAATGCTAATGAAACTGAAAGAAGCTCAATCTTGCAAGAGCGCCATCTAGCGTATTATTCAGGAAACTCAAAACCAGAACCCTTTTTTTTAGGCTAGACGCCTTAACTAGAAAAAGTATATATCGTTATGTTTGAAAAAATCAAAATTGAGTAATACTTTTTCAACAGCTTTCGAACCACTGTGCCTGTGTGGCATATTCATTGTGCGCTCAATAACACAGCATCAGTTGGCTGGGTGATTGAGGAATGCTGGGGTCTGGGCATGACCATAACCCAAAAGTCGATGACAATTTGTTATCCAGAATCAGCTCAGTGAATTTGTATTCCTGGTAGTCGATACTCTTTTGCTAAGATCTCATTTCACCAACCGAAAAGTCGTAACATATTTTCGTTTCCATTTTTTTTTGTCGCATCAGCGAGCGCAAAAGTGTCCTTGTCATAATCATTAACGGCCATGGCCATCAATATTTATGAGCTACAAAAACACACATGCATAAATTTAATAAAGTATTTTGTGGGAAAAATTATACTATTCTTTTACACTCTTTTTTTTGAGGGGGATGGGAAAGACCGCTAGTGACCACTTTGTAAATTGTATTTGGGCCAGGCTTAGACATCATAAAAATAGCTCAACGATTATCTAAATTTGATAGATTCGGGGCAGACTCTTAGGAAAGGTGCTGGGCCAGCTTTAGCAGGTGAAATTTATTTACTCATTTGATATGCAAAGTAGAAGAAAATCAGATTACGTATACGACGCGTGCTCTTTTGTTCATGACAAATTGCCAGGCATTAAGTGCATGTGTCTGCGGCACACGTTTATTTCTCTTACCAAATTTTTACAAGTATATTTTCATAATATTGTGTAATTTTTTTTTTATTTTCCAGCTGTAATAAACCTTGGATTTGTTGAACAATCGGTCTTTCCTCCGGCTTGGGATAAATGAACTTTTATCAACTTGTACACAAAATAAGCTCAAAGCAAGACAAGAAATTTTTCAGACAGGTTATGCAAGATTCTTTTTAGACTCATTAATTAAATATTTTATTTTTCTTGGAAATTTTTCTGATCTCTTTGACACCTTTTTTTCAAATTACTTCAAGAAGAAATTTTTATTATTTTTTTTTTGTTATTCAAAGGCAAATACAATCAGCATTTTTCATAGACTAAAAATAACAAAAAAAAAAGAATAAAATTATGATTGCTGACGCAATTCACTTGAACAAAGATACAAAATAAAATCTCAGGTAAGTAGTTTTTTTGTTCATTCTTTCGTTTTACTTTTATTAATTTTGTTTGTTATCTAAATCACTAAAAAAAAAAAAGAAAACAAAACTGACTTCGTTTGAGCCTCGTGTTGTTGAGAATGACATTCAACCCAGCAAGCACCTTGAAATTTGTTTGTCTTGTCAAAGCTGCCGCCGCCGCCGCTGCCGCAGCTGATGAAAGCATCTCAGTGTGTGTTTGCTTTTATTGCTGTCGTCGTTGTCTCAAGTTTATCTCTGCCTGAATAGCAATGAAGTGATATGAATAAACCCAACTGGGACCCAAGAATCTTACGGAGGCTGAGACAATTGACTTTCTCTGTGGGAGTGTGCAGTTTTCTTATGTCAGACTGAAGATGCAATCACCTGTTTATTATTATTTTAGTTTCAATCGTCTTGTTGATAATTGGCAAAGGCCATGTGGGAGCTATTCAAGTCCTCTCACTTTTAAAGTCAAATCAATCCAACCAACCCTGTCAGCACCTGTCACATCAGCACAGCCTCTCATATACGACAACCTTATGTGAAATTTCCCATGACCCATCTCTCCGACTTTGCCTGCCCCAATCACCTCGTCTGAAGTCAGCCACAAATGTTTGCTTTACGTGGCTTTGCCTTGAGTCTCCTTCACTCGACTTTTCCAGCTTCTTCTTCTTCTTCAGCTTCCTCTTCTTCTTGTTGAACGTCTTCTAGTCTAATGCATTAAGTCGATTTCGCGCTTCAATAGATTTTTGGTTGAGCCAAGTTGTGCTTGCCTTTGGCAGCCTTTAAGCCATTTTTATATGCTCAATCAAATACTTTCACTTTTCAGGATATTTTCATTCAGTCGGTAAACTTCTCGTACAGGAAACTAGTGCCGAAAATCAATCGAACGTTATTAAACTGGCCAATTTCATCAAATTACTTTTTCGATGACGAGCAAAAGAGTCGCAAGGGTGAAAGGGATTTATGCTCTTTCTTTTTTTATTGGGTCAACAATTTTGTTTCTTTTATTTTGTTAACCCATTAATAGCCAAGAATTTTAGCTATTTTTCTGGTAAAGAAATTTGTAAAAAAAAAAAAGCAAACCCTTTCTAATTTGTGTTAATGAAAACTAATTAACTTCTGTCAATGGCCTAAAAGCAATATAGAATATATAGAAAATAAACTGCTCCGAAAAGGTTTCATTAGGAAGAAGAAAAAGTCAAGGGTCAAAGATAAAATTAATTTAGCAAAGGATTTAGTTAAAGACTTTTCACTTGACTCTATTATGGCCATTGTTGTTGTTGTTGTTGTTCTTTTTGTTTACCGTTTTGTCTTAACCTGTGTGGCTAGCCCACTCGATAAAGCAATTAAAATCCTTTGTAAATATTTGCTTTGTCTAAGTATAAACAAAACTCAACTCAAGATGTTGATTAACTAGCCCAAAGGTCTCTCCTGAACTTGACCAGAAAAGGATAATGTTGATTGACAGCAAGACTAAAAAGATAGATAGGTTGGCTGGGCAAACTTTCTAAAAACTATTCAAAATAAATTTCTGACATTTTTCAAATCAAAAAAAAAAAAAAGAAAAAAAACTACTTGAAAAGTTTCTCTAATTTTTTTTGGAAATGTTCAAAATATTTTGACAACCTTGCCTACTTTAACTTTGGCTATAAGTTGACATTTAATTAAATGTGGTAAGGAAAAAAAAAAAGTATCTCCCATAAGACTTTAAGGCAGGCGAAGAAAAGCAAAACATTTAGAAAAGTCAAAAGTAATTGTAACTTTTTTCGGTGTGGGGAGGGGGGCAGTAAGAGAGATTGAAATATATAAACGACCTTGAACCAAAACTGTTAACAAAAACTTTTTCAAACCACACACACACACACATACACACACACACACACACACTAAATTACATGTTGGCGCTCATGTATCTCATTGTAATGTAGATACATTCAATGTGGTTTTATTTCACTTTCCAGCTCAGTCCCTGGCCACTTGGTCTTTGTCTCTGTCTTTGTTTAGTGTCTTTCATGATGTTATTAATGTTAATTACTTGTGTTAGTATATAAAAGCTCTTTATCCCTTTAAGCCCAAGCCAAGAATTCTCGGGGATTGCCGACCAAAGAAAACCAAAAAAAAATGAAGCCGAACGTTAAACTCGGGCGCGGCCGAGTTTGGGATACCCTGTACCTAGTGGACGGAATTAAAAAAAAAGGTGGCAACCCTAATCGGGTGGTAACCCTGGTCGCCTTCATTCACATAAATCCTCTAGTCTCAATATTCCTTTGAATCCAAAAACATATTGTTCACAATATTGCAAGCACGCCATCTATCGGACTGCTCATTCGGCAGTTTGCCAGTTAGGCAAGGGGAATTAAAATCTTGACCCTCAAAATTTGTTTTTTGTATATCTCGAGTAAATATGGTCCAATTTTAGTCATGCTTGATATCAATCGAAAGATTTTTAGATTCCTAACAACTTTTCAGAAGCAACTAATACTTAAATCCGAAAGGTTTAGAAATTATGTGGCTTTGAAAAAATGAGGGGGTGGAAGGTGGGGCGGGGGGAGAAAAAAAAATAAACTTGACCAGCGTACACACATAAGGAGTCCGAATCCCAAGTTTGGTTATCCTAGCTCTTATAGTCTCTAAGATCTAGGCGTTCACACGGACGGACGGACAGACGGACGGACATGGCTATATCAATTTCTCTAGTCACCCTGATCATATTGTGGGTAACTTTGGGGGGTCTCCGACGTCTCCTTCTCTATGTTACATACATTTGCACAAAATTAGTATACCCTTGTACCTTTTTAGGTACAGGGTATAAAAACTTCAAGTCTAATTTCTGTTAATTTTTGTGTAAGACCAAAGAGGAATGAGAGGTGGTTCAGGGACCTGAATGGTTTTGGGCTTTGTTCGACAAGTTTTCTCTTTTAGGCTGCCCACACACACACACACACACACACACACACACACACAGGCAAGCACATGAGAGTAAAAATAAAAGTGTAAGCTCAGGTCCAAGTGAGAGTAAATGCTTTGGTGTGAGTGGCTTGGTGTGCGCCTAATTGTATGGAGTAATTTATGTAGAAACTTTAGAAATTTCTCATTTCATGGGCCGCTTGGTATGCAACACTTTCACGTTATTAGAAAATTCCGCAAGGTGTGTACCAAAAAATATAGTGAAAGTGAGATTTATGCCAGCCATTAAGACTGTCGTCAGCATCGAGACAATTTCGAGTCCTCTCTTCTCTGCAAGTCTGGGCTATTTATAGCTGAATTCCAAGACAAAATACCCTGGGCCCTGAAGATTGAATAACCTTTCATAAAATGCCAGAAGACTCACCTTTAAATGATTTGCCAAAACATTTGCCCAATTTGCCGGAACTTGCCAGACAATTTAATCGCTCTTTATAGTTGTTGTTGTTGTTTTTGTTGCTATCGTTGTAGTTGTTGTTGTTGTTGTTTTCAGTTGACTTTGAAGATTTTTTGTTTCCAGTGCTTCGATGATTCTATAAATGTTCGTTTTCCATTTGATTTGTATTTGTTATGGTTTTATCTCTTTCGCACATTTGTTTAAACATTTCAACACGAGTATTTTACAAAATGTTTATAATTTGTTGTAATTACAAATATTAATGATCAATTCGGGGCAATTTTCAATTCTATCTAAACAATGCGAGAACAAAACTGTTACTCAAATATTAACGAAAAAATTAAAATGCCCAAGAAAAATAAACTGAAAAAAACGATTCAATCAAAAATCTCAAGAACATCATTTGAAAATGTTCGCACTCTTTGAAATTTATTTATGTTTAACCAATTAAAGTTTATTACGTATCGAATTTTATTTTTCTTCTTATTTTTGTGAATTTTCCAACTTGGAAAGCGAAAAATAAAAATAAATTTCAAGTGTCTTTTGGCCAGAAGAAAAAATAAAATAAGAACAAGAAAATTTAAGTGGGCAAAATTGTTGGCTGTAAAAGCCGCAGGCATTGACCCGGAAGCTGTTGTTGTTGTCTTGGCAATATATAATAAAAAATATTTACTTTTTCATAATTTTTTTTTTTTTTGGGGAGGAGGATTTTTTATAATTTATTAAAATCAAGAGTGGGTCTATGATGAATTCTAAAAAAAGAAAAAAAGGCAATAAATTCTTTCATTATGAACATTTTAAATTTTTGTTGCTTATTTAATGGCATTATTTTATAATTATATCAAATTGCATTGCGGGTTCGGTTCATTAATCAAAATTCAAAAATATTCACACAGATTTGAGGGCATAAATTTTAAAAACCACAAACGGCATGAAATATGCAAACAAATGCAAAATAAATTAAACTGCAGTTTTTTTCCATTGATTTACCGTTGCCCGTGAATTAAGCCTCTGGCATTGATATATAATCAAACTATTCGGAGAGGGCAGAAGAAACTGGGATGAAAAGGAAATGGTAATCTTGAACTTCATGGAGAGCAGGCAGTTCGTTGGGCAGAGAATGCACTTTAGATCGGCAAAGGCAGAATGAAAATAGATGCCGCTGCAGTTTCCCTCCCCCACGCATAAAATGAGAAATAAACAAAACTGAAATCAAAGGCAGAAACGGCACAGAAAGACAGGGACAAGGCTGAGCAAGCGAGAGAGAGAGAGAGAGAGGGAGACAGTCACTTGTGTGTGCTTGGGTAAATTTTCAAGAGATTAAAGCAATGAGAAAATTTTAATATACACGAAATTTATAAACTGCTGCAGAACCATAAAGAAAAATACATATTAATTATATTTTCTTTGCAAACACAATTCTAAATTAATATAACAAATTAAAATCGCCACAACAACAATAAACCTTTCAAATGAATATTCATTTAAATAATTTCAATTGTTTTTTCAAGTTCAATGAAATTGCCCATTTTCAAAAACTAAACACAAACAAATAAAAAGAACACATGGCGTTTTTTTCGGAATTAATTCAAAATTAAGACTTGCTCAATAGAAATTAATAAATAATATCCAATATAGGATTAACTGTTGAATACTTTTGGCGTTTGTATTTTTGCGTAATTTTTCCGATTCTCCTTTATTATTTAGTTTTGATTTTCAAGGTAATTTGCTTGCAATTTGCAATTTTCACACATAAACCACTCAGACACAAACACAACGAGAACACGGGCAACTTTTTAAAATATTATTTAAATTGAACACGAAAACGATACACGATTAAAATTAATTATTTTCAAATATATCTGGACAAATGCGTCATAATCACATTCTGCGCTTATGTTTTGTCTATTTTTTTATATATTTAAACCGAACACGTTGAAGCTGTAAACACAAATGAGAACAAGAACGCCAAAGTTTTGAGTACAGCTAAAACAGCTGTTGATCTGCAAAAACACAAAAACAACGTACAGCAGCTGCAGCAAAGGTGGGCTGTGGCCAGAGTTGCCTATACCGTCAGAAGAGTTCAAAATTTGTTAATCGTTTCTTTTTGAATTGTTCGGAATAAATATATACGAATATACCCGATTTTTAGTTTTATTTCATGTTTCCTCTTTTTTAATTTTTTTTTAAGTGGTATGAAATTTTTGTATAGCTTTCTGGTTAGTATGAAGAAATTTCCTTTAACTTTTTTCGGGCAATTAAAAATTTGTTGCACGCAAACAACTTGATTTATAGGTGTTCCTCATTTTTATTATGAAAACTCAACAGTTCACTCAATTTAAGCCAGAGAGCTAGTTGGCTGTCGGAGTTTAGCGCCACGTCTAATCACTGCCACAGTCCGAACGCGACTAAGCGAATATATTCGGAAACAGTCCTTTTATACAAATGAATTCCTTGGGTTTTAGTGGGTTAAGATAAGAGGGCGCAGGCGCAAAAACCGAAAAAGTGAAATTGGTGTCATATCTCTAGTGGAGCCCAGGGAGAGTAAAAATAAACGGGGGCGCAAAAACTTCAGACAAAACTCCGCAGACCTTGGCAACATTTTTCAGACTAGCTTCACTCAACGTATGATACACTTTGTCCCAGAGAAAGGGGGTCAAGCCAACAGTCGAAGCACGTGCTTTGCATGCCCCTGTGTGTGTGTGTGTGGGGGGGTGCACCCGTGTATGTGTGTAGTTTTTGGCGCTCAGTATAATTTCATATGCTCTGACCTATCTCAACCGCTAAAAAGTTGTACCGCTGCCCAAATATAAAAATCGATTAGAAATTATTCTTTCGAGGTGAAAATTGCATAAGTTGGACATTTTATTCATCAACTAAGTTCATTTCTTAAACGACGATTTTTCTTCCATTCCCGAACTTTTTCGCGGCGCATTTCATTACGGGTACGCTTCCGCTCGTGGGGCAAAGGACCGCGCCGCTGGGTGGCTGCTGTGTCAAAAGCGGCAAAGTGTGTCACCCTTGCCGGTGGCTGCTCAATGCCGAGGCCAGTGCCCCGCTTACGCAACACAGTCTTGATAGGATACAAACGACCATTTTGCGTGGGGCCCAAGCCATGTTCACGATCCCATCCCTGCTTAACCATCATCCTTAAGCCACGGTTCTTAGTTGAAATATTGAACTTGAGCAGCTTATTGGCAGGTAACTGAGATTTGCTATTAAATTGATGCACTGTGGAGGTTTGATGTTCCCGCCAGGTGGATTCACTGTAATCCCTTTGACATATATCACAATAAAATGGTGTCACTGATTTGGCTGCTGGTTCAGTTTTTTCCTGCTTTTCAGTTTCTCCATTTGTATCCATTTGTTCTAGTAATTCAGCTATGGCCAGATGGCCCTTTCGCCTGGCTAAGGTCAAGGCTGTTTGACCACTTCGATCGGCAATTGCCGTGTCCAAGCCCAGTTGAAGCAAATAATTAACCATTGCCTTGGCTCCTTCGCAAGCAGCCATCATGAGGGCAGTCCAACCATATGAATCGCAGACATTGAGTTCGTCGGCGGGTATACGCATAGCACGCAGCTCCTCCACATTGTTGGCCATGGCCAAGCGGAAATATTTATTTCTGTCAAAGGGAAGCTGTGGCTTGGTTTTAATTTGTTTGGGTGGTGTAGTTGTCTTTTTGGCTATCTGACTAGTTGTGGCTGGAGTCTCAAGTATTTGTTTGTAAAACCTTTGCACCTCATTACCGCTGACACTCCGAATTTCATATTTTTCCTGGCAAATTCTGCCTTTCTCTTTGTCTTCAGCACCTGCACGAACAAAACGCTTCAGGGGCACATGCAAAGTAGCCAATGCCTGCCAATTTGGATGCAGTTGCTCTCCTGAGGAGTCCATTTATAAGAATTTGTTGTTTGTTTTTTGAGCAAAATAAAATGTAAATAGTTTGACTAGGGCTGAATAGTTACACTTGAACGGCTGCATTTGGCCAGGGCTGCAAAGTCTTCGTTTTCCAAATATTTCAATAGAGAGTGCTTAAGCATGGATATTTCACATTTAATGAATAAAAGTAAAAAATTTTCCGTAATATTCGATATCTGTTAGACCTTGAACTACTAATTTACCACAGTAATATATACCGTGCCCTAAATGTTTTACCTGAGGTGGCAGCCCTGCCTGAGCGCGTCTCTACTTCCATTCGCCATTTGCTTCTCAACCGCGGAAATATTAATTTCGCAATTTATTTAAATTATCCACAAGCAGTTCGGATTGGCTGAAAATTGCAAATAGAAAGGTTCAACACAAATTAAAGTTAGTGAGAACCCATTAGGCCAAGAGAAATACATATTAAAAGAGTCTCTAAATTAAGAATTCGTTTGTCTAAAGTGCGCAGTAAAAATCAATAACTGTTTTTGTGTGTCGAAGTCACTACATACATAAATGTAAAACGCCCAGCCTCCGAGCAACAAGCGGTGCACAAGATGTCCGACCAGGAGTCGGATTCTGAATCAGAAGGATTTTCAGCCAGCGAAGACGAGTGGAAGCCAGGCAAAGATGTCCGAGGCGGTGAATCTTCTGATGATGATGATAGTGATTTTGAAGCGGTGCCCGCCATAGGTGGTGGTGCTGGCAGTGGCCGTTCCTCGGCAGTTGCCAACAAAAAAAGGCAAGTATAGAGGAAACATTCTGCACAAATCAACTAATTTAATTCTATCTTTCTGTAGAGAGCAAAAATCACCCAGCGGCATCAAGGGCGCCTCGGTTAAGAAGCGTAAGCCAACAGGTCAATCACTGCGTTCCAAGCTATACAACAAATATCGGCCACCACCCAAGACATTCCCCACATCACCCTCCCAGAATTCACCCACAGCTTCAGGCTCCTCAAACAGAAATACGGCCTCAAAAAACGCCAAAACGCCCAATGAAAGCGAACCACGCGATGATGACTCCAGTAGTGAATCCAGTGTCGAAAACTATTTAGTCAATCCCGCTGATCTGGACTTGGCTTCCAGTTACTTTACCATACCGCAACCGCAACCTATCAAAGAGAAGTCCCCGGTTCCACAATTCGATTGCAATGCAGGCATTACAAACCTATCCGACTCCGGCTCCGAGGACAACAACGAGTCCAGCATCGAGGACAATGCCACCAAAGCCTTTGATTTTCGCGGTCTCCTCGAGAATGCCAACAGTCTGGAGCGTACCAAGGATGCACTAGCTAAGCGTTCCGAAATTGCCAAAAACCAATCACAGGCAAAGGATAGCATGGATGTCAAAGCGCTGCTTGCATTGGGCGAAAATCAAAACTATGCGAATAATGAAGAGGACAGTGATCGTCCCCTACCGCCGCCACCACCACCGGCCATGGATGGACCCTCACGCTTAAGCAAAACCAAGTCCACGCGAATCAAACGACACACCCGAACTCGTCCAGCCTCAACAGTGGTGGCAGCCGGCGACACTGATGACTCCGATTTTGAGGAAGTTGCAGGTAGGAAACGCAAGTAGTTTGGACTTAGACCGCAACAGCACAGTACGAGCGAAGCTTAACAAATGATAGAGGGTGGCCTGATGAATCCTTAAACATACTTTGTGTAGATAGAAAATTGAAAAGGATTTTCATTTCAAGTCTCATTATTTTCAATTTAAATTTTGCGAGAAAAAAACGATCTCATAAAAATACTTTTTTTTTTATATATTTTCGAATCTTTCTTGTATATTTTATTTACTGTACAGTTTAGCAAAATTGAAGATTAGTTTACTTTCGGATTTTTGTGTTCTCACTGTGCCTGATTGTAAATTGAATGTTGACGATGAAAGTAATCTTAAAGACGGTTGTGGCGCTGTGCATCTCTGTTGTTGTTAATAGCTAGGACTTCTGGTATCTGATAAATACAAAGAAATATATATATATATACATGAAGTAAAAAAAAAAAAAAACAAGCTTCCAAATTGCTCCGTATGAGACTGCGTAGTTTTGTTTTGGAAAAAAAAAATAATAATAATATTTATGTAGAAATCATAAAGAATGCGGCAGGATCTTAACAAATTTCAACAATAAAAAAAATAAATAAAACGAAAAGGAAAGATATTTTAACGAAAAGCTAAAACAAAAAATATTTAAACTATGAAACACTGTTAGTCGACTAGACTGAACTAGTATTAATCCAACACACACTAACACACACACACACTTACACACTTTATTTACAAAGTATTATGTAATCTGTAGTCTGCTTTTGGCCTAACTAAACCATGGAAGCTTCCTCTGAAAACTGATTTTCAATTAAAACCAAACGGAATCATATCTTTTAAAGTTAACTTTCTTTGAAACCAACAAAACAAACACTTGGAAACTTAAAAAATTTTTTCAAATTGACAAGCAAAAAAAAAAAGTATACAAAAAAGAAAAAACAAAAAAATGAAAAATTGAAATTGAAAATTTTAAATGTGTGTTAATGTTTTTAAATGAATTCTGAATGTGGTTTTTGATGTTTGCACAAAAAAAAATTAAATACTTTGCAAAAAAAAAAAAAAAAAATTTAACAAAAATTAACAGATCATGCATTTATTTAATTATTTTAAAGTCTCTTAAATTTAATTTGCTAAAAAAAAAATACACATGAAAGGCTAAAAAAAATGAAAACATAAAAACAAGACTAAGCGAATAAAATGAAATCAAAAAAAAATTCCCAAAGATAATAAAAATGATTTTAAAAGAAAATATAAAAAAAAAAAAATTTACTTTAAACAAAGAAATTTCGAGTGTTTCACAAAAAAAAAAAAAAAAAATTGTAATTAAAAAAGAAATATATATATATTTAAAAATAAATAGCTAGCAAAATTTAGAACTGATGTTAAACGAATTTACTTTAGCAAAACTGTATTCATTTAAACTTATTAAAAAAAAAAATCAAAAAATTAAAAAAAAAAAACTTGCAAAGTACCAAAAAGAAAAAGGCATAATTTTAGCGCAAATTTAGTGAATGTTGATTGTATTTAATTCAATAATTACAAATTTCAAATGCACTTTAAATAAAATAAATAAATGCAAAAAAAAAACAAAAAAAACAAAAGTGTTGAATTCAAAAAATAACAAAAATCAAATCAAAAACTTCTTAAATGCTTCGACAAACACCGCCTTCATTTTTTTTTCTCTTCAATTTTTTTTTATCAAATTTTTTCATCTATTTTTATTTAACCATTTCCATTTCCCTTAGACCAAGATGATCTGAGCGCCTCGGGCGAGGCCACGCCCAATGTCTCCGGGGATCTAGAAATTCATGTGGCCCTACCCTCGCGTCATGGCAGCAAGGCGGAAAAGACCCAACAAGAGCTGGAATTGGCCTTGAAGCGTCGCATGAATCGAAATATCAAGGATCGCCAAGTGCTCCTGCACAAGGTCAGCCTGATGGCCCAGCTGTCCCGAAGCTACAAATACAATCGCCTGCTGAGCGATTCCAGACTTCTGGAGGCCAGCTTGAAGCTGCTGCCCACCAAGAATGCCTATCCCACTGAGGGCGGTACTTGCCTCAAGTATTTCTCGTCTTTTACCACTTGGTTCAAGACGGCCATTAAGCTGATGAGCCCCAATTTGTATCCCGAGAAGACGGCCAACTCGTCGCGTGGCATTGTCGAGGAGCTGCTCAATCAGATTAAGCGCAAGGAGGCACGCTGCAAGCAGGATATGATCTTCATGTTCATCATTCTGGTGCGTGGTATGGGCATGCATTGCCGGTTGGTTGTTAACTTGCAGCCGTTGCCGCTGAAGCCGGCAGCCAGTGATCTGATACCCATCAAATTGAAGCAAGACCAAGGAGCAGCCAAGAACAAGTCACAAAGTATTGATCTGGATTCGGAGAATGAGGAAGAGGAAAAGGAGACTAAGCCAACCAAATCGAAAGCCACAAAAGTTGAAACCAAAGAAGCCGGCAAGAAAGGCAAGCCAAAGCCTGAATTGGATGAGAAGCCCAGCACCTCCCGACAGGCCAAGGCCAAAAGCTCCTCAACTGAGACAGTCCCGAAATCTAGATGCCTAAACAGCAGCAGTGAAAACGATGCCAAGCCCAAGCTCTCCAAGCTGAAACGTCCCACAAAATCCACAGAAAGGGAGGAGAAACCCGAGGTGGAGACCAAGAAACCCAAGCTTGTCAAACAGGCCCAAGTGAAAGAGACCCAGTGCACTCCCATAGCCAGACGCACACGCAAAGCTTCAGCTGCTGAAATGTTGCCCACTGTGAAGATGGGGTCACCTGTCGTACCCAAATTAATTTTGACATCCTCACAGGAAATTCAAAATACGAAGCACAGCGACATTGAGAATGCCAAGCCAGGCGAAAAGCAGCGTCGCAGCATCTCACCCAAAGTTCATATTTCCCCCACATTTTTGCATGGAGATATATCGCCCAATCCAAGCAGCGAGGCCAGCAGCAAACGTAATGCTGAGCGAAAGAAAAGTCCTGTTGGCTTGGCCAAAGTTAAAATATCACCGAAATTTCTCAAGCAGGGCGAAACGGAAGAAGAGGCTAAGCCGCCGGCAAGGCAACTACGCACAAGACAGGCGCGTGCTAACAGACTGGCCATACCCCAGCTAGATGGAGCCGATGATGCTGCTCTGGCCAAGGGCAAAAAAAGACCCAAATTGGAAAAGCTTAAGAAATCCCATGATTCGGATGAGGACTTTGAGCCCATATCGAACAAGCAAGTCAAGAAATCTCCCATCTTGCCGAAGACAGTGAAGGACTTGCGCAAAGATCGTCGGGTGCTCTCCACAGATGATGAGGGAATGGACAAGCGTAAGGCAACAGCGGCCGATATGTGGATAGAGGTTTGGTCCGAGCAGGAAGAAGAATGGATTTGCGTGGATTTATTCAAGGGCAAGCTACACTGTGTGGACACCATAAGGGTGAGTATTCTCTGTGATATAGAGTGTCTTTCCAGACCTAAATCGATGTACCTAAATTAGCTTGAAATATCTAATTTTAATGTTAGATCGATTTGAGTCTATATAGTAATTCGATTTGACCTCAACTTTTTCTCTCTTTGCAAATTACAGAAGTCGGCCTCGAACAATATGGCCTATGTTTTTGCTTTTCAAGATGACTTGAGTCTGAAGGATGTGACGGCCCGTTACTGTTCCAACTGGACGAATGTTGTGCGCAAAGGACGCGTGGAAAAGGCCTGGCTAGATGAGACGATAGCTCCCTATTTGGGACGTCGAACCACGCGAGATATTAAAGAGAATCAGCAATTACGTCGCATACATGAGGAGAAACCCTTGCCCACTTCCATATCCGATTTTAAGGATCATCCCCTATATGTACTCGAAAGGCATTTGCTAAAGTTCCAGGGACTCTATCCACCCGATGCCCCCACCCTGGGCTTTATACGCGGCGAACCCATCTATTCTCGAGATTGTGTGCACTTGCTGCACTCTCGGGAAATTTGGCTTAAATCGGCCCGAGTGGTCAAGCTGGGTGAGCAGCCCTATAAAATTGTCAAGGCCCGACCGAAATGGGATCGAGTGAGTCTTTCATATAATCTCAATATAAAAAAAAAAGAAAACTTGAACCCATTTTTTATTTAGCTCACTCGTTCGGTGATTAAAGATCAACCTCTGGAGATTTTTGGATACTGGCAGACCCAAGACTATGAGCCACCCACGGCCGAGAATGGTATTGTGCCCAGGAATGCCTATGGCAATGTTGAGCTATTCAAAGAGTGCATGTTGCCCAAGAAGACCGTCCACCTTAGATGTTCGTATCAAGTTTTTATTAGAGATCAAAAGAAAGACTCATTCTCTTATTTTTTTTTCAGTGCCCGGTTTGATGCGCATCTGCAAGAAATTGAATATCGACTGTGCCAATGCTGTGATTGGGTTCGATTTTCACCAGGGTGCCTGCCATCCCATGTACGATGGCTTTGTGGTTTGCGAGGAATTTCGCGACACGGTCACCGATGCCTGGCATCAGGATCAAGACGAACAGGCCCGCAAGCAGCAACAGAAATACGAAGAGCGTGTCTATGGCAATTGGAAGAAGCTAATCAAAGGTCTACTCATACGTGAGCGTCTCAAGAAAAAATATAACATGTCAACTTAATTTAAATTGTTTTGTTTCCCAATATTATTTTGTCCATTCAATTTGTTTTTTTGTGCTTTGGAAATGAATTCTCTGTTGAAGTCGTCTTTGTGAAATTTAAAGTTTACTTTTATTATTAATATAAACAATGTAATGTTTTCTTTTCACATTTGTTTAAAAAATAAATTTCAATTTCATTATTTTCTTTTTCAAATATATATAAAATGATTTGGTAATTTTATTCAAATTTAAGTTGAATTATCTGCTTTCCCAAGAAACTTCCCAAGCAGATTTGCCGCATTTACATAATTATTAAATATTTTTGTAAGTAGAATGTAATTTTTTTTTTTTATTTATAGAAATATTTATAATTTTTGAGTTAATAAATAATTATTTTTTTTTTTTTTGAAAAAGCTTAAAACTAAAATTGGAATGCGTAGTTATGAAACATAAAATAGAAAGTTTTGGCAACAGAAAAGTTTGTCCTAATTCAGATTTGGCAAACGGCGAATAACCTATCAAAATTTATATATATATATATATATTTATTTATACACACACAATAATAATAATAATATTAATTATAATGAAAATTAAAATATATATTAATGCCATCAAATGCAAATTGTACATATAAAAAAATAGACTTTGGTTTTTTTCATTTTTTTTTTTGTTCTTTTAATTTGAGTGTGTTTCCTTGATCGGGGGACTAAATTAGAAGAAGACTTGAAGTCTTTGGAAATTGTGACAGAAACAGAATGGAGAAATTAAACTAGATTATAATGGGAACCAGGTTCCATCTTAGAAAATGATTTAAGTACTTCAGATTCATAGCTCACTCTGCTTCTTCTTAATCTCGATTTTTTTTTTTTTTTTTTGATCTTAACTCACTCAATTAGTTTCGTTGTTTCTGGAAACTTTTTGAGGATAATTTGTTCTTGAAACTTGACAACATCCTAAAAGGAACAAATGGATTGCATCCGAATAAGATTTAAGCAATTCTTCTGGAAAGTTTTCAATCATCTAGGCGGAGCTGTTAGCTGAGGTTGTTGTTGTAGTTGCTGTACTTGTTGTTGTTGTTGTAGTGACTGTAGTTGGTGCAAAGGTTGAGGCATCCTGTTGCATTCTCTGCTGCTGCTTCAGGGCATTCTGCAGTTTCAAATAGTCAATGTACATGCGCCGGGCCTGATTGAGAACGCGGGTTACATCATGCTTGCGCACCATTTTGTCAAAGTGCATGGCTATCTCGTTGTAGTCCATGCCAGCCTTCATGATGGTGTTGCGATGCTGGAGTAGTAGGGTGAGGCAGAGAAACATGAGAAAGGCATTTCCACCGCCAAACTCACTGGGCGGCGGGAGATGGGCCGTGGCTGAGCTGCCCAAGCCATTCAGTTGGGTCTTTTGGGGTGATTTTGTGGCATAGGCGCTTTCGTCATCGGCATTGGTGCCAATCTCCACCAGGGCGGGTATCTCCAGGTTGGGCTCTGTGGAAATGGGTACTATCACCTCGGGCAGGCTGCTGCTGCTACGCATGCCCAGGGGGGAGTGACCCTCTAGGAGCATGGACTCATCGATGAAGGGATTGAGAGAGTGGCTTTCACTCTGCTGGACACTGTGGCTCTTGGCAGCAGCTATGCGCTGACGTCGACGCAGATGCAGCTCACTGACATCGGGACAGGCTATGATCTCGTTTTCCTTGAGGTCGTCGACCAAATCGAGGGTGTCCTTGTCTAGTTTCTCGTACTCAATGTCATCCACGGGTGTGGGCTTTTCCGTGAAGGGCAGGCCAAAGACCTGGCGATCCAAGATATCTGCCTCCAGGCGCAGCTCGCGTGTGATGGCCGTGCTCATGGGATAATACTCCTGATCGGGTGTATGAGCTCCACCCTCTTCGCTGGCCAACTGAACCTGTAGTTGCTCCTGTTCGGCATTCTCATTTTCCTGCTGATCCAAGCTATAGTTGCTCAGGTTCTGGGCCTGCTGAATAGCCGTGGCTGCCGTGGAGGCACTCCAGCTGGTCTCCGGCAAAGAGGAAGAGTCTTCCGATTCATCTAACGAAGTGGCAAAACCGCTTTTGGTCAATTGCACCACCGGCTTGCTCAGAGTCTGTTGGGGCTGTGCCTCTTGATCTGCAGGCTGAGCTGACTTTTCGTTGATTTGCAATTGATTGGCAAAGCGATCGGATATGCGATTTTTGTTGACAGTGGCAAAGTTCAAGAACTCGTTGAAATTCTTGACCAGCTTGGGTGGAACTTTGGGCTCACCACCGCCCTCGGCCGTCTCGAATGATAGACCCATGCGACTGGTGGCCGCTATTTTCTCCTTGAGATCTCTGAAGTGCCCACCACTTGAGCTACTCACACGTTTGACGCTCTCACTCACATTACTGGCATTGGATGCCAATTGCTTGGCTATGATATTGCTTACGGTACTGTAATTGGTTAGTAGATTTTTGTGTTGTATTTTGGCGAAGGCCTGAGCTGTGTTGGATGGAGGTGGTTCGGTTTCCTCTTGGGTTGAAGACGACGAGCTGCAGAGAAAGGCACGAGTGGGTGTGACTGGGTTCGGGCCTTCCTTTGGGGGCTGTTGGGCATCGTCTTTGAAGGGATTGGTTTCATGGAAATTCGAGGGTGAAGTGGGAACCTCCTTTTTATCGAAGACATCATCATCAGTGTCCTCGCTGGCCGAGAGTTCTTGAGCTGACTTTGTGTTCTCCAGGGCACCTTCGATCAGGGCTAGCATCTTGGACTCGTCTAGACTCTGATGGGCCTTGGCGGAGATGCGACGTTGGCGACGTGCCGCATGCCGAGACATATTGTCATCCAGACTATGATTTAGGCGTTTGGTATTGTCCAGCTTGCTCGAGGCTGTCGAGGCACCCAGAGAAGAGCTCAGAGAGCTGAGCGAGGCCGAGGAACTCTGACGACGCAGGGCACACACCTTGGTGTAGGGATTCTCCCGTGGTTTTGTCAGCAAATACGAAGGACTTGTGGGCGTAGCACTATACGAGCCCGAAAATGTGCTGGCACTATTCGGAGCCGATGAATCGGAGACGGGCACAAACTCCTGCGAGTCATATCGATTTGAGTCAAACAAAAGCAATTCAAAATAATCACAAAGCATTTACCTTTTCAAACAAAGCCAATTCTTTTTCATCATTATTGTCATAGCGTAGTGAACTCCATTGGACTTCCAGCATGCGCAGGGAATCCTCGAAGGGAAACTCACGCTTCAGTTCGAGCAGCAACCAACGATAGCAAAACAAGAGATCATCGGCTTGCTGCGATTTTAGATATTCCCAAAACTCGGGATCATAAAAGCTCAGAGCCTCGGTTAGATGTGTGAACTTTTGGGTCATCGCTATGCCATCCAGCATGAAATTGCCACGCACTCGAGCCATAATCGCACAGAAGCAAATGTAGGCCTGAGCTTCGTCATTCATGGTTACCAAGAGCGGTGAGGCTATATCCGACATGCCTTGGCAATACGATTCTGTGGGATGATTCAAAGCATAGGTGGTGAGTATGTTGAAGAGTGAGGCAATATTCTGGTTATCATCACTGCCAGCGTAGAAGGGATGAAGTCGATCTGTGCGGAGGACATCCTTTTTCACCATGCTCGTTACATAGGCCAGTTCGCCGGCCACACTGCCGCGCTTGACAGCTGCCTTCCAGGTTTCTCGCAGCTTGTAGTAGTGCTCAGATTTACGACGCATAAACTCCATGCGCTGATGGCCATTCATGCCACTGGGATAGACATTTAGAAGATGCTTCCAGACCACACGCCTTAGACTGGGTTCAATGCCACCTAGGAAAATCACCTTGCGTAATTCATCGTTTCGTTGTATTTGTCCTAAGGCGTCTAGGAAAAGTCGAAATTCACTGTCTGACATGGGCGGTCGAGGTGGCAGATTGGCCATAGTTTCCTCTGATAGATTAAAGGCCTTTTGCACTATGGAAAAGGTTTTCTCCATGTGATTCATGATCAGACCGGGTAGTTTTGTTTGCATGTGCTGGACATATTTTTGCGAGACGCCAAGTGATTGCAGTGGTGACATTAGGTCTCGGGCGGCCCCACCAGTTGGCAGGGCTGTGGAACTGGTGAGGCTATTGGCGCGGCTTGAAGCAGACGACGGTGATTCCGTCTCGCACTCTCGAACCACTGTGAAAGGTTTTACGTCGATTTGCAGTATCAGGCATGGCTCTGACGAGGTTTGTATAGAAATGTTGTGTATACGTAGAAAGGCCGCATCCAAGTCCCAGTCCGACAGCACAGCCAAATAGATCTCATTGCCAGCTGGATCGAAGGCCTTGTATTTAATTGAGAAATCAGACTTAATATCAAAGGCTTTGGCCAGCAGTGAGTAGAGCACTTCTAGTGTTGTTATTTGCGGGTCTACGCTGAACTTACGCCATTCAGGCGGCAATTTCCTTTCGCATTTCTGAAAGGCAAAACATGTGATTGCCATCAAAGTGATATATAAGTTCTGGGTGCAGTCTGCAACTTACTTTGACCTTCACCCGCACGGCCTCCCTTGGATAAATACCAGACATATTGCTCACATTTTTACAAGGAGCAAGTTAAGAAAGAAAACTGTTTCTGCATTACTGCTATCGATATTTCCTAGCCATGCTTGGCAGCATTGCCTCCGCGCAGGTTGACAGTCCGACAATCAGCTGTGAGCAGAATTTAATTACACCAATTTTAACTGTCCGCCGCTTCAAGCTAATTAAAGTTATGCCAGCTTAATATGCATTGATCAGGAATGCGGAAAAATAAAATTAGTTCTCAGAAAACCTGTAAGTCAGCATGTCTTTAACTGCACAAAGTTGGTCACTCTAAGACTAGAGATGGGTAGCGGTCGCCAAAACATGGAATTGAAATCGATTATCTATCGATGCCACGATGTTTTTCCACATCACTAATACAAATACAAGAAGATTAGTGCAAAATTGTTGTTGTTAGTTTTTTTTATTAGTTTTGTTTTTTTGCAAATGCATTTTATATGCATAATCGCAACGTGAATGCGCTTAATTATTCAATTGGATTAGGCGCGTGTGGATCGGCAATCGGAGCGTAGCTGAAGCTGAACTCGAGTAGCGGTGCGTAATCGAGAATTTTGGATTTGGGTGTGTATGTGGCTGTGTTGGTGTGTGTCACGATGTTTGCCTGTATGTGTGTATATGTGTGTGTGTTGTGTACTCGGGCGTGTGTGTGACGTGTTAGGCAAGCGAAATTCTAAACTATTTCGAGTACAATCAACACAAAACATGAGCCCCCAGCCTGACCGACCCCAAGGACTTGGCGCCAACCCCAAAATTCTGCCTAGCCACAGCCCATCAGATCAAGCGGCAGATCAAGGCCTTGTCTGGATTGTGTAAGCGGCTGTATTCTCCGCCATTGAAGATAACCATAATACAACTTCTGTTTAATTTATGATCAACGCGCTTCGTTTGCCCAGAGTGTTTATGTGGTCTGATTGTGCTCCTATGCATGTGTGTGTGCGATAAATTCTCTTTTTGAACTTAACGTTCCATGTCACACAGTCGTGTGTAGTTATTATTTTGTTGTTATGAGCCTAACAATATGTAAGTTAAATTATTATGCAAAATAATGCTCTTAACTTCCGTTGACGTATTATAGCTTGACTTCGTACGTACATATGTGTATGTGTGTGTGTGTGTGTGTGTGTTTGTCGAGTGTGTTGTTTGTTTGTATATGTATCCATTTATAAATTAATTTTTTTTTTCACCCGCATTGGAGCACTACATACTTACATCTTTTTGAATGGATACGATAACTCCCGCCGGTTTTTTTTTTTATTATTATTTTTTTTTTTTAATATGTTCCAATCATGGTGAAATAAATCTCCCCCAATTGTATGTATAAATTAAATTAAATGCATTTTGTTTGCTTGCAGATTGGCCAACGTTTTATGGATGACACATCATCATGGGAAAGCTACTATCAAAAATTTTCGGCAACAAAGAAATGCGAATTCTTATGCTCGGCTTAGATGCGGCAGGCAAAACAAGTAACCATTAAATTATTATCTATTTCAATTCAAAAAGAAAACCTAATGAATTATTTAATTATATTTTCAGCGATCCTTTATAAACTGAAACTAGGGCAATCAGTTACAACGATACCCACTGTAGGCTTCAATGTCGAGACCGTCACGTACAAGAATGTCAAGTTTAATGTTTGGGATGTGGGTGGGCAGGATAAAATTCGGCCGCTTTGGCGGCATTACTACACAGGTAAGCAGATTACACTCTCATTCGAATATATTTATATATATATTTTATTGAATTTTTTTTTAGGTACACAGGGTCTTATATTCGTAGTAGATTGTGCGGATCGAGATCGAATAGACGAAGCCCGCACTGAACTGCATAGGATAATTAATGATAGAGAGATGCGGGACGCCATTATACTGATATTTGCAAATAAACAGGATCTTCCTGATGGTAAACAAAAAAAAATTATAAACTATTTGGAATTAAATTAATTTGATTTGTTTTTATTTTTTAGCAATGAAACCACATGAAATCCAGGAAAAACTAGGCTTAACTAGATTAAGAGATCGCAATTGGTATGTCCAACCGTCATGTGCCACAACCGGCGATGGCCTTTTCGAGGGTCTAACGTGGTTAACGTCAAACCATAAATTATGAGAATTATAATCCAAAACGTATTTCCACATATGGGCATGTATTATTCGAAACAAAGCAAAATTATTAAATCTTCTTTTTTTTTTATTTATGTAAAACGTAAAAGAGCAAATCACACAAACGCCCCTCACTTCCCACATCTAAATAACGCTACAATAACAACAACAAAACAACAAATAAAAGTGCAGAAATTCAAAACAAAAGTTGGAAAATTAGTTTGATAAAAGCCACCATAAATATTTATATAAAAATTTATATATACAATTATATAAAATATACATTAATAATCAACAAATATTCTCACTAGTAAAAAAAAAAAACCGAATTAAATTGGCAAAACAAAAAAAAAATAAAAGAAGAATAAGAAAAAAAAAATAGCAGACAGAAACGAAAAATATTTAGGAAATAAGTAAGTTTCTCTTGTAAATTATAATAATTAAAATAATAATAATAATGATGAGCCACGTGTAAGCAATTAAGTTGAAAAACAAACGCTTGTTTAGATTTGCAAACTGTTATTTGACTTGAACAAAACAGAAGTCTTAAAAAAAAAAAAACAAAACAAATCGAAAAGAATAAATATAAAAACAAACAGAAAATCAAATAATTTAACTCTTTTAAATTCAATTGTAAATAAATATTCAAATTATAGCGAGAGCATAACGAAACACACAACACACCGATAAATAGAACAAAAAAAAAAACTATAATTTAAAAAAATGAAAAGTCTTCAAAAAATATACAAAAAAAAAAAAATTTGATTGTGCCTTCCTTTTTAATCCATTCAGTGTGTCTGTGTTTTATCTACAAATATTTCAGGGTTCCTCAAAACTAACCAAACCTACCCTGAGCAGTCACCGGCAGACCCAAGAAATGATTGATCCAGCTTGACTTCTTTGGCCGCATAGCACGCTTTGGGTCCTTCAAATCTTAAACACAAATATGCCAAAATCATAATCAATGCTTGATTCTGACAAGTCGAAAGGAAACTGAGGAGAATTTTAATTGCTCATCGAACCATTACAAATTCGCTTGCTATTTATTTAAATGATTTACCTGGCCACGTGGCCATGATTTCGGTATGAGTTTGTCTAGGTTCTCTTTTGTTTAAGACTCTCATGGTCTACTAAGCTAATTTCCCTGGAAAAATAATTTTTTATATTCTTTATAGAGTGGGTGTACATTTCCCTGGGACTCGACCATGAAGAGTTCTGTTTAGGCCTTATCAGAGTAATGAATATTTATATATTCTTTATAGAGTTGGTGTATATATTTTGATTGTAGATAAAATAATTTGGACTATTTTATCAGGTATACCTTATCGGGTCCCCAAGAGCTTGCAAACTATTTTTGTACAGTTATCACTTTTTCCTCAAAACATCCAAGCTGATTATGATTCAAACATTTTTATATAATAATCTGGGAATTTCTGGAACTCAAAATTAGCTTTTAAAATTTTTTATATATATTTAAATTTTCAATCTATCAGGTTCATGACAATTGGGTAAATCTTCTTGCTTTAATAATTTATTTCATTTTAGTTAATGTTTATTTAATTAATTAATTAATACCCAATTAATGTATTCAATCATAAATTTAAAAAAAAAAAAAAAAACAAAATACAACTTAAATTTAAAAACAAGTAAAATCGCTTTTGTCGTTTCAAGTGAAATTTAAGTTGATATATGGAGCAGTTTGCAAATTTTTGATTGATTAAATAAAGTGCATTGCACTTGATAAAAGACAACAACAACAAAAACTAAAACAAATTCCACACACTCACCGACTTGAAATGTTTGAGGGAAATTCAACACTGTCTATCTGTTTGTTTGTGTGATTGTGTGTGTGTGTGTGTACTTTCCTCTGGCACAGCGAAATGTCGCCCGTTCAAATGTCAAGAATCCAACCCTCTTCGGACGACAGAAGCAGCAGCAGCGCATATATTGGGTAATGGGGATATGTTTGTCTCGCTCGCACACACGCAGAATGCCATCTTGCTTGGTCTGGTAATGTGGATGTTGTTGCTATTGCTTTTGGCAGGCATTTTCGTTGCATGGATATAACAGGATAACGCGAGCAAGCGAGAGCTCCTCCCACACACACACACACACATACAGGCATACATATAACGGGGCGTGTCCAGGCACAAGCCAGAGACAGAGCAAAGCGCTTTGACTTTTTGCATTTGTGTTCACTTTTGTCCTCGGCATAAACTTCTGCTGGCTGATGTGGCCACCTCCTCTACAGATGCCACCTCTCTGCTTAGGTCCCAGGCACATACAAATTCCGACTCAGCAATGCTGGCCGACGCAATTGTTGCTGCCGACGCCAACAGCCTCTGCCGTAGCAACTTGCCAAGAGGAGCACATTTACTGCTTACTGTCTGGGCTTGAATCTGGTCCTGGGTCTAGGCCTGAGATTGGGTGGGTAGGTGATTGTTGTATTCCGACATCTCATTTGTTACAAAGTTAATGTTGGCGAATTAAGCGCAGCAAAAGCCTCAAACAACAAAAGCTCTGCAGAACAACAACAGCAACAAAAGGCAGTGCACAAAAAAGTAATCACACCCACACAAACACAAACAAAATGCTATGGATGAGGTCCAGAAGCACCGTTAGTTAAGGCTTTTAAGCTCGGCCAGGGCATGCCGCCCTCATGCCAAAAAGAATTTTGTCACCTTGTATCGATTATTGGTTTTATACTCAGCCTCGTTTTTATTTTGAATTGTGTATCCATTTAATTATCCTTCTTGATAATGATAAAGTAAGTCTACCAAGTTTTTTATGGCAAAGACTTTTATTTTATTTTGATTTAATTAACTGCAATAAAAGTTGCTCGAGCTGAAAGTATTTCATTTCATATTTTCTGCATTTGATTCATCACTCAGATAAATGGGAAAGCTCTTGACTTTATCTAAATTAAGAAAAGTTCCTCAAAGAAATACGGAGTCATTTATTATTAAATAAGGTTCAGGAATATATATATATATTCCATAATGTTAAATAAAAAATAAATATTTTAATTAGTTTCTTTATAATTTAAACCTTCATTTTTTGATGGAAAGAATTTGGATTATTTTGGGGGCACAATTATAGTTTCCCTTTTGAATTCTCTCTAGAATCTCTTATAAAAAAATGTAAAAATCTATATCCCATTTGTTTCAGAATTTCTGAGATATATCAAGTTCCAAGTTTTATGCACCTTGCCAGTCTTTGGAAAGTAGAAAATCAATCGGATTTTCATAGAATTCAATTACAGTTTCACTCAATGATTGAGACCAGCTAAAAGTGTTGGGGAGTGGGGGTGTGGATGCAGCTGAGGTGTCGATAAGTCATGGAATCTCTACTTTTGTAGAGACGAGAGAGTTGGCCAGAACGAGAGGGAGGGCATGTAAAATCACAAAAGATATTACAAAACAAAAACAAAATGTCAAAACCCAAGACGATTATACGTACCGAGTCAGTCAGTTAGTCCTTTGCCTAGAGTCTCTTCCTCACTCCATCGGTCTGTCAAGTCTATTTGGTTGCTCTCTGTCTAAGGCAGCTGTGACCACACCAACACCACTACATTTGGTCTCTAACTAAAATTACAGCTTCCTCTTCTTCTTTTTCTTCTCGTCCCAGTCTCCCCCATATCAGAAGCTCTTCCACTCTGTTAGTCATAATGGCGGCCATGGCGCCAATGTTGCTTTCATTTCGAGACAGAAAAAGACCGAGAGTAAGAAAGAGAGAGAGAGAAAGAGAAAGAGAGAGCGCTCAGCTCGGGTGTTTATTGGAGATTCCGTTTGCGGCTTGGCTTACCTACACTCAAAACAGCAACGTCGACGTCGGCGCTGCCACCGCAGCGCAGCGCATCAAGAAGAACGAATCAAAGCAAGCCAACAAGCAAATGCGCGCCACCAGAGCTGCCACTAAAAGTCCTCGACGTAATATCCAACAACAAGGATGACAAAAACAACAACAACAACAAAATAGTAACTCACCCACACCCACAGTGGGCGTCCTTACTGGTTGGGTGGCTTCATTCTGTAAATGTGTATATATATATGTGTGTGTGTGTGTGTGTGTGTGTGTAGATATTTGCGGGTGCGGTTATCCTGGCCGTTTGCTCAACGTTGCTCAATGCTCTCTGCCTCTTGCTGGCTGTTGGTTGAGTGGGTGGTTTTTGTTCTTCTTGTTGTTGCTCCTCTTCTTGTTATTGTTGCTGGTGGTGTGCTTTTTGTTCTGCACACACACACACACACACACAAGCATACATACTCCGCCTCTGCCCACTTGGCCAGGAATGGATTATATTTTACAGTTACTCTTGTTGTTTGTTATTTTTTTGGGGTGGACTGTCTGGTTGGCTGGCTGGACCGCCCCGGCCTGTCGTGACTGCCGGGCTGGCTGGACACATCACTGTTTAGCCTCTGTCATGGTTTTATGATAAATCTGAAATCGTACATCGAGACGTTAACATCATCATCGCTGCTACTGCTGCTGCTTACACTATAGCTCCGTGCTTTTTTTGCGGGCTAAACCCAAGGAATATTTGGATCCGTTTCCCCTACGCTTTCGGTATATCAGTGTATGTGTGTGTGTGTGTGTATACGCGTGTTGTTCTTTGATAGAAGGAATTCTCGGTTTCAGTTCAGTTTACCATCGTCTGCGCATTGTCAAGGCTTTTTGGCCGTCGCTTTTCTCAAAAATTTTGCCAACTGTCATGGAGAAAAAAAGAGAAATAAATAAATAAATAAATATTTATGTAAAGGCAAAAAGTAACATGGAGTTTAAAAATCAAAAGTATTCAATTTAATCATTGATAAAAATCAAATCTAAAACCGAAAAGAGAAACATCAAAAACCAAAAACCAAAATAAAAAATTTAAGAAATTCGGCAAATCAATTCATTTTGAAATCCAACGATATGAATAAAGAGGAGATCCTAGCCGATAATCGTCCTGCATCACAAGGTAAATATTTTAAGTGTCTACAATATTTCTGGACTAAAACTAAATCAAAAGTGAATACAGAAAATCTAAAAAAAATGAAGTAAAAAATTATTTAGAATTTTTGATAAACCAAAAATTTTCTTTAAAAGAACTAAGCAAGTTTTTTTCGACCCAAAATCAAAGTTTGATTCTTCAGCTCTTTGGAAAAGTTTAAATCAGAGAAATCAATTTTATTTCAATTTGAAAAATTGAAAAATTTAGTTGAACTGGTGAGAAATAAATATATTTTTCAAATTTCCAAACGGCTGAGCCTTCTATATACAGATTAAATTTAGAGTGTAAAAATATACAAATCTTTCTCCATTGAATTACAAGAAGAAGAAGAGAACACCAGCTAATTGTTTGTAAAAATCCTTTTAATTAGGACTTGAAAAAAAATATAAAGATTGAAAAAAGGGCTTCTTAATATGACCTTTTTAACGCATCCCTTGTCCAAAGGACACAATAAAAAACGTGAGCTGAAAAAAAAATTAAAAAATTAAAAATTTAGGAATCACTTCAAAAAGTATGAAAAAATTAAATCAAATTCAAAGAAAGCTCTGTGCATTTTTTCGGCTCTTACACTCAATTTCCATCTTCATATATCATATAATTTAATTTATTCTTGAAATCAAATGGATCCTATACATGAAATATAAATTCATAATTTATCCTAAATGTTCCAATTCCACATTTAAGTTCCCATCGAATTAAGCATTGAAAAAAGTGGCTATGGAATTTAATTCTTTTTCTAAGGTTTTTCAGCTGCAAATCATATTAATAAGATTGGTCAATACATTAAAGATATATCCCAAGACTATGTCTGGTCTTAAGACATCATATTAATAAGATTGGTCAATGCATTAAAGATATATCCCAAGGCCAAGTCTGGTCTTAAGACATTATATCGGAGTGCAACTCGGTACACATTCTACAAATCCAATCAAATTTTAATAAGATCGGTAAATGATTGAAGGAAATATTCCAAAACCAAAGCGTGGTCTTAAGTTTTTACTATCGGCTTGACATAAAATTCAGTACACATCTGTACTCCCATATAAAAATAATATATATACCAACTTTGAATAAGATCGGTCAAGGAATGACAGAGATATTTTAAATCCAACTTTGGTCTCTATGATAGCTAAATGATATTGAATGAGATCGGTCAATGAATGACAGAAATAACTCAAATCCAACTATGATCTTTATGATAGCTAAATGATAATTGGGTCCGATCAAGCTGATTCTCGATTTCACAGAGATACAGACTGCCGGGAGGACTTTGCTCAATCGACTTGTCTATTGGTACTGCCCGACTTACACATTTAGGATCCTGGGTTATTTCGTTCTCTTTTTCAAAGAGTGTATAAATATGTGGAAACTTCAGAAGGTCTCAAAAATAAAATCCCACAAAAATTAGCAAATCAAATTTAGATAAAAGTTTTCTGGAAAGCAACGCACGAACAAATTTTTCCAACCCTTCTCCAAGGGAACTCGGATCGGGGCATCAGCCAATTCAAGTAAATTGAATTTATGATAATCATATAAAAATTGAATTAAAATCGACCCACGCTCCCGCAAACCCGGAACTCTCTCAAATGCATCTGAAACAAATTTTTTGAAAAAAAGAAGAAGGAGAAAAGATTCTTGTTGAAATTGAGTGGTCCGTTAACACTTTTGAGTCGAGGGGAAACGAGCTCATGATAAATAAAAGGAAAATCTAAGCATATGACGGTAATCCAAAGGACTTAGAAAGGCCACAGTTGGTGGAATTTAGTTGACCGATTCAAAGGACTCTGGCATGCAGAATAGAAACTAGAAAATATTGAGGCCTGAACGCACAGCCGAGTGGCTGTGGATTTGAATCGAGGGTTGGGTTGGGTTAAGTGCATCAAGGAATCAGTAGTGAAACAGCAACAACTACAATCAAATTAGGGTGTGATGGCAAAACAATTGTCCTCCCCCGAGGCAGAGAGAACCGTTTGCCTTAATGGCACCCTAATTGAATGTGTAAATATATTTGCGGATTACAGGGCGTCAATGTCGGCACGCACAAGGGGATAAGGATCACTCAGTCACCCAGTCACTCAGTCACCCAGTCAGTTAGTCAGTTAGTTCTGGTTGCAGCAGGTTTTATCTACCAACCCCGTCGAGCCACAAAAATCTGACAAATTACCATTTAATTCAAATGAACTCTGCCAACATGAGTGATATTTTATGGCCTCTCCTGTCTCTTCTTCTTTCAGAATTGCACAGTCCACCAAGTCATTGCTATACACCGCCACACAGTCAGCAGGCGCCACCGCCGCCTCCACCACCGCCAGGACCAGGACCGCCAGGAGCCCAGGCAGTGAGTGCCGGAGTACCGACTCGTTTGCTCGGCTGGAATCACAGTGCCGCCGCCGCCGCTGCAGCGGCTGCCGCGGCCGTGGCCTCCAATCAACAGGCAGCTGGTTCATCTGTGGATCAGTCGGCAGTCTCCCGCATCAAGGGCCAGAATCTTGGGCTGATTTGTGTGGTCTGCGGCGATACCAGCTCCGGCAAGCACTATGGCATCCTCGCCTGCAATGGCTGTTCCGGTTTCTTCAAGCGGAGTGTGCGACGCAAACTCATTTATCGGTGGGTATAGACTATATATATATATATAAGCCAAATCCATGACATAAAAGTCAAATTACGTAAAATGTGGGACGTTGAGGGTGAGTGAGTTGGGTTTGTGCCTGTTTGGGTGTCTGGCGGCTTACAGAATGTTTCAAAATTTATTACAATTATTCAAATCTGAGGGATTTGGGGGCGTCAACTTTTGAATTGCGCACATTTGCCATCGTTGACTTTGTGGAAAATCCCTTCCTAACTCCGAGTTGGCATCAGTTGCAAGTCGAAAAACATTTTCAAATCAAAAAACGGCAAACAAAATGTAATTGAATTTTAAACTGAGGATTTTATTTTATTTCCTTTTTTTTTTTTGTTAAAAAAAAAAATCTTTTTAAAATTATTGCAAAAGTAGTTATTTTTTTGTTTCTTTTGCTAAACTTTTCAATTAACATTAAATCAGTTTTTCTGAAATAGATTTTCCTGTTTAACCAAAAAAATTATGATTCTGTAATATTTCTTATAATCTTGCGTGATTCTATTCTCTCTCACACTCTTGGGCCATCTTCCACGGTAAATCACAAATGTCGAAATCTCTATATCCTGGCCCGGTCCCCAGAGATTGATATGGAGCGCTTAAGCCGCTCAAAACACTTGGCCAAATGTGACCGCCGACTAAACAAAAATCCAAACCACCCTCTATACACACACACCCACACACACACACACAATTCTCTGACTCATATCCTTCGACTCGGCCAAATCGCAACAAAGTCACCAAAACCAAAAAAAAAAGAGGGCGGTTCGGTTTTGGCATTAAACGAAATAGAGCAAACTTTTCCAGTCTCTGTGTTTCTGAGGCTTTCACCTTCACACCCATTATAGCCAAGGCAAGCGATGAAGTGGTAGAACCCTGACAGGCCCATCGCCCATCCGACGGAAGGGGGCCAGTGTATATTTTCGTATACGTGACGTGTTTTTTCGATTGTCTTTGGGAAGTCAATGTCTCACAGACCTGCCTTTTAGTAGTCCTTTTTTTCACACATAATATAATATATCAGAGAGAAAAAAAAAATGGAAAAGTTTATTCCCCTACCTCTGGCATATTAAGATAATTTCAATTATATTCAATTGGTTGCAATCACAGCCAGACAATTTTTATAGACGTCTTAGTGAATCTGTAGTCGAAATTCTGTCAAAAGTAATTTGATTTCACTTTTCTACAAAAGGGTAAATATATTTATATAGACAAGGGTATTTCTCGAACTCGAACTCGAACTCTCTTCGATCTTTAGAGGTTAGTTCTGTGGTTCAAAGTGGTTCTTAATTTATTTCTCAAAAGAGAAAATTATAATTTTCTGGTTGAGGTTACAAATAGAAATAAAATATTTCAAGATTAAAAAAGCTCTCGATTTTAAGGGAACTAAATAGAAAAAATATATTTCCTAAAGGAATTAATCCGAGATCAAGAAAAATCTCAATATTTCTTTGAGACCAAAATTTCTCACAGATTTTTCCAATTCACCATAATTTAATTTATAATATTTCTGTGATACCCCAAGATTAAATTGGGAATAACAAAATAGCCACAATTATTAAATTATTTCAATAAAAAGTACAAAACATTTATTTCATTTTCCTTAAAAGGAAGCCTGCCTAGGAAATAAAAGAGCACATTCAATTTACGTGATTTGTTTTTTAGGATAGCTGAAATTTGCATATTTTATATCTACATAAATAGTGTAAGAACCAGAGAGAGAGAGAGAGAGACAGGCCGAAGCCTGACTCATGTGAGAGAAGGATAGGTTTGGTTTAAGTGTTTTGTTAGTTAGTCAAACTTCAACGAGAAGACTGGCGCCAACAAAGCCATAAAGAGTCTCCAGCCAAACCCGTAGAACCTTTGCCATTTTGGGTTTTGAATTTTGGCACAGGCTTAAAGTGCGACAGAGACAACGACAGCCTGGAAAGGATATTAAGAGCAAAATGGCAAATGGTTAGAGAACAGATTACTGGTCACACAAACCTTTGGCCTACTACTGCATGATGATTTCATTCACACACACACACACAAACACACATGTAGACTATATAAAGTGAGTCTTAGGAACTCCACTCAATCGTGATTTGATTAAAATGCCACAAGTGCACACCAGAGCTCGGGAAACAAAAGGATGCCAGTTCCCATCGGTCTGGCTTTCTACCTTCTGCTGACTCTACTTCTACTGCCGAGATACTTTTTGCTCTGAAGTGCTTTTGTCCTATTCACCAGTACTTTTAGTTCTGGTATAGAGGGAAGGATGGCTGGCTGGTTGGCTGGATGGATATGGTTGAGTGTCTTAACGGTTCGCTGGCTGAGCCGATGCGTGGTCTTTTGTGTTTTGTTTGAATTTGACAAATGTTGCAATTTTTGACACGACAAATCTTGTTATCTGAATAACTTGATTATGGAAAGTACCTCACTTCCACTTCCAATTCGGTCTCAATTAAAAAATGAATACATTTCCTTCTTTTTTTGTTCATGCTTTCCAATTTCTATTCATTGCAGCTGTCAGGCGGGTACTGGACGTTGTATTGTGGACAAGGCCCATAGGAATCAATGCCAGGCCTGCAGGCTCAAAAAGTGCCTTCAAATGGGAATGAATAAAGATGGTAAGAATCTTAGAAAAGCTTTCTACAAATTAACAGAATATGCCCATGAAATAATATATAAGAAACCTCATAGTCCCAATACTTATATAGATCTATGAGTATGTGTGAATATTCTAATCAGCCGCAACAACTCTAATGAAGTGAATCGCATTTAATTGGTGTTTAACATAGCCTAAGCCAGCTCCTGGTCACGTGTCGCGTAAAAGAGCCCAAAAGCAAATATGTATCCTTTGTATTTAAAAACTCTTCTACCCCTTTCCCGGCCATCCAATGAGCTGAATGGTTGAAAATCACTCTCTGCCATAAGCAGCCAACCTTGCGACCGCCGACAACCCGACCACCCGACCACCCTTTGGAGTGTGCACTTTATTTACATATTGTTCAGTCAATTGATTTGTTACCTGCTGCTGTTGTCGTCTTTGACAGATTTTTTGAGTAACTCTCGAGCAGTTGAGTGAACATCAATTGTTTTTAATGTTTTGACAAGGCTTGACAAGGGCTCAAAACAAAAAGCGCCCCTCTACCTAACCTCATTCTTTTCGTTAGCCAGTTATGATGGGCTTTTGTCTAAAAATTGTGTATCTAGTTAATTGAAGACAAACTGAAGAAATTATGAATAAGATGCTCCGCGAAAGGCCTTCATAATTAATAAAGATAATGGCGATATTATCTCATTTTCAAAGCTTTCTTCTTATGAATAAAATTACTC
Organism: Scaptodrosophila latifasciaeformis; assembly: GCA_037075145.1. NCBI lineage: Eukaryota > Metazoa > Arthropoda > Insecta > Diptera > Drosophilidae > Scaptodrosophila > Scaptodrosophila latifasciaeformis. The sequence continues at coordinate 667,052 of JBAMCM010000533.1, forward strand.
AGCAATCAAACCGATTTAAATTGGTATGACAGCTATATAGTTATAGAATTATATCCCATTTAGAGTTCCTTATAAGTACTCACTTCGAATGAGATCAGCCAATGAATATAAAATAATTCAGATATGGGTTCTTGTGAAGGCTAAATGATATGGTAGCCTGATCCCATATAGATAGTTCTCTCTGTAGAATACATGAACTTAATTCAATTAAAATCGGCTATTAAATTTTGTTTACGAAATTGCAAAGTTATTTCTAAGACATAATTACGATATAGGTTGTTATACTCCCTTTATAGAGCATAGTTCCTAACGACTTATCTTTTTCTTAAATTACTTAATTCAAAAGGGAATTTCGAAGTTATTGCCTGAGCCGATTTAGGTTGGTTTCACAGTAATACGATATGATAGACCGATCAGAAGATTGATAATAATATATATCTATCTTATATTAATATATATCTTTATATTAACTTTATAAGTGTCCAATTTGAGTGAGAGCAATGAGTAATAGAAGTCGATGATTTTCGGAGTTGACCCTAAGACTGATTTAGCATTTTTAAACATCAAAATTAAATGAGATTAGTTCATGAACAACCGAGATATTGCTGAGTCCGACTTGGCCTCTATGATATAGTAGCCCGATTTGGAGTGTTTCGGGAAGTGAAGAGACTACTTTACATAGAAACAGATAATCAAATCGATATCTATATAATCATTCCCATTCGATCATTTTGGTGTGACCAAAAATAAAAGATTGATTCTATTTCTAAAATGTTTCGAGCAAAACTTGATTCTGTTTCGACCCACCCAATGTTACTTATGATAATCTATGAGAAACAAAAAAATCGAATTATGCTGAAAAGATATTGTTTTTGTTGTTGTTGTTGTTGTTGTTTGGGCAGACCTCAATGTGTGGTAAAAACAAAAATTGCATAAACAAATGAGGTAGAAATGGGAAAACAATTTTGTGAGGCGTGAGTGGCACGTGACCACAAAACCAATTTCGAAGGAGAGTTGTCGACGGGGTGGGCCACAACGAAGAAGTCCTCAGGTAAATTTGCCCAGCTTCCCCAGCCCTCTGCCCTTTGCACTTTTGTCTTTTTTTGTTTGACAGATTTGCTCATTACCGCCGTGCCAGGGCGTGTTGATTTGAGTGAACTTTTGTGGGCATACACCATAGATTCGTCTATAAAGATATAAAGTTGCATTTGTTTTCCAATTACAGCCGTGCAAAATGAGCGTCAGCCACGGAACACGGCCACTATAAGACCAGAGACCCTGCGGGAGATGGAACATGGACGTGCGCTGCGCGAGGCGGCCGTGGCCGTCGGTGTTTTTGGGTAAGTTCGAGTGGGACACTGACTGCCTTCTGACTGTCATTTGCATGGTGCTATTTTCACATACTAATCGACCGCCTACTTTTCCGCTCAGACCACCCGTGCTACTCTCACCGCCCTGCTATGGTTCGGGACTCTTGCCGCCGCCATGTGAGTTGACATAATTTAGCTTTTTGAATTTGATTGTGTGTATGTGTGAGTGTGTGTGTGAAAATTCATGTATCCTAATTGCTTTCATGACCTGACAGCTCTAACCAGTTTGAGTTTGCCCACGGGACGTCTGCTGCATCACAATCATCTCAGCACGTCGATGGCCAGCAACCATATGAATCATGCAGCCGGTTTTCCCGTCTTCAATGCCGGTCTTCATCACTCTCCCAAAGAAAAGGGCTATGGCAGTGTCATGGAGCTGACCGGCAGTGGTAACATTTCACATTCTACCAACTCAAGCAGTAATCATTCTATAGATCCCAGTTCCCCGCCTCCGGCCGATGCAGGTGAATTAAAATTCTTAGAGGCATCTAAAGACTGTCTTACTTAGGTTGATTTTCTTTCATAGTTAACGATAAGAATAATGCTGGCGGCAGTGTTTCCTCTATAAGCTCTTCCAGCCCCACGCCGGAGAATGATAATGATGGTGGGTGAATTCATTTGGACACATTTAAAATTTGATTGAATTGAATGCTTCTCTTGCAGACGATTCGATTGATGTGACCAATGATGAGGATACTCATACAGGCAGTCGATCCGATAGTAACTTTATAATGCCTCAATTTATGTCACCCAATCTTTATGCCCATCAACATGAAACTGTTTATGAGACAAGTGCTCGTCTTTTGTTCATGGCAGTGAAATGGGCAAAGAACTTGCCCAGTTTTGCAAGACTTTCGTTCAGAGATCAGGTAGGTGTTTTGCCCAAGACTATCAGCAAAATATCCTCAATCAATTTGACTTGCAGGTAATTCTGCTGGAAGAATCCTGGTCGGAATTGTTTTTATTAAATGCCATACAATGGTGCATACCTCTGGATCCCACAGGCTGTGCTCTCTTCTCTGTGGCGGAGCATTGTAACAATTTGGAGAACAATGCCAATAGCGATAATTGTGTGACCAAGGAAGAGGTAAGCCTATAGATTACTCAAAAAAAAAAAGAAATATTAAATTTTGTTATCAATTTTCAGTTGGCTGCTGATGTGCGCACTTTACACGAGATATTCTGCAAATACAAAGCTGTTTTGGTGGATCCAGCAGAATTCGCTTGTCTGAAGGCTATTGTATTATTCAGACCCGAAACCCGAGGCCTTAAAGATCCCGCTCAAATTGAAAATCTGCAGGATCAGGCACATGTGAGATAGTAAAAAAAATAAATCAGACATTATTTAATTCTTTTCTTTTCCCACTTTTAGGTTATGTTGTCTCAGCACACGAAAACTCAATTTACCGCCCAAATTGCCCGATTTGGACGGCTATTGTTAATGCTGCCGCTTTTACGTATGATTAATTCCCATAAGATTGAGTCGATTTACTTTCAACGAACCATTGGCAATACACCCATGGAGAAAGTGCTCTGCGACATGTATAAAAATTAGTTAATTGAAACCTTAGTTTTTATGAAGTTTAAATAAATAAAATGTGTTTTTGTGTCTTGAATGTTAAGTTTCTGGTTGCGTTTTATTGAATAATAACTTTTCTTGTTTTAATCATTTATTTCAAAAAACAAAATGATGTGTCGGTATTTTTATTTTGTGTTTTTAAGCTCGCGCCAACTTATCGAATGACAATTTCTATTCGTTGCGAAATATCGATAGCTTTACAAATCATCCCTTACAATTTAAAAATTGTAAATGGATGAGAAATACAACCTGGGCACAACAAAAGTAGCATATGCCTTAATTATGAAGGGTGGAATATGTAAGGGAATTCAAATATTCATTTAGCCCGCCAACCACCAAACGTGTGACCAGCAAGCTTATGAGAGACCATGCTGTTGACTTGCATTTGGTATTTTTTGGTAATTTTTTGACTTGAAATAAAATGGTCACCCCGTAAAATCGTTCACTTTAATGACTCGGGCCAATTGAACTAATTCCGAACGATTTTAGCTAGAAGGAGAATTACTTGTGGACGCTTAAGTAAAAATATTTATAAGTTTTTAATATACATTTTTTTTATAATAATTTTTCTCTTCTGTCAGTTAACAAACAAACGGTCTAAAATATCGCGGCGGCGCCGGCGACATAAGTGATACCAAAAACTAAGCACAAAAAGAAAAATTTGCAAGGTGTTTGTCTGTGTGTGAGTAGCTGAGGACATATCCTTTGGCATTTCTGTGAGCTTGGTTTGACGTGCGACAGCAGAAAAATTGCTTTTACCAAATAAACAAGTGCAGCTGCAGTAGTTTATAAAATATAACCACATAAATTAAAATGGAGAAGAGAATAGAATTGGAACGACGCGCACGAAAAGTGAATCAGGTAAGTTTGTTGATAAAAAAAAAAAATAAAAGTAGTGATGATGAAAACTAACCAAACCAAAAAAAAAAAAATACATGGGAAAAAAAAAACGCGCAAAAAATTTTTCGCATTATTTTTTTGTGATTACACAAATTCTCATTATAACAAAAATCTACGGATATGAGTGTGTAAGTGTTTATGCGCCCTACAACAACAACAAGTACGCCATCATGTAAATCTAGTTTCAATTTGTGCCGACGCCGACGCCATAAAAGAGCGCACAAAAGCAGCGGCAAATTCAACATCCAACGAAAAAATTGATCGCCATAAGCAAATTCTACACATATATTCATTATATCTATATATATATGTGTGTGTGTGCGTGTGTGTTTGTGTGGACAGTGTTGCCATGTGCGCGCATTTTTACTCCTAATGCGCCCTGCATTGCGCTTTTTTTCTTCTCTTGGCAAATCAGCAATTTTCTGTACAATTGCATGTAAGAACGGTCGCTGAGACTCTGTACATATATATATATATATTTATATATGTGTATGTATGTGGCTGTCTAGAGAAATCTGTGACGATCGGTTCGCGACACGTAGAAACAGAAGCACACCTTAGGTCCAAGTTGACGCCGCTGCCAGCTGGCTGGCAATGCCGTGTGCTTGTATTGTTGTTGCTGTTGTCGTTGGGTTTACGCTGCCGGCCTTCAATTGTGACAAACACGCACAAACAAATCTACAGATGTCTGTGTCTATATATGTATGTATATTCCTTATGCTGCTGATGGTGCTGCTGCTGCATGTTGTAATTTCAGGTTATTTGATACCAAAATGTATCTATAACAACATTATAGCCCGCGCATACATACGCACACTCATCATGCGCTGCCCATACGCAACAGCAACAACGACAACACTACCAAGAACAACAACAACGACAACAACAAGAAAACCCCCAAGAACAGCCACAAACACATTTAACACATACGCAAACAAAAGACCAGCCAAACACATACACAAGCAAGGGGGGCAGCCACGTCCATACATACAGACAAACAAATAAACCCACATATGCACAAAATAATCGACACATTCTTGCAATGGTTGTTGGCTCGTCTGTCTGTCGGTCGGTCGGTCGGTTGGTTGGATGGTTGTTTTCCTGCTTTGGCTGTGCTACTGCTGCGCTTATCGCCTGCCCCACAGCACTGACAACATCAACAACAACAACGTAAGAGTAGGCATATTGACTGCGCAGTCCCCAATACCCCACGCCTTGAGCAGCACGCTCCACTCGCACTCGGCTCCCTCTTCAATCACAACATCTCTCTACATGGCAGACTTTTCACCATGCAAAAATGAAAAAAGAAATAAAACCGGCCGCCGCAGCTTTTCATAAAAGCACCAACTGCCTTCTTGTTGTTGCTGTTGTTGACATGCAATTGCGCTCTCTTGCACGGCGCTCAGCTTGGCTTGGCTCAGCTCAGCTCAGCCTTTGTCAAAGGCAACAGAGACAGCAACAACAAAAGCAACACCACCAAGCACAAGAGAAACATGCGAAAAAGTAAAAACCAAAGACAAACTTCTGCCTTTTTTGTGTAGCACTTTTGCTGATTAATAAACATGCGCTCTGCTCTGCTCTGTTCAACTGGCGAGGCCTACTCAATCAGTGTTGCCCACCCAAAAAGGCCCCCAATTGCTGCACACTCTCCCACCCACCCACACACAGCACAACACGTTGTTGGCAACGTCGGCGACGCATTTACGAATACAACTACCAAAATAGCTGTTATGCACATGCTAAATACGCGTGTGTGTGTGTGTTTGCGTGTGACCGTGTGTATTGAAAAGTTGGGTACTCATTTAACTGTTGAACAGATGGGGAGAAAAAAATAGCAGACTAAATTAAATGAGAATCTAGCCATAATTGGGTAATCAGAAATCAATCAGAAGTTGTTGTTTTCTGTTTCACGCATTTCCGTTATTCGTCCGAAGCTTATCAAAAATCATAGACCAAGCACAAAAACATTTTCCCTCAACACGTTTTTATTTTAAGCTTTGGAAACAAGGCCTGACGAGAAAAATAAAATAAAAAAAGGGGGAAAGGAAAAGAGCAACAACTAACGACTACGTCACAACAAAGCCAATAATATACATTTTGTTGTTCTTATTGCGTTCGCATTCGCATTGCCGGCTAGAAAGAGCAGAGAAGCCAGTCAGCCTACCCTCGCTCTCGGTTTTACTCTACCCCCAAAGAAGCAAAATTTCTTTTCGTCGCACGCGCAACTGCGCTGCTCTGTTATCAGCATCCCGTTTTGTGTTTTCTATTCGTCGTTTTCGTTTGCGCTGTCTGTTTTGTGCATCACATTCTTTCTTACACACATGTACACACACAAACACATACACGCACGCCTAAGCTCTGGCTAAACAAAAAAAAAATTTTGTATTACATAAATGCGAAAATCGTTTCAATTTCATTCTCTGCTCAGCACCAAAATATTAATTAACAGGATTATTAATTTTTAGTCCGCCACTTTGTTGAAAGAGAGTTGTCTGATATGAAATATAAAGCATTATGAAAATTTTTTTTTCGTTTGATCGATTTTTCTGCTTTATATTCGCTTTGTGTGTATTGTTGTTGACACCGCTCAAATGCGACTAGTTTCATCTTTGTTTCGCACACTATGTATGTGCCTGATTCAATTCCGAAGTGTTCCCCCTTGCTATTGGCTGACATGCGCACTAGTCTGGAATTGAAACATGGACACCTTAAACGACCGTTAAATTTTAAATATTGCTTTCTTTTTTTTTTTTTAGATCACAGAGCTGAATCTGGATAATTGCCGAAGTACAAGCATCGTGGGCCTTACAGATGAGTACACCGCCTTGGAATCACTTAGCTTGATCAATGTGGGCCTCACTACACTCAAAGGTTTCCCCAAGTTGCCCAATCTGAAGAAATTGGAATTATCGGACAATAGAATTTCCAATGGCCTCAACTATTTGACCACCAGCCCAAAATTACAATATCTAAACTTGTCCGGTAATAAAATCAAAGATTTGGAAACACTAAATCCATTGACGGAATTCAAAAATCTCGCTGTCTTGGACTTATTCAATAATGATGCCACCCGAGGTGAAAATTATCGTGAAAAAATTTTCAAAATGCTGCCATCATTGAAATTCTTAGATGGGTAAGTTTCACTTTCTTTTTTTTCACAATTCATTTTTCAAATTTTCATATTTTGCTTCAACAGTTTTGATTGCAATGGCGAGGATGGCGATGACGATGAAGTCAATGGAAATGATTCGGAAGAAGAAGGTAAGCAAAATTCGGTTCATTCATTATTTTTCAGAAAAAAAAGGAAAAAAAATTCATTCATATTCATCATTTGCTGGTTTCAAAGAGGGTTTTTTGTTTTGCGTAACAATGTAAGTTTCTTCGTCCGCATTTCAGATGAGCCAAGTGCCTTCTGTTTAAACGGTTTAGAAATTGATTTAGCCGAATTAGAAGCTTTCGAAAAACGTGTCCAGGCCAAAAGAAAAGCCCAAAACTCTGACACACACCCAACCAATAAGCCAAATACCACTGAAACCGAAGTAGACGACTTAGATGAATATTTAAAAGAATTACAACTCAAAGAGACTCAAACGATAGCCACAACAACAACGACAACAACAAATGAGCCAGCTACTACGACGAGCACAAATTTGGCACTTTTACTCTATTGGTTTTTAGCAATTTTAAATCTAGCAAATGCAGTTTATTATAGTAAGCATTCGATACTGAGATGAATTGGTTTTTGCTAATGAATTTGTACAAATATTGTTTTGCCCATTTTTATAGAGTCGTGCGATGACGAGGAGGAAGGTGATAGCGATGAAAGTGATGATGAGGACAACGGTGATGTTTCGCTATCGGAGGTCTACAATGATGACCTCGAGGAGGACAATTCGGATTGGGATGAGGGTGATGCCCCCGAAGATGATGAGGGCTCCGAGGATTCTGATATTGATGAGGCCGATGGTGAGGCAAATGAATCGGCTGCATCGGTCAATGCCAATGATAAGGAGGGCGAGAAGCCAGGTAAGAAATTAATCTCACCCAAAAAAACATAATCAAATCTTAATTAAATTTCCCTTTATTCCGCAGAAGAGTCGCAAGCCAGGGGCAAGAAGAGAAAGCATGATGGTTAAAAATATCGTCGCTTGTACGTTATATAAAGTAAAGAAAAAAATACACACACACACACGAACCCATATGCCCATAAACAAAAACGGATAAACAAAAACAACAGCAACAACAACAAACACACACACACACATCATATTTTGATAGAGTAAAATCATGAAAACAAAAGCAACAAAGACCGCGTTTGTTTAAACAAAAATAAAAAAAAAAATGTAAGCTAAAAAAAAAAGAAATTATTATAAAGAAAGGAGAAAGAAAACTAAAATCACAGGCCCACACAAACAACGTAATAATCAAAACAAAAATAAAAATAAAAGAAAAAATTATATTTAAGCTAAACTACAAAAAAAAAGAGGATTAAAAAAAACACACACACACTCTTAATTATACAAAAAACAAAGAGGGAAAAAACAAAATGAACCCAAAATTCTGTCAAAAGAAAAACGCGTTTAAGAAGAAACAATTTTTCAAAAATCTTTAAGAATTCAAATCTTATTTACCTTTCACTTTACTTTATTATTATTTTCATTTAATCAAATTGTGTTTTCGAATTGGCTTTTATCGAGCAAGGAAATTTTTATAAAGCTAAAAAAGAAAAAATGAAACAAAAAATATTGCTAAGATTTTTAACTAACTCTTAAGTCATTCCTTTTTGATTATTGTACTATGATATGATATAAGTTCTTTCACTTTCACTCACTACTGTCTGTGAACAATTTTAAGAAAAACAATTTTTTTTTTTTAATTTTCAATATTATTCGGGATTAGACAAACACACACACATACACACAAGTAAACATATTTTCATTGTTACCCACCTTTCCACCACAGGCAAGCAAAAGAATCCCTTAATAACCAACAGAGAGAACCTAATTCGATTTTGTTTTCTTTTAAAAATTAAGTTATACATTTATACAGATTGTTTCAATTCAGCAAAAAAAAACAAAAAGAGAAAATGAAAAATGCAAAAATAGTAGCATGCGCTGAGCATGGCAAGTAAATATAAATACAACAATTTTAACAAGTACTTTGATTTAATAAACAATTATCAGTATATCCAAAAAGAATTCAATGGAAGGCTGTTTTTAAATAATTAAAAGTAAAATCGAAACTGCTTTTATACCAAAATGTCTTTTGAATGGGTGCGCGCAGTGTTAGGTTTATCTAGCAGCCAGAGTCGGCCCTGATGTTGGCGATATTTTTATCGAATACCACCCTGTCTTAATATATTTTGCATTTTCAAGCACTGTTTGACTATTGGATTCAACAACACTGTTCGCTTAAATGAGTCAAATATAGAAGCAATTAGAGCGAGAAGGGTAGATAAGAAACATATGGGCTGCGCTGCTTTAGCTCGCTGTTAGCGGCGCCGCGTCGTCTTTATTTCTGCGCCAATCGTCGCTGCCCTCGTCACGTTGACTGCTACTGCATTCTTTGGGAAAAAATTTCACTGTTGGCAGCAACGACGACTGAGACTGAGAAAATAAAATTACGTCGACTGTCGACGTCGCGACTTTTTCCTTGAAAGAGCCTCACATCAAAATAAAAACAAACATTCAGCGCGCGCGCCAATTATTAAAAACAATTTATAAACGAAAACTAAGTGAGTGTTATATTCCACCAAATTGATTTACAAAACAACAAAAATAAACACCCATATCCAGTTCAATTCGGTTAACAATATCGGCAGCTGTTGCAATGGATAAATTGGACGCAAATTTGGAACAGCAATTCGATTTGAATTTAATCGAGGCTGTGAAAATGAATCCCGTTATATACGATCGTTCCCACTACAATTACAAACACTTTGTGCGTAAGGCCCAAACCTGGAAACAAATTGCCGAGACCCTCGGTGTGCCTGGTAAGTGAAATTTCTGTCGGTTTCTTTCTATAAAAATATACCCCAGTCTCCGACCAACCACACAAATGCACAATATGTGTAATATAGAAGAGGCAGAAAAGCAAGCGTATCTGAAAGTTTATGGGTGATGGAGGCGACAGCGTCGCAACACAACGCCAACAGATTGACGCGGGCGCTCCAAAGAACGGTTTAGCTGGCCCAAAGCAAATTGATTAATTCTGTAAAGAGGGCTACAACTACAGGGCAGAATCGTAGATTCGTATGGCTTATTTTATATGGTGGGTGGCAACTGCGACGATAGTACCAGCAGCAGCAGCAGAAGCAGCGGGCAGACGCAGGCAGCAAAGCAAGTGTACAGAAACGACGCAAAAGTGAACGGCAGCGCTGTGGCAAGCAGACAGAAAAAGTCAGGAGCGACTTCAACATTTACCCTACGAGTAGGGCGCAGTATTTTCTGAATCACTTGTTAAGAGTCAAATAAGTCGAGATATGGGAAGAAAACAAATTAAATCTAATCAACTACAAGTGGACAATAAATTCGCATAATTTTACATTATCGAAAAAGTTATGAATCATACGAAAAAATATTCCAATTAAAACAAAGAGCGCCCCGAATTGGGCCCACTCTGGCGGACCTGTACAATTTGTCTGTGTGGATTACTGTAAGCGTGTGTGTGTTTATGTGTGCAGTCAATATTTTTGAAGTTGCTGTACTTTTGCGTCGCGTCGCTGTTGTCGTCTCGCTTGCACTCTCGCGGCCAGCGTATATCTGCCAGACCTGACGTTTATTTTTGTATACATATAAATTTTGTATATCGCGCTGCTGCTTCTGCCTTGGCAGCTCACTCACACGTTCAACCAGGCCAGTCAGCTTTCCATTTCACGTATGTATACCAACAAAATGAAATGAAATGAACTGAACCGCACACACAACCCCCTTCACTGCGCCTACCTCTTACCCAGCATTGAATGTTTTTGTAGACTGCGCCCAGATTTTCTTATATTTGAATCGCTTTTGCCTTTGGTTTCTTTCTCGCCTCTTCATGGCATGAATTATGCAAGAAATTTTAGAAATTCAAATCTTACAGCTGCTAAAATCTATGAGCGCTTCCTTTTACTTCCAACCATTATTAACTGCTGGTATCATCCAGACAACGACAAAGACCAGAATGCGACAGGTTCTCACTATGTTTCTGCCCACCACTGGGGGCAGAATTTGTCGGCAGTAACGTCACGTCACCGTCGCTGCCACTGTCACTGCCACTGCTAGCTACCCAGCCAACCAGCCAAATCAGGCAAGCAGGCACGCAGCAAAGGCAGGCAACCAGAGCCAGGGGCAGCCACCAAAAACGGCAACAACAATAACAAAAACAGCTACGGTGACGGAGGCGCTGACGGTCGGAAGCTGATGCTGCTGCTTCGCTTTGCTTTGCTTTTGCTGCCAACGACGTCAACGCCACCAACACCACCGACACCGTCAATGGCCATGGCGGGATTTGAATCGGCATCAGCTGCTGCTGCTTCTGCCAACGGCAACGGCTTACTGCGTTTGCCTTTCGAAGTATGCGTTGTGTCGGTGTGTGTGGTTTGTTTTGGTTTTTTGAATTGTGATTTGATGATGACAGTTAGCGTCGACGGCGTTGCCACCCCCACCACACCTGAACTCCCTCTGATAAGAAGCCGCGAACATATGATTTTTTATGATTATTATTTTCGAGTGAATCCTTGATTTCTCCTTCACTCATTCATTTATAATTTTGCAGAGCAAAAATGCACAAAACGTTGGAAAAGTTTGCGAGACAAATTCGCCCGGGAAATGAAATTGTGCCAGGAGTCGCGTTGGCGTTATTTCAAACAGATGCAATTCCTGGTGGATTCCATACGGCAATATCGCGAATCCTTGCTGGGCAAATGTGCGAATGGCAGCCAAAATGCCAACCAGGTGGCTGATCCCACACAACAACAACAGGCACAGCAGCAAACTGTGGTTGACCTCTTCGCCCAGCCATTCAATGGCAGTGCCACCACCTCGGCCCAGGCGCTCACCCATCCGCATGGTAAGCAAACATTGAACAGTTGCAATTCTAGAAATAGAGATCCTGTGGAGCTTACACTCAATTTGGTTTTGATTTAGAAATTACAGTTACAGGCGACGCGCAATTGGCCACCGCTGTGGGCAAGGACCAAAAGCCATATTTCTATGAGCCCCACTTGAAACGGGAACGCACAGAAGAGGAGCCGAACGACAACATGCTTAACACGATCAAGATTTTCCAAAATAACGTATCGCAGGCGGTCAGCGCCGAGGATCAATCATTTGGCATGGTCGTCACCGATATGCTCAACACGCTGGGCGTGCGACAAAAGGCCGAGGCCAAGGTGCATATTATTAAGTATCTGACGGATATGCAGCTGCTGGCCCAGCATAACAAATACTAACTGTCAAGTGGTCTGAGTCACTCCCAGCATCCTCATCAGCAACTGCAGCAGCAACAACAACAGCGACAATTGCTGCATCTCCTGCAATTGGAAAATGTGCTAACCTAAAACGTAATCGACATTCTGGGTTTGTGTTTTGGCGGAGTGTGGGGGGGTGGGGTGTCTGGAACCTGGAAATAACAGCAGTGACACCAACGAGCCAATTGTGTTACATGGAAAGTAAAAAATTGAGCGTATGCGGCACATTTTTAGTTTTTAAGATCTTAAAAGTCAAACTAAAGTTAAAAAAAAAAATTAGCAATAAAAGAAATCCTTACATTTATATTATAAACAAAAACGAACATGAACCAAGCATACATCCATATATATATACACAAATATATGATTATGTTCAACACACACACACACATATATATACATATATATATTTAAATACAATCTTATATATGCTTTGAGTTGTAATTTGTAGTTTTACCGAACTCCAAAAACTTTATTTAATATGAAAATCACAATTCTCCTCACCATTGATTTGCAATTCTCTTACTGTCACTCTCAGCATATTGTAAATTTTTTGACCACATATTTCTTAATTTACATTGCCATCGGGTCTTAATTTTATACACATTCATTTTGTATATCAATTTAAATACTTAAAACACATACACACACACAAAACAAACAAACAAATGAAAACGTTATTTTAATTGAATAAGTTTTGTTGTAATTAAAAGAAAATGAAAAAAGAGAAAACGCTTCAATATATTTTTTATTTGAAACTCAAACAACTCAAATTTTTTTCTATTTATAGAAAACATTACAATAGTATACAAGAATTAATAAAAACAAAAAAACATTACGAGTAAGCATAGTTTTTCAAATAAAAAACAAAAAAAAAAAATTAATAATAAATTGAAGCTGAATTTCAAAATATTTACAACAAACATTTTTTTGGTCTGCAATATATTCGAATGCCAGCGATTTTGCAGTCAAGATAAGAGATAACAATTTACAAATTAAATATATCCCAATGTTTTAAGGTGTAAATTAATTCATAATTTGTGCAATTATTTGCTAACAAAAATATTTGAAAAATATAAGTAAAAAACAAAAAATAACAGAATTTTTAATTAATTTTCGAAACTTTCGGGGCAGTTGCTGGGGCACTTTCAATTTGAATAATTAATTATTTTTTTTTTAAGGAAAGAACGAAAAATCAAGAAGGCAGAATTGCCCCTTGTGGACATTGGATCTGGAATTTTCTAATGGTGTCTTCTATGGTTTTGGTATATATTTGCTTGTATAGATTCAACTTAGATTACTGTAGCATGTGAAAGTTTTTGCAAAATTTAATAAGTTTGAAAAATAACAAGCAAACACGAATATTTTGTTAAGATAAATAGTGTGCTGCCACCCCACTGGAAGTTTCCTGCATATGACAGTCTGGCAGCTCTGTTCCTTGGCTGTAAACAAATATCAGCTGGCTTCTTAGGGATAAATTGTTTTTTATGTAATAAAAAATGGAAAAAGCTAACACAGAAACCACAAATAATGACACAAAATCGTTAGACACTTGGGCCGTAAGTGTTAATCTCTTGAATTTATCTAAAGGTATGCCTATAAGAAGTGTTTCCATTCAGATACGGCCCTGCCATTTGTATAAAGACGAATACGACGATTGCACAAGTTTCAAGGCGCGTTTTCATCAGCACTTTATCTATGGCAAGGATACCGATTGTTCTCAGTGGCTAACAGACTTTAAAAACTGCGAACGCTATGAACAGTCGCAGAAAAATGACTTGGATGCCGCAAAAGAATTAATTAAAAGTGAAGAAGAACGGCGCCTTACACGTCTGAGGGCACACTTTGCCAACGACACGTGGGAGAAACGAAAGCAACCGCCCGAGGATTGGGCCAAACCTCTGCCCGACTGGTTAGCGAAACGCAATGAGAACACCTATTTGGAGATTAAACAGAAAGAGTTACTTGGCCTGGCTGTTCCACAGGAAGAAGAGCGTTCATTTTGTAGTATCATGTAAAAAATTAAAAACATTTGATTTTTATATATATATATTTTTTTATTGTTCTTTGAACAGGTACAAAACATCACTTTCAACCTAAACAATTACAAACTAACTTAATCCAAATTCGGTTAGGTCTCGCATTAGGGTCTTGGCTGCCGCCGGGGCCCGTCCTAACACACACAAAATATTTAAATACAAATCAAATAATTTCAATTTAAAAGCTGAGCAAAATAGACAATATTCAAAGTAGACCCTTCGGAACAGCCAGCGCACATAGGAAACCGGCGTACTCGGCTTCTGCTCATAAAGACAGCGTTGGGCATACCGAGCCATTACACGTGGTCTGTCCACAATGTCGCCATGGTGATGACTTATGGCACGTACAGTATTCAGATTGCGGACTATAAAAAGCATGCTCCTTGGCATTTCCTTTAAGGTACTCATAATGGCATCAAAGTTGTTTTTGGCCACTTCCTGCATGTACTTTATATCCTCATCCGACAAGGAACTTCGTATGTGACCAGCACGTACACGAATGGGCTGTTGGAAGAGTACTTCCGCGAATTTCATATGGTCGGCAATTCCAAGCTTATTTGCTGCCTTAGACATCTTTGTCTCATCCATTAGGACAGTGGCCTCCCAAAATTCACAGAGTGGACCACGCAGCTCAGGCGGCAGCTCCTCGTACAAGCCATGATCGAGAATTACGATCTCCGCTTTGCCAGTTTTTGACTGCGGCCGTACGAAAACTAAAGTGATTAGAAAGAAACATTTAAATCTTTAGAATTTCAAATTTTCATATAAATAAATCTTGGTTACCCACTATTGCCGGGATGTGGATCTGCATGGACAAAGCCAGAGTTGAAGATTTGCTCAGCAAAGATTTTGAAAAGTTTGATATCAATGTCATATAAGCTTAATTTATACGCCTTAATTGCCTCCAAGTCGGTTACCTTACAGCCATCAATCCACTCAAGAGTCAAGACGCGCTATGGATTGCAAAATAGTTAACTTTCTAGTTTT
Source organism: Scaptodrosophila latifasciaeformis (assembly GCA_037075145.1). NCBI lineage: Eukaryota > Metazoa > Arthropoda > Insecta > Diptera > Drosophilidae > Scaptodrosophila > Scaptodrosophila latifasciaeformis. Next base: position 682,376 of record JBAMCM010000533.1, read on the forward strand.
GATTTGAAAATGTTTGGACCTACCGTTTTCGTGTATGACCAATGAACTTTCGGTACATGGACATAGTTGAATTTATTTAGGTCACGGGCACAGCGTTCGGCATTGTGTCCTTCTTGTATGAAATTCAATTCGTGAACTAGGTTTTTCTTTAAGTCATGTAAAATCCAGCCGAAATTGTAATCTTTGAAAAAGAACTCTATAATGTTTTGCAGGAACATAATGGTGCCGATGTCGCTAATGAAACGCTTTTGCAAGTCGATGTATTGGACCTTAACGGCCACCTGTTCACCATTGGGCAATTTGGCTTTGAATACTTGAGCCAAACTTGCGGCTGCCACGGGGTTGTAATCGAATTCAGTGAAGATTTCCTCGGGCAACTGGCCGAAATCCTTGAGAAATAATCTACGAATTTGATTGGGACTCGTGGGCAGACATTTGTCTTGTAGCTGGGCTAATGTGTTGGTATATTCTGGTGGCAGGATGTGATTAATCGCTGCAAATCCTTGGCCTATTTTAATGTACAAGCCGCCATTTTGGAGACAGGCTTCCATCAGTCGCTCAGCACTTTTTTTGTGCAGGACTTTTAGATTTGATTCGAACTCCTTGTCACTCTCGTCAATCATTAAGTAGTCGAAGGCAATTAAACTTGCTGTTTTCAAGGATCGAATAAACCGTATGGCTGCACCACAGTAAGTGAACTCGTTGAGTACAGCATCGTAGCCTATTATAATGCCGCTGCCTATCAAGAGACTATTTCTCACATTTAAATGTTTTAGTGGGAAGGACGCTCCCAGAGAATGCCTAGCTCGGGACTCCTTAGCATAGCGTTTGCTGTGAAAATTTCGCTGGAATGGTCGTAGCCATTGACAGAGGCGCTGTATACATTAAACTAATTATTATTTGTTCTGTTTTGTATATTTGCTTATTTACCTGCGTTCGCTGCATTTTAAAAGAACCGCAAGACTAGCTAACTTAAATAATTTTCTCCATGAATTTGGGTTTTTGTGGTCAGAATGGAAAAATATTGCACACTCCACGCATTTGTTATCAAAAGCTCCTGGCTGTGCCGCGGTCTGGCAACGTAGAGAAACAGCTGTTTGAGCAGGCCCCAGCTGTGAGCCGGAAACATCTGCGCACCGCATATGTCTGGCAGCGCTGAATTATACATAAAAACAAAATCGTGGGCGTTCAGGCTTAGGATTTTTTCGTAAATATTTTTGCTGCAATTTGGTAATCCAGTTAGCCTTGCTAAAAATGCTAAAGGGTATAACTTTAAGAGTTTTAGATGTCAGAATTCTTACGAAGCGTATGATAGAAACAAGGTCAGCAGGTAAATTATATAACCAACAAGTGAAACATTTGATTTGACATAGAAATTTTTGGCATCGCATGGTTGTTTCCTAGCCTTGTTGTGTTGCTTGTGAACTTGAACTTAAAAATTTATTGTGGGTGATGCAAAACTGCTGATCTGGTACTCAAGGCAATTCGTTTTTTACTTTCTTGCAGCTGCTCCCAAAATGCACCTGCCAATGGAATGCACCGTTCGTACATAACGTTTAACGATTTTCGCAACAAAAGTCGTGGGTATACCAAAAAGGAGCTAGTGGGGTGAGCAAATCACATAAATATGTGAATACAACTTAAATGAAAAATATTCAATCTTCTTTTAGGTATTCCATGCTAGACATGTACAAAGTGGTGTCCGATGTACATAATTACCACAAGTTTGTGCCGTATGTGAAGAAATCCCATGTCCATAGCTTGAGTAGTGACGGCTTCAGGGCAGATCTAATTGTTGGCTTCCCACCGCTAAATGAAAGATATACTTCCCAAGTTACGCTCACTGAACCGACCCTGGTTAGGTCCGAGTGCCATGATGGTAGGCTCTTCAATTACCTCCTTAACGAATGGCGTTTCAGTCCCGGTCTCAAGGACATACCCAACTCTTGTGTCTTGGACTTCAAGGTCACCTTTGAATTTAAATCGCTCCTGCATAGCAATATAGCGAACATCTTCTTCGACTTGATTTGTGATCAAATGGAAAACGCTTTCATCGACGAGGTGGGCAGACGTTGTGGTCCGCCTTCGATACGTTCGCATGTGCTCAAATCGCAGCGCTCTTGACATAGCCAAAGAAACACTTCAAATTGGTCTAGTTGATTTTGTTTAGTTAATTAAGTTAAATGTTTATAAACATTTTTTTTTTTAGGACAAAAGTACAGTACAGCTGTAAATGTAAATACATTTCGTGTCAAGAAAATTAATTCAAATAAAATAGATTTTTGTTTTGTTTTTCAATATATATTTTCAAATATTAAAACACAGAATTTAAGTACACAAGTTTCGTTTTCTTATTTCCTTCTTTTTATAAATAAATCAATTGAATCAACTCATTGTTATTTTAGTTAAGATTAATCATTTCAACAGTCTCGTTTGGGGTTAGTGTGGCGTCGAAGGGGAGGGGTTTCGTATTAATTTCTAAAGACATAATTTTGGAATGGCATCGTTTTAAGTTGTTTGAAGCAACTTTTTAAGTAAATAAAAAAAAACTAAAAAAATAAATGTAAATTTCAATGAGCTACCAAAACGTTTTAAATTCACTTTTCGAAATATTATAGAACTGAAACATAAATCGAGTTCGGTTCGAAGGTCTCATTAAATCTTATTCTTAATTGTTAAGTATTTGTGTGTTCTACAATTAATTATCTTTATATGTAAATCTATTATATAATGAGCTACCAGTGTTACTAAAATTGTTATCTATATTCTGTGTGCTAAGCTCTCTACAATTTATTATATATACAAGGTGTGTGATTTCTAGTTAAATCTTTTGCTTCAGTAAAAAACTACAAGAATTATTGTAATAGTTATTAGTGCGTTACTCCTGTCCGTCTCTCACATCTTAGAATATTGTCACTTTAAAACGTACATTTGTGTAGGTGAACGTGCAACTACATTTAAAAACACCTTCCCATCTGGCAAATACAATCAATTGTTAGTTTATAATACAAATATATAAATTTTGTTTATCTAATCGAACAATAAATAGTTTATAGATACTCAACAAATCGCTAACATGGTCAAGGGCGAGGACAAAGCGCTTTTTAACATTTATAAAACTTACACAAAAAAATAAAAAATCTAAAGCCTAACCAAATGGACGAAAGTTTCAAATTAAAATACTAAATTCAAAATGCAAAAGTTTTTGGACGAAAACTAGAAACAGAGAATGCGGCAAGCTCGGAATGCCGGGTATAAATTAATTAAGAAATTATATATAGCATATGATATGATTTGTGAAACTGGGTTTGAGCACACCAAAGCAAAAACTAAAATAAAAAGTATGTATGGGGTGTACAATAACCAGAACCATTGACCATTTAGAATGGTGAAGTTTTAGTGGGGCGCTTTTGCTTCGAAGCGTTTTCAAAAATATATCACTTTTTAGGCATTGACGGTGAGTGCGGGCGACGGTGCAACGACGCCTGCCGACTTCGTTTTCAGTTGTGTTTGGCCCGTTTGCCAAACATGTAGCCTTTCCAGCGTTCCGCTGTTTGTGCTATCAAGGGATCACTGTCGATGGTAGCCAACAATAGCAGTTGGTTCACATGGGTGGCATGGTAGTCCCATCTGGCCAGATTGGGAGCCATGCCCAGGCTTAAGTGGCGCAGATCGTAGCTGGTGCCCGAGCCGGTGTCAAAGAGCAGTAGCATAGCCTTTAGACTTTTGAGACCCTCAGCCAGTAATTTGCCAGCATCCCGGGCTATGCCGCTGGGAGCTGTCGCGTTGAGATCGTACAGGCCCAGCAGTGAATAAATGAAACCATTCAAAACATATGAGCCTGGCGTTGTGGGATATTCCTCATACCTAAATGGAGAGATTTTATTACCAGTTACCATTATTTTATTGCTTCGTACTCACCAAAAGTATTTATCCATAAACTGGGTGAGAACACCGCCATCGCGTGATAGGACCCGAAAAGGTTTCAGGCCCAGTCTGGCCGCCTTGAGGTAACGTGAATCTCCGCCAGAGTGCCAATAGGCACGCGACAACACCGAGATGGCATGTCCTTGGCCCATGGCTGAAATCCAGCCCGGACGAAGCTCGGGAAAGCCATTCAGACTGCGGCGCACTGGAATTACCCAGCCGCCTGTCTTGGTATCCTGATTATGAACAAACCATTCGGCCGCATCATAAAAGTGCGTCAAGTGGGCACTGGTGGAAAGTGTGATGTTGTCAAAGAAACCTATGCCCAGGAAGGCCACAGCCACCACTTCCAGATCGCTGCGACGCATCTTCAATGGGGAACGCTTGTCCCCCATCACAATGCCCTTCTGGACATCAATGTGCAGATCCCGGGTAATGTGACGCCACTTGTTCAAGGCCGAGCTGCCCAGGCCATAGTAGATGTTGGTCTCCTGAACACTGAGCCACAGATCGGCGGGTATATAGTGCAGATTGTAAAAGTGCTTGTTATCACGATTCTGTACGGTAACCATCAGGCTGCTGCTGTTGGTAACCAACAGTAGGTCCACGCTTAGAACCAAGTCCACTGTCTGATTTACATTAATGCTGATGGCACTTTTGTAGCCAATGGCAGTTTCGTATTGAACAACGCTTGTGTTGAATTTGTGATGCCAGATGCGTGTCATGTTGCTGGTCTTGGGCGTGGTCCAGTCCATTTGATTGCCATCGGCATCCTCGAGTATGTGCAGGCGTGGCTCGGGCTCTGTGAGATTTTTGCTGTAGTGGGCCAAAGCGAATTGGGCAATTTGTGTGGGATAGAAGTAGCCACGCTTCTCCCACTGAGTACTGACGGGGACACCTTCTGCTGCACTGATGCACTTGACCCGATCGCGTATCTCCACATTGTAGTTTTCAAAGTAGGTGAAAACGCCGTGTGGATCATATTTACCCTTGGGCAAGTTCACCTTGGAATTGCTGTGCATCCAATTGAATTTGGCCTCGCTGCTGCCACCATTTGTGGAGAGCACTCCAGTGACATCGAAGTAATTCCGCAGAAATGAGAAGGGCACATACACTTCATTGGCAGTTTTATCTTGTTTGCAAGGTATGCTGTACTCCTGGTTAATATTGCATTCGATTTCCTCCAGTTGGCTATTTGCGTCTGCTAGTTGATTGGAGGACTCTGCAGGGATGGCACTCGTTCGACGCGGCAGTAGATTGTGTGGGAATGGGTAATCAGTGCAGAGGTACACGGCAGTTATTACAATGACCGTAACTGTGACCGCAAGGATGAGCAGGAGTAGGATAGCTTTTATATTTAAACGCATTATAAAAAATACCAACGGTTCGCGCTGCAAAAAATTGAATAAAAGTGTGTTCGAATCAAAAGGTACACTGATAATGCATTTCTCTTATCAATTTTCAAATGCTGTCATGTTGGTCAGACTTACTTTAATACTTTGTGGTTTGAGTGGCTTGCGAGATGCGGTTTGTTGTATGGTCACTGCAATGTCATGGCTTGCATTGGCAGGCAATGCATAATACTCGGACATTTGTTTCTTCACTTCGTTTAACTTGCCGCGGTCCACTGCACCCTCGACGGCCCACGCAAATTAAATGAGTAATTTAAGTAAACTTCACCATTCTTTCCAAGTAAAAACTAAGCCTACACAGCTGGCTAGAAGAATGTTCGGTTGTTTATATGTTTTCCCAGAATTATCACGTTTCGTAAACAAAAATATCGCCTGAAAAAATTATTACACTTGCGCTTTCACACCTGCTAACATTTTTGCTGTTGTATTTTACCTTATGTTTGACTTAAGCTGCCTTATACACACTCACTAAAACTAATACTGTTTCAGCCTATTGCGCCAATTAATATACTTTTTTTCACAGCATTATTAAAATGTTGATTGAAATTGGTTCTAATTTCTTGGATTTCGATTACACTTTTATGGCTAAGATTTAGCATGTCAAAGTGTTGCCAGATAGCTTAGCATAATGCAATTTCTGTAAACAAATTGGTTCAGCTGATCACAAGCATTTTTATATACAACTTTTTCCAATGTACTTTGTTATATTTTTGTGAAATTAAAATAAATTTAATAAAGCGTTTTTTAAATTTATATTGATTCGGCTTTTAATTTTATATATTTTGATTTTAGTTGCATTGTAAAGATTTAGCATGTCAAAGTGTTGCCAGATAGCTTAATTAAATGCAATTTCTGTAAACAAATTGGTGCAGCTGATAATAAACATATTCATTTTATAACAATAAATAAATACATTTACTTGTTTTTATGACTTGAGTATGAGTATAATATGAGTATTTATTTGGCATTTAAATTCAAAATAATTTAAGCTACTTGACAGCCCTAATCATTTTCGCTAGTAATCAATTTTGTTTACAAAATTCGCCGTGCGGTTTGGAAAAAAATATGCTTTTTAAATAGATAAAATGTTGGGCTTCAAATTAAATATATGTGCAATACTCCTAGTCTTTATATCCATAAGTGTTTGCCAAGCTTCTAATGGAGACCGCACCCAATTCTTTCAGAATTGTCTGACCAATTGTCAGCGTCAGAATTGCTCTGCAGGTGAGTTGCCTTTCCATTGATTACATATTAGTCATACTATGTAAATCTTCAATTTTGTATTTACAGATGGTCTTGAGATCCAAGAGCAGGCTGCAAAATTCTATAAACAATCCCTATTAGACTCTTATATTTATACGTGCTATGATGAATGCGTTTACGGCTGCATGTGGCGTTCTGTTTGGGCCTTCTTTGAACGTGGTTTTCCGATACAGAAATTCTATGGCAAGTGGCCCTTTCTTAGGATTTTGGGCATGCAAGAGCCCGCATCAGTAGTATTTTCGATCTTAAATTTTTACGTGCATCTACGAATGATAAAAAAATTTCGTCGTGAGGTGCGTCGTGACAGTCCCTGTTTCAAACTAGCCCACATATTTTGTTTTGTAAGTATGTTTTAGCTCTGATTTGGTAACACTATAAATAGTTATTTTTTAATATAGACATGCCTGAATGGCTGGACCTGGTCTGCAATATTCCACACTAGAGACTCTCCCCTAACCGAGTTGCTAGATTATGCCTTTGCATATTCCATAGTTTTATGCACTCTCTACTGCATGGTGATGAGGTGAGTCAATACAGTTAAATTTGCAAGTAATAATTTTTTTTTCCCTACAGGATGCTACATCGATATTCGCTCTTCCTGCGAGGCGTGATATCTTTAGCCTTCTTCTCTTATTACATTAATTATTTCGCCTATTTGAGTGTCGGCAAAATAAACTACTCCTTCAATATGAAAGTAAACATAGCCACGGGCATTTTATCTGCCGTGGGCTGGTTTGTTTGGTGTCACCGCGTGCGGTTCAGACGCCCTTACTATAGACGCATCTTACGGTTTTACGTATTATTTGCTCTGGCCATGAGCTTGGAGCTTTTGGATTTTCCGCCTATTTTATGGATGCTTGATGCTCATGCTTTATGGCATTTGGCCACTGTGCCACTAGTTCCACTTTATTATGAGTAAGTGTTTCATTGGATTATGCTTTTAATGGTACTTAAGCTAGTTATTTTTTTCAGCTTCATGATTGAAGATTGCCAAACCTTGCGCAAGGAGAAAGCGCTCACTGGCGCCTACTTCAATAAGGATATTTAGCTTTAACTTTATTAAGACGCTTGGGCTTATACTAGCCAAACTAACACATAAAACTCATTTAGTAAATTTATCAAAAATTAAATGCATATTTAATAACAAAATCCAGGATTACATTTGTCCACATTGTGAAATCGTTACCGGTAATTTGGGTTTGTTATTCGGCCCCGTGGGCACATTCTCAATTTTACGCATTATTAACAGACCATCAAGTACACGTCCAAAGACCACATGTTTCCCATCCAAAAAGTTGCACCGCGCACAAGTTATAAAAAACTGACACCCGTTGGTATCTTTTCCACTGTTGGCCATGGCTAGGAGTCCCGGAGAGTCATGCTTTAGAGTGAAGTTTTCATCATTGAAGGTATTGCCAAATATACTGGTGACTCCGGTACCATCTCCTTGCACAAAATCCCCACCTTGTATCATGAAATCCTTTATTACTCTGTGAAAACTGGCACCTTTGTAACCAATTGGTACGCCATCAGGTCTATATTCTCCTGTGCAAAATTGACGAAAATTTTCTGCCGTTCTGGGTACTGTGTCCGCAAAGAGTTCAAAGACCATCCGTCCAATTTCCTGTAATATATTCATTAGTTATTATTATTAATTCTTTTTGATGAGCAGCAATTGGCAAGTGGCTTACTGTGGTGCCCACGGATATGTCGAAGAACACAACCGGATTGTTGGCGCTACGCAATTGCGACTGTATTTGATTCCAATTTGGCATTCTTATTAATTTGTTCCAATTATTCTTATAGTTTTAAATAGATTTGCTAGAAGTCACACCGGTGTAATATTGTTTACGTTTTCTGACGTTTATTTTATTATTGTTTGGATCTTCTTTGGTAAAACGCCCCCTGCAGGCAGTGGTTTGCTCCTCAAATGCAACCATTTTATAGAATTGTCAAAAATGGCGCCAAATTTTGTTCAAATGCCACGATTTTGATGTAGCGCCCTCTGCTGGCAACTAGTGTTGTTAAATGGTAAACAGCATGCTGACCGCCAGGTGTTGTAAAATACCGGAAATTGTACATTTGTTAATATCTCAAGAAATTCGCATTTTTTGCAACAAGCAAACTACAACTAAATAGAAAATAACAAACTGCGCGCTTTGCAATAACAATCAAAAGATGTATATATGAAAAATCTGTTGGCCGGAGTAGACATTTGTCACCAATAATCACCAATTCCGAGGCACAACACACGCACAGCACACCAACAAACCAACAAACACAGCAATGGGACTCGACTTTGATGCTTTGGAATACTGTAAAAGTGTGAAAATTAAACAGCCTCTGCCGCCGTACGCGTGTCCGGTACGAGGATGCGATCGTAGCTACAAGACAATTGTAGGCTTGCAATACCATTTGCTAAAGTATGACCACGACAATCCACAGCCCTTAACGCCTGTTCAGACGCCTAATCGAAAAAAGGCGCGTTCCCGTACCCTGCACTCAACGCCCAAAGATAATGGCACCAGTGGAGCTGGTTGTGGATCCGTTGGTGATATTTGCCCAAGTAAAAGTAGTGGAGGTGGCGGGGACGCCAAAAACGGCTGTGCTAGTGGGAGCAGTGGAAGCACCCGGCAACATCAATACTCAAATCCAGAGTCTCTGGTCGCTTACAATGAAGAAGAGGAATTAGTCACGTTCAACATATATGGAAAAAGTGTACGTCTTGGCATCGATGATCCACTGCCCCTCATAGACGATGAGGAGTTTGTTGCCCTGGTGGAACGAGGCTGCATTTTGAACGCAGATGCGCCGCCTCTTGAGGAGAATGCTCCGTGGGCGCTTGTTCAGGTACCCGAGGCGAATGTGCGTGAAATCGAAGACTACAATGTGCCTGATGCGCCGCCAAGGCCGCTTGCCTATTATCGTTTCATAGAGAAATCTGTAGAGGAGCTCGACGGTGAAATCGAATACGATGTGGATGAAGAAGATTCCGCCTGGCTGGATCATATGAATGAGCAGCGGGAGAAAATGGGTCTGCCTGCCGTGAGCATAGACACTATGGAATTGCTGATGGACCGCTTGGAGAAGGAATCGCATTTCCAGGCAGCCGCCAATGGTACGCCCACAGGTGTGGAAGTGGACGACGATGCGGTGTGCTGCATTTGCCTGGACGGCGAGTGCCAGAACACAAACGTGATACTCTTCTGCGACATGTGCAACCTGGCCGTCCACCAGGATTGCTATGGTGTGCCCTACATACCGGAGGGCCAATGGCTGTGCCGTCGCTGCCTCCAATCTCCCAGCAAACCGGTTAACTGCGTCCTCTGTCCCAACACCGGCGGTGCTTTCAAGCAGACCGATCATGGCCAGTGGGCCCATGTGGTCTGTGCCCTGTGGATACCGGAGGTGCGCTTTGCAAATACCGTCTTTTTGGAGCCAATTGGTAAGCCTCGACCACAAAACCACTTGCTCGGAAATTTTCTACAATGATTTACTGTATTTTTAGATTCTATTGAAACGATACCGCCGGCCCGTTGGCGACTCACCTGTTACGTGTGCAAGGAGAAGGGTCTAGGCGCCTGCATTCAGTGCCACCGAAACAGCTGCTATGCCGCATTCCATGTTACCTGCGCCCAGCAAGCCGGTCTCTACATGACCATGGACACAGTCAAAGATGGCCACAACGACTCCTCCATTCATGTGCAGAAGTTTGCGTATTGCCATGCCCATACGCCGGCCGATGCCAAACTAAAGACAAACATGCTGGACTTTGAGGATACGCGTCACAAGATGCGGGAGGCCCGCAAGGCTCTGGCCAAGAAACGTTCCACCGCCCCCGTAGTCCTGATTCCCACAATACCCACAGACCGAGTCCATGAAATAGCCAGCATGGTGCACATGCAGAAAAAGAAAGAGTTTCTGGACCGTATCATAGCCTATTGGACTCTGAAGCGGCACTATCGGAACGGCGTACCCCTGCTGCGGCGACTGCAGAGTCAGGGCCACAACCATGCAGTCATCATGCGCAATGGCATCGAAGGGTCACCAGACACTAACGAACTATACCGGCAGCTCAAATATTGGCAATGCCTGCGCCAGGATCTAGAGCGGGCGCGTCTGCTGTGTGAACTAGTGCGGAAGCGGGAGAAGCTGAAAGTAGCTTATGTAAAGATAACCGAGGAGGTGGTCATGCTACAGCTGAATCCCTTGGAGTCTGCTCTAAGAAATCTGCTGGACGCCCTGGAACAACGGGACACACTCGAAATATTCCGTGAACCCGTTGACACCAACGAAGTGCCCGACTACATGGACATTGTCACCCATCCGATGGATCTGGGCACTATGCGTCAGAAGCTCAAGGAATGCAAATACACCACTCTCGAGCAACTGGAGGCTGACTTCGATCTGATGATACAGAATTGCCTGGCCTACAACAACAAAAATACAGTGTTCTATAGGGCCGGCATACGAATGCGGGATCAAGCCGCTCCATTGTTCGTCCAGCTTCGCAAGGAACTGCAAAGGGATGGTCTACTGGAGCGTTCCCAGCGCTCGCATGTCGATCATGTGGAAGTGGAGATCGAGGAGGAGTTGAGTGAGCTGCTAGCCATGCCACCCAGCAGTAGTGTGGTGCAAAAACTGCTCATTCTAGCGGACAAGTCTCAGGTGCTAAAGAATCCCAGCTACCGCACCAAGAAAATCAAGCAGATACGACTGGAAATCTCTAGGATGCAGAAGGCCCTGCAGAAGGCACGATTTGCAGCGGTAAGCCCGAGTCTATCCTATTCCATTTGCCATTTTATTCAATAGAAATTTTATTTCCACAGAGGCAAGCGGCACACACGCAATCTCTGCAAAGCGACGATGACGAGGCCATGCCAATCAAGAAGCTTCACACCTCAAAGAGGACGCGGAAACGGGTGACTAGTGCCAATGCCATGGAAGAGGAGGAAGATCAAGAGGATGAAGAGCCCGAAGATGGCCTAGACGATGAGGACGAAGACTCGGAAGATGAGGATGGCATATCGAAAGGCACCGGTCACACAGTACAAACACCGCCCTGCAGTCCCATCAAGAGTCTCAACAACAGCACCTCACCGGTGGGCATCAACAGAAGGTGAGTAATCTTTCTCCAATTTCCTGTCTACCCGCTGACTTATTTCTCTCATTTTCATAGAACGACCATCTTGCTGACTCGCAAAGCCCAAGCAGCTATGAAGCGACCCTCGGAGCCATTAACCACGCCTGTCAAGGAGGAGCAACACAATTCTCAATCCTCAGCCAACATAGGTAGTGCATCCACAGTAGCTGCGACTGCCACGAGTACGCCAAATCATCCACCTGCCACAGCCGCCACGGCGCCCGCCAATTCAGCCGCCAACTTTGCGTTGACGCACAACAACACCAGCGTGGCCACGAATGCAGCTGGAGCTGCAGCCGCCGCCAGTTTGGCCTCATCGGCGCTCTCGATTAGCAGTAAACTGGGTCTCACATCTCTCTCGCACAGTCTGGTAAACTCCGGCGTGGGAGTCAACTCTCTGGTTAAATCACCTAAGCGTAATGCTCGCTACAAGCGGGTGCAGGAGCCCAGGCATAGTGCATCGATGTCACCAAAGAAGTCACCCAATCCGGCAGCAGCGGCAGCTACAGCACCACCAGATCCACTGCCCTTCGAACGAATACCGGATAGCTTTCGAGTCTACCGGGCAGGCAACCAGCGGGATGTCAGTGACAGCGACGACGGCGCCTCTCAATCGAGCAGTCCCTGCAGCAGTTGCTCGGACTTTAGTCTATCCGGCACCTGCTCTGACTTCGACAGCGACGAGGCCAGCGATGGTGAGGGACGCAGCGAAGAGGCCGACTCAGATGAGCGCGACAGTGATGGCAGTGGTCCTCCCACCAAAGGTGAGACGATACTCTAACCCTAACCCTTCCAATTGTAACCCTCGATCTGGGTTTACTTCATAGGGGCCCTGCGAACGCTGCCCGACTATGCCCAGGACTGCACTACAGACGCCATGGATCTGGACCATGCAAGCCTCAATAATGTGAAGGGCAATGGCGATATGGCCATCAGCAGTAGCGCCAGCAGTTCCGAGACTGATGGTACTGAAAATACAGCCTCGAGAAAACGAATAACCCGAAGCACACCCACGCCCCAGCGAGTCCAAATGCTAACGGGTCGGGGTCGGGGAAGGCGACGCAATAATCTGAGTGAGTCTACGACGTCGACCACAGCCACCGCCACGCCTCCGCCGCAATCTTCGAGAACTTCAAAACTGAGACCAGGCACACCGAATGCCAATTCCAGTCTGGTGAATAACATCAAGTCTCGCAGATCTACTACCACCACCGTGGCTTCGGCCAATTACACAAATAACAACAAGAGCAAGCTGGACGAAGAACTGGACGTGGCCAGGCATAATCACACCCACTCCCACTCGCACGGTCTTCAGAAGCCCGCCTTGGAGCCTCTGCAGCTGGTCTGGGCCAAATGCCGGGGCTATCCTTGGTACCCGGCTCTCATACTCGACCCGAAGACACCCAAGGGTTTCGTCTACAACGGCGTCCCACTGCCGGCCCCGCCCACGGACGTCCTGGCTCTGCGCAAGAATTGCCTCGACGAGATTGTGTTTCTGGTGCTCTTCTTCGATGTGAAACGCACTTGGCAATGGCTGCCCGCCAACAAGCTGGACATCTTAGGCATCGACAAGCAACTCGATCAACAGAAACTTGTTGAATCCAGGAAACCTGCCGAACGAAAGGCCGTGAAAAAGGCCTACCAGGATGCCCTCCACTATCAGAGTCAAGTATCGGACCTAGAAGGGCAGGGTCCGGATCCGATCATGTGAAAGCTGTTTTCGCAATTGCATTTGTAAACAGTGGAACATTTGCGAATGCGGCTCTTCTGCCTCCACCCTCAAGCAAAAAATCTCTTTTCTCAGTTTTATGTTTTATTTTTTCTTCTAATTTTATTTTGCTTTGTAATTTTTTTCAATCTTTGATTGTTTGCTTGAATTGTTAGAAACATATTTTGTTATCAAGAAGGCCCTCCATTAGAGTATTCTTTGCTAAATATTCTTTATGTCGTTTTCTTAAAGCTCAGTTTATTCCATAAGTTTTGAAAATTTTCGAAAAAAAAACAAAAAACAAAAACACTGAAAGTGGCGTTCCATTAAAATATTCTACAAAAGTATTTTCAAATTTGATTTTTAACTTTTATTTGTTTGGTTTCGGCTAAAGCCTAAAGCGCCTCAAAACTCTTGTAATTATAATATACATATATATATTTTCAAAAACAAAAGGAAAAAACACAATGTGCATTGCAAAGAACCACAAAAAAAAGAAAAGAAAAGGAAAAAACATGTTCGTTTTATGCAAATCAAATCAATGTTTAAGTTAAATAGTTTTAAGGATTCTTGTAAATTAAGTCAAATCAAAAAGAAAAATCATAAAAAAAAAACTGGCATAAAAACAAAAACAAATACAAATTTAAGGAGAGAAAAAAAATGTATAAAAATAACAAAGCAAAATGAATAAGGATTTCTGGCTTAGCATTAAATTGTATGTGTGTTCGGTGTGTTTGTCCTTATTTTTTGAGAGAAACTAAAAGAAAAAAAAAAATTGACCAGTTAATTGATTATGAAAAAAATTATAATGATTATTATTATGATGTATTGAACGATCGATTATTATTATTATTATTATTATAATTACTGTGTGTAATTAATGCAAATTATTAATTTTAAGTCGAAAACGGAAAAAGTAAAAACAGAAATCTTTCTAGACAATTAAGTATTGTAGTTGCCCTTAACAAGATTGAATATTGTTTAAATTTAATGGTAAAGTAAAGCAGAAAATAAATGTTTTAAACAAATTGAAATCCTCACATAATTTCTTTTTATTTTTTTTTTTTTCATTTGAGCTCGTTTGATCACGAGTTAGGCGGTAATCTTGGGCAAGTCCAAAAGTGGGTACTCTTTTTATATTGTGTGACTGTCTGAACAGATCTTGGAAACTATAAGTCTTACCATTTCATTTTATTTATTTGCTCTTCGCCCTTCTCTTTTCAATGCAAAATAAAAGTTCAGGGCTTCCATTACAAAATACGAAGTAAGCTAGCGTCCTGTCTTCTAAATAGTCCGATAGATGGCGTGCTTGCTTAACTCTGAACAACGTTTGTTGATTTCAAAGGAATATTCGAATAAGTCTCAGAGAATAGGAAAATTAGAGGCCAGCTAGCATACTGTTTTCTCAATAGTCCACTAGATGGCGTGCTTGCTTAACTCTAAGCAATGTGTATTTTAATAAATGTAGCTGGCTTTAGTAGCTGCCAGCCCAGGGTTGCCACCTTGTCTGTTGGATGAAATCATCCTGTTCTATGTTTCTAGGTACTTCATTTTTAGTTTGATTATTTTCATATATTTTTAAGCCTTTTTTAAAATTCTATACGTATTTTTTACTTCCATTTTTTTTTGTGTGCGCGAAAGTATCACAAAATTTTATTAAGTCAATTAAGTTTGAATAACAAACGTGCCAAATAAATAGTAAAAATAACAAGAAAAAAAAAAACAAAACAAAAACCGACCAGAAGACAGACAGGCATTATTGATATAGAGTAGAATTCACAAAAGTCGAATAAGAAGCAATAAAAAAATACAAAAAAATATACATAAACAATTGTGATAAATTAAAGCGCGTGTCACTTGCATTGAGGCGTAAAATAATTTTGTCTGTCGGATTTATGCGTTAAAGCTTGAAATTCATGTGTGTTGCGGTTAAACCGGCAGTAGGCAAATCATTTATAGGCTTATAAACAATTTAGTGAGACTCTTTATCACTCGGAACAAATAAATAATAATAGCAGAGTTATCTCAGCTATATAGAGACATTCATTGTATATGATTGATTGGTTCACATTGGCTTTGGTGGGGTTAGGGAGATAGGAGGGGGGAGAATCTACCATTTATGGCGTCTGCTTGGCCACTTTGCACATTTGGCCACGAGTTACGGGCGAGTTGTTAGCAGCGGAAATTGCCCTCAGCTGGCAGACAAGATGTCTATGATGATGATGATAATGATGATGATTATATCTGAAGATGTCGAGTAACGTTTTTTTAATTATTTTAGACGACAACTCAATTTAACACTTGAGGGAACGTAGGATGTTACTTTGAACTGAACTGAAAATCCCAGCCACTTGGCCTTAATTACAAATGCAAATTCATTTATGAAGGTGTCTCGATTAAATATTATACAAATTTGTTATATTTTGTATTTATTTATGTTTATTATTGTACTATATATTATTTATTGATTGATTTATTTAGCTCATCACTTTTGACAGGTGTGTAAATTTTGTTGTTGTAGGTCATTGGCAATCTTATTTATTGAATTAATTAATATGTAAGCCACCGAACCCGTGGTTAACGTAAACGGAACCAATTAGACTGCTTCTTGCCAACTTCCCCAAAAAAAGTTAAGAGTTAAAAGTGCAAAAAGTTAAAAAAAACGAAACAAGTTTTATTTGTGATTTTTAGTTTCCAATGACGTAAATTGGCTAGACAATCTTTGGCATTTCAAAAACAGAATTGTCCAACCAAGCAAACCTAAATAAAGTCACGCAACAAACAAACAATTTAAGTCACAACAAAGAATTGGAGAGCCCCAAGAAATCGACAATTTTCAAATCCGCCAAAGAATAATTCAAATTTCAAAATAATTCCGAAAACAACCTTGGGGTTTCTTTGATTTAAAAAAAAATAAATAAATAGAAACGAGTGTCCCAAGAAAATCTTGTTAAAATTGTAGAGCTCAAGTCTAATTGATGAAAAATCCCGTGAACAGGTTTCTCGAAACATTTCTTTTAACTAGAGTCGCAAAAAAGTGGCACACAAAAGTTAATCGATAAAGAAATATCAAAATAAGCTGCTAACAAATTTAGATGAAAAAAAAAAAATATATATTAGTGAAACGATAAAATCGAATATGTTTGTATGTGAAAATCAGATTTTTTTGGTGACTCGGCTGATTTAGTTATTTTTTTTTTTTTTTTGAACCATTCACAAAATTCAGCGAATCGTTTTATTATTATTAATTTTGTCCCCTTTGTTTTGTGACATTAATTTTTTTTTTTGCTTCGTTTTATTTATTAACTTGAACTTGCCACATTCAAAAAAAAGTCGAGTTTCTTTCAGAAATGAATTTACAATCAAGACCAGATGACGTTGAAATTGTTGTATATACTTTTTATTAGTGTTGATAATTTGATTGCATTGACCAATCGCCAGTTCCGGACTATGACGTTGGTAGTTTTTTTTTTTATTTTTTATTTTATATTCAAAATCTTTTGGAACCTGAAAAAAAAAACGCACGTGATTTGAGCAGCATCGCTCATGAATATTTACCAAAAAGTAAAGCATTAATTTAAATAAATGCAAAGACGTCTACGTAAATATATAAATTTTATTTATTCGACTTAAGTATTTCTCAGCTTTTGGGTATTTTTCAAAGACACAGTTCAAGTGAGTTTAAGCCAAATCGAAGCGATTTTTGGAAAATTATTTATTTTTTTTTCTACTTTGTTGCCAACCTGATAAATATAAAGATTTTTCTAGTTTAAGATAATCGTATGATTTTTTTTTTGTTTCGTCCAGACATTTTTAATTAGTCCATGAAAGGAGCTCTAAAAAGATTTAATTAGCACCTGCCAAAATTTGAGTTTTTCAAATCATCTCGATCAATAAACTAAGAGTTGAAATTTTGAAATTAAAAAAAAAAAGAAAAGAAATATTTAATCAATTGCAAAATGCAAATGAATAGGTAAAAGTTTCAAAGAACAAAGAATAGTACGAGCAATATAAGTTTTTGCTCTAATCAAACGGACGTGCCTCCGTTTTCTTTGGGGACAACAAAAAAATTTAAATTCATTGAGCATTTGACGTACATTGCCAAAAAGTATCTGAAAATCGCCACACAAACACACACACACACACACACACACATAATAAAAAATATATAT
This sequence comes from Scaptodrosophila latifasciaeformis, assembly GCA_037075145.1. Taxonomy (NCBI): domain Eukaryota; kingdom Metazoa; phylum Arthropoda; class Insecta; order Diptera; family Drosophilidae; genus Scaptodrosophila; species Scaptodrosophila latifasciaeformis. The sequence continues at coordinate 700,001 of JBAMCM010000533.1, forward strand.
GTATATATAAATAATAATTTAAATGAGTTGTTGTTGCCTCGTCACATGCCAGGCAAAAGCCAATTTGATGTAGTCTGGCCTGATCTGGTCTGCGTGACTATGGTCAGTTCAATCAACCTACACGTAGATACACAGATACAAAGGCAATTTGCTACGTAGATACTTTGTGTCATAGATTTCGTTTGCCCTTGGCAACAAAATTGAAAAGTTTTGGGCCAGGAAAAATATTATGAAATGCTCGGAGAAAGTAAGTAATGATGAAATTATTGAATTCTTTTTGAACAATTGATTTAGTATTTTGAGATCAGGTGAGATCAGTTGATTTCAGTTCTGTCATAAAGTGTGCTCAACCTTCCTTGAAAAAAAAACCCGCAAATATTTTGCAAATGCTGCTTGGTGGTGCAATTGTTTCCTTTGACAAAGACAATGACAATGACAACGACGACCCCGAATTCACTTTTAATTTGCCCATATAACGGCGCCGACTTAAATTAAATTGAATTTATTATTAAAAACAAAAGAAGCACAAAAGAGAGACTGCCAATTTGGCCAAACCGGTCGAGTACCAGCCTCACTTTCGTCTCTCTCTCTCTCTCTCTCTCTCTCTCTCAGGGCCTCAATGGGCCGCAACTCTTCCAGACCGATTAGCCAGTTTCCAGGCCATGTTTATGGTGGCCAAGAGTCTTGTTCTCAGTCTTTATTTAACACGTCATGAGACTGGCGCGCCAACAAGTCGGCGACTGTACACAAATGACCGGCTAAAAATAATAAGGGGAGGGCAATAACAGCCATATTTGGTAGTGGGGCTTTCGATTGCAACGGTGCATCTGGAGATATTTAAGTTGCTGTTTTGACAAATGCCAGGGGAACCGAATCAACTGATCGATGACTCCAATCGAGTCATCAGGGTCACCAAGGGAACGAAAGAATCTTATAGTTGACCATTTGAGGGGGCGCTTAATTTATGTTAAGGTCTGTACAGACCGATCGGCTTATAACCGGTACGGTGATAAATTTCCTGCGACCGAGCTAAAAATATCCCTGCCGGCGACCTTGAGCGGTTGCGGTCTGGTCAAGTAACGGAAGAGCCGGCCCAAGAGAGCTCGACTGGACAGAACAGGAAGATGGAGAGGCTGCCCAGTCGACCCAAGCCAAGCCAAGACAAGCCAAGTAACGGCAATGCCAGCCACAAAGCATTTCGAGTCTTGGTCCGAATATCAACTTTCCATCTGCCAACTTAATGGATGGTTTAGCCAATTAACTGCAGCTGTGCTGGCATGTCAAGATAAAAAACACGAAATCAAGAACCCCAGACAGCTACAACAACAGCAAGGGTCCCAGCAGAAGGAGCCAGAGGAGGAGTGACAACATACGATCGCCTTTTTGGCCCGACCTATGGTAACAAAATATTTATTGACATATCCTAACCCGCCTGACCAACAGGCTGTCTCAAGGACAGCTTACTGCCTGCTTTGACTGCTCTCTGGCCGGCCTATAAATAGTCAAGTCTGGCTTCCAGAACCATCACAGATCTTCCTGTGCCGTCGGTGTGCGCAGTCAAGTTTTGCTTGAGTTTCCAGAGTGACCGTTTTAGCAACGCGGCTTGTTTGAAATTGTAGTGAAGTTTTGGTCGCTCCCACAGCAGCCTCAGCCCAGCCAAAAGTCCTACAAGTCTTCAAGTACCGTTCACGGTACCCGGATCCTGATCATAATGCATTTGTTGCTCCTCTTATTTGTGGCCGTCTTCAGTGGCTCACAGGCCAATGTGGCCTACCGCACAAATCTCCTGGCCTATGCTCCGGCACGCAATGAGTTCCCCGTGGTGAATGGCCTGGCCCAAGGTTATGTACGTTATCTGGACACTACTGGAGCCGAACGTCTGGTTGCCTATAACTATCCCGAGCCCTTGTATGGTGTGCGCCGTCTAAGCTTCGGTAGCGGTGACATTTCAAGCCCATTGCTGCGCATTGGTGATTCCAGTCAAGAGCAGGTTGATCTTTTCCGGGCCTGGTGCGAGCAACGCTACAATGCCTTGAAATTGGAACTGGACCGTCTGAGGGCCGAGGGTAAGAAACCTTCAGCAAATATGCTGGCTCAATTCGAGCCTCTGGAACAGATTGTCAAGACGGCTGCTTATGAGGCTGTGCCTGGCCTCAGTCCCGAGGTGCAGAAGGCTCGCGAAGAGCACTTGCGTATCTGGAATGAAGCACGTCTGAAGGTCCTACGCGCCGAAGAGGAACAGATGCGACTGATAATGGCCCAGCAGCAGCAAGAGCCTCAGTATGCTGAGAGCGGTGTAAAATATCAGCCGTCCATGCCCATGCAATTGCAGCAAGGACCTGAAATTCAAGTCAAGACTCTGCCAGTTACCTATCAGCAGTTCAAGAAATACGAGGATGCCCTACTGCCAACAAAGTCAATGTCAGAGCCCCTCAAGCCCGTCGAGGACACACCTGAAGTCAAAAAGGCTCGTGATGAACATCTGAAGCAGTTCCAGGCCGCCTTGAAGGCTCAGCCTATCCCAGCCATCCAGCAACCTCTGCCATTATCACCCGTGTTGAAGACCACCCCCAGCCACTACAAAGCTCCGGAATTCCAGCAGGTCCTGCCTCTGAAGTCCTATGTGCCAGCAACTCCTCAACAGCCACAGCCCGTACAGGATACCCCCGAAGTCTTGAAGGCTCGCGAAGAGCATCTCAAGATTCTCAGCCAGGCCAAGTTGCAGGCCGAGGACAAGGTGGCCGACATCAGTGATCAGATTCAGATAGAGGAACGCGAACGTCTCCGTGAGATCGAACAGCTTCGTATCGAGCAGAAGGAAGCCGAACTGGAAAGGCAACGCGAAGCAGACCGCCAAAAGGAAGAGCAGCGTCTACTGGAAGCCGAGCGCTTAACCCTCCAAAAGCAGGAGCAAGAAAGAATCGAAAGCGAACGCTACCAGGAGGCAGAACGTCTCAAGGCCGAGGAAATCGAAAAGCAGAAATACAAGACAGACTACAAGCCCGTCGAAACACCCACCGCCTTCAAGTTTTTTGCCCAGACCACGCCCGTAGCTCTGGTGTCCGCAGTACCCACGCAGCAGCAGCAACAGCTTCAGCAGAACGGTTTCTTCCTGCGCATCCAGGGCAGCCAGTCAGTGACTCCATCCGAAGAGCCAGCCTACATCATAGGTGAGAACAATCCCTTCCTCCTGCGCTATACCCAAAAGCTGCAGCTCCAGCAACAACCCCAAGCTCAAGCCCTGACTCTGCCCAAGTTGTCGACACCTGCATACCTCAAAGCCGAGCCCGGCACTGCCCAAATCTATGAGGAGGGTGGGGCCTACAAGGCCATTCTAAATGCTCGACCCAAGCCGGCCAGTCTGGAGGCCGGTCTCAGTGAACTCGAACGTGCCACTCAAGAACACTTTCGTGCCCATGAAATTGCTCACGAGCAACTGCGCCTGGCCAATGAGAAGAAGCCCTGGAAGCCCGAATGCAATTGAGAGCCAATTTAAAAACAACTGATTTGATGACGACCCAAAGCCCGCACCCATGCTTAGAGACAAACATTTATTCATTTTAATTATTATTATTATTATTTTTTTTTATTTTCACAATCATTCCATTCATTTAAGTTTGTAGATGGGCATAAGTTCAGCTGGTTAAGTTTTCATTTTTTGCACAATTCAAAATGTTCAGCATTCAGTTCATATATATATATTTATATATATCGGTTTCTAGGCTAAGTAAACTCACCCTCATCCAAACTAATTTCAAATACTCGTACACCTGTAATGTTAGGCGAAACCTGAAGTCACATGGAAACAGCAAAAACAAAAAAACAAGAAACAAAACTAAAAAACAAAAAAAAAAAAAAAAAAATGCATTCAGTTGGGAAACAACATAAAAATTCGAAAGAAACGGTGGATTCTTTTTATTTTTCGCCTTGTTTAAGAACACAAAGGAAATTGCCCAACAGGTGGACGATGCCCCCGGTTTAAAGATTAACAGTTATTTTCAGCTCCAGCCAATCTAGAAAATGCGAAACAGTTATGGAAATTTATGGAGGGGAGCTTCTCTTTTTAGGAATGCACATTTTTAGCGGATAAATTGCGCATTTAAATTGGAGCAGACAGTCTACGGCACACTCACAGCCGCTGGCACTTGACAGACCGTAAGATTTGAAAGATTCAAGTATTTAAAATTTTGAAAAATTCACACCTACAAGCACGAGCACTTTGCATTTGACCGGTTTTAACAATTCAAACCACAAATCGACAGACTCAATGGTCTAGAAAAAGTTGCTTGGCACGCGGGGCTGAGGTTGAGAATAATTTCACTGACCTATCACAAATGGCATATGGACAAACGGTACAATTAAATTTACACAAGGCCCGTTAGCTGTAGCCACTTGTACTTTTGTATCACTTTCGTTGATGAAATTGTCGGTGTGCCGAGTTGTTACGCTTTGATTACGTGTCGTATGAGTAACCAAGTGGCCTGCCATGGGACTTGCGCTAGACAAATTATGACTAACGGCACACTTATTATCACACACACACACACTAACACACCTATAGACACACAGATACTTAAGAATATCGGAAGTAACGGATTTGATCTGTCACGCCTGGTGACATCGACTTCCCAAGTATTCCGAGAATCTAATAAAAACTTTGAATTGTTTAACAGTGATTCTTGCTCTGATCAGCTGGCCTGAGCCATTTGGCATTTGATAACTCAATTCAAACAGTTTTACCATTTCAAGCTATCAGCGAATCAGGCAGTGGGAGGGGGCCGTCGAAAGGTATCAAAGTTCTTTAATGACTCAGTTAGTGTGAAGCAATGCGAAATTTTTGTTTCCACTTCGAGATGAAAGTCCCAAGTCTGGGCAAAAGTGTTAAAAGCTGATTTTCTATTTAAACGGTTTACGTAAAGTCACATTTGACTGGCATAACCAAATGAATATTTAGTTGAAAAAAAAAAACATATAGGTATAGATAAAAATACTTTCACAAAATATTGATCTTATCGAAATGTATTTTGATTGAATTTATGCCAATCACGATTTGGCTGATGCAAGTTTTACCCATTTCAGGCTCACTGACTAAAAATGGTATTACATCGGGTCTAGCTGATAAGCTGCCATTGGCCTCATTTGTCACACTAAAATCCAACAAATACAAAGCAATTAATAACATTCTTCATATTTATTATAGAATTGAAATTTTACGAGGAAATTAAATCCTCTCGGAATGAAAAATAACCGTGTATATAAAATTGCTTTCTTTTGAAAAAGAAAAATGTCAATTGCAAAAGATAATCACCGCTGGGCAGGGGAAGCCTTTGCATTAACTCTGGTCTTATAGTAAATCCCGTGAGTGTTTGAACACCCTGAAAATAATTGAATATGAGTAGGAATCAGGGGTTTCTTTTTGTTTCAGCAATTACTTACATTGTAGGGGCAGGTGTGATTTAATGTGGAAATGTCTTCGATGAAGCGATAAAGAAATGTCAGAATCTTATTGCGTTTTTGGGGGGTCTTCATGAATTCACAACCCTTCACGTACATATCCAGAAGCCAGGGCTTATAGCCATTTGCCTTTTTCAGTATCTGAACCCGCAAATCTATCTCATCCGCAGGCTCAAATAGAGTGGCGTTTATATTTAAGATTATTTTATTTCGTTGCGGCACATTTAGATGACAATAATCAAACTGCACCCACGACTTGTTCAAGGACTCACAGATAATATTCGTGATTTTGAAATTGAAAGGTTTCTGCAATTCGAGCATAATCGATTTTATAAAGTATATATAATTATTTAAATAGCTTACACAGTATTCTATGACAGTGAGAAGGATGAGCAGTCTCCAGTAGAATGGGAACCAATTTCTCATGATGTTAAATCCGCAAATTGACTGCTAAGCCACAAATGAGCTGAACCATTTGATTTCCTCTCAATTTGAATGAAATTCACCTATTTTAAATTGATTTTTAATTGCTGCAGACAAAAATGATATCTTAATTTTTTTTCAATAAATCAATTATTAGCAAGCATTAAAAATAAATTAGGTTATAACTGGCCATGATTAAGGAAAATTTAGAAATGAGTACTAAAATTTTAGATCATCCAATATTTTTTTTTTTTTTTTTGATAGCAATTAAAACGCATTTGGCTGATTAAATTGGATTGCAAACGGTAGCCAGAATTGAATTCGCCATATAAGGAAATGTTAACTTAGGTATTTCCCCCGATATGAATTGCAAACAACCGCAATTTTTTTGTTTTTGCCCAACTTGGCAAATTGTTTTTCTTAAGAACTTTGATAAGAATTTTTTTTTTTTTTTATTATAAAATTTCCATTGCCTTGGTTTTGTTTGTAATTGTTTTTATAGCCGCTGAAATTGATATCTAAAAATATACCTTTCAGCTATTTTTAAACTGCAGAATCTATTTTTAGAATTCCCAAAGCTCACTTAATGCGTCGCAGAACCCGAAAGTACACAAATAACTAACTATTCCGACGATAATTGTTTTCTTTTCATTTTATTATTTTCATTTCAATCAAAGAAAAGACAGTTCAAGGGACAGACAAATTCTGAGTGGCGCATTATTCGGGTTGCTAACCCCTTCAGAGTTTTCATAACAACGTAGCACACAATTTGATAAGAGAAGCCAGCCCGCCAGCCAGACAGCTCCTTATCAAGACTGTTTACTGAATTTTGCATTGTTTTTGTTATTGTTTTGGGGCCATAAAACGGGTAACTCAGGTGGTGAGAAAGAAAGTGGGCCACTTCGCCATTTCAATATTTGCCACCTTGAAATGATTTCCATTAGTGAACTTGAGCTTGAATGGTTTTATTAATTTTTTTAATTATTTCCGATAAGATAATTCGAAACAGGAGTATCTCTCAAATCATTTTCTTAGAACTGCATTTGTTTTGATACTTTGATGGATTTTGTTACTCAACAGATATACCAGTTATGACCAATTAGTTCCTATGTCTTAAATCTATTTATAACTTCAGACTTGTAGATAGAGTGACTTATGCAGTCAGCCATTTTGTATGGAACTTGCAGTGAAAGATAAGAGGATTTATGGAACCTTGTTCGAAACCATTTTATTCGGCATTCAACTTATTAATTAAAGGAAAGTTTCATCAACGGTTTTTTAACCTTTCAATTTGTTTACGGTTCAGCGATATTATCATGGGTTTCCTACGTTTCCTGAGCCACATATTTATTTGAAGAGATTACCGTGGGACGAGCCCATCCACCTGTTTGCAGACTGCACTAATCAGAAACCAGATGGGCCTTTATTTTCTCAATATAATAGAAACGTGACCAGATAGTCACATGCGTTATTTATCACGTTTTGATAAGGTCGAAATGGAAATGCCTAATGGCATGGCTATAAGCGAATTAATAAAATAATGACCTGACATTGCCATTTAATTTAGCTAAAAATAACTTTTATTTGTCTACGATTATATAGGAAAGTTTTTATGAAAAATATTTGGTTTATTTCAAGGTTAAAACAAATTATATAACTCAAAGGGGTTCCGAAATGGCTTCTTGACAATATCAGATTTTATTTTTTCATATTTGTGAGAGGACCAGAAATTTCGTTTGCTATTGTTTATATTTAAAAATATGTTAAAGAAACAGTTCTTTTCTTTTCTTTTCTTGAGCATGTGATATGTTTTGACGTCATATATGAGCAACGTCACGACTGCGTGGCTTTGATATTTTGGCACAAATATCAGACTATAAATACTCACAGATGGTGTATTTTTAAAACCATATTGTTTTATATTTTTGAATAGGCGAATTCGGGAGAATGTAGAAAATAAATTACGCCTTCATCCAGAGATTGTTAGGTGCTTCCCCAAAGGCTTATTGGCGAAATAATTTCTTTGGAAATGGCTGAGTAAATCAATTTATGAACCTTGTTTATGGTTGTGGGTGAACTGAAAAAAAAAACAAAAAGAATTGACTTCAGGTTTCAATAAAATCAGAAACCACCTTATTACGAGGCTTTCGAATAATTCAGATAAGCATTAATTGGCCATAAAAATGCTATAAATATCATGAGAGAGTGTAAGGAATTAATTGAGTTATGTTTGTCATTAAATGAATCAATCGGATATCTCTGAAAAGACCTGTGAAATTTCAATTAAGCCCACACTAAATGTGCATTTTTCTTGACTTACGTGAGAATCTTTTATCACTCAGCTGGAACAATTCAGCCGACACATTTGACGCACTTCTTACTCTCGCCCAAATGTGGGTGGGTGCTGAGAGCAACAAAAAGAGTACACACACACACTTTGCTCGCATAACGGTAAATGGCAACACGCTGTGTCTGCTTGACAAAGATTTGCGTAAGTCCCGTTTTTGTACCTTGTACACCAGAAAAACTGAACGATTACTTAACTGCTTGGGGTTTGTGCTAAACGTGTTCAAACACGTTAGCCCCACAGACAAGACCAAACATGTCCGGCCGTCTTTATCAGTGCAGTGGTTCGATTTTATGGCACACGTCGCCGGCGCCCTCTTATCTATAAGAGGCGTCGCCATGGTAGGCAATTTGCCATATTTTAAAGGGTCAAGTGCTTTTAAACTTGACTATTGTTATTTTCTTGTGAAATTCAATATGAAAACGTTAATTCGTGTCTGCTGTTGGATGGTAAAGAGAGTAATCGTGCCCGAGAGAACCCACGAGATCATAAAAATACAGAGAGATAATAATTTGATATGTATTGTGTGTGTTTGTGTGTGTGACAGAGAAGAGAGAGAGAGAAGGTGAGTTGGAAAAAAGAGAAATCAATTTTATTACACTCATGTTAAATATTAAAACAAATATTTGATTAGCCCTCCGCTGGCGCTACCAACGCCCCTGCTGGGCACATTTTGCCAGACTAGAGTTTACTTGCGATCCAATTATTTCACAATTATAAATGAGGCGCTAATTTTGCATGGCTTTGTTTATGTAAATATTTACACATATCGACCTGTCCGATTGTCTACAATTTAAAGGGTGCAATTGCGTTTTAATTTCGCCCTCACTTCAATTCGACTAGACCACAGCGAATAGACTAACAGACTAACTATCTATTTACATTCAATATTTAAATTGCATTATTTGGTCGAACAATTCGCAGCTTCACCTTGTGCACGTTTAGCCACCAACTTGCTATCTACGCCATTTAAGTAGTTCATATTTTAACGAAGCAAATGGTTATTAGAATCCGGTCTTGGCCAGTTTCGACTGTTAAATAATTGGCAAATTTTTATTGTTATAATTTTTTTTTTTTTCTCACACTTACAAAGTAAATTTACTTTTCCCTTGATTCGGAAACAATGAATTTATACTTTTGCCACAAGCCAAAACCATTAAAAATTACATTTGGGTTAAGTTTACAATTAGCCACAAAAATGTTTGGAATATTTTACTGCAAAAATGTAAATAAACCAAAGCTGGAATGCACTATTCTCAGAAAAAAAATATATAGTCCAATAAATATTGGATTTACCGAAAATGGTTTTTGGGGAATTTAAAGGTGAAAATATTCAAAGCAAATATTAACTAAAATGATTGATGGAATATTTTGTGAACTCTCTTCTGATAAGGTTAAAATTGAATAAAATCATAAAAGAATTATTTGTCAAATATTAAGAAGCAATAAAAAAAATTTTTCCTATTTTTAGGTAATTCGGATTGGAAATATTGAGGCGCCACAACTTTTGCGTTGTGAATAAAAATAAAAATAAAAATAAAATAAAATAAAATAAAATAAAATAAAATAAAATAAAATAAAATAAAATAAAATAAAATAAAATAAAAATAAAATAAAAATAAAATAAAAATAAAATAAAAATAAAATAAAAATAAAATAAAAATAAAATAAAAATAAAAGAAAAGAAAAGAAAATAAAAATAAAATAAAAAACAAAATAAAATAAAAATAAAATAAAATAAAATAAAAATATAAATAAAATAAAAATAAAATAAAATAAAATAAAAATTACAAAATTAAAAGCAATTTAGCAGATTCATGGTTTCCATTTAGATTGGCTTGGAAATTCCACCTTGTCTGGCAAAAATAAAATGGAAATAAAAAAAAACACTTTTATATTTTTATTTAAATGAGGCTGACTGTGTGTGTGTGTGTGTGTGTGTGTGTGAGCTTAGGCGTAAATTTCCTACCTTTGTGAAATTTATAAAACTGAGCGGGGAAATGTTTTTGTGAAACGGGTTTTTTATTTCTCCCCAGCTGTAAGTTTCATTCATAAGATTTTTTTTTTCACGCTAAGCATTTTTTTCTTTTTGCTCGGGTCTCGTGCTTAAACTCTGAGGTCGCTCAGTACAAAGAGAGACAGAGAGAGAGAGAGAGAGAGTAAAAGAGTGAGAGGGATAGAGTGCAGAGGTGGGAGAAGGTTTGCGAATATTTGTATTTTTTTAATTAATTTACTAGAGGGTCTAATTAAATTAATTGTATTGTGGTCAGCGTACCTTTCCGTACAAAACAACGGAAAAGTTCAAGCCCATCTTATTTTTCTACCCAACAAATTGGGAATTAAAACAAACAACAATAATAATTTAAATTATTATATTTTATTAAAAACAACAAGTGCATTGACTTAATTTGTTTGTTGACTTTAAAGTCTTTAGAAAATTTTGAATAAATAAATTATAGAATTTGCCCTGTTATCGTGTGCTCGATTTTTACTGGGAAGTCTCGTGTTCGCGATTTCGGTTTTACTCCGCGATTCGCAGAATTTTTCAATGATAACGCAACTAAGCTTTACCTCGTAATCTATGGATTTTTTTTTTACGCAGACCATAAAGCGCGAATTGAATAATATTGATAAGCAGAACTCGCAGTTTTTATTGGGAATTCCAGTAGTTAAATCAGAGCTGCGTCTGTTTCAAAAGAACTCATATTGTGAGATTTACTTTTTAAACAGAAGACAAACATGTTTGTGTTTATAATGAACTCATTTAGTTTATTAATTAACAACAAACAAGTGAATGCAAAAAAAAAAAATTATTCAATATTTACATGAATAAACTTACATGTGGTTGCCCTCGTGCTCAAGTAAGCCTAGACTTGCCAGAGCCAAAGCAGCTTCGCAAGACAGTGAAATAGAATTAGAGCGAGAGTGACAGAGAGAGACAGAGAGAGAATGGCTTAGTTGTAGGCATGCCGAGCTTACAGCACGCGCTCATGGTAATCACATGTACAGAGTTGGTAGCCAAAATAGTGAAAAAAAGAACAGCTGGTTTTGGGTAATTCTAGACCAAAATTCAAGCCGGCACAGCTGAGGTATTCCGCTACTGGTGACTTACCCGCCATTGACAGTTTTATGTTCACGTTGACACTGTCACGAAACTAGTTTGCCAGGCAGTCAGGTACTCAATCGGGTTATTCCAAGCTTGCACTTTGACGTACACGTCGAGCGGTAGCTATTGACACGTAAAGCTCGGCTGGTGTCAATACAGTTTGGAGGGGCTTGTGGGGGTATTCAGTTCAGTTAATTTGACAGAAGTCAGCCATGTTTAGAATATGCTAATTTGGGGCAACCACCAAATCCAAATTGTTATTGATATGAATCATTACCTTCAACGACATCGCCATTGTCGTGGAGTGATGGCTTCGCAGCCAAAGCGAATCTCTTAACTGGTTTGAGGTGAGTGCGGTTCAAGTCGTGGTATAAGCAATATGGCCGGCTGTGTCGATGTCGTCTGCCTTGAGCTTTGCCGGATGCCGCAGACATGTTCGTGCAAGTCACTCTACGCTCTCTGCTGTCTGTCTTTTCCGTATTGATATTGACACACACACACACAAACACATTTATTTTACAGCCCAGCCATGTGATCGCTTACTCTCTCTCTCTCTCTCTCTCTCTCTAATTTCTCAAAGAAAAAAAAAAAAAAAAAAAATTGAATAGCAAAACTCCCGCTCATCGCTAAAGGGAAACGGAAAAAAGAATCCCCCTTGTTAAAATACAATTGTGTGGATTGAAGGGGGCGGCTAAACTGGGGGCGTGAAAGTGTGTCAACATCGTTTGCTGGTCAGCCAATAATCGCATGCCTTCAGATCTGCGACTGTGATTGCGATTTTGATTACTCAACTCGACATGACTAGACGTTTTCTATATAAACTTTTCAGCAGAGCAATGAGATTATTTTTTTTGGCAATGTTTTTTCATGTTCTTGGGAATTTACGCTGAAAATTTTAATTAGTTCGGGCTTGAGTTCCGTTATTGATGATTAAACTGGGCCCAAACTCTGAAATTCCCTAAAAAATTACAGACTATCTAGTCATTAGCACCTGTTCAACCTAATAGATAATTATTTTTCTATTTAGGTTAACTTGAGGTTTTCTCCAAAAGCTTTATCGGAATTTGGGAAATATCTCGCAAAGATAATAAAAAGGGAAACCCTTTTCAATTATTTTTAGTAAAAGTGAAAATATTTGAGAGATTACAGACTTTTATTATATAATAGTTTAATAAAAGAATAAAACTTTTTTTTTTGCCTTTATCAAGGTTTGCAATATAATTTTGATTATAAAAAATATTGAGTTGTTTCAAAATTATTCACACGATTTTATGAAAGCTGATGAAGAAAAATGATTTACTAATGAAATTCAATAAACTTTGTATATTTTTTTTCAGGAAAAAAACTTTTTACTCTCATCCTAATCGCTTATAGTTGCACGATCTGGAGGTCTGACAATTTATCCGATCGATCAAATATTTTTTTGTAAGACTTCCTCAACTCCAAAGTTCAAGTTTCGAATTACTTCACACACATTACAAATGTGATAAGTAAATGACGAATGCCACGCAATCCAAAAAAAAACTCCCCCAGTCTTACAATTTCTGCAAAACATTTGTAATATGGCTTGTTCCGATATTATGTTATATCTTTTGACGTCAAAAGTTCTTGGGTTTCGCCCCCAAATGAGTAATTTGCTTATGACAATTTCCTCTGAATCTAGAAAAAAATTGCTGAAAAAAATTTGATAAGAAATAAAAAGGAAAATTTTTCATGTTTTTTTTTGTTGCTTTTTTTTATTGTTTTAAAATTCTTTTCTTCAATTTTAAAATACTTAAAATTAAATAACAATTTTTTTATTCATTTCTTTTTTTTTTTGTGTGTTTTGTGTTAACAATATTTTTTAGCCGGTTATATGAAAAGCTAACATAACAAAACTTTAATAAGTTTTACATATAATTATGTTCTCCGATTAAAAAATGCAATGTAAAATTATTTGCATTGAATATAATTGTTATCATCAATAATTTGCCTAAAGCTCTAAGCAAAAATTATTACAAAATAAATTGTGTATAAAAAATAAGCCAGTCACGAGGCCTATTATGTTTATGTGTGTGTGTGTGTTTGTGTAGGCACGGAAGTGCTTTGGGAAGTCGCCTCAATTGCTGCAAGTTCTACTGCTTTCTCGGCTTTGATGCTGCATCAACGAAGGTCGCCATCTTGTGCCTTTCAGTCTGAATTATTTGCCAGGTGACTTGACATTTGTTGACTCTTTGGTTGCTGTCTGGCACGCGCTCCATCACTGGTTGCTGTTGTTTTTGTTGTTGTTCCTTCTCGCCTGCTCGCTTATCTTTAATTTTGAATAGAGGTGTTTGCATGTGGGCGCCAAAGAGCGCCGAGCTGCTTCTCTATATGGTTTATAAAGTACTTTGTGGTGTTTTTTGTAGATTGTGAGTTGCCACCCAACGTCGGTTTCCGTAGAAATCTCCAAACGTTTGGAGTGATCATCTCATTGATTTGTTTTAACCAAGTTTGCCCTATTCATGGGCTGTTCAATTTAATTGCAAGTTGAGGGCTCACACACTCTACACAACAGGCAGCTGGACAATGGGATGTTGGGGTGCATCCCAGTGGGCTTCGCAGTAGTCGACCAATTGATTTTCTGGCTTGTTCAATTGCTCTTCGTCCATTTCGCCGGTCCAGGTCTTTTGTACCAGGCAGCAAGATTCGATGGTTTCCTGGCCCAAGATGCGGCTCAGCTTGGTGGCATCGTCCACTTTGATTACATAAATGTCGTTCTCATAGCAGAAGGCTTCGAGCAGCACCTCATGCATGTGGGTGGCGGAATCGCCATCCTTGGGCACTGCCATCAGGCAAAATAGGGAGCCCTCCGGTGACTTGGAGAGCACGTTGATAGCTGCCGAGAGACCCACAATGACACGCGACTCGGCCTGGGCCTTCATGAGGGCCGTTTTCACAGTGCGGCCAATGTGCGAGTATTCCATGTTGAGGGAATTGTAGTGATGCATGGTGGTGGATTCTTCAATAACCATTTTGGCCAGGGATTCGAGTTGTTGCTCTTGTTGCTGTTGCTCGGTAATTTTCACGCTGTTGCGTTTCACTTGGTTTTGAGCTATTTTCGTAGCCTCTTTTCGCACTTGTTTATTAATGTCTTGATTTTTAGCTTCTTTTGAGCTTTTGGTCGAGTTTTGACGCACTGTTTGTCTATTTTTAATTAACGCTTTGATTGTTTTTGCTTTTGCTTTTATTTAGCTAAATTTGCGCTCTATTAACTTTTGATTATGAAATTCTTTTCACGATTTTTGTGACCGTCCGCTTTGAAAATCCGTTAACGTTCTTAACCGTTTGCTGGGGCTCTGTGCTTCAATTTTGATTTGCAATTTCACAATGAATACAGAGGCTTGCGAGCGAGAGCTTTTATAGCTGCTCTCTCTCGTTGCTCTGTCGATTCCATTGAATTTCATCAGAGCAACTTGTTGGCGCTCACTGGGGACACACACACACACACACGCTAGCACATATGTCTCTGTGTGCGTGGGTCTGTGTCAGGGATTTTTTTTTGGGGGGCTTGCTCACTTACACAACCAAAGAAAAGTACCGCGCTCTTGCTAAAGATAAGTGTGGCTGTGTGTGTGTGTGTGCTAATTTTGCAATTGTTTTTGCTTTTATTTCTCGCCCTCAGCGAAATTCATTAAGCAGTGTCTTTAACTCTCTCTCTGACTCTCTTTTGATTAAGCCAGCAAATTTTTTGGAGTGCCTGGCCAAGCACATTTTTTCTTTTTTTTTCGTCAAAAGGTTTCCGTTAATTTAGGCAATTATCACCATGGCTTGCGCCTTTCCCAAAGATTGTTGGACCCTCATAAAATATCTCTTTGAATAACTCTCTCTTTTTATCACTGCTTTTCCTACGCTCTTCAAATTTGTTAACCTCTTTTGTGAGTTAGTTGAGCATATATTCTCTCATCTATCTCAGTGACAACTTGCTGGGCCTTGTCACCCTGTTACCGCCGCTCTGCTCAAAAAGGTATATACACCGGCCTCGATCGAGTTCCCAGAAAAAATGCCAAAAATAAAATTTTTTATGGATTGGCTGCATTCGACGAAATTGTTAAATTAATTTTCTTTTCCTTCTTATCATTTTCAGTTTTTCCCAATAATTTAATTTAATTTTAAAAACTCGATTTAAAAATCCATAAATTTTCAAACATTTTCCTGACATTTTCAAACGAATTGTACAATTTTCCGCGTACTTTTGGCGACATCATACCATTGGTCATCCATGTTGGCTTTCGGCCAAATGGTCAACAGGTCTACGAAAGTAAAAGTCTTAGCAAACGTCCCAAGATTAATCAGCCTTGAAATGGTCAGTTTTCTCAATACTCTTTTCAAACCAAATAGTATTTTCGCTAAAAGGGTGTACGATTAAATTTTGTGTGGACTTAATATAATTTTCCATATCTTTATTCTGAAATAATTTCTTAATCAAAAAAGGTATTCAAAATTTGTGGTGATTCTCTCAGATTGTTGTCAGCTTTGAGGAAAAGACTGCGTCAGCTGGAAGTTAATAACAATGAAAATATTGTATTTTTTTTTTATGTTTTTGTGAAAATAGTGGGCCACAAAATCAGATGATTGTTCATGGGATCTAGAGAGAAAAAGTACTTTGCTGGGCTTTTTCGCTTGAAAATTAATGAATGAATCTTTGGCTGTACGCCCAACTCTAGGGGGTAATGTCTGGCCGGCTCTGACACATCATGTCGTCTCGGTCATAACGTAATTCTGGGCAATTGGCCAAAAATGAAAGAAAAAAACCAAACACAAAAAAATCACACAGTCTGATCGGCAAACATGATCTCAACCTGCTAATCGATAAGATTCAAATATCCGTATCTGCGAAATCCATTTCACCCAAGAATGAACCTTGTCAATTTATTTATATTATTTGAAGTATCAGGCGCGTGTATCGTGCCTCAATTGTTAATCTACAAACATTGTATCTATTATTGATCAATTGAATATCAGGTGTTGATTGTTCCATTTTTAAAATTATACATTTTCGCTTTTCGTCAACAAAACAAACGGGAAAGAAGGGGTAAAAAGCACGCCATGGAGTTCAATTACCGCCAAAAAAACTGGCGCGTATTTTGAGCTTGTTTTTGGTTAATGCAGTTTTTAATGACTTTTTTTTTCAGCTGACAGCAAAATAGCTTGTTGTTGACAAAAAAGTGCACTTAGCAAGGTATTTTGATTTTATTACGATTTTTGATATTTTTGCAGAGTTACCGAATTTATAAATAAACCGGCCTGGCCACCTGCAAGAAGTTCACGTACTCATACATGTGATGAATTTGTTCAATAAGTACTTTTGCATATTTAGCATTTTTGATTATTTATTTACTATTTACAATATTTTGCTATGGATTTGAGTTCAGGAAAGGTTGAATTGAACTAATTTCAAAGGATCAATTAGTGCCAGGTGCAAGTTAATACAAAAAAGGTCACCGAGACAAGGCAAGCTTTAAAGTTAAGAATATAATTTATAGGAAAGTTATTTAAATTTTATGGATTTTTTTAAGAACTTAAAAAGCACTTTTTAAGGAAATTTATAATTTTATAGTTCATAGATGATTTTTATGTTTCTGTTTTTTTTTTTTTTGTTATTCTTAGAACTCGAACCAAAGCGACTCAACTGTACCGACTTGAAAACCTAAATTTTTTGTTAAATTGCATTTACAATATTCTCACAGCAAAAAGAAAACATGAACAGTTTAATGAACTTCTTGGAAAACCTGCAATTTAGGTGAGCACAAAAAAACCATTGTTTTTTTTTATATATTAAATATCAAATTAATGAACTCCTTTGAACTGAAATGAAAAAACAAAAATACATATAAATAAATACGTTTATTAAAAATAAAAAACAAGGGGGGAAAAAATAATAAAACAGTTAAGTTGACAAAATTGTTGCTGGCTTTAAAGAGAATTTTAATATTTTTTTTTGTGGGGGTGAACTACCTCTTCTTATTTTCTGTTCTGTATTTTTTTTTTTTGTATTTTCTTATTTGTTGTTGTTGTGAAACTCTCATGAAATCTTTAGAGTAATACTGACCTACGTAAAAAATATTCTGTATGAGAGCGAATTGCGCATGAGGAAAATCCAGTTTAAAAATTGCAAACAAAAGGAAAAATAATTGCTTAGCAAGTTTCTGAATAAGCGAAATTTGATGTATCGAAGGTGGAAGTACACAAATTCACAAATTTTTGGTAATTTGAGAGCGTTCAACCTGATCGAGCTACCTTGGCCAGAAGTTGTTGTTTTGAGAGAGGACGATTTTAGGAGCTCTTCACTTTCGGGTATATGAAATTTTAAACGAACTTGGCCAATGAACTTGGGCCGCGGTTTGTTTATCGACTCGATTAAATCAAGGCAAGTCCACGCCCTCCATGCATGGAACAAGAAGAACCCAAACCGCCCCTAACCAATTTCAAAATTCGAGGAAACTCACCTTGTTATATGCTATGGATTATGCATTTATTACGATGAGTTTTGGCTTATTGAAATTGAAAATTCAAAACAGATCAACTTGTTCACTGCACATTGTAGTGTCTCGTGGTCTTTGGCACATGCACAAGTGCTGAGTCATTGGGCCAAGACAAATATTTCTGCTGGTGATTCAAACTAAATTTGACGGTTAAGGCAGCCAAGCTGGAAACTGGTTTAGAGAATTCCCCACAATGTGCGTGAGACCAAATCGAAAGCCGTTTCCATCGATTGCAGTCCAAAGTCCGGCCCCGAATCGAGAGCTAAGTTTTTGGATCTCACGTGCGCCAAGCTCAAGCCAATTTGAAGTCACCTGAATGCATTTTAACCAGTTCGGAGAGTTTTGTCTGAGTTGCACTCTGATGGCAGGGGGATTTTTTGTTGGGAAAACCCCAATCCAATGGTACATCAAAATCACAGAGTATAAAAAGCCCCAAGGTTTTGATTTGCTTCCATTGTATTGCAGCTTGAAGGTTTTTATGTAGCGTTGAAAAAATTTAAGATAAAGAACCTTCCACATATTATTACGCTAATTTGGGGTTTCCCCGTAATAAAAAATGTTTTTTGATATCAAAAATTGGAAATATCTAACAAAAGTTTCTAAAACACGGTTGACGTTTTTGGGAAAATATGCGGATGGAATTAATGAATAAAGAAATCTTGCATTGATAAGACTTTTAAATTTTGTAACGTTTATTTCAAATTCTACAGCTAGGTTGGCAGGTCTGTGTAAGCACAACAGTAAATGAGAGACAAGATGCGAGCGGGAGAATAAAAGCTTTTCAGTGTGAGAACCTTCCCCAACCGGCATTTTGCAAAGCTTTTGCCAATAACAAATCAGCTGTTTCAGTGTTGGAAAGTCTTTGAATTCCAGTTGATTTAGTTATTTGCGGCAATTATATTAAAGTTTATTTACATAACGTTCATAAGATAACTAGTGAAAGGCACGATATAATATAAAACCAATTCATAATTA
The DNA here is from genome assembly GCA_037075145.1 of Scaptodrosophila latifasciaeformis. NCBI lineage: Eukaryota > Metazoa > Arthropoda > Insecta > Diptera > Drosophilidae > Scaptodrosophila > Scaptodrosophila latifasciaeformis. The sequence goes on from JBAMCM010000533.1 coordinate 718,809, forward strand.
AAATATTCAAGGGGTAATTTAAAAAGTTCTAGCGCTATATCAACAGATGCCAACACGTAAAGCCAAAAAGCTTTGTTCTCTTACATCACAAAGTCAAAAAGAAGTCAAAACAAAACGACCACAACATGACCGCAGACTACAAGAAGAGGAAGGCAAAAACATATATGCCGAGCACTAATTACTCGAATATGGGGAATTAGCAGAACAACTTCAAACTCTGAAACGCCATAAATAAAAACAGAATACAAACCGGATCGGGCATTCAGTTTCAGTCTGTCAGTGGTGGCTGGCGGAAGTGACGGCAAAACTTTTTTAATAGTTCAAACATAGCGGGCTGCTTACTAGTTACATGCTACAAATCGATTCTCAATTCAAGTGAATATCCCATTTGACTTGGCACGCAATTGGCTCATAACAATGGAGTATCTACAGTATATTTATGAGAAAATGTTTTGGTCTCAAGACCCCAACGGCTACTACACGTGAGTCTATTCAAATGTTGTGGGCGGAAAAGCTTTCATACTGTGTGAAAATGGTGTGGATTTTCCCCTTTAACATAATATCATGACTAATTTTATTTGATTTGGGCTTGCTTTTTGTAGACCCCGGAAAGTTGTATGCTTTGGGAATACCCTTCTGGATCGTGTGATTGAATTACAGGAGCCTGATCTCTTACAGCGCTTTGATCTGAAATTGGGTTCCAAGGGCGAATTGGAACTGGAGAAATTAAAAGAGATTGCCAAAGATGCAAGCAACAGGTTTGCTTACTTGCCCCCAATTACTCAGAATTTTGCACTTTGATAATTGTTTATCTTTATGTTGAAATTTTGACAGTGAGAAATGTCTCATCAAGCCGGGAGGTTCGGCCCTAAATACTGTACGTATACTTAAGCAATTGGGCACAGAGGCGCAGTTCTTTGGGGCCGTTGGCGCTGATAAAGATGCTGACGAATTGCGGGAAATATTCAAAGAACGTGGAATTGAAGCCAGGTAAGCAGGTGCGCCTTTACAATATTATTCTGATTAATTTACTTAGAATATTTTTCAACAGACTGCAAACCATTGAGGAAACTCACACTGGACAGTGTGTCTGCCTTATGTATCAAGACAACCCTACACTCTATGCGAATATAGGAGCTTCAAAACATTTCTCACTGGATCAGCTGAAAGCTGCTGCCGACCATGAAGAGCAGAGTTTCTTGCGTCCCCTTGAACGCAAGCAGATTCTGTATATCGAGGGCTTCTTTGTGCCTCATCGGACAGAAGTCTGTGACTTTATTTTGAACAATTTGATTCGTGAACGTCGTTACTTGGCTGTGAATCTCAGTGCCCCCTATATAGTGAAGGAACATGGCGAGTTCCTCCATAAGTTGGCCAACCGAGCCCTCTTTGTGTTTGGGAATAGGGAAGAGTTTGAAGCACTCGCCAATGCGGTGGGCTGCAAAGATGTGGATGATCTGGCCAATCAGCTGATGCAATATGAAGGAAAGGCTGTGCCTAAAATAATCCTGATTACCAATGGCTCTAAGGGAGTACAACTTATCACAAACTACACAACGGAATACACCGAGCCAGGTGATGTGAAAATTGAGGATTTCCGAGCACCCCGTGTAGACCAAGTGGTGGACGCCACTGGGGCAGGAGATGCTTTTGTCGGGGGCTTCCTCCATGCCTGGCTACAAAAGCGCTCTCTGGATGAATGCATACGCCACGCCTCCGATGTAGCTGCCAAAGTAGTCACACAAGTGGGTTGCAATTTGCCCGATTAAATGAAATCCCATCAACCAGAGAATCTCGTCAGTAACGCGCAAAATTTAATTGACCCATACCGGTATTATTACATTTTATAGTTCCTTCACAAAAAAGTCACAATAATCGTTGCATTCCATTTGCTCTGATTGCAATGATGATGTCGAAATTACTGAACAATTTCTGAGAGTATAGCACAAATCCATTTATTTCTTGGAAATTCTTGTTAAAAATATCTTTATTTGGATTAATCTAAAGCAAAGTGCCTTATAAATAAACTAAATATAATCTTGTGGTTTCTTCGATCTGAATCGCATTTAAAAGGAATTTTTATTATACTTTTGGTTATTTTTGAAGATTATTTTTTTTTATCAAGAATGCCATAAGTGCAGAGACGTTCTGAAATTAAGCAGAGAGTAATGATCGTGACTCAGAGGGCCACAATATTGCTTGCTCATAAACGTTTTGCATTCAGTTTTGGACTGGGTTCTTTTTTGTGTTATTTATTTTTCAAGGTATGAAATTTTATTGTTTATAAATGCGAACGGTGGAGCAGTAGCTTAAACAAAAAAATAAAGCAATGTATTCTTAGCATCCGTCCAACAAATACAATAAAATTATTTTTAACAAACTCAATATTTATTTTCTTTTCTAATTTGTTTTCTTTAAATACTTGAATATATTTATATATAGTAAACATATCTTTCTGTCTGCCTTGCGAATGCTTCATTGGGATACCAAACGAAGTGTGTTCCTAAGATCCAATTCAAGTGAAATTTAGTAGAAATATATTCTACCATATATCCAACGTAAGTACCAAATTTCAATGAATATGGTCAATGAATGACGGAAATATTTTAAAATTGTTAAGTTGCCATTATAACTGTGAGAAATGCTTCTCCGATGCGATAAATGTGCTCCGTATTCAAAAAAGATAGCTCAGTATGCCCAGTTTCATCAAGTTTCGGAACTAAGCTGGAGACAAGGTATAGGGGTCTCTGAACCATCTGACTATATTTTATTGATCTTCGAAAAGGGTATAATAAGAAAGGATATTAAATTATTGCATAAACTCTTTGTTAATTTAAGATTCCAATTTAAAGGTATCGCCAATATGTGAAACCAGATGGCTTGGCCTACAGCAATTTTAGCCGTAAATCGCAGCATTTTAGAAAATTATAGGTTAGCTAATTTGGACACCTTACAGGTGTGACTTATAACCAGAGTAGTTTAGAGACTTAGCTAACAGTCCAAACTTGGCCAGCAGAGGATAAGCCTACGAAAATTGTGGAATCATGAATAATTCTAGAGACCTGCCACCTGTCTATCTGGATCTCAATGTCCGAATGTGGAGATTCTTTTCGATATTTAATCCGAGTTCGGAAAATAACTGGCGTAAATATGCTCTTGTGTCACCGGTTTTGATATTGAATATTATGCAATTTTTATATCTCTTACGTGGAATCAATGATGTGTGTACGTTTTTACTAAATGTGTTTTTCTACTGGGGTACTTTCAATTCTATGTTGAGAATGTCCCTGCTTATATTATGGCATAAGCGTTTTGAGGGCTTCTATTCCAATTTAGAGCGCAAGTGCATCGAAGTGGAGGTAAGAAATGCCGTAATTCCTGGCGATAATATGTCTTACTGATTTTTTCCAGACCTCTCAAGATGAAGTTGCCAAAGAAATGTTGCGCACAGCAGCTCGAAATTCTAAAAACATTGCTCTCTTTGCTTGGATAGCTGCCGTAATTGATAGTACAACAGCTATATTTCTCCCTCTAATGGATACCGAGCGAAGTAAGTGCTCAAAGTTAATTTTTGGATAGATGAAGGACAAGGATTTTGATTTGTCTTTCAGTACACCCTTTTGATGTGGACTTACCGATGATTGACTTGCATGTTACGCCATATTATGAAATTGTCTATGCCATAGAAGCGTTTCTGCCTTTAACCCTGTCTATAGTCTATATGACATTTATAAATATCTTTGCCTCTTTTGCCTTGTATGGCAAGGCTTTTCTACAGATCTTAGGTCGAAATTTATCCCTGATTGGTGAATTGGAATCGCAGCAAGAACGTCAAGCCCTTTTACATAAATGCATTTACAATCACATGGAAATAGCTGTGTAAGTCGGAGAGGATACTCTAAAATTTTTACAATAATTAAGAAAAGGAATTTCCCTTAGATATGTGGAGAAGTTTAATGCGTTGGTTACCTATATAATCGGTGTTGAGGCTGTTCTATATGGCGGGGTGGTTTGCTCAATGCTCATTTGTCTTACGAGTGTAAAAATCGCATAATTTATTCACAATTTCATTCTAGAAATTTTAATTTGAATTTTTAATCCAGGACGATTTGGATTCAACCCAAAAGGTTATAGTAGTAATGTTTATATTTACCACGCTCTTCATTTTATTCATATATTACTATTTTGCCAATGAACTGGTTTTTGAGGTAATAAGAGTATTTTTTTTTCGTTAAAATTAATTAAATTTTAAAATTTCTAGAGCGAAATGGTGGCACGTGCAGTCTACGATGTACCTTGGTATGATTGCGATCAACGTTTTCGCAAAACTCTACTAATATTTTTGATGCAAACGCAGACTCCTTTAATGGCAAGTAGGATCAGTTTTTATAGTTCCATTTTGATTTATTGCTTATTTATTTTTTTTAGCTTAAAATTGGAAATATTTTTCCCATGACCTTAGAAACATTTCAATCACTTTTGAATGTTTATTACTCATATTTTACAGTTATAAATGGCATGCAATAGTTTGAAAGCAGTGAATTAAATATTTTATTCCTTAGGAATATAGTTTGCCTAGTAGATGTATCACAAACGACCTATTGAAATGTTTTATCGAAATAAATCACTTCAATTATTTGTCGAAGTCTTGAGATTGCCCAGCATCAAAGGAAAAGAATGCTTAGATGCCATCAAAGAAGCACAAAGGCAAACTTCTTTGTTACACTTTTGGGGATGGTTCCGTATGGCACATGTGTTTGCAAATCGTTAACAAAACTAAGCCGCATTAGCCATGCTTGTTGGGCTCAACTAACAAATAAGCCAAGACAAGCCAACTGCAGATGCAAAATCTTCAAGACCCTCACATAGCACATTGTTTAAATAATAAACAAATAATCTTAAGAGATTACTCAACAAATAAATACATCGTCTGCTCTTTGTCAAAAGTGGCATCTTAAAGTTAGTTTTCCTAAGGGTGGAAATCTGAAATCTGCGAAGCTGCCTAATTGGCAAAGGATGCCGAGCCAAAAATCTACTTATGCCGTTAACATTCAATAAGCCAAATCCAAATATTGATATGGGCCCAAAAGGGCCTCTCAAATTGTTTTGGGTTGGGCATTAAATGAATAGGAGGTCGAACCCTGGCTTAAATCACAATGGCCACTAAAATGTGCTGCTGCTGTTGTTAATTACTTGATATTAATTTTGCACAGGGTCTGAATCGTTTTTACCCCCGCCGGCTAGGATGGCTTGGATTGTTTTTGCCCGACACGATACTCCTTGTCCCTCCAAGTACACGTAATTAATGTCATCGTGTGGCTTATACGGTTTTCAGCCACTTGGCAGTCTGGCCGACAAGAAACCCCGAGAGTGTGTGTATGCCAATTGGCTTTGCTTGTGTGCCTCTTATCGAGCTGAGCACACGCTCAGATGTGATAATTAAATGTCGTCATTTGGTCTGCTTAGCTTTTAATTTATAATAAATTGCCATTATACATTCGGCCCAAATCAGTTGACCTGACAGGGAGGTGAGTTCTCCGACTGCACTATGCACACACAGTTCTGCATACACTTTCACATAAATGAAATTGCATTTTTGCTTGTATTTATTTTGGCATTTGGTCAGTCATTGATTTATATGTATGTCTGGGGTGCTTGTCCAGCTGTAACTGACATTGGATATTTGCCTTTCGGTTTGGGAGCTCAGCTTTTGATATTGGCCATGTTTGCACAAAATATTGCGCATACGCCACAGACGACAGAATGTCCAAACACACACACACAAACAACTCCCTCTTGTCTGTTGGCCATTGCCTCCCAATTTGTGGGTCTACTCTCTGACTTTGGTCTTGTCCTTCGGCCATGGCCTCGACTTGCCTTTTTGCGGCATAACGCGCGGTTAAGTGGCCATAATGTGTGCTTTTATGGCCATGGGCTTGGCATTTTTGGCTATCCTGAACACACTGGCCCAGCCAGTCTAGCCCTTGCTCCAATTTTACTTGTACTGGCCCGAAACTGCCTTGGTCTTATTTTAATTCCCCAACGTATTTGCTGAGCTCGCATTGTTGCTGAATTATGTTATGCTCTGCGGTTGTTGATTTTTATATTGTTTTTTTCTTATTCTCTCTCACTCTCACTCTCTGTCTCTCTCTCTCTGCTGTGGTCCTTTTTTGTGCATGATAAGCGGCTGGTCGAAATATTTGGCGTTGGCATGTTTGCCCAGTTGTTTACGGATAATCCGGTTTTATTGTTTAATAAGTCATGGTTGCTATCATCGCCGGCCTGACTGGCTGCCACATTCGGTAGCTGTAGTCAGAGTTAGCAGCTCGTTAGCTTTTTGACATGCCTGCTTTATTTTTTATATAGATTTTTTGCTTCAACATTTATTTTTACTACTTTCATTTTCATTTGCTGACTCTTTAATTTTGCAAAAAATCGACTGTTCACTTAAATAAAACACGTCGAACTTGTTCAGAATTTTCATATGAAAAACTATAAAAAGACCGCTTGGCTATTGATGAATAAACATTTATGAATCGTTTTAGATATACGTATTCCTATTAGATTTTAGTTTCATTAAAGTGTATGTTGAGTCCTTTGTATTTTTCTCGTCTATTGAAACTCAAATATTTTTAGATTTCTTTTCAGCCCTTAAGTAAAATGGGTGTATCAGTTTTTAATCTGTGCTCAAAATTGCTTCAATCGAAAGGTTTTCAGAGTGAAATTGTTTACGTGTTGCTCTACTATGAATGCTGTTCAGATTTCCGCAAAGCTGTGGCGATCCTTTCAATGGGGAACCAAGAGCCAAAACGTTGATGAAGTTGGTTTGAGACTGCATTTCATTTGACTGATAGTAATCCTTGCCTTTATGTTTGCTCCATTTGATAGCAGGTGGTCTCGTTTCGCAACTGTTTCATTTCGGTTTTCATTTCAGATAAGAATTCGCAACGTTTACCTCATGACTTTGGTCGCATTTCAATCCGTACACATACTTCGCCGTGATACACAATATGCATCAGCAAATTAACAGAATGGAGGAGGCATTTTGGCCATGGGGCATCCGCACTGGCAGTCCCAGAATGCAATGAATGGGAGCTGAGAATTTAAATGGGTATTGCGGAATAGGAATGAGAAGCTTTAGCGGTTGCCATGCGCAATCTGAGTAATGCAGAAAGTAGTTTTTCTCCTGCAGGCTCAGAATTTGCATTCTGCTGGTGATTTCAATGGATCCAGCTGAGAATACAGTAGATACACTTAACTTTTTTTCTGATAGTATGGGAAGCTGTATGTTTTTCAGAGCGTTGATATGTAAGCTTGATATCTTGTTTTCTTTTGAACTTAATATTCCCAAGGCGTAAACTTTTTAGGAGTTTTAGTATTTTCTTAGTTAGTTTGAAAGATGAAAAGAAAACTTTTAGCTGTAAAATAATTCATAAAAATTTGAGAAATACCAAAATTATAAATCAACTGAAACTTTACGAAATCAGAAATCGAAAAAATGATTTCATGATGATATTAATATTTAATCGACTTATTAAAAGAAGACAAGTTTAGTTTTGCGCAAATCAATTTAAATTTAATGATTTGGCTATAATTTATTTTAATAAATTAAGCTTCTTTAAATGCTTCACAAATTCTAATTCCTTCTTAATTTTATTGAATTCCCAAATTGCTTAAATCAAGACGACATAATTTTCCCCAATATCTTTGAGCGAGGATTAATTCATTTTTATTTCTATTCAATTTTCAACCAAGAAGACAAACAATATCAAAGTGCTGCAATTTAATTAACATTAGCCAAGTGCTTTTATTATGCAAATAAATAGCCATTTTAGGAGCAAAACAAGAACAACAACAACATGGCTAGCGGAATAATAAAAGCAACGGCTAGAAGTTTTAGTGCCAGCAAGAATAACAGCTTAATTTAAAATTCATTATAACTGACACCAACCAGTTAAACAATTTCCCAAGCCGCCAAGGAGGCAGCAAAATGCCCAGGACAAACAATCAAACAGAGACAAACAAAAGCAACAACTACATACAAAAAAAAAAGAGAAAACAACAATGGCAACGTTGCGCTTGAAAATTGAAATGAGCGGCGGGCGCACTTGAAATACGCAAATAAACTTCAAAGGCGAAACGCTCAAGTACATGACTCCATGCTGGGTGGCTGGGCCTGGCAACGAGGAGTCCTGCTGCCTGCTGATGTGTCCGACCGCCAGGCGAGAGATCGCATAAATAACAAACACAAAAGCGCGACAGAGCCAGCAGCAGTAGCAACAACAACAACATGAGAAACTTTAACGGCGACCTTAGTCATGGAAAACGTTGAGGCATTTGGCTAGAGTGGCGTATACTTAATTTTATTATGAGGTGTCAAGTGGGCCGTCGACTTTGCAGTGTTGAACGCCTTTTTGGCTTTTGGCTTTGTTTGTGTTATTTATGTTGCTGCCATTTGGTGGCAGCGTACTCACTTTTCCTACTATCCCTAGGCAGGAACAGGTGCCCAAAGACACCTACACCGACACACACACACACACACAAGAGTGGTGGGCGTGGAAGGACACAGCCCAGCTTTTTTTTGTTGTAATTTCTACGCGACATTTACAACGTTAAATGGAAAATGTTCATTTCCTTTAGGCTTTTACTTTTTGCTTTGCATACGTTTTTTTAAATTTTTTTCTTTGGGAGCACCATTTTCTGATTTTATTCGCAAGTTGATAAATTGAGTTGCCAGTGTAACTTTGAAACTATAAGGACAAAATCCTGATACCTCTACCCCATGCCTTGAGCTATTGTCTGTGCCGGGTCTGTCTGGTTGGGCATCTTTTTTCATTTTATCAAAACGGCCCCCAAAGGCGACGAAGAAAATATAACAAAAAACCAAATATGCAAATTACACGGAAATGTAAATGTGACCCTCGCCTTCACCAGTGTCCTGACAAAGTTCTGGCAGAGTGCTACGATATGGCTGTTTGTCTTTGTGTGTGTTGCATAAAATTAACAAGTCTACCAGACTGAGACCATAGAACTGGCCCCATTCCTTTTGTTGGCTCCAAAAGTGTTTCATTACGGTCGCGGTATTTACCAACAGATGCCACTGCCACTGTCACTGCCCCAGCCGAAGTTGCTGCTGTTGTTGTTTGAGGGGGTCCATCAAAGGTGGCACTGTTTTATAATTGAATTCATATGCATCAATGAAAACGGCAGCAGAAGCAAAAGCAGCAGCAACTTCTGCCAAAGGGGCAACTACGTACCAAAATAGCGACACGCGACTCGTGACACGTCATGAGGTCTGTACAATTTCCCTTACCACGGACTTAGCGCTCGGCGAGGGTGTCCCTTTGTGTGTGTCTGCTTTTGGTGGCATTTAATTTAAATGGATTTTCAATTGCGGTTTGAACATTTTGCATAAATTTCTATAATGAGTTTATTTCGTGCCAACCAACCGAATCACACAAAAGTGGCTTCGTTTTTGTTTTCTCTGCTATTATTTCGCCGCCCACCTCCATTCCCTCCGAAGTCCTGCCTCATTTGCAAAATTGTCAACTGGCTGTCAACGTTGACAGTTGCATTGACAGTTTGCTTTTACTGTTAATTTTAATTGTAGCATTTTTCGCCCTATGATATTTGATGGCATTTGTTCTGGCATTTGTGGTTTGCCATTGAAGTGGAAATCATGAAGGGAAGTGCTTCAATTTGGCTGGGGTCGATTTGTTGTTAAAGGTAACAATTTGAATGGATTTATTGTATAACTTAAATCTTTAAGGTGTAAATTGGGGTTTGGCTTATTCATTTAAATAAAAATATCAATTTCTAAGAGTAACTGGCTAAACGATTATGTAAGCTGACTTTTGCGCAGATCTGGCTATTTTGAAAAGAGTTCAGTATCTCCCCAGATCCTGATCAGTAAAAGTCTTAGCAACAGAATCTCTTGGAACTTTGGCCATATTCTGTGAATTTGGTAGGGATTCGTATCCTAGCAACCTCAAATTGTGAAATGCTTGTCTTACCCAATTGATGGCCATTACGTCAAATCATAAATCAATATGATATAAATAAAAATTATAATTCTCTGTCTGCTGTGAATAAAATATGCAAAGGAATGTCCCATGAAGTATAGCTTAATGCCAACAAGTCTATTGCGAATCTTTCAAAAGCAAGACATTCATTTTCCAATTATTTATTGATAACTAAACTTCCTCCCCTCTTAAGTCGGAATGGAGGAAAAGAGAATGCCCACCTGCAAATAAATCACTTCCGTTATGCATTTGTGTTAGTTAGTTTGCCGACATAAAGCAATCCTGGACCCGACAAACTTCAACCACCCTAATTTCGATATGCTTCGTAGCTTTTGTCTAGCTGTGCTGGTCTTCTGGACTGAAGGGAGGGCAAGTCTACCGGGTTCGTCTATAGAGCCTGCAAAATATTTGCATTTTCACTTTTGATTTATTATTGTCATTGCCATGTGTAAATTGCCAAAGCAAAGGTGCAAACAACTATAGAGTGACTGCCTCAACAACAAGCAACTAGGATAGATGGAAGGACAGGGGATGGATGGTTGGGTAGAGGATCCCAGTAGAGTTCAGGCTGCTGCCGTCTCATGTTTTGTGTATTTTGTGGCAGTCGGCTATGCAACTATGCAAATGGTGTATGCAATGTCTTTTGGTATGTACATATCCCTGAGTAAGTATCTCTATCTGTCTGTCGGTTTGTTTGAGTGTATGGTATTTGCGTTGACAAGGACACATTATGTTAGCCAAATGAATGGTAATTGTGGCATTGAAACAAGTAATTGAAGTGCAACCTCATTTGGCTCAACCCAAAAAAAGGACGAGGATACCTTTTCAATATTTCAACAAAATTCAACAAATTTCAACAGCCGCCACTCCTGCTTGTGGCTTTTGTTGTTCCAATAAGTTGATTTAGTTTTGCTCAATTATTTGTTGTTGGCCACATTTCGATTGGTATCTAAATCACAAATTTGCCAGACTGTTAAATCACAAAGAGTGGCATGAGAAAAGAGCACTCGACTTTATCGAGTTTTGTGTGTGCGTGTGTGTGTGTTTTTTGTGACTTTTTCAACTCTTTTTGTTTTGCTTGGTTATATGCAATATACAAGCAAGTCATTACAGTTACTAATTACAAGCTTAAATTAGCCAGGGGGCGGGGCGGGAGGAGTGGAGTAGAGAGTTCTTGTCTGAGTCAACCCAGTTGGGGCTTGTCAGTGCAAGGGTGAATTACTTCCGCTTGTATGCAATTTCCGCTTGACGGTTCGAAAGCGCATAAGCAGCTTTTCTCTCTCTGGAAAATGACAAACGAATTTCGCATTGCTTTTATTGCCATTGTTGTTGCTTCTGATGCTGTACTCTCCCTTCCTGGTTGCTGGTTTTTTGTTGTTGGCAAAAACAACTTTATATGGCCACAAGACACTGCCACAATAACTTTGGCGGCGCAGTAATGACAACGGGCAGTGGGCAATGACAACAACTACAAAATAAACAGATAATTACACGGCATGGAGTTCTCTTGGTGCTCTCCTTGTCCACAAAGTAGAAAATTAGAAAATAAAAAACCACAAGCGGAAAATTAACAAAAGCCCGTAGAAATGAGAAACACCAAAGAAATAAACGGAAATGCAAACATTTGGTCATATTTTTTACTCACTCCCCCTCAAAAAAAAAGAAGACAAAAAATCTTTGGAAAATTCACTTAAATTTAATGGAAAAGTTGTTATAAAATTTGATTTGAATTATTTGAAATCACACTTTTGTGGCTTAGAGTTTTCCCAGCACTTTCACTTCAAAAAGATTTCGAGACTTTTCAAACTTTCTCGGCACAATTGGAAAATCTACTCCTTTTCTCTTTCACTGAGACAACAGGGCCTGAGTGGAACTTTATCAAGATGCTTATCGCACGAAATGTAAAATTCCTGTTTACGAAAATTCCAGCAAAACAGACGGTAAGCCCGACACCGAAGGAAGACAGGCCCCACAGAGACCAAGAGACCTCGACCTCGAACTGCCAGCCGTGGAGACATTTTAAACATTTTTGACTGTCTGCGTTGTGCTGTAAGCGAAATTCAAACAGACAAACCAGGCAATTCCCGCCCCCGCCTTCTGAGAATCTCCCGGGCCCCCTCTTCTAGTCAACCCCAAAATAACAACGCCACTGTCTGCGTTGCTGTCTGCCCCGAGGCTACATTTAAATGTGCCCTGTCGAGCCGCAGATTTTACGTACGCTTCGACGCCACAATAGCGTCATCTTCCTTATCCTCCTCCTACCACCTTTGTGGAGTTGTCTGTCTGCCTAGTCTGGTGGCATCAGCGCAGCTGCCACGTGTGGTGTTTGGGGCACTGATTTTATGCTTTATAACTTTCGATATCCGAATGGCAAACAACGTTTAGCGCTTTGCCACGTAGCCAAAGTGTTGCCTTGTTACCTGAGGGGTATACTTCATCATCCCTCCTTCCCTGTCCCCAGATGTTTCTTGTTAGCCCCCTTCCTGAGTGCACACGGCGTATGCGCAATGTTTACAATGCTGAGTGGTGAGGTGTGTGTTTGTCGTTCATTTTTATTTGTATTTTTTTTCAAGAGGTTTTTTGGATTTAGATTTAGTCTCATGGCATATCCATACATCAAATATTTATGCCATATTTTTAGCTATGCTATTTTGGAAATGAGTTAAATCTGATGGAATTTCAGTTGAATTCCTCATAGCATTTGATCTCGATTCGTACCCCTCTTACTTTGTCTGTTTGCCAAGTTGGGCGTCTGCGATAATAGAGTTTACTAGATAAACGATTTTGCAATCAAATTATGTGCATATCAAGTGGATGAATAAGGGGAATACATATTTTTTCAGTTCGTTTTGTGTTGTAAAATTTTGTATTCACGGTGCTTGCTTGAAACTGTTTCTGTTTGTTTTTTTTTTTAGTGAAGTTTAGGATTTTTTTTACTACCGTCAGGATATGTATGCTCCTTGGCATTCCATACAAATGAAGGATTACCCAGTCTTTGGTAGAGAAGTGTGAGAACAGATTGAAATTTGAGTGCCAAGTGAAGGCAGAATAGAGTTTGTCATCAAAACTCAAGTGGTTGATGGGTTTGATTTATTTTTTGAGAGCCCAGCAAAGAACCTTAGTGTTTCATTTTTAGCAGAAAAAGTGAGGAAGTGAATTAATAATACGCTTCGGATTAATGTTGCTGATGCAGAACTGTTCGATTTCTAAATATACAAAATATAATTAAACAATATTAAAGTTTCAAGATAAAAGAAGTTCATTTTCAGCCACCCAATTAAGCAGTAGTCAATCGGAATGAATAAGGTTTGCTCTTCATTTCGTTTGATATTTAATTTGCTCATCTTTGGGTTGTGCTTTTTTGGAAAGTCCCAAAAACACACACGATTCTTTTGTTATTTCTGTGGTAATTAAAACCCCATGAAGCTGGCAAGAAGGACTTCCACAAAGGACTCTCACACTCACCATATATGTGGCAAAATAAACATGAAAGCAAAGCCGAAGATGATGAAGAGTGGATGTGTTGCAAGCGATAGAACGGGTGATCAGGGTTTTTCTCCAAAAGTTTCATATCAATTTAAAGCCAAAGTAATGAAAAAGAAAGGAAAATATGCAGAAAAAAAACGAAAGCGCAAAAGAGAGAAATAAAAACCAAACCAAAATGCTGTAGACAAAGCATATTTACACAAGCAGTCGAGCAAAAGAGGACGACAATGGACATGGAGATGGACGAGAACGAGAACAGGAACCGCCACAGAGATGTGGACAGAAGCGGATGTGGGCAATGCAAGCATGATGAGGACAAGGACGTTGTTTTGCTTGTTGTTATATCCTCAATACGATGAAATTGTCGGCAACAAAAAATGCTGCACGCGTTTTTATGATAAAGAGACGGAATGGGCGGCTACCCACACTTTCAACTTGATTCGTGCTGCTTTTTTAGCAGCATAGACAACAACGTTATCATTTTTTCGGGAAGCTTCTAAGGATATTGTTTACATTGGCAACAGGAAGCAGGCAAAAGAAGCCAGCGTCAGGCGGGGGGTACTGGAAGACAGGCGTCTGCTAAAACGAAATTAAAAACCAATAAAAAGCGCACACAACTCGCACACGTTCTATACAAAATTAAAAATTATGTTTTCTTTTCTTTTCACATTTTATTGCTTTGGCTCGACAACCGAAACATCTCGGAGTGGACAGCCCTTGGAAATTCTAGCAAAAAAAATAAACTTGAAGGCAAACAATGAAAAATTCACTTTAAGGCAGAACAAATTGATATGCAAGACATAAAAAATAATCATAAAAAGAAGTTGAATATTTCTGAAAACTTTTACAATTAAGCCAAACAATAAACCCTGAAAAAGTCCATATAAAACTCAACGTGAGTTTTTCTATAATTGAATATATTTTAGGAAAAGGATTTTGTAAGCTCTGCTAAAGAGGCAGAGCTTTGTTTTTATTTCTATTTGCTTGCACAGAGTAATTTTCAAATTGCATAAAACTTTTCTGAAACCTGCAAAAACATTGTATACTTTTGGGCTGAACAAAAAAAAAAAAAAAAAAAAAAATGGAGCCAGGTGAACTGGGTACGTTTTACGAGCACATTTTCCAACTGAGCAACAGTTTATTTGCATAGGTAGTTAGTAGTTAACTGGAGAGGAGAGGGAGCCAAGGGAAGTAGTTGCCACATTCATCAAGTTTGGCATCGTAAAACTTTCACTTGATTGCCTTGCCTTTTGTGTTTGTACAGTTGGGTGCGTGCGGCAATTAAACGTTCGAGCATTCACTCATTTATTTAATTTACTACCTGTGTTCTCTCTCCATAGTTACTCTTCCCCCCAAGGCCATGAATAATTTAAGCAAATCGGTTCTCAGCCGCCGCCAATGCCACCGCCGACGCCAGCTCCCTTTGCTTTCGAGTCTGCTTAACTGTCTGCCCGACTAGTTGGTGTAGACATCCTGGCAGATATTTTTGGTTGTCCTGTGCCGGATTAGACAGCATTTGCATATTTTAATTATTTAGATTGTGTTGTATTCTGCGCAGTTGAGCTGAGCTACTTGCTACTTAGCTCTGGCGCCAAAATACGGAAGCGGAAATGCTGTCGACGCCAGTTTTGCCAGATAGGCAAAAACTTAATTAAAAGCTGCTGTTTTTCTTAGGGCCTTAAAAGCATTTTGTCTGCCAGTTAAAGGCTTTTGTAATTGATAGGTTTGTCATATGTGAAGCTCTACGGGACAGGGCGGATATGCTCAGCTTAAAGTTCAACTTTAACCGTTCTTTTTGTTTTGTTTACTCTGGTGACTGGGCCAATAAACACATTTCGTAGATGCCACTCGGTTGTCCGATCATAAATACATAATGAAATATGCGACAGGATAGACCAAGCCAGCCAACCAAGTCAAGGCAATACCAAATGACCAAGGAGATAGTAAAGAGAAGCTACTGAAAGAGCTACAATAAAAGCACAAACTAGACACAAAAACATACAGAGACAAACAATAGCGAGGGCGTCTTTCTTAGTTTGCCAAATTGCTAAAATTTTTCTATAAGTTTTTTGGAACAATTCTTTAATTTTATCTGCTCTGATTTAAGAAAATAAAATTTCTGCAAAGTTTTTTTTTCGAAACAAAATTAATAAACATATAAATATTTATTTTTAAAGTTATTAATTTATATCAGGTTTGTAGGATTATTATCTGAATGATTATTATCTCGAACTACCCTCGCCTTGCAAACCATTTTGTGGTAGCAAGTGTGCCTGTGTCTGGTTTTTGGATATAAAAAAAAAGAAAAGAAAGAAGAATACCACTAAAGCAGGCACCATGACTGACTCTGGTATTATTACTTTTATGATTATTTGTGGTGTTTATTGCAGTCAGTTGGAGAGGGTGAAGAGGTGGTAGAACTAAGACTGCCTTGAAGTTTGTAAGTCACTTCAACACAACTGTCACCCTCACCCGCACATCCATAAACCTGCTGAAGCTGTTGGGGTCCTTGGAGCCTCTGGTCTAGCCAATGTCCGCTTAGTTTGACCACCAGCGCAGCGTGCAGCTTTAATTAGATTTGCACATTAGACGACCTCCATCATTATCATCATCAGGACTATCATCCTGGTCGAAGACAGACTAATGATGACTTCCCCCGCATATCGGTATGCAGGACACGATGCACGCGTGTTGTTCTGTTTATGGTCTCAGTATGGGTGACTGGCCAAGTAACTAAACGATAAATACCAAAGAATATATATTCTGTAACTATTGCTGGCATCTAGGACTGTGTGTGCGGGTGTGTGCCTGCGTGTGTGTGCCATCAATAATACTTAATTCAATTTGAGCTGGGCACATTTTTTTTTTGGTATCTTAAAGCCTCTAAAGACTGCCCTTTGCAGCCTTCTCGTTCCATCGTATGGCCCTTCCTGATTGTTATTAGTTATGATGATGTATCCTTTTTATGTTTGTGCGTGTGTGTGGGTGGGTGGATGGCCAGCCTGGCAAAATATTAATAACTGTTACTGTTGTTTTTGCGACCCTCTTTCTTTCAGCGCCAGTGAAACACGCTAAAAATTAATTAAATGTTTTGTTGTTGCTGTTGTTTTTTTTTCTCCATTGGCCACCCTTCGCTAAAGGCTTGGTGGGGGGCTGGAGGCGTGGTCCATACGGTGTTAATAATTTTTGCTTGGCCATTTCGTGGTTATTTATGCGACTGACATTGAGGCTGTTGCTCTTTTTACATTGAAGCCGACTCCTGATGCCATTTCTGTTGTTGTTGTAATTTCATTACCGTCATTTCATTCATATTGGCAATTTATATTTGTTTTAATTAATGGGCCAGTAAACAATTGCTGAAAGCCGTGCTATTAGTCAATGGAGCTTGGATTGGTTGGGCAAAAGGAGTAGGCGAATTTCCCAATTACCCCCAAGCAGCTCTGCCCCATCAGCTTAGGCATTCACATATATTGGCCGGAATATGAATTATCCAACATTGCAGGAGTTGATAGAATTTTTGTTATTGGCTCAAGGGTATGAAAATGTATTAAAATATGAAATTGACTTTAGTTATTTCATAAATTTCCAGCAGACATCATAAATTTGCTTTTAAGGGGAACGAGGAATGGCAGTTCTTTTACAAAAAAAAAAAAAAAACAAATGTATATTAGCATAAATTTTAATTAAATTCTGAAATTGTCAGTTTATAATAAACTTCAAAAGTGACTATACATACAAATGGAGCTGCATCGAACTTATTGTTTAATTAAAGTCAATTTAAATTTAACAAAATAAAGTAAGGACAAAAGACTATAGAAATTTAACAATTATTCTGAAATTGCAAATAGATAAGTTTTCGGTGGAAAAAGAAATTGATTACCGAGTTGACCGAGCTCTCATTTAGGGGAGAATATATATAGAAATATTAGAGATAAAAATAATTAAATATTTTATTCCAGAGTCATATTTATTTGAATAATTGAATTGCATTTCTAGAATAATTGATTTATATTTTGAATGATCCAATTGCATTTGAATCTTCCATTTCTTTTTTGAAATCTGAAGTTAAAAAAAAAATCAGTCCAGGTGAGCCCAAATGGATATATGTATTTCTTTGTCAACAAATCAACCGAATCATTTATGTTTTTCGTTAACCAAATTTTAAGAAAATATAGAAAGCATTTATCCGATGCTATTTTTCTGGTGTAGGCCTAAAACGAAACACACGGACTGTTGATCTTTGTTGTGTGGAAAATTGGAAATAAGGTTTGAGTCTGGGGGTCTGATAGCCTTTTGCAATTGTATGGGCTTACCCCCATTCTCATTGGTTTCTCATTCTATCCTGAATGCTTGTGTTTGTTTGTTTGCCTGGTCCGTTATAACTGCAGTTGCACGCTTACAATTGAAACGTGTTCGGAGTTCGGCAGCCCTGAATGTGT
Organism: Scaptodrosophila latifasciaeformis; assembly: GCA_037075145.1. Taxonomy (NCBI): domain Eukaryota; kingdom Metazoa; phylum Arthropoda; class Insecta; order Diptera; family Drosophilidae; genus Scaptodrosophila; species Scaptodrosophila latifasciaeformis. Next base: position 736,756 of record JBAMCM010000533.1, read on the forward strand.
GTTTGAGTTTCTGTCTGTGTTTTTTCGGTTGTGATAAAAATAAGCGTCCGGAAATGCGAATATAAATTTTACCATATCTGATGTACAAATGTTATGCTGAGAGCGGGTGTGTGTGTGTGTGTGTGTGTGGCAGGATAAACGTAATATGATTGCACTGCTGGCGGGATTGTTAAAGGAGGCGGAAGCCTGGCAGACCAATCATCAAAAGTATGAAAGTCCCAGGCAGAAGAGAGGAAACGGAAATGACATGCAATAAAACACAAAGGCGCGCATTACGCACTTCCAGGGTTGGGAAAAGAGAAAGTTACAATGTAGAGACTGGACGAGCAAAATAAAAAGAAGAAAGTTGTCCCTGGCCAATCCACTATACCAAATCTATTTCCCCCAACCAAGTCACTTTATCTGTCCTGCTGTTTTGTTCTCTTGCTTGCTACAAGCCGGATTATAAGCCAGTCTGCCAGAGTTATCAGAAAAATCTATTTACCAAATGCAGTGGACAACCAAGACACAAAGCAATGCCATCATATATGAACAAGAAGCAGAATCAGTATCAAAAGCAGGAGAAACTTTACAAAATTACAATTGCAAAACTTGGGTGCTTAGTGCGTACCAATTGAGTCCACCCTCGGGCCAAGTGAACGGGCGGTCCTGAACAGACTATTGTGTGCATGTGTATGTGAGTGAAGTCATTTGGCTTATCAATGCCAGACCCAGACAATTTTGTCTTATCGTACGACTGAATCGCTCGACTGGATTCTCTGTTGGCCTTCAATGCAGGCAGGCTACCTGCAGACCCGGCTAACGCATCTATCGATGGCCATTTGGTCATTTTGATTTAATGCCTCACAGGCTGACACACCACATACACACGCTCGGAGGGGTATGATTAGCTGGCCATTAGTTGCAAGCAGTTGGGCTGGGACAGCAGTGAGAACAACAAGACTCTCTCGGTCCTTGTTGTGGGCACGCATTCCATTCCGCATAGCTTAAGAGTATTTTTCGTTAGTGGCTTGCAAATGGCACTTTTATGCAAACATTTCTCTAATGATGGTGAAGGCTGTGGAACCTCCATTACAATTGCCACTAACCATCGGTTCTAACGAACTGGCCATTTCAGACCGGCGACAACAACAGCCACGATTCTGAGTGCTCCCTGCATTATTTGCTAATTACGCCCTGTGGCAAGTGTTGCATGCCTCTGATTGCTACTCCTTGGCAGGCACCAGATCTGGCCATGGCCATGGCCATGCCACTGGACTCTGTCTCTTTGCGCAGGCCCTATTGCTGTTGCTGCCACTGCCTGATGTCGATGTTGCTGACAATGTTGCTGGTGTTGCTGCTACATTTTATTCGCCTGTGTCGTTGCTGCCATAATTTGCCATCAACTTATTAACCATACAAAATGTGCTTGTTTTATTTTCGATTTTAATTTTCTTGTTCCTCATGTTGTTGTTGCCGATCCAATCGATGTTGCTCTTGTTATTTAGCTTGCATATGCTGGCATAATTTATATTCATTATCCGATGCATAATTATAGATAGCCCGTGTATCGAATAAATTTGTGCATGTGACTCTTTTAGAGATTTCAGTTTTTAACTTCCCCTGTGTTATTCGTAGGTATGAATGTCTGGCTGAGGTGAGTTCTTTCACTTGTTAAGTTGTTAATCCTGAGAAAAGTTTCTGTTTTGTGTGGCTTATCTCGTCGTAAGTTTTGTAAGAGTTTCAGGGTTGCTCAAGCACGTGACAAAATAAGCCAGATTTTGAAAACTTTTTGTTTTAGTTTTTATTGTTTGCCTTTGAACTCTTTATTTGTTTTATACAAATTACAACTTAAACTCTAGGGCTTATTGTGGGTCTGTTGCTTTGCCCAAAAATTTATCGCATCGTTTGACAATTTAAATACATTTTAGTACGACAAATTTAAATAGTTGGTATCTTCTTAAAATATTCTTTACTTAAATAACTGAATAAATATAATTCTGTTTTCTTCTTGTACACATTTTTTTTTAGGTTTGTTTACTTATTTTATATAAATAAACTTTTTGTATATTTTTATTTTTTAGCTTAAATGCAAAAGTTAGTAGAGCGATTAGTTTGGTTTTTTTTTTTATTTATAAAAAATATATACGAATATATAATTAGATTATATTTTTAGTTTATTTGAAGAACTTATTGTATTTGGAACAGTGTGGATGAGCTCACAATGGAGTCAATTTATTATTGCTTGTCATGGAGTTGCTCTCGTTTTCTCAATTTATTTCCACTACAATTATAATCCTATACCGATCTTAATCCAAAGTTGAACTTTATTGCTTTGTGATCTTTCCATTTGATGATAGTGATATGACTGACAACATCACGAGATAATGCAGTTCTTATCCTTGTCGGCTAAATCTGAAGGCTTTCGCTTTCTGTCGTAGGCTAGGGCATCATTGGGCACATAGCTAACTCTTACGCCACCATAGTGCCGCCTCTGGGGTAGCTGGTACATCATCATGTAGTCCTCGGAGCTGGATGAGCTTGACGAGCAGGTGGAGCAAACACTGGAAGCATCATCAGACTCCTCACGTTCACGGGAGTGCTTTGAAGCAGGCTTGTGGCTGGCTTCCTGATCGGCCATAGCACTCTGGAGTAAGGAGGGTGTGCCCTGATAGGAAGATGAGAGCGGCTGGGCTGGGGCATAGGTGTCAGCTCGGGTGGTTGAGTGGGATCGGTGACCGCTACCACTGCGATGGTGGCTGGAGGACTTGCGCCTTCGGCGTCTACGGGAGGAGTGTCCATGACCATTGCCTTCGCGGCCATGACGGCTGCCCTCGCTACTGCCACCGCCAGTGCCGGCTCCATTGCCAGAGTAGCTACGTGATCGCGGCAGGGTATCGGGTATGCCTTCGAAGCGAACGCCCTTCTTTTTGGACTCACCGCCAGTGGCTCCACTCATCGGGGATGAAGAAGAGGCTCCACTCAGGATGGACACGGGATGTGTGGGCGGTTGAGTTGCCGACTGTGTAGATTGCGGCGTATTCAAGGAACGATCTCCCAAAGAATGATTTGGCGAGCTCATCAGCTCCGGCGGCAGGGCTGTTGAAGCCACGGAGAGATTAGGTGTGGGCAGTTCAGGTATCTCGGATGGTGGTGGAGGCGGCGGTGGTTGTGTTGGGTTGTGCAAAATATCTGCGTACTCGTTCTGCAAGCCCGAAAACTGCTGTGCAGATGAATGCAGTGGCATTGTCTGGGAACCAGGAGGTGGGCCAGCCAGCTGAGCAAATGGTGGCAGGTGTTGCTGGGCTGCGTTGCCAGCTAACTCCGGCATGCTTGAGGTTATGGAGTTCTCAAGCTTGGCTTGCAGTTGCCTTTGTAACTGATAGGCATGGGTGGCCCCCATCGGCGGCTTAGCTGGCCAGGCCGTGTCCAGATTGAGAGACATCTCATTGAAATTATAGATGCCATCACGTTGCAATTCCATTGGCTTTGGCATGAGATGGGGCTGGAAGTCCCCAGGCGAGTTCAGAGGCGACATATTCTGTGAGGTGCTCGAAGCCCGTCCCCCAGAGAAGTCCGTAAAATCACCCTGGCCCTGTTCCAGATCTTTGACCACTCCCGCATCTGAGTCCGAAGTTAGATATCCGGTTTTCGAGTGATGATCTAGCAGGGTAAGATCAGCTCCAATGCCCACCAAACTGCCACCTACGCCTCCAGCTTCCTCGCCACCTGCAGCCGCAGCCAGCTGCTGGCTCTGCAACTGATACATAGCCTGATTGAAGCTGGCCTGGTGTTGCTGTTGCTGCTGCGGTGACATCGGCGGCGAACTGGAGGCGTGACTGCTCGGTATTCGTGTCTGAGGACGTACGCGTTGCGTGGGCGGCGTGGGCGTAGTATACATTCCGGTTCCTGAGCTATCCGAGGGCGTAGGAGGTTCACCCTTGCTGCACGCTATTGAACAATAAATGGCTCCGCGACGTGGCAGGAAAGCCCGACCTAGCAGTGAACAGCGGCAGGTGTTGCAGGAGAAGCACTCGTCTGTGGCATGCCAGTGCTGGCCATCGTGGCTCATCTGTCCCTGGTCGACTCCAATGGCCTCTCCGCAGTAGTCGCAGTACTCGGCGAACATGGCGTCGAAGCAGAGCAGACAGTAGGGCTTACCCTCGCGCATGATGTACCTCTGGCCACCAAGTTGCTTGTCGCACTCGTGGCAGGCGAAATGATTCATATGCCAGGCACGTCCTTCAGCCTCAGTGCACTCGTCGGCCAGGATAATCTGGTAAAACAGGATGGCAAAAGTTCAGCAAAAGTTGGACAAAACTTGCGGAAGTGCTAATAAAAGTGGTTTGTGTATCATGACCACACTCACCTCATCACAAGCAGAGCAGCGCGGCTTGAGAGTCTCGGCATGATGTCTTCCACAATACATGCGACCATCGCGATGAAAGTAGATGAGATCGACCAGCAGCTCACGGCAAATGCAGCACGTAAAGCAAGCCGGATGCCAGGAAGCATTGGGACCCAGACGTGTGGCAAATACGGCAATGTCTCCAGTTGAAATTAATTCATCGCACTGCAAGTGAAAGGCAAAGAGGAGTAGAGGAAAGAACATTAGCAAAACTCTAACCAGAGGTGAGTTCAAGTTTTCTTGAGTTCAAGTTTGGTTCAGTTTGAGATAGACTGGAATACTTACGCCATCGCATGGACGGGCACTCATCAGCTGTCGGACATTGCCGCGTCCAAGTGCATCACGTTTGCGTTGCGTGGAGAACAAACGCAGCTCCTTGCGCTCCTCATCCGTCAGTGAGTGACAGTAACGAACCTGCAATGACAGAAATAACAGTTTTGAACCACTCACAGAACACAGAAGACTGCACAGAGTCTGTCTAGCTTGGACAGTGAAATCATATGTTCCAGACAAAACTTGAAGAATCCCAGGCCAAAAAAAAAAAAAAAAAAAAAAAAATACAGAAAAGGTAACAACTTCAACTGAATGAAGTGTATATGTGTGTGTAAGTGTGTGTAGTGGTTTCCAGGAAAACTACACACCGTTGGGTTTGGTCTCTCATTCGTTTTGCTTCTTGTTTGGGCCGCCTATCAACATCAGACGCAATCCGCTTGGCCTCTATCCACCGTAGACGGAGAGAGAGAGAGAGAGAGAGAAGGGAAGAGTCTCATCAGGCAGGAGGCGTGTGGCCTGACCACATTGCTCCTGCCGGCAGTATAAACGGTAGCCGGACGCTGCCTATCAACACACTCCGCCGAGACTGTTGCGGTGTCTCAGACCCTCGACTCGAATCGAGCTGGGCTGGCTGGTTGGTCAGTTCTGTGCGCCTCGTTTGCGTTGTATGCAAATTTGGTTTTTCTGGGCTTCCGAGCCAGAATGCTGGCATTACTGACTTGACTTTTCTACACCACATTGATTTGAGTTTGGACTTGGAATTTTGGGATTTTCCATTGACTGCATCTACGCTTTTTTCTGGGCAGTGTAGTGTCATCGTTAACATGGCAACCCCAGTGTTAAAATGGTAACTGATATGGGGCCATGTGGGAAACCGCTCAGTTCAGCTTACCTAAGTTTTTTCTTTTTGCCGATTTTTTCGCTTGTGGTTTGAAAGCCTAAAATGCCCAAGAGATTCAGTGAGTCCGGGTTAGTTGCACTTGTTTCCTTGATTAATTAAAAGTGGACTTGAAATCCACAAAAAAACATGTATGCATATATACAGGTATGCATATATATGTGTGGGAAATTGTATCAGTGCCATTGACTTTGAAATGTCATACCCGGATCAGGGGTACAAGTGGCTGGGGATGTGTAATTTAAGCCGCCTCTTTGACATTGGGCAGACCAACACACGAACAACAGATCTGGCCTGGACAGGACAGAGCAGGCCATTCAATCACGATAAACCAGCCCACATTTAAATAAATACCACGAAATTGACAGGCGGCCCAGAGTCCAGACCAAAGTCAAAGCCTTTAGCCAAACTCACGCTCATTCCTTGGACTTACCTCGTTATCATGCGGCGGAAGTTGATGCAGCAATTGTCGCACACGATACTGCTCCCCGGGACTGTTGACATATGGCACTTTGTCGTCGGGTATTTGTGAGAAATACAGTCGAACCTGCGGGCAATAAAAAACGGTGGAATTTACAGTTAGTTTTTCGGTTGAGTCAATGCTTCCATGTAGTTGCCTCAGTCGCGCTTGCCAATTTTGTTGGTGACACTTGGGAAGGTCACAATAGGGCGAGTCAGAACTGCACAAGTATCAAGGTATTTCAATGATTATTTATCTGATTTTTATTAACGAGTATAGGATTTTTCCCTAAGAACTTAAGATCTTCAGATCTCAACTTTATTTTGGCATTCTAAGATAAGTTCCCAAGCTTTTTAATGAAGACTCTAAGAATTAAAATAGATTAGTTGTCCATTTTTTAGGCGATAATTTTCACCAATTTGGAAGTAAATAAGTGCGAGGTCAGCACGGGTTAAATGGATCCCATTTTGATGGCCATTGTAATTGAAGTGATATCGCTTTGAGCTCGAACACTGAAGACCACACCTTCATACCAAACAGGCCAAGAGGCTCGGTGCAAAATCTTTTGCCTGAGTCATCATCACGTTGATCGGCCATATTCAAGTCGATTTTCTAGGTGGTGGCAGCGGCGATTGTCAAATGCTGTATGCCACAGCAGGTTGCCACTTTAGCTAGCAAAGCGGCTCAAGTGCAGACTAAGGATGCCAGAAAGATGCCAAAAGAGATGCTTAGAGATGCAGTTATGGGCCATCACATTACTTGAAAGTTTTTCTTTCTTTCTTTATTTTTATTATGTAGTTATGGAGATTTGCATCTAGAGAGAGGAGGGAGGCTGCAGTGGGACGCCACTCACAGGCAAGTTGAAAGGTGCTCAACGTGCGCCACAGTTGGCTAGCCCCAAAACGCCGTGGCTGCAGTTCTCCATCTGCCACCTTTGCGGTATTCTAAGCCGACTTTATTGGCCACGTTTTCAAGTCAGCGCTCGCCCGGTGAGTGCCGTGAAATTTAAGCTACGAGCGGCTGAGTGAGTCGCTATCTATCTACCAGAGTAGGCAACCATCTAGAACGGAGTGTGTGGAGTCAATTCGCTGGGTTAACAGACACTTGCCTCATGTGGCGTCAACGTAAATTGCTCTGCCACAGCGACAACGTTGTAAATAAATTTTCAATTCTGTTTGTAGCGTTTGCCAAAATACTGAATATTGTAAATGTCCGAAGGCGGGATGGGAAAAATGTTTTAAAAAAATAAAATCACGTTGTCTTCTGCCAGTGACATTTGACGGACAATGTCAGTTTGGCGTGGATTAAAAGTAACCTGACATGTCTGCCCCATCCACTCTTCGCCGTTCCTGAAGTCTGCCCTTTTATTTGTTTGTTTTGTACGATGGCTAAAGAGTTTCATTGAATCAGTGAATGAATGGATAGTTGAATGTTACTTGAATTTTTCTAGACTCGCCACAAACTGAAAACATAACCCCAAAAATGTTTAAAGGCAAAGTAAGGGCATTTGAACCTCGCGGCTTGCTGGCGAAGATTGTGAAAGATTTATTTTGCATTGTCGCATATTTTACGCAAATAATTTATGTGGCATTCAGACCAAGGGATGTCCCTGGCAGTAACCAGCAGCTGGTGTGGCAGTGACAAAAAATATATGACAAAAAAATTCCCCACCCAGGAAATGAAAAATAATTGAAAAAATTTTGGTTTTAAGCAAACTTTTTCAGCACTGTTTTTTTTGTATATTTTTCGAATTGAATTGGCCATAAAAGTCAAATTGAAAAATGGCTAACAAGCCCAACAAGAAAAAAAAAAAAGGAAAAGCTTAAACTGTCTCAGTCTCAGTTAACCGATGCAATTGAGCCAATGCGATTTGCATTGAGTTTCATTAGGCAGACAATCCAAATTCGAAATACACAATTTGCAGTAAGTCAAATCGGAGTAGGTCTCAGTTTCTGAATTTGCCGACAGCGAGGTGACAGAGATAGACCTTCACTTAATAGCCCCTGCACCGACAGATGAAGGGAGCAGACAACAATAACAACAAACCCTATAAAGCGATATGGCAAGATTGCCGCGTGGCAGCGAATCGTGATGTGAGCAGAGACTGTTTGCATACTCTTTTCTAGGTGAACATATCTTTTTTAATTTATCTTGAAGCTTGTACTCCTTTTAATTTAATAAATTGAATTTAATTTTAATTTATAGAATAATATTTGCCCATTATTAGTGAAATGTTTCAAAAGAGTAAGTGGGTTTCGGTTCTTTTTGGATAATCGTTCGTACGGGTTTATTTCGTTTTTGCTGGGTGCTATTATCTGTGAGCGCAAGACGAGCCTAGCTGCTTGACAGAGAGAGGCGGGGGATAGTGCCAGCAATGCCTGACTGATTTATGGCCTCGCTATGTATATTTATTTACAGCTTCGGTAGAGCATAACCGCAGGCCGACTGGCCGACTGGTCAACTAGTTGGAGAGATGCAACCAAGCCACCAAGCAACCAGGCAGCCGAGCAGCCGCCAAAGTGACAAAATAACGCACAATAACTCAAGTATCCGCGTTGCAACTCAGGGTATGGCTTATCGGGGGCCACAAATCTTGGTGGACAGCAGAAATTGCACTACAAATGTCAAGCCTAAGAGAAACAGAAAATCAAAGAGAAAGAGAGAGAGAGAGAGAGAGAGTATGGCACTTGGCGCTTGAGCCCTTGGGCTATGTCTAAGGAATTTGTTTGTGACTCTGATTGCAAATGAAGTGGAGAAAGAGCGAAAAGGGTGAGGGGGGGGGGGGGGTAGACTCACCTGATCAGGTCGCAGGCCTGGCGGCACCCAGGTGTATTCCTCTAGAGCACAACCGCTGTCGTCGTCTGAATGCGATTGCCTTTGTATGTCCATATGTGGTCCAGCCAAAAAAGGTGGATGCACCGATGAAGGATGCTGCTGCTGGTGATGGTGCAGCAGCGAGGGTGGCGAGGGTGTAGACAAAGCCGGTGACAATTGGTGCGGATGATGAGGCTGCTGTTGCGGAGGCAACTGCTGTTGGTGGCTTTGCTTGAGCACTGAACCGGGAAATTTGGTATTGGAGGAGGCCGAACAGGCGGAAGCTGCCGGTGAATACTGTGGAGCCGGTGCCGGCGGTGGTGGGAGGGAGACTTGCTGATGCTGCGGTGGCAAGTATTGCTGATGTCTTTGCAGTGGCAGCGGCGAGGTGGGCAACATGCCCGCATTTTGAGACGCATACAAAGCACTAGCTGAATTGCTGCTGGGCAAGCCCAGGCCGCTGGCAGTGCGCAAGGCTCCTCCTGCATTTCCTCCAAGGGGCGGCAAGGCAGCCGCAGCACTCGGTGAGAAGTGACGCGGCAAAGTAGGAATCTTCTGCAGATAGGAGACCTGAGTCAGCGGGGTGCGGCTGATAGGCCTGCAAAGAGAAACAGAAACAGAGAGACGGGAATTTTGGTTAGCAATCATTTTTGATGGGCTTTAACAATTCAAGGCTAATTAAACAGAGTAGACAAAGGAAAATTGTATTAATTAATTCTTAAATAGAGGATGTGGGTAAATTAAAAAATCTTTGGAGGAGAGGAAATATATTTTTTATATTGCAATAAAAAACCACATGTGAGAATGTTTTACACATTTTATTTAATATTTTTTTTTTTTGTTAGCTTTGTAATGCGGATTTATGCGGGTTTTCATTTCCTATTTTTATTTAATTTCATTTTTTTTTTTATTTATTTTTTTTTTTAATTTTTGCAGCTTCGTTGGCTAGATTGTTTGATTGTTATGTTGTTTTTTTTCGCTTGGCGTAAGCTGTCAATTCTAGTTGATGGTTTATTTTTCTCTGCAGTAAAAAAGGATTCTGGTGTTGTTTTTTACGTCAAAATGAAAATATCCGCTTCATAGCATTTTGACAAACAAATCGACAGTTCAGTGTTGTCTTTGTTGTTGTCTGCATATGTAAAATATACTATATGTGTCTGCTATTTGTATGAATGTCGAAATGTCCTTGTTGTTTTTTTTTTTGTTTTTTTTTATAGGATAATCAAACTCTGCTCCGCCCTGCGGCTGTCATTGTCGGCGCTTTATGCGTTTGATGCTGTTTATATCGCCGACATTGTTATCCCAGATGCTCTTTTTCAGAAAATACTCTAAATTTTTAATTATAATCCTTATTGATGGTTAAAGAAAATAAAGTAAATGCACCCAGGGATTTTCGAAAAATTCAGAATCAACTAATCTTGAGAGAATGATTCTTGTTTTAAAGTTTTTGCTATTTCGATTAATAAAATTACGTTCATTGCCTGAAAAAATAATATACTTCTTTTAAGTGTTTTTTTTTTCTGTACAATAAAAACTAAACTTATTCACTTCGACTTGGAAATATTTGTTGAAAAATTTTAAACATTTTGAATTCATAATTTTAAGTAATTTTTTATCATCCTCTGATTTATCAATAATTTCAAAGGGTATTCAAAATTCTTCAATCTGTTTTGTTTTTTTATTCGCCCCTTCCAATCAGTTTGACATTTGTGGCTGTTGTTTTTGGAATTGCTATCAAAGGATAACTGTACGCTGTCTGTGTATTTGTAAATGCGATTGCCACTCCCCCCAATATAGCTACGACTCACTCAATCTCTACAGATCTACCGCTTACAAGTAGACTAGGTTTGAGTTTGGTTGTGTCTGTGTGTCTCTGTGGGAGTATGTGTGTTTGAGTCTGTGCGTGTTGGGGGCGTAGTCACTCGAATGAGGATTGCAAATGCGGGCGGCGTTCTATCAAAACAATTGTGGCCGCCCTTTTGTTGTATTTTTTTTTGCTAGCTGACGATTTCGCCAGTAACAAAAATAACAACAAAAGTTCAATGCTTCTTCCTTTTTTTTATATATACTGTAACAATTGCAATTTTTGTTTTTGGCCAGTTTGTTGTTTGGCTTTTGTCAGGAAAAAAAGTGGGGGGAAGCAGAAGTCGACCGGGCTTGGCTTGGCTGGAATCCGTTGATGTGTCAATATTGTCGCAGGCGGTTTCTGTGGTTTCCCAGCAATTAATTGCACAGATTTTTGCTTTTAGTTCTTTCTAGTTTTGTTTAGTTTTTTTTTCGAGTGCAGCAAAGTGGAAGTGCGCCAAATATTTTAATTGTTTTAAAAGTGGCAACAGCAATTTTGAATTTTATTTTGTTGAGTAGAAAAACTTGTAGATAGATGACAAAAATGTTGAAGAATTTTGTACGCACGTGTGCCGGGAAAGTCTTGAAAAATCAACACAGCTGGAGATAAAAGTCCGACGGCGCACAATTTTCTTACACAAAAGTGTTGGCTGCTGTCAAATCAGCCACATTCAAACTCAAATTACAAGCCAAACAAACCGGGCAGCCGGGCAAAAAAAAAAAACAAAAAAAAAAAAAAACAGCAGCATCAATGCTTCATTGATTTAGGTAGGCTTGAATGCAATTCCACCAACACCACCATCGCCAAGAGCAACAACAGCAACAACAACTTCAACTGTTCAATAGTTTTAAAATCGAAGCCGCTGAAGTGGCTGCCGGCAAATGAAAAGCAACCAACTTCAATGGGAATGGAAAAAACTCGGCCTAAACACAAAAAATTTGTTGCATTTGGCAATGTAATGGAAACGAGAGCGTGCCTGTCTGTCTCCTCACCCGGTGCCGCTGCGGCCCCTAGTATTCGTTGGCTCCCTACCGCATCACCTCGTGTGGCCTTTCATTGAAGTCTTTTGAATTTATTGTGTGGTTTTCAGGAGAAGCAGAAAATGCCGACCACAGAGAGCAAAAAAAAGGCGACCTGCATTTCTATGTACACAATACAATATATATTTTTGTTGCTGTTGTCTTTTTTTTTATATTTTATTTATGCATGTTTCCATGGCGGTTTTTGTTAATTTAAAAATTTATTGTTGACTGCAACGAATTGCGTAAAATTTGTTGGGCTTTGCTTTGCTCTCTTTGTCTGCCACATTGTGTGGTGCAAGTTTCAATTTAGTTTAGTTTTTGCACATTTTCCGAAAGCCTCCTAATACACATAAACACACACACACACATACACTTACACACAAAGTTATTCATTCAGTTAGTCGGGGAGTTTGTCTTTGTATTAGTTTGGTGATCTCTGGGGGCTGCGGGTTTATTAAGCTATTAAAGTGTTACAAATTGCAAACTGCATTTACAAGTATTTGAATTTTGAATTTTACAGCTAACAAATTGAATGTACGGGCAAACTGCTGAGACTCTGGTGGTCTCAAAAGATATTCCAAAGTTGTTGTCTTTGAATCAACAAAGGGCTTGTTAAAGTCAACCATCTTGCATATTATTGAATATTTCTGGACAATAAATTTTTGAGACATTATCATGCCACTAAAAAAAACATAAAATCGCAAAATAGTTTTATCAAAAATATTATAAAACTTGAGAAAATAATAGCGAGAAACCTGTTCCTTTTTATGAGTTCCTGCCAAGTTCAAGACCCTTAAGATTTCCCTCTCAATTGAAGGGTTAGCATGTTGCCGTCTCATTGGCAACAAAGTAGCCATTCGGTTGCATGCTGATTGGGGGCCTTGTAAATATTGGCAGTGCCCTAATTTGCGGCTGTCTAACAATAAAAACCCACACTAATATTTCCCTGTTAATTGGGTTTTTCTGGAAGAACTCAAAGTTTCCCCTTAGACGAAGAGAAATAGTCGTGGCTCTGACCAAAGAAGAGCGCGCTTATTTTCAGTTTTGCCTGCGGGGCAGCTGTTGCCATTTGTTTGCTTATTGGCAAATAATGATGAGCAGGCCAGGGGGTTAAAAGTCATTGACCCACAACTAGTTTCCTTTTGCTACGGGCACAGAAAGACTAGCAAGAGTATTCCTTTTGTTTGGGAAATGATCTAGGGAAATAAAAGGGAAATTTATAGGCCCCAGACAAGTCATTTGAATAGTGGCAACTGCCAGCCAAACCGACAGAAAGTAGTCCAAGCAGTCGTTGTCATCGTCATTGCCGTCTTCTTCTTTTTCTTCATCTTCTCCTTCTTCTTATTTGTCATTGATAGCCCTTAACTTGTTGCAGCTGCCCTGAGTGACTCTGGGCTTGACCTGAGTTGCTGCAGAAAAAGTCAAGACATTAAGACTGAACCGAAACCAGGCTGAGTCAAGTCAAGTCAAGCCAAGAGTAGCTGAACTGAGCTCGGTTCAGTTGAGTTGCTTTGCATCAAGTCAGGTTCCATCATTTCAGACGACTGTCGTTCTCGTTGTCGCTGGGCTACACTTTACCGCCATTAAGCCTTCAACTTGGCCGGGTTTTTTTTTATAAGAAAAACTCTTTTTTTTTTTTTTGTGGCAAAGTGGCGTGTACTATATTTAGCATGGCTTATCTGCCGGCTGACATCTAAATGAATGATCATTATGTAGCAGCGAACGCGTTGACAAATTGCGAAGCTCTTAAGTTGGCAGACAGGGAAAGCGAAAGAGGCAAAGAAGAATTTTAGAACGATGGGCTTAACACTTTTTAAGCATATATATGTGGTTTTACTGATTGTTTTTTTTCTCGCCCTCCTCTCTCTTTCTGTTTTGGCTGTAAATTTGGGTTAATTGAGCTTCATGGGGGAAAGTATTAACAGTTGAGGTTCTCATTCATCATCATCATTATTGTCATCAAGAACATGTGAATTCTAAAAAGAAGAATTTCACCCTGCATTAGGTAAATTTTATTATGTCCCTGTGGATCAATGAGGTTTGTCGTTTTTCTCCTGTTTTTTTTTAGGTAAAACTTTATTAAAACTGCACAGCACAGGAGAGCCAGGAGATCCAGAAAAATTCACTAGTCCGACTGTCATAAACGATTTTTGAATTGTCAATAAAAATTGTACAGAAAGCCGTAAACTTTATGGCCAACATACACACACACACATCCAGAGGGGGAGAAAGACTGAAATACAAATATGGTAGGTCTCGTTGGTCGGTTGGTTTGTTTGGTTTGATTGTCCAACCCAAGTTATGTCGTCGTCCCGCCTCCACCTCCATTCCCAGTGGGCGCATTTGTCTATCTCTCTCTCTCTCTCTATCTATGTCTGTCTGTCTCTCTTTGGTTTTCTTGTTTTGTTGTCTGCCCTAACATTGCGCTGTGTCTGCCTTGTCAACATGACATTTTGCGTGTTGACATTTTTATTGACTTTGGCAGGAGCAGTGTGACATGTTTTTTTTTATTATTTGTAGTTATATTTTTTTTTTTAGGTTGAACCTCAAAGTTGATTAAGAATGTCTGGCATAGAACCAGTTATCTCTACCCTACACTCAATGTCACTTAACTTCCTTGCTCTCTTACTTCCTTCCTGTCTGGCTGTGTGTGTGGCCCCCAATATCACGTATACGCCCAGCATATTTTTTTCCCAACTCACACAAATCAATTAATGCAGTTAACTGTACTTGCTTTGCTATTTGAGTGGTGGCTTGCCTGCTTAGAAGAACACAAAAAATAATTGCATAATTTTCCAGGCCAGGCAATTTTCACACCAAACGCTTTTCTTTGTAATCTTCATGGTGTTGTTGTGAATGAGAAAACAAATTGTTTGCTTATCTTTTGCCTAACAAAGTTGACCAATTATTGAAACCGTGGCTTCTCTTGTTGCCTGGGTGTCAGCAACATTGAGAGCAGGCGGCAAAAATGTTGCTGCAACATATTTTCGACTGGCGAGTGTGTGTGTGTGTTTGTTTCTCTTTTGCTCTGCTAACGGCACATATGAAATTGTTTTGTTGTTGTTGTATACACTGAACTATGCCAGTAATTTGCCAAGTGCAACTTGCATTTGTGTTGGTCTGTTTGTCATGTTGCCGGCTGCGGCAACATCGAAGCAAGAAAAATAAAAATATAGAGCCCAAAGACACTCTGCTTCTTCTGCTTCGTCTTGAGTTGCCTCTTCGCGACTCTCTTTTCTGTGTGACCAGCAAACTTCAAGTATCCGCCCTGGACTGACTGGTTGCCTTCGAGTGTTCATTGGAAACAAAAGCAGGTTTTCCCCACAAAAACTCAGAATTTTACATCGCCGTTGTTCTGGTTGCTGTTGTTGTTGTTGTTGCTGCTGCTTGTATTATTTAGAAATGCATGCAAACTTTTACCAACCAAGAAAAATTGCATCATCAATGCAAATTTGGCGCGCTAAATGCTTTGACTGGCTGGCAACCTTGCTGGTGAAATCACTTGACTGAATTGGCTAGATCGATTGACGCAACTAACGGCCAATCTTTTGCCATGTGGTAATTGATTCTGCGCGTTATTTTCATTATGATTATTTTTTATTTTGTTGGTAATATTTTTCAAGCCACTAACTAACCGGCCAGCTACAGCCAGCTTTGGTTCTGGCCAGTTTCGTTCTAATTAATTTCTAACTCGGTGTAAATTCATCAAAATTGAAACAGAGACCAGGGTGCGTGTTGTTTTTAAGATCGCCCACAGTCTCCAGGCAAATGAGTCTGAGTTTTTTGTGTTTTTTTTTTTTGTGCCCCTAGGCCAAGTCCAGAATGCTGGTAGAAGCGGGAGATTCCGGCCTATAACTTGGTTGGTTTTGGACTATCAACTTGTTTGCTCGTCTACACCGGAGCCAAAGATTTTTAATTGAAGATGTGTCTTTGGTTCTATATTCTTCTTTATTTAATTCTTTTTTTTTTTTGTATTTTTGTGATACCTTTTTTGTCTTAGGTTTTGTGAATTGTGTTGCCCATTTTTAAAGATTTCCTGCTTCTTCTTTGCGGCTATACGAAAATCTCTTTCTTCGGTGATTATGCTTAATTTTGTTTTCGACCATAATTATTTTGCATACTCATCATGTCCGTTATCTGTTGGTTTTCAGTTCATTTATTTGTTCAGTAAATTACCATTGATTGATTTTTTTTTCTATTTTTTTTTTGTAGAGAAATAATCATATACTTCAGTTTTCAATTTGAAAAATTAAGTAAATAATGGTTGATTTGTATTTTTAACAACAAGTATTTATTTGCAGACCTTGAGTAAAAATATTTTATTGAATTTTTTAAATACATTTTGGCTTGACTGATAAAATGAGAAGACATCATTTAAAGCAATTAAAATTTTATATTGTATAATTTTAAATCTTGACTGGGGAATTTCATTTATAAATTATTCAGAGGTCAAATATTTTAAATAAAAATATATATTTCTTAAATATTTTATTGACTTTTAAACGGCTTCATTCATTTCATTTTTCATCTTATCTATAAAATTTTAGCAAGAACCACACTTCTCAAATATCAATAATACTTAAGAGCGATAATATCTATTTAATCTTTTAAGTAGCCATTTATAGCTGATTATCACTGACACTTATGAATTAAGAAAATGTCCACCCCATGAGTATGAATTAGATCAGAGGTGAAAGAAAATACAACTAGGAAAACTGATTTATGTGCTGTGTTGTTGAAATTGTGGCTGCTGTTTTAAATTTTTTCTTTTTTTTTTTTGCTTTCAATAAACTGTTAACTGTAATAATTCATGGACTGCTGCTGCTGACCATGGCCAAGTGGTTGTAGCAGTTGGCTTAGTCAGAGTGCAACTTGCACATTTTGATTTATGGCCTAGTGAAATTCAAGTCTAATTTCTTTAACATTAGACAAAATTATAGGAATCCAGCCACAACCGCCTCTGTAAGACTATTCTGAACTCCAGCAGAGTCGCTGCTGTTCTCCTGAACGTGGGGGGAAAAACTAGAACATGACACTTGGCAAAAGCAAAACCCTGCCAATGCTGGCTTAAAACTTGCCCAAGATTCTGACAATTTGGCTGTAGAATTTGGCAGCTTTCAACTGGTTGCTAAGCCGTTGTTCTGGAAACTGTTGAAAAGAAGTAGACAGCCGAACATTTCGAATATAATGAGGCACTAATTATATTTTATAGCAAAGTAATAAGGCCTTCAATTTATTGAGAAGAAAAATTTGTGAGCTTTTGAAGATGGTGATTGGGATATGAGGCCATAAAAAGCATTAAAGATTTTGCTTCATTACCAAAGTGCATAATATTGTCTGGGCCAAGGTTGGAAGGCGGCTTTTCTTTTTGATTCTTTTTTTCAGTGTTTTTCTTGCAAGTAAAAGTGAAATCATTTCAGTTGCTCTGGGAAAATATATAATGGAAATCAATTAGCTGGGAATGTTCTCCCTGCCCACTCAAGTTATTTATAATTTTTGTAGATCAACCAAGAAAAGAAGGGGAAAATCCAGAATGATGGAGAGTTTCATAATGTGCCAAGTGTTTTGGTTGCCACCCCAAAAAGCCGTTCGATTATCGTATATTAGAAAATTGCCAATGGCCAAGAAGATGTTAGAGGAGTGGTTAGACAAAAAAAAGAAACCAGAAAATCCTCGACGCTGGCCTAAGTAAATTTAATGCAACAAGTTCAACAGCTAACGAGGCAGGAATGTAAAAAGTGTTAATGCAACAGCATGAGAGCGAGGCAGACAGAGCGAGGAGGGGAGCTTGGAAGTCGAGGGTGTAGGCTGAGGTAGAGCCTAGCCGAGTGGCATGCAATGGCAATTTAAATGCAAAGCCCGCAGCCGGAGTTGCCCCTTGCAAAAGTGAAGCTGTCAATGAAATTACGCGACCAGACTCGCATTTATTTCTCTCTTTTTTTTCTTATAGTCTTAAGTTGTTGCGGCTGCATTGCCTATCAGCTGGGTACATTTTTTTAATTTTTTTTTTTTTTATAAATTTATAGCAGACTGGCTTCGGCTTCACGGCAGCGAAGCATGCGTGTATCTTTGAGATATAAAAGAGTGTGAGTCTATCTGTTGGTTTCGTATAAGTGTGCAAGCGTTAAATGCTTAATTAATTAGTGAAAAATGCATTAAATGATTTGTAGCATTTTAATTTTTGGCTATAAATTACTTAAAAGTGCCACGAAATAAGTCTCGCACTCACTGTCATTCAAATGTCAGATTTGTGGAAAAAAACTTGCCATCTGATTAGTTGGAAAAAATACTACGCAACTGGGCTAATCTAAATCATTTTGAAGTGGGTGTAGAAAAATATTTCTGCCAAAAAGGGTTAAAAGAAAAAATATACATACAAGCTTGCTCTGAATCTTTCAAATTGCCTGAGACAAATCCGATTTTAATTTCTTTTATGTTGTCTTGAGCACTTGTCTTGTGAGACTCGCTGCGCATATACGTATAATTTTTCTTAGAGAAACAATATTTATTGATAGTCATATTCAAAAAATCCAGGTATATATATATTCAAAAAATAGGGAGAAAAAGAGATGGATAATTGTAAGCCCAGGCGAAGTGATTTGCGTTTTGACATTTTGACAGGGGCTTAAGCGGCTTGAGAAATACTTCAGAATGTGGCAATGACAACAACAGCAACAGCAACAGCGAAAATAATGAAAACAAAAGACATATTATCGCTTTACAAAAATCATGTGCTCTTCGGTGTTGTTGGTGCCCATAACAAAATACAATTAATATGCCGCGCAGTAAGGCAGTTAATGTGTGTATAGGGTACTCGGTAAGACCCCCTGCCCTCTCGAGCCCTATATCACTTCTTCAACTCGCTCTCATACACTCCATCATAAGCAGGGTAATTAGCATGGCAGACATGAGCAAATGGCAAGGCAAAAAAGCCAACGAATAACATCAATTCAAAATGACTTTAATGGTTTGCCTTATTTTCACATAACTTTGTTGTGGAAACCGCTCGGTTGGAGAGGGGAAATTCATATTTTATTACTATGCATAAATAAATCACTGGCCAGTGTGGTTGTTGTTGCTCTTTGTTGCTGATGTCGCACTTGCAACTTGCACAGATTTTCTTTGGTATCTTCATATGGCCTGGCGCCGTCTGCTCAGCCTGGCAACTTGGCCAGTTGTCTGGCTAGGGCTGTTTGATTTCTTGGCATCTCGGCGAGAGGCAAGTATGTGCCACAAGTTTGTTGCGTTTTGTTTTTGTAATTAAGTTGCAGCAACTCTGCAGCAGCATTGGCAAGCAACGCCCCAAAGTCATTTGTCAGGCGGTGGCGGTGCTGGCACTCGGTAGACTCAAATATGTGGCAGTGGCACTGCCAATACAAGTGCAACTTGCCTGTAAAATACTTCACTTTTTTCTCTTGCTGTTAATTAAAAATAAAATCAATGCTGCAGACGAGACAGTTGCTTAAATTGCATTTGTTGTTGTGGCAAATTGTTTTTCTGTTATTCATAAATTGCACATGGAATTATATTGAATAAATTTCTGAATGAATAACAAAACAAAAAAAATAAAACTTGGACTAATCCAAATGGCAATATATTCTCATTCCTGTATATAAAGCATTCTCCGACTGGGGTCATTAGAAAAAAATTAGTGCTTCTTTGAAAGATACAAAGCAAGAGCTAAACTAAAATGAAATGGACGGGGCAGACAGCTTCCCTTTGGCTTCGGTGATGGCAATACGAGTAAAGCTCAAGATTTATGTAGCTGTCGATGGCAGTTAAGATTGAATTGAATGCTTAGACACGAGTTGAGAACAAGTTAATTATACTTAGAATGCGGCAGTTGTGCGACAGCGAGCTTGGCAAACGGGAACTATTAAGACTCGAACTAAAAGACTAGGATTGAGGTTTGAAGCTGGGAGAAGTTGAGAGTGCAGCAGCAGCTGAAAATATTATTGCCTTGGTATTTTTTAATAACTTCATTAAGCGCCTTCGCCAGAGAGCTGGCACAGTCAAGTAGAGATGAGATGAGGCAATTAAAATTGCCAAGCTTGTGGTGTTTTGTGGGTGCTTTAAAGTCAAAGTTGGAGGTATTTTTCTATAATTTTTCCTGCCTTCCACCGCCTCTCAACTCAAAACTACTCAACAGAGCGGAGAACATATAAAAATTAAATGCAAAATTCAGTGAAAAACAAATCGAGCCTCGGGCTCAGTTGGCAGACGTTTTGAGTCGACTCTTGGTGCTTCTGAGTGGCAGTCGCCTCGCATGCTCACGTGTGGTAAATGGTGGTTTGGCTACCGGATTCAGATTCAGACTTGAATTCAGAGTCGGATAAATTCTTGCTTGTTGGTGGCAAGCCTGTCATGCCACATCAAAACGGCGTCTGTTATTATTATTAATTATGCTTTGAATGCCTTCTCTCTATATGTATTCGTGTGTGTGTGTGTGTGTGTATGTTTGTGGTTTCCATGTTTGTGTTAAGGGTGTCTGACATTCTTTGGCCAAGCTTTGAATTTGCTTTTCCTGTTGGCAGACCATTTCAAATGCATTGATTGAGACCAAACCAAACACACTTTTTGCTTGCAATATAGAGGGACTGCGAGAGCCAGATGTAGGGGGGAGCACAGTCAGATCTTGTAATTTGTAGCTTTTAGTTTTCTTTAGTTTCTTTTTTTTGGGTCTTTGGGTGCTACCTGTCCGCACGCCATCGCATTTGGCTACCTAACGCCTAATTGAGCTGTGTTTTTGCCACACCATCCAAAAATAAAAAGAGAAAAAAAAAAAAACACCAAAACTTCACAGCGAAATTTGCCGAGTATAAAATTCGATTTCGAAGTAAAAAAATAAATAAATATGTATAGTGAAAAATATTGTATTGGGTGAAAGTTAATAGCGGAAACATGCTCGACTAGAGCTAAAGATATTAGAGTAATTTCGTTACTTGCCATCAAGTTCGTCGCCTAAGTCTTTTGTTTATACATTAGGAAGTTATATAAGGTTGATCATAAAGCCGATTTAATTTTAAGATGATAGATGAATGCGTTCACCAAATACAGCCCAATTCAGGGAAAATAGTATACTATTATATAATAAAGTAAAATCAAGATTCTGGCTAGAAATATGTCAGAATTGGGAATTGGTCATAAACGAGTCTATCCCTTGCCATATGCATATATATATATTTTCTCTAACTGCGGCTTGCATTTAGCATTTCAATTGAATACTAAATCATAGCTAGATGCGCATGTATGTGTGTGTTATATATGACCAAAAGGTAACAATTCAAAAAGACTGAGCAAAGGAAATGTCACGTTGATAGTGAAAACAATTGCAAGGCTTCTCTTTTTCTCTCTCTTTCTTTCTGTTTATTTTTCTGTCTATCTGCTAAATAAAATTGTTTGTTCATAGAATTGCTTAAGCAAAAACAAAAAAAATAAAGAAACCAGGAAAATCCCTTGCGCTCGACCAGTGGCCATTGACCGGTCGTCATAATTCATGTGCTGGAAATCCTTTGTAAGCCGACACACAATAACTTTGGGCGCTATTTGCATGACATTATGCAAAATCATGACATTGAACAGGAACCAAAAAAAAAAAAAAAAACACATACAGCCAAGTGCTCATGTTTATGTTAACTAAATCGACAGTCGACCATACTCAGAGTCAAGAACAAGAGTGGCTCGAGTAAATCACATTGGCAGGGAACACACGACGTATACGTTATACGTAACTTGAGCCAAGCCATCTATTTCGTCTGGTTGTGAGTGATGCGCATGCGTAACTCTCAATAAACAATTTGCGCAAGATCAAGACAGGCAGGCCAACGATGTTGGCGACAGCACAACGCAACCAAAACCAGCTAGAAACCAGCCAACCGATCCAGACTCAGATCTCTGCCTTTTAACTTTGTTGTGTGTGTAGTTTCAATTTCACAAGCGAAACACAAAACACAACAAACAACAAAAGCAACAACAATAAACAAAAAAAAAAAGAAAAAGAAAAGAGAGAAGAATCAGGAAAAATAGCAGAACAAGTTGAGCGGCCTGTTGCGTGTTTACCACCAGCGCCAAAGTCAGCCAGATATTTTTGCGGTTTCTGCTAAAAGAAAAAAAAAGGAAGAAGAAGAAGAGTGCTCTCTACTTTCAAGATAGATCGGGGCAGGCAAAGGCAATGTGTGTTCATTGACTTCTGGATAACCGTCAGAGAGACCATCTTTCTGCCAACCTGCACAACAAGTTACTGCGGGTAATCAATCATTATTTTCAGCCGTTTTCGCTTTGGGGGTCCTGGAGGGTCGGCAGTTTTGCATTTATTTGTTTGGCTCTGGCCAAGGCAATTTAAATTGTCAGCAGAAACAGAAATTGCAACTGACAAATGACCAAAACCAGGTCTACAATTCGAGAAGTTACTCACTCGTTTGAATCTCTCTGGGATATTCCCATTTCCGTTGTGCTATTGGAGGGAGCTTGGGTTTCCAGTTCGTTGAAAGTGAAACTGATATCATGGGGTTCCTTAAACGGCTTCATGCTGTGGGGTAAACTCCGTTTGCGCAGGCTCAAATTCAGAAACTGTAAATCGCTGGAGCTGAGCGGTTGCAGGGCTGAGGTTGAAGCTCGGGCTGGAGGCGGTGGTGCCGGACGCTGTTGCTTCTGTTTGGGCGGCAGAGCTGGTTTGGGTTCCTCATCTGGCTGCTCTATGATTTCTATAACCTGGGCGGTGGCCTCTGTGCCCAGTTCGGATTCCATTTCCGTGGCTCGTTCCACATAGCTGGTGTAGTATTTGGCTATGTGATCCGTGGGATATTGCTTGCCGCGTATCAGATCGCCCAAGTGATCGGCATCGATGCCGAACAGAAATGGATCATCGAGCACGGTCACCTTGGCGTTCCGTTTGGTGGGCTCTGTGGGCTGATTTGCTTGCTTGCCACCCCCACCGCTGCCCTTGACATGGGCTCGCAGGGAACGCAAAAGTTTCTTACTGCGACGTGTTGTACTGGTCGTGGCTGTTGTCTCACATTTGGTGGGAAAGAGCGGTCGATTGGATTGGGCACTTGCCCTGTTGGTATCGCCCAGATCGATACCATCGTCGGCCTCATCTTCCACAGCCTCGGAAGCATCTAATTGCGCTGCGATAAAATCAATGGCAACCGTATCGTAGTTGCCCTCGTAGCTGCCATCGACCGATGTCAATTGGCAGTTATTGTTGTCATTTTCATTATTAGCCTCGTTTGCGTTTGCCGGCGGTCCAGAGCCAGAACCAGCACCAGCACCGGAGCCATTGGCCAGTCTTTGGGCTGCTGCCTTGCTATAGAGCTGTCGGTAATATTTCTGCTGGTCGCCATACAAGAAACAGACGCGCCACCATTGTTTGCATGCCAGCAAATTGGCGGTACGTGGCACCACCGCCGGCTCCAGACTGCCCGTGGCCGTGGCTGTTGCTGCCGTTGTTGTAGTTGCCGTTGCTGTTGTCATTGTCGTGGCCAAGGCGGTTGTTGTTGCTGTTGCTGACAGGCTGGTCATGTTGCTGCTCCTGAGTCAAAGATTTTCCTTTGGTTTTTGGCTGCTTCTTCCTCTTCTTGTTCTTCGTCTGCTTATTATTGTTTTGGGACCTTGTCTTTTAGGCCTTGTAATTATCTTTTGTTAGCTCTCGGCTAAATGTTTTTGCTTTTGTTGCTCCTCTACATAAGTTGAAAAACACAATTTATTGATTTTTTCTTTATATATAAAAACCACTTTTTTTGTGGAATTTTCTCACACAATTTATTGTCTACATTGTCGTTTTGAGGCCCTTAACTTTTCACTCTCTGCAACCACATTTAAATTTGAATTCAAACTCGAATTTTTGGTATGAGCTTGAATCTGTTTTTCTGTCTCTCCTGAATTTGAATCTGAATTATTTAGGGCTTAGCAACTTTCACACTCTGCAGCCGTCTGTTGAAAATAAAAATGTGCATTCAGAGTCAACAATCAGAGTCAGAGTCAGTTGGTTTGATCGATCGCTTGAACTGCATATAATTTACTTTCAAAAAGACTAAGCCGACAACAACGACACAAACCTGGCCTGAACTCAACTGAAGTGTTGCCTGTCTGCCCACTCAGTATGGCTAAATCAAAAGCTCATTTCGTATGCAGCAGACTCGCCCCAGACAAAAACATCCAGACAATTCGAAGCCAACCTAAGCTGGAACTGAAGCTGGAACTCTGATGATGCTATCCACTCAGGTTTTTTTTTTTGTTTTTTTTTTTGGATCTTAAGACAAAAGAACTGCCAGCCAGAACAAGTTCAAAACCATGGGCATGGGATAGACATTCAGACAGCCAAGATATCTAACACTTTCCAGCAGATATCGCAATTGATCGCATCTTCTACTGTGAATGTTTCGTATGCGAAATGATGATAAATGCTGGTAAGAAACAACACAACGGCAATGAAGACAATGACGACAATGACTTTGAGTGGCTGCCAGATTGGCTGATTGACCAGCAGAACATACAAAACTGAAAGATATACAGACAGATAGACAGACAGGCACACGGAAGTAATCGATCCAGGTTTCAGTTGCAACTTACACAGAGAGAAATGCATTTCAAATGTTTCGAACATTTTTGATTTGTCAAAGACATTCGAAATTGACATTAGTCAAATTCTTTTGTAAACTATGCGAGATGTGTTCCCAATAAAAGTTGAAAAGAATTTTTTTCAAAACAAAAACAAAAGCTTTTTTGAAATTGACTAAGAATATTCAAAATCTTAACGAACTGCATTTGTTCTAATTTAATCTTTTTTCAACCTTAAACTGGTTTCATTTTATTATTGTAAAGAAGTCTTTGGGCTGTTTTTCATGTCACATTAAAGAAAAAACAACAGATTTATCTAAATTTAGGAGCTTAAAATAAATTTAAGAATTAGCCCGTATCAAATGATTTGGAATTTTTCTCTCTGTGTAAAATACCTTTGAAGTAAATGAAAATGGGACCCGTTGCAAACTAAAACTAATCAAATTTGAAGGCTGCTATTTACACATTGAAAATGAAAATTGCATCGACTGCCACCGCTTATAATCGAGTAATCTCATAATGATGATGATCATAATAATAATGATGATGTTGGCTGGATCTGGGCAAATAGCAAAGCGTACAGATTTACCACTAGACCAGGTAGCTCAAGCTAGCCGGCGATTAGTCACGCCTCTAATAAAGATACCAAGCCTGCACGTAACACCAACTTTGCTGTGGCAAATCTTGGCGAAAATGTTTGCTAAAAGCGACGAAGACCCCAAGTCAGCAATTGCAGAAAAGTACAGAAAGAGAGAGATTGAGATAGATAGGGTGAGAGAGAGAGAGAGAGAAAGAGAGACTGCGGCCCAGGCCAACAACTTGGCGATGCCCTTGTCAGATAGTAATAACTTCATCTTCATCATCATCAGTGGCAGCAGCTGTGGCTGACTGCATTAAAAACTTGCAGGCACTTTGGTTTTAGAGATTTGCCCGGACTGGAAGGGTGTGTAGTGGAGTGGCATATGTGCCATTTGATAGTAGCAATTGCAGCTTGGATTCGCTCAGTGTGTATGTTGCATTAAGCTGCTTAGTGCTTTTAGTCTGTTTTTATAAAACGAAAAAATAATAATACGAAACATCAAAGGGGGCGTTATTAATGCTGCTAATGGAGCCGCCTTGTGGTCATGTTCATGTTATTGGCATTAGTATACTCTCCGCCTGTCTCTCTTTTCAAAATTTCAATTCTATTTAAAAAAAAAAAGACTTACTAAGGAATTTCTTTGGGAAAAGAGGGCAAACTCACTTTACCACATTTCTGTACTCGTCAAGTCAAACTCGATCTGATAAGAAACACAAAATGTGCTAATGTCAAAAGTATTACAACAGTCAGAAAACCACAGATTCCGAGCTTTCGAAATGCATAATTAAATTACGAATAAAAGAAGTGGAACTGTAACAAGTGCAGTCATAACCGAACAACGCCCACATAAACAACTCTGACATGGCTTCCGGTAAAATTCAAAGTCAGACTTGCCCAGAAATTGTAAGCTTAAGGCAAACAAACAATCAAATAAAAAAAAAAATAAAATAAAAAAAATCAAATGTGTGTGTAGAATTTTCAAATGTTAAAGAAGAAACCGCAGCACGCGATGCGCCACTTCGTGTTTGCAAACGTTCAATTACTGGAATAGAATAAAACCAGTGTGGTAGGTTATCTTCTGAAGATCCCATACTCTTTTTTAATATCTCGAACTTGTTTGTAAATCTCAGAATATGTTGGTTTTTGACCAAATTAGAAATGGTATGGAAGCTATTAGATCGATCTGATACCTTGAACTCCAGTCATGTCAAGGGCTCCGACTAGTTTCTGGGAAAACAGACATCATTATGGAAGGGTATAGGCTATTTGCCAAGTATCTCAATATTCTCATATATATCTGAATATGTAGGCTTAGTTCAGGGCTTCAAATAACCAGTTCAAGGTATGCCAGGAAAACAGTATTTCAGCTTCGCTATTTGTTCACCGAAACCATAATAATTCTCATGAGTGGAATGAAATAAGAGTCAAGCAACTGTTTCAGATGATTAAAACGCGATCACACAATAATCATAATCTTATAAACTAGAGCACCTCACCTCACCTAAATAGTCACAGATCTTATAGACAATATACATCCGAGTATAGTTTAAATTATTATGGCCCAGCCATATAAAGAAATATCTCTTTATAAGTATCTACTTTTTTTTTCCTTTACAAAGACTTCCGGCGCTGCGGCTTGTTGACGGACATTGTTGAGGCTTTTGTGGTTGTTGTTGTCTTTGTTGTTATGATCATACAACTCGTTGTAAGTGAGTAAAGTATAGGAAGCTGGCAGCGCCTCTCCTCCCTAACCTATACACCAAGTTGCCTGTCTGTACCGTTACTACTTGTATGTATTTCTTTATTGACATCCAAGGTAAGTTTTTGCTTGGAAGTCTGAGACTTTTTGTGTGTATCATGTTGTTTGTTTGTTTGTTTGTTTTGTTGTTGCTGCTGTAAGTGACGCGATTGGTGTTGCCGATATCGTAGTGTGCATAATTTATCAATAAAATACGATATTTTCTTGTGTGGTTGACCCATTGGCAGTGCTGGGCTAATTGATTGAAATTGAGGCTGCCTGCGGCCAAATAGCCACTGATGATCTCAAAATGTTGAAATTATTTAATGTGTTGCCTCAGATATTTCTTTGGAAATGGTGTCTTTCATCAATCACAAAAACCACAGTTTTCCATAAAAGAAAAAATATGAAACATTGCCCTTTCTAGTTTTGAAGAACTGACGGCAATCTCAACATGAAATACTTAAATTTTGCAAATGACGGATTATTTTTGCGTTGTTGCTGTTTTTGTTGCAGCTGCCAATTTGCCTTGGGCCCTGCCATCAATCCCAGCCTGCAATCTACCTTCTGCTTTAACTACACCTTTGCAGTTTGTCTAGTTTTATTGTGCTTTTCATTACTATTATTTTTATTATTATTATCATTTTTTTTGAGCTATTATAAATTGCCACAACCTCAACGAAAACAGCGCATTTGTCAAGTCTTAAAAAGTCTCTGGAGTATTTCGTTTTTTGTTGTTGTTGTTTTTTTTTTTGCAATCCCCAAAGCGCAAAATTTCTGAGTTTCTCTGTGAGCCTACTCTCGCTCTCTCTCTTTTTCAGTCTTGGCGAGTGAATGAAAATTGCGTGGAAAATGCAGACAAGGCAATTAATTTTATTCCCATTTACAGACTTTACCATCTCGACTTTGAATATTTTTCTCTCAGCTTGTTGTTTTGTGTAGCAGGTTAAAAAGCCAATTGACTTCAAATGGCTTTGTCTTGGTTTACTTTTACTCCTCAACAATAACAAGAACAGCATCTACAACTACAACATGAAAATATCTGACCAACCAGGCTAAGCAAATTAAAGTCGTCATATGATTGTAGCGGTAGTTGGCAAAAGTAACCGCAAAGTAGCTCAAATGAACAGTAATTTGCGGCGGACAAATGGATTACTTTGAACTCGCCAGGGAGTTTTCTTCAACTTTTCCTAAAAGTAAAAAAATTTATCTACTTTAAAGGTACTTTCTAATCTATAAAGAATTTGAAAATATTTCTCCATCCCACTCATTTTCACAAATAATCTTCCTGCTATCTGATCGAAGGCACTACATAGGCCAGAAAAAGTGCTTTAAAACGCTCAACGCCCACTTAACAGAAGCTTCGGTGAAATCCGAAGAAAAGAAGATGTCAAGATTGTAGTGATTCTTAAGTGATGCATTACAGGTTTTATTTTTTTTTTTATCAAAAATCTAATTCTTTTCGAGCTGTGAATTGGACAAAGCCAGAATTTTCTTGGTCAATTGAGTTATCAGCTTAACCTAAATAGAAGAGGGGAAAATTCTAAAGACGGCTCATTTAACTGAGCGCAGACTGAGAGTTTTCAAAACTGTAAACTTCATAATTTATGTTGGGGTATCCGCTCAAGCTATCAGCTGCCAACTGCCAACTGTTGAGTCAAATCTCCCGACCGATCAAAAGAGATGCTAGACTGCTGACTGGTGTCCAGAGTTGACACATTTCCGATATTAACATACGAATGCCAAACCTAAACGAAAAGATAAACAATGAGAATTATGTGTATTTATCTATGGCTACATTTCCAGTTAACCAGCTAACTGTACTCGAGAGTGAGCCTCTTTATAAGAATGTCATGTCAAATGGCTATGATGATGTTTGGTGGTATAAGCGATACCGAGATGGAGATGGAGATAGAGAGCAGTGGGAGAAAAGACAGCTTTAGAACCGCGCCCGCTAATGGATTAACTTGTTTGTATATTTTATGCATCGGCTGAACTATAATTTTTGTATCTTTAAGTCGGACTGCCGTTTATTTCAGCGGGTGATTCAAGAGACTCTGGATTCTGTTGTGGAAATTATAATTACATACTTTGGGCTGCCAGCTGCCCATTTGTTTTGCTGGTCTTAACAAAATTTTTCTGTCTCTGACAAACTCGCGGAGGTTGTGTTAGCCAGGCTTTTAGCTGCTAAACTAGTTTTGATTTGGTGGATGCTCGCTCCCTTCCCCTCTTTGTCTTTATAATGAGCCATTGTCTGCTGTGTTGTTGTCTCATATTTCATGCTCTTCGATAATAATCTAACGCCTTCCCTAATGCTAAGAGGTTGAACCGAGCTGAGTGGTCCAAAAAGCGGCAATTAACTCGACGCGTCGGATTCACTCAATATGTCTGTATTTTGTCACCATAATATTGGATCGGCTTTGCGAATTGAAATTTTAACCACCAGATAAAAAGAAAGACTTAATTATATAAATATAAACGATTGCCTTAACAATAATAGACGGGAAATTGGTAATCAAAACCACCGGCAACAGTCATAAATAAAGCAATTCAATAGAGAAAAAATCCAAGCCAATCTTTTAAGCTTTAATTAAGAGTCCACCAAAAAGGCGGTCGCAAGCTTTCAAAGTTAATCGATAAAAACTAAAAAAATTGGTCTAGTTTTGTGTTAAATGTCAAATGCAATCAAAATTGCAAACACGGCTGGCAACGGTCTCTGGGAGACTTGCCCCATTTTTTCAAAAATGTTGGCGATTTTAGCTATAGATTTGCATAGATTTGTTTTACTGAAAATGGGAACATACACAACTCTTTGGCCGTGTTTGTGTGTGTGTGTGTGTGTGTGTGTGTGTGTGAAGATGATTTGGCTAGTAATCGAAACTGACAGCGATACTGATAAACTGGCAGACCAACTTGCTTTTCAGATACTGATTTCTACATATTGTTGGTCATTTATCACTGAAATATCAACATGATTTCTGGCCTGTCTTTTTATGTTGTTTATTTAAACAGTTACTGGATTATTTAAATATAATTTCCTTTTTTGGGCCTAAACGTTTTTCGTATATAAATAATTGTGACTAATTAATTCGTGTGGGGAACACATTTTGGCTTATGATTTATGGCGAAAACACAACATTTTAAGTATATAAATATTATAAAGGGTCGTAAAAGCCAAATAGGCAAAACTATTTTGGCTAATTGCGCCATTGTGTAAGACCAAAACGATGTAGCCAATTAGTGAAAAAAAAAACCTAACAACGCATAAACATTTTTAATATGAGAATGATAAATGCTCAAAAATATCCAACAATGAATGATCTAGGCACACTCGAATTCGCGGTAGATTTTATAGAGTGTTTTCAGACAAATTTGCCAGTTTTGAAACAAAAGACTTAGGCAACAAACTTGTTCAATTTGCCAGATAATTTTTGACAATCCAAAACGGTTGTTGACCCACTGTCTCCCAGCCATAGACCGCTGCTGACCACAAGCTCTTTGTTATGCTAACCCCAGCCAAGTTAGCAGTAAATTTTAGAATTCTTTGGCATACTTTGGGCTGGGCCGAAAACAATTAAGCTGAAACCCCTTTTTCCATGTTTTGTTAGAAGATTCCTATACAATTAATACGCGTCAACGGCACACTGGCCAATAAATTCTCGACTTCTCGACAGAAAAAATGTAACGACTCTTTCAATTTTAATACTTTGCGGTCATGCTTCAGATACGATCAGCTGCTGCAGATACGATTGCGTGAAGCTAACAAATTAACGCCTTCTGCGATTGCAGCCGAAGAGCATCAATTGGGGTTAAGTGGCTATGAGGGTGCCAACTGCTTTTGTCTAGCGGAGAAAGTTACTAAGCAAAAGCAACTGCCATAATTGACTGTTTTTGGTAATCGCAACTGCTAGCAGCGGTAACAACAAGTTGAGTCAATGAACGTGGCCATAAACAACAGTTTTTTGAATCGGTTTGGCCTGCGGCTGCATTGATGCATAATTAGCGCCATGGCAGCCACACTCAAATGAAATGAAAATAAAAACACAAGAATTTCTAAATTAAGTTGAGCCGAACGCGCCGGAGAGAGATATTAGGCTACAAAAATTTATTGGGCAACTGGCTTGGCTACTTCATAATGGTCCGGGGCATATAAAATAATAAAATATGGCTAAAAATTGCAGGCCAAGTTGGCAATTCAGCGGACGCGTGTGCTTGCCACTTTCCTATTGCTGCCGAAGAAGGAGGGGATGGCTGACTAAATGGACACAATTAACCTGTATCTGTTTTCACCGGCAGCTCTAGTTATAGAGTTGCCTGGCCAGCCTCTTGCTCTCGTCTTGCCCTGCTCCTCTCGAGTTCCGCTTGTCAATCAAATAAACACCAAAGTGAATTGTGACTTGGACGTGGCCTAATGGTAACTGAAGCTGCAGCGTTGAGGCCGCTTTTAATTAAAAATTTTCTTCTTTCAAAATGGTAGCATCCACAGTTGCCAGTTTTAATTACGGCATTTCGATTTGCTTCACTCTTGTTGGTCGACTGCGGTTACCTCTTCTCTGGCAATTGCAGTTTGCATAAGAAATGAGTTGTCAGTTTCTGGGTTTCATCACTCAAACCAGTAACCAAAGCAGCTGAATTCTTTTGCCTGTTAGAATTTCACACTCTCGATTGTGGCAAAGTCAGCCACTTCGGCTGTGTTTTCTTGGTGCCGAAGTAAATTCATTTTGCCCACGCAAATGTCTTGGCTTTTGGCTCTTGGCTACTTGGTTACTTGGCTCTTTGGCACTTGTCTCAACCATGCCATTTAACCCAATAAAAACACTGCAAATTGCTATCAGCTGCACACATTAATTGGCTTGTCAGGCAATTAGAAATCAAAGATAATTTTGTGTAGTCGCTTTTTCATTATAGCAGCTCTTGCAAATTCCCATTTGCATGTCATTATTTATATGCCGGTTCAATCGCTCAGCCCACGCAATTCGAGACCATATAAAACAAAATACAAAAAATGGAGTACAGAATCGTTGCACCACCCCCGCACTACAGCCGCAGTTGCTTGCTACATGTCTGCAACTGTCAATGAGGTGTTCGATTGCGGCTTGGTTAACTTAGATACAAATATTTTCTTTTTTTTACTCTTTTTTTTGTAGTGAGTCTGGCTCTCATGTGTGGGCCGACAGGCCAGTGTATGCCCATGTCAATTGGTTGGCTAACAAGCCATTGTTGACACATTGAAAGCAGGCACAGAAATGTCGAAGCCAGGCGGCTAACATGAAGCCCGTGTTGGCCCATGTCGGCCCAGTGCCAAATGCAGTTGAAAATTTCTGTACTTGTGTATGATTTTGTTTTGTTTTGTTTTTTTTTTTTTCGTTAGATGTGCATTTAATTGGATCAACCCAGATCGAACGGGATGAATGTGGGTAGGAGAAAGCCAAGCCACAAACCGATGACTCAAAAATAAAATAAAACTACACATGCAAAAAACCCAGGCTGCGTAAAGTTTATTTAGTTAATCAAATTAAATTTTTTTTTTTTTTGCTATCTGAATTTTATGGCCTGCGGATGGAATGGAATTTAATAGCAACGGTTGTTAAAGTTGCCAAACTACGATGCGCATAGGCATATTTTGTAATGACTTTATTTGCTGGCTCCTCTGGTGAAAGTGGCCAGTGGTCAGTGGTCTGTGGCAAGTGCAAATGCTAAGCCAAGGTGATTAAAAATTTAACGCATCCAAATAAATCAAGTGGAGTGCGCATAATGTGCATGACTTTATGGATGTCATTACAGATTTTTAATGACAAGTTTGTTGCTTAAGTCATTCGTTAGTGCCACCAATGGAAAGTGAGCAAGCAAGCAAACAAACAAACAAATAAAATGAAGAAGTTTTTTTAAATGAATTTTCAATTCTCACACTAAAATAAAAAAATACTAATAAAAAAAAATTGCTAGAGACAGCGGCATGTGGCCAAGCATATCAATTCAATATCAAATTCGGTTTTATTTTTAATGTCATTTTTTTTTTTTTTTGGTTGAGAGTCTGTTTGGGTCTTCCGACAATGTAGACAATATTTAGGCCCAAGCCGTTGACAACGACGCACCTTCGACACCTTTTGCCTTGCGGCTTATCCAGGCCCGCCACAAAGGCCGTTTGTATAATTTTATGGAGACACTTGAATTCAGAATTGAATTTGATTTCAACACACAAGCACACACACCAAGAAAATACTTGAGAGCTTTTCTTGTCTAATTTTTTTTTTTTTGTATTATATTTTAGCACCAACAAACATTCCTTTTTGTTCAGGAAATTCTTTTACATGTTTCCATTGAGAACATTTGCACATTCCTACGTATTTCGAATTCAGACCGTCTTGAGTTGCCGCTCAAGTGAATTAAACCGTTTTCCGCTGTTAGCAGGTGCTCAGCACGTTCGGAACTCGACTGATCGGCGAAGACAATTTCGATTTTGATCTGTTAACATTTCTGTGTTTTCTTTCCTATGTTACTATTTAATTATTTTCTGTTATATTATTTCACTGTTATTGCACTGTTAAGCAGCTTAAAGTACAGATTTTTTGAGAGCCGGCTCTCAAATGTGTGCTCAATTTGCTCTCAAGCCAGTCTCTGGCTGCAATTGTATAACCTTGTGGATGGTATTGTAGAAAAGCGCCATCTGCCGCTTTCAAACAAGTTCCAATTGGACTGCAATTTCAATGAGCACTTAAAAGTATGCTAGGTGTTTTGAAATGCAGCTATGATGATCCGTTCTTCATGAAGTTCAAGGTCAGCAGCACAGTAATGAGTAAAAAAAGAGGAAAAATCGTTGGCCATTAAAAGAAGTTGGTCAGTTGCTGCAGTTTATGATGACCACACACATGCAGAGTGGCAACAGCAACTGTGTAAACTCATTAGGCCATATCTACTAATGCGGTCTTTGGGCTAATTAGAAATCAAATCTTGTGAGCGGAAATGCTAAACATTTTTTATTCTCTATTTATTCTTACGGCGTGTGAAACTGGTGCCGTAGGTGCCGATTAATTGAAGCTGGGTTCTCTTCGCTCCATATAAAGACTTAGCCTAATGATGCATAAGTTAATATGCAAATTGGCTGGAATCACAATTGTTGAGCTTACCTGCAAATGAAAATTAAAAAAAAAAAAAAAATTAGTTAGACATGCATTCAGTTACTTTTTTTTATATATACTAAATGTACTATATATAAAGAAAGAATATCAAGAACACTTGGTTGGTATCTCAAAATCAATTTGGCTAATTGCAAGCATAATGACCTCGTTTGCCGGCCCATTTAGGCAGACACCGAATAGACAAATAAGCAGACGGCAGTTTGACACGCAACTTCGGAAAATCCGAAAACTGTGAGGCGTTTATTAGCAAAATAAAATAACCCCCAAAAGTGTCATCAAATCAATGCAAAGTAGAAGAAATCGAAATAAAGTAAAAGAGAATTGGGAAAATTCGACAACAATGATACAAACAGCAACTCCCCAGCTTAGGGAAAGAGACAAAAAAAAAGCAAACAAACTTTTCAAACAACATTTGCTGTAACCATTAAGATGGTGAGGGTGGAGTGGATTGGAGTGGAATAGGATGGAGTCGGCCCATTTGGGGCGTTTCAAACTTCGTTGATACTAAACGAAAATGGGCAATTCAGTTGCTCATAAAACGTCGTCATAATGGGAAAAGTTAGTGCCAAAACACGCTAAGGCATGTCCAGGACACAGGTGTGTTCTGTATGCATAAAATAGTTTTTTTTCCTCTTTCTTTGGCTAATAGATTTCTTCTGGCTAGAGTTTTATTTCGGGTCAAAATCAATAGTCGCTCCCTGGGGAGTGTTGAGCCGTTTTTTTTTAAGTTCGATGTGAACCAAATCGGTTCGATTCTGTGGTTGAAAATTTTTTTTCTTGAATTTGCTTTATTAAGAACTGAAATTGGAATAGTTTACACATTTTAGAGTTCAGCTAAAAAGTATGCTGCAGAAACTCGAATCACAACGCTAACCTCTTTCTCTCTGTTTTTCGGTTACTTACAATTTAAAACAAACCAAAGACAACGATATTTTCAAACATATTCGGTGCTTTCTATGACCGATACGAGATTCTCAGCCATGTCACAGAGGTGGGTATAGGTTTGTATGTAAAGATTATCTTTGTAGTATTTTTTACTACGCAATTTTTTCAGAACATACTGCTCGGGATCTTCGTATTTGAGTTGGATCAACCAAGGTTTATTCTCGTCTTCGGACTCTTCCTCCTCTTTGTCTACATCTTCTAGCTTGGTACAGAAACGACACATTTCTAGCTTGAATGCACTCTGTTCTAATGCAAAAATTAGTTCTTCCCATTCTTCAATACCATTCGAAATGATGCCGCGTACATAAATGAAACGTGAACGATCACGTTCCGCATTGTGCTCAAATTTAATATTTGGTGTACCCTCAGTGCTGCACTTCATTGACTCCAGGGCATTCATCATTTCTTGAAATCTTAACTCTCGCTGTTCGGGCTCGGGTAATCTCAAAATTACCATTTTAATGGTTTCCAGTCGGAAGTCCCACTTAGGTTCTCGAGGTTTCTTTACTATATTGTACAGTTTTTTTAGAGTTTCCAGATCATCAAATCTGTCACAATGATATCCACTGTTTTCCGCATTGAATACTTCACGATCATCGAAAACTCGTTCGTAAGGACAAATTACCTCATGTGGTTGTAGCAAAGGGACTATAGAAGCATGATGTTGGGCCAGCTTG
The DNA here is from genome assembly GCA_037075145.1 of Scaptodrosophila latifasciaeformis. Classification (NCBI taxonomy): domain Eukaryota; kingdom Metazoa; phylum Arthropoda; class Insecta; order Diptera; family Drosophilidae; genus Scaptodrosophila; species Scaptodrosophila latifasciaeformis. The sequence continues at coordinate 772,093 of JBAMCM010000533.1, forward strand.
CCCATAGCATTCCGGTTAGCTTTATCATTTACATCGTCTATGACCTTGTTGGTTTTGGCCTCGTATTCTGCTGGCGGTATGCATTTACCATGAAAATTAATCTTCATAGCATCTCGTCGATTGCAGAATATTGAGGGAAAGACTCGAAGCTCATAGCGTTGCTTGATAATACTAACTTTGCGTGGCTGATACATTGCCTGCAAGATCTTCAATTCCCCAGGATAAAGCACAAAGTTACTATTATTGAATACAAAGGTATCGTCTTCGGGGGCAAGGAATTTCGGCTGGGACTTGTAATATTCCACCTTATGCCATACACAAGTTATCACCCTGAGGCCAATGTTCTCGATTCGTAGAACCTGTTTAAGCACACGAGAATAGGGAGTGCATACAAAGTCGTAGTCCCAATTGAAATTGTGTGAGCTACGCTTAACAGACAAGTCTAAGATCTCATTGTTTATTTTGATGCCACATTGCATTAGTTCTGTTTTCTGATCGACCACTGTTTCGATTTCATAGAGGTTCTCCTCACTGAGTGGACAGGTTGTAGAGCTTATTGTCTGAAGTGAGCTTTTGCCTAACAGAGAAAAGTTGTGGTCGTGACCTAACTTTATACAATCCATTACATTTCTTCCCACCACCTCAAGCTTGTTGGTTTTTGGAAAGAAGTCAATGACTTGTTTTATATTGTCATACTGGGACGCAATGCGGTTTTCCAGCACTTTCGAGTCCATCCATTTTTTGCGATATTTCATAGGCTTTTTATATTCAAAAGCGGGTCCCATCAGCTCTTCCTTAGTAGATCCTGTCAGACCAGTAACCTCTAAATTATATTTTTCCTCTTGCTCAGGTTTCGGCAAGGTCGCATGCAGCTCATTGATACATTGGCAAGTTTCAGGATGAAAATATTCTGGTAGTTTTACTACAGGCTTTTTAACTAAGTTCTCAGGTTGCATGCGCTCCGCCATATCCAAGATCCTCTGCACTGTGCGTTTTTCAAGCTGCTCAACGGTAGAGGGCTCGTTAATTAGCATTTCCGCGGGTTTTTTGCCAGTAGTCTGAAAAATTTTCAACTGGATGTTCATGCGATCTTTTAAAGTTTGCTCCCATCGCCTTAAACGGGGATCCATTTCAGACTCTGAAGGAAATCGTGTCTGCAAGGTACACTCGGACGAGGATATATGGGCCAAGCCGACTTTACTATCGAACATACTGTTAACAATTTCGTCAACCAAGATCTTGCCATCTTGCAGGGTTACTTCTTTCAATCCACCTGTCTGAATGTATACATCCTCTGTGGAAGTAGAGCTCAAGGCTAGTGTGTTCTCTGTGGATCCCGTCTTGTTGGGGGCAACAGCTGTTAGAAATGAAATATTCCTGTGGTGGTCAGCCATATTAAATTTTCTTATATCTTTGGGTGTATAATAATTTGTTATTAATTTTATTCTATGTCATTGGAAAATCCAAACTATATATATATATATATTTTTTTTTTTGTTTTTTACAAATATTGACAGCTTTATATTAAGGCTTAATATTGCTTTGTACTTTCGATTACAGATACAATGTCTTCAGATAAATCACAAAGTTTAGAGTAAGAAAAAATGTAAATGGCCTCTTGAATATGCTGTTTAGTAGCCGATATATGCTTCCTTTTTGAGTGCAAGGGATCTCCATTGTGATCTTCAGGTGAATGAAATTTATGTGAGCTCCTCTCCAAGTCTATAATATATTGCTCCCAAACTTCTATGGCGTTCCCAATTATTCCACGTACATAATAAAAACAAGTCAATTGCCTTTGCTGATTCCTTTGAATGTGAAAAATTATCTTTTCTCTCCCTCCACCGTTCAGAAGATCCAGTATTGATTGTAATTCCTTAAAATTGCTCAGACGTTCTTCCAAACTTGACAGCGCACAAATTTGTTTCAGTAACTTTTTGATTGTGAAGTCCCAAGACTTTTTTGATATTATGCGACTAGCAAAATTCATCAATGTTTTAAAAACTTCATAGTTTTTGCACAGAATGGGCCCATTCCGCTGATTAAATATTTCCAATTCGTCCATTATATGCATATAAGGGCAACTAATGGTGATGTTTTTTTCAACTTCAGGTTGAAGAGCACTCAAGCCACCGAGAGGGCTCATGTTTTTAAAAGCAAGTAACGGTTTTTTTTGTAGCTCTTCCAGAAGATTCATATACTCTCCGGGCGGGGTGCACTGTCCATGAAGTCTGATGCTGATGGCACACGGAGGAGTTTTAAATATATGCGGTCTTGTGGCCAGTAACCACTTTTGTTTAATAATACAAACTTTGATTGGTCGAAAAATTGCGTACACTTCATGTGCTTGACCGGGCTTTAATACGAATGGCTTGGGGTCAAAGACAAATTCATTGTTTTTAGCTGAAAGTAAAGTGTCATTCGAGGTAAAAAAGTTTACTTTAATCCATTCGAAGGAAATCAGTCGCCGTCCTGTGTTCTCTATGCGGAGGATCGTACGATAGTGTTGCTCTAATGGATTGCAAATAAATCTTCTATCGTAAATAGGCGAAACGTCAGCGCTATTTTTTTTAAACATTGTACCTTGGATTGATATGGCTACGTCGATTGTTTCCGTTTTACTACTTCGATTTACAATGGCATATGGTTTTTTTATAATTTCCGTTCTCGGCTCCGTAAATTTGGAAATCGAATATAACGAATGAAAATCTCCAATTTTATGATAGTTTCTAGGGATTCCTATCACTTGAAGCTTGCTGATGTCAGGACAGAAATTCAGAACTTGTCTTATATTTGAAAATTTTTTTTCGATGTGCTTATCCAAATAGGTCGATTTTATCCATTTGTTTGCAGATGGCTCATTTGTAGAACCCAAAATTTCCTCAATTATATGTTCTGGTATACCAACTATTTCTAGATCGGAATGGGGCTCTGCGACATACACTGGATCCCTGCAGGGCAGAGATCTTAGGGCTCCCTTTGCAGCATTGGCAGGTTGATCCAATCGATAGGCATGTTCTAATATTCTCTTAATGGTTTCCTTATTTAAATGTTCAATTGTCGATATGCTATTAAATAACATGTCCCCGGGCTGTTTGCCCGTCTGCTTACGCAGTCGGGCCTGAAAAGCTCGACGTGTCTGAAGCATATTTTTCCAATACTTTAGTCGCTGATCAACAAAGGATGGGCTCTTGTATTTTGGTGGCGGGCTTGTTTCACTGCTGTTTTCATGCCAATTTTTTTTAAAGATCTCGTCTATAATTTGAAAAATCAGCTCATCTTCATTGGCTTTGTCATCAGCATTAATGACACCATTTGGGCTAAAGCTATTGATATTTGAAAACTCCGACTCAGTCAAACCTGGTTTTAATAAATCGTTTGCTGTCATTGTGTATGATATTGTGTATAATGTTGTGTTTTGATAACGAAGTAAAAGTTGAGACTATAGTGATATTATTCATTTTATTAGAAAATATAAAATGTTATAATTATATATTTCTTAGAGAAAATTAAGTAGGCACAATTTCAGTGCTCTCAATTATTGAAACAATGTTCTCCGCAATATCACACAGGTGTGTGTAAGTTTGTATATAAAGTGTATCTCTTAGGTATTTTGAGTGTCGTAGTTTTTTCAGCACCTCCCTCTTAGCCTTCTCCTCAGTGCTTTCAGTTTCTTCGCTTTCGGCGTAACCGTGTTCAGCCAATGCAATTTGGGACTGGGCTGTTCTATCTTCCGATTTTTTGTTCACATTGCCTTTACTAGCCTCGTCTTCTTTTTCTTCTTCAATAATACGCAAATTATAGCGTTCTAATTCAGGTTTGAAGAAGGTGTCCTCAATTTTATTCACAAGCTCTTCCCATTCCTCGATTCCATTGCAAATAACACCACGAACATAAATAAAACGAGTGCGTTCTTTTTGCTCCCTCAATTGTGCTATATGATCCAGACATGGAGACCTTCCTTGTAAGGTCAAGAGGATGGCGGAAAATTCGTTGAAAACCTCCTGTCTACGATCAAACGGTTGGGTTCTTACAATCATCATTTTAATGGTCTCAAGACGAAGATCCCAATGTGGTTCTCTCGGTTTCTTTAGGAGCTTATGAAAAGCCCTTAGAACTTCGATATCATTGAATCGCTTGCAATTGTATCCTGGATTTAATGAGTTAAAAATCTCTCGTTCATCAAGACTCCGATCGTAAGGACACAGGACTTCAGGCGGCTCAATTAGTGGAACAATTGAGGCTAAGTTATTTGTAATTTCGTTCATCTCCTCAAGGTCTGCCTTAAAGGGCACATTCCTTTGCATTTCTGATATTTTGCTCAGATAATCTTTGGGCGGTGTACACTGACCAAAAAAGCGCAATTGTAACGATTCCTTATTTGCACAAAATATTGTGGGTTCCGTCCCCAAATGCCACAGTTCAACGGATATACACACTTTACGTGGCTGATACATAACAATCAAATTATAGCAAGCGTTTGGAATCAGCCGAAAGCTGGAGGTGTCAAAAAAGAACTCATTGTCGCTGGCCACAAGTAGAGAAGCGCGATTATAAAAATAAACTCCTTGTTTCCAGTTGAAAGAAATAGTTTCCGTTCCGATATTCTTGATGCTCAGAATATGCTTGGTTTGACGCATAAAAGGATCGCACTGGAATTTTGTATGTATTTCCACGCATTCATCGAAGCCTTTATCCCCTGGTATAAAGTCTGTGCCATTAATGTTTACGCCAATTTTAGGCTTTCTGTCTTCAAGCTCACTTTCCTCATAGGAATACTCGAATTCAGCATCCTCTGAACATGGCTCATAGCTGGTTGTGCTGATTGTTGTAATTTCTTCTATGTTTAATAAATTAATGGTGGGAATTTCCCTTAGTTTGGCGATACTTGTTCCGGTAACTTGTAGATTTTCTAAATCAGGAAAAAATTCCACAACTCTTTCGATATCGTAGAATTTTTTTATAATACGGTCCTCTAAGATGTTGGATTTCAGCCATGTATATTTTAAATCATGATTAGCGGCTTCACTGCCAAGAATTTCAGCTTGGGTAACTTTAGGAAGTCCTGCAATCTCTACTTCTTTAAACCCATCGCGTTCAGCTTTAGGTAGAGTCTCCAGAGCCTCATCTACACAGACGCAGGTGCAAGGATCCTGAAGCCTGGATAGAACAGCTTGTTTCCTAGTCGCTAAGCTGAATGGTTCCATGCGCTCTGCGTAGTCTAGAATACGTTTGACAGTACCCTTATTACGTTCCTCTAGTGTGGTATGACGATTAAAAAGAATTTGTTCGGGAGCTTTTCCAGTTTTACTCTCAATTCGGTGCTGTATTTTTCGACGTTTTTTTAGAACATCCTGCCAGTATTTAAGACGCTTATCGAGTTTTTGCTTGGCTGAGATAGGTTCTTCATACTCGCAATCTGAAATTGTATCGGGGTATTCCGCTTTGCGCTCATTAAATATTTCAACAAGGACCTCGTCAATGATACGTTCACTATGAGTGATATCCACTTTTTTATTCTGGAATTGATGAACGTCAAACGATATCAAGGTAGATGGGAAGGAAGCCAAGTTGTCCACGGTATACTGAGATATTTCGGGAAGCAATGCTGCTCTGCTCCTGTCAACAGTCACCGCGGTACTTCTTTTCGCTCGGAACATTTTTATAAAAAAATTAAACTGTTGGAATCTTATCGGCGAAAATTAAGGAAAACTAAAAAATTGATGTGTCGGTTTTGTGGATTTTTTTTGAGCAATCAAAACAAATAATTCTGATTGTTATATCAAAATAGAAACATACTCTATTTTCACTCCGTACTCTGAATAACAGAAACAATGTTTTCAATTGTTTCACCTACCAAAGTGTATGTGTATATAAACAGAGCATCTGTGAAGGCTTTTGAAGACTTTACCTTATTAGAAACAAGAGAATTGATATCATTGGCTTGTTCCACTGAAACTGTTGAAGCACTGGCAAGTAATCTTATATAATTTTGTAACTCAGTCCTAAAGAATTGTCTTTTCAGACTGGATCTTAATTCCACAAAGTTCTCAATCGTGCTGGCTACCAGACCCCGAATATAAATGAAGCAGCTGCGCTCCTTATCCAAGTCAAGCCTTAAGCTTGGGTAGACCATACCAATTTCACATCTCATGCTGTTCAAAATTGTTATTAAGGCTTGGAAAATCATTTTTCTTTGAGATCTATCTTTTCTGTCAATCACGAGTTCACGCAAAGTACTTAAGCTAAGGTCCCAAACTGGCTCTTTGGGCTTCTTCACCAAGGTATAGAGTTCCTTTAATGCTTCTAGATCGGCATAGCGCAGGCACCTATAGCCTGGGTTCTGAATATTAAAAACCTCACGGTCATCAAGAACTCGCTCATAAGGACAGAGCAAGGTGCTTGGCTTTATTTTGGGAGCCAAGGAAGCTTGAATTATTACATGGTTCGCCTCGAAATTGATTCGGTTTTTGAAGCATTCACAATTCTTAGACAATTTGTCCTGATATTTTACAGGTGCGGTGCAGCAACCGTAAAGTTCTAATACCAAGCTGTTTTCGCTGCTGCTAGAAATATTTTGCCTAATTTTAAGGGTCCATCGCTGACGCGTCAAGCCCACGATTCTGGGATAATACATAATATCAAAAGATCGCTTGTCTTCTGGCAACAGTACGAAATCTCTTGAATCAAATAGAAACTCATCATACTTAGTTTGATGGAGTGATATCTCGTGCTGATAAAAAGGAACTTGTCTCCAAAAAAAAGACAATGGCTTTAACCCCATATTTTCAAGCTCAAACATTTTCTTACAAGATCGCTGGAAAGGATCGCATTGAAAGTACATCTCCACCTTCGCATGTCTTTTGTAATAATTTTTATCAAAGCCATTAATGCGAAAATCGAAGAGACTCTTTTCCTGGGTTATTATTTCATTTTCATGTCTTTCAATTTCGGTTCTAATCGTGTCAGAAGACAAATCTTCCAGTAAATGCTGACCAACACATTTTGAACCGGTGTTTTCAATCCCTTCTAACAAATATGGTACAACTTGGAGATGCTCAATCTCTGGAAGAAATTCAAGCACCCGTTTTATGTTCCGCGCTTCAGCTTCTATTTTAGCCGACAAATACTGGGAATTAAGCCATGAGCTGTCTGTTTTGGTCATTGTCTGAGCCAATTCGAAATTCGAAAGCTCAGGTAGACCGACAATTTCTAAGCAGGGCAGGAGCTTTGTTTCAGCCTGGCTTAAGGCTGGAACTTGCTGGCATAGCTGTGGATTCCAGAAGGCCTTTAATTGAATTATTCTGTCCGGGTAGGTCGTTCTTCTAGAATACTCCAAGATCTTTAGCAGCATTTGCTTTTGAAGGTGGTCGATTGTGGCAGGACGATTGAAGAGTACTTCGTGAGCTCGTTTGCCGGTCTGATTTTCTATACGACGCTGAATCTCAAACCTCTGTCTTAGAATATCCATCCAACGCTTCAGACGGGGATCATCATCTTCTTCAGCTACAAAATATTGGCAAGCATGCTTTGAAAGTTTTGTCGTGGAAGCGCTATTTATAGGCGAATCAAGTTGAGAAGCATCACCAAAAAGACTTGCAAAAATATTAGAGTCGGTAAAATTGCTAAATTGCTTTGGCGGATGCACATGTGGTAAGCCTGGATTATTAAGAGTTGTCAAATTCGTGCTGTTTGCATATACCGAAATTGAATCTTCCATTTTAGCTTTTTAATCAATCGACAGATAACTTATTACCTGTCTGTGAGTTGTACGACAAAGGCAATTCGATTGTGTTAATTTCTTTTTGGCTCATGGAGCGTGTTTCGTAGTGGTAAATTCAAAATATTCCCCAATATTTCTAAAAGTTTTTGTGTGCTAATTTGCTAATAATCCACACACAAAATTACCCTTTTTATGTTGGCTTACCCGCCCGTGTGTGACAAGTCATCGTAATTTTCTTGAAATTTTCATCAGTCTTTGCCTTACGCTGGGGAAAGGTGGGGCTTGTTTTGCATATAGCAAACAAGCCTCTTCCCGCCAAGACCCAATGACATTGACGTGACGTATTCACACAATTCAAAATTGTTCAAATTGCTGTTGTTTCTGTTGGCGTCGTTGTTGTTGTTGTTGTGGTACGACTGGCACGGCTTGGCAAAGTGAAAGGAATCGTGTGTTGAAGTCAGAAAACAAGAGCCAAACTTAAGACAGGCCAAATCAACTTACCTAAAACGAAAAGAAGGGCAAATATGAAATTGATTTATAAATATGAAAAAAAATATTAACGTCAACATCAATTTGGTTGTTGTTTATAAGTTTACTAAAGAGTTGTTGGCAATCTTGTTGGGTTCATTATCAGTATTATTTGTGGGTTTATTGTGTCTTATGAGCTTTAATCACGTCCATATTCCTGACCTCCATTTCAGAGAAAATACATGAATAAGGCTGTCTCAACAATTGGCCAGATATTTTTACACTACAAGCGAAAATAAAAACAATGCCATATCAATTACGGCACCCAAGAACAACAACTGTAAAATAAAACTAAAACTAAAGTAATTGTGTTCGAGAATTGGATCCTGATGGAGCAACCAACCGCAAGAGGAAGCAAGGCAAGTTAGCAATGACAATGAGAATGGCGGAAATGTTCCTCCATGGGCATCATTCGCCTGATTGTATTGTTGGCAATTTCAATACTCATCATTATTATGGCCAGGCTGAATGAGCTGAGTAGAGTGGAGCATTTGGAGCATCTGCTGATTTGGCTGGCTTGGTTTCTTGTTTCCTTTAAGACTACGTGCTGAATTGAAATACAATCAACAAGAGTATTGTAGTGAAGTAGTTGGATTTCTTTCATTCGTATATAAAAATATCCACATGCTTATTGAGAACGTGCAAAAGATACACAAAAGGCGAAATTGTATCTGCTCCATGCAGATGCACTTAACGGCCTGCCAGACAAAAACAAAACGCATCAAGTGACATTGTTGTTGTTGTTGATGTTGCACTTGCAAAAATCTGGCAGCAAGTGCTGCAGAGCGTATGCATTTTGATTTCCATTTTCCCATTTCCCATGCCCACTTGAATAACAACGCATTTATTATTTACCAAACCAATCTGACTGCGACCCAGGCAACAACCAACCAAGCCAGTCAGCTCAATTGTGCAGACTCATCGAGAGATAGCTCACCCTGGCTCACAGCGGCACTGCTGCAGTTGTCAACATAGTAGAACGTGGAGAAGACACTCGACGAGGACGACTCTGGGCTGATGGTGGCGCTGCTGTGGCATGTTGTATGCCACTTGGTGTTGACAGCCAGGCAGCACCAACGCAATACAAGACAGACGCCAACTGTTGATGCCGCTAAAGTGAAGACAGTCGTCGAACCAAAGTCAAACCCGAAGAGCTCGAGGACAGGCCAGTCCAGACCAGACCACAGCCGACAGACTGACTTGTCAGCCTCTTTTGGTTATTTTTTAAATAAAAATTCAATTTATTTTCCTATGATTTCTGGCTTGGCCAGCAGATAGAAACTTGAAAATATAGCAATGCCAAATATGCAAAAAAATCCCATAGAAAAATAATAAAATTCAAATTGCCAACGACTTTGATTTGCTTCATAATAATCACATTTTTATTGAATGAATTGCTCAGCAGATCTCTCAGAAAATATGCAAACATTTATAACTCATAAACGAGGCCAAATTCATTCAACGCCCCACTACTGCCTGCCATTTTGATAGAAGGCGTGGCCGGCTGGCAACTGGCCAAAGTCTTCAATAAATATAAACTTTAATTTTTAGTGCGGGGCCAGAGAAAAACTCTGAGAGCAGTCAGCGCGTGTGGCCGTAAATGTGCGTGGCAAATAACTGCACTTTTATTGAAGGCTCCACTGGGGTCCGAAGAGTCCGTTAGAGCCGCCTAATGGCACTGCGGGGCTGGACGCAAAATAATCCGAAAACTCTGCCCTGCTACCGTCTCTCAAAGAGCTACCCAATGCATTTGGCGATCAAGTTAATTGGTCCACAATTTGTGCTGTTCAAATGGAATGCGCTGTCACATCAAAGCACTTAATTAAAAGTTATTGACTCTTGAGCTTAAAAAAAGAAAATCTAAAACACCAGCCAAGAACAAACAAGTATATAAAAATGGCAAAATAAAATTATCAGTAGGCAATTTGTATACTCTGAAAGTAGTCTTAGACAATATCTAAATAAGATCGAAATAGATTTATTGGTGCTCACGATATTTGGAAGCAATTGAACTTATCTACAGCTGCTACAGGAAGATCAACGAAATAAAATATCAACAAATAAAATATTACATCGATCTTGAAATTAATTAATAAATGAAAGAAGCTTAAGCAGAACCTTCAAGTGATTTTAAATCTTGGAGAGCATGGGATCGATAAGAATTTTATGAAGAATTTTTTGAATCAAAGATCATATTTATATTTCTAATTCGGAGTTCTATAACTTGTATATTTAAAGTCACTGCAGCTGATATTTCCGGGGGATTTTATTCAGATATAAATTATGCTAGTATGAGGAGAGGCGTGAACTCGAAAAAGCATCTAATTGATTAGTTTTATTTTTTGCTATAACATAAAATATTGAGTAAAGACTTCTTTTATTTAAAGAGTATAGAGAAAAACGACAGCAGCTCTTGTCAAAGTTTTATTTAATTGCATAAGCTTGTTGTCATGTTGTTCGCCACAAATTGATAAGTTCTTTTTTTATTTTATTTTTTTTTTAAGTGGAAACACTTGCGCAATGGAATCTGCGAGTACTCTAGAAAAACTCACCAACCAAGTCGAGCAGCCAAGCTACTCGGCAACCAGCTGACTGATTTGCTGCATGGCTGACAGAATGAACAACTCGACTGTTTATATGGTTTTCCGAGGCAAAGAGTACTTGAAAGTTGCAGTTGGCAGATGCCACTTGAGAGTGCCTTATTTTGCCTCTAAATGCTGCCCCTGGTACTGGCTGTAAACTTTAACCTTTGAGTGACATTCATTTTATTGTTTTCATTTACCTCACTTCGGCCGATTTGATAATTGCCTTGGGCGGCGCATCCCAATAGTTGGGAGCGGGTGGTACCCATTGTCGCAGGACTTGATAGTTGCCCTCGAGTAGAGCCATGCCCTCGATAACTTCCTCATCGGAGTCGGGCTCATTGGCGCCATTGTTATTGTTGTTGTTGTGATTGTTGCCGGCAGCATCACCAGGCGCGGCAGCACCCGCTGCATGCAAATTATCAATGGAATCATTCATTGTATTTCAATGGTGGATTTGGATTGCGCCAGCTAGTGGCCCTTGGCCCAGTGGCCTTCTCCAGGCGTCTTCTGCAGGCTGCTTCCTCTTTGCTGTGACAGCTGAGACAGCTGAAGATGGTCAGACAAAGATGCCAACCATAAACGGACGCGGGCATTTACGCTGAGTCACCGACAGAGTTACTAACAAAGATGCTGTTGCAGGGTTTCCCGGTTCCACTGCGCACGCACAAAAATCGGATGAAAAGCACACACACTCACAAACACACGGACACACAAAGAACTATCAAGACACTGTCGACGTCGCAGTCGACGGAGGCAGCATCAAAACCATAACAACAACAAAGAAAGCACGACCCGGGCTTATTTTTCGCTGTTTCCCTATCAAAAGGGGATTTTCGATTGACACTTCCACTTGTTTTATCAATTAATTATTTAAAAATATATATTTCATATAATTTTGAGCACAGAAATAAAATGGGAAAGCCCTGAAGAGCGGATTCGAGCTGACAGCACCGCGCGGCACTCACGTTGCAATCACGAATTGTTTCTTTCTAATCGGCGAAAATGTTCGTTGCGTTTGTTTTGGCACGAAAATTGACAGGACGGCGAGAGGCGAAAAACAACGCAACAAAGCAAACACACACACTAATACACTTTCAGTTTCTACTCACACACACACACATACATGCTTCGACTGAGTGAGAATCGAGAGGGGTTAATACAGTTTGGTACTGTTTGAATTTTGCATCCCTTGTCGACATTCAAACTCTCCCCTGACTGTGAATTCCTGCTTAGCGTCCTTGGTCCTTTGCTAGCTTCTCTGTTTCAGTTTCAGTTTTTTTTTGTGGCTCTGCCTGTGTTCGTGTCTGTGTATGGGTTTTCTTTCTTGCTTTCGCTTAGCTCGTCTCACCTCGCCGTGCCTAGCTTCGGCCCGTTGCTCTGCTTTTATTTTTTAGTGTGTAAAAATAAGGGTTTGTAATTTAATGTTTTTATGTCTGATTTCGTTTTCCTACACTTCTCAGGCCCAGCGCACTGCCCAAGCAATAGCTGGCTAAGGGGGTTGAGGTGGTTGGATTTCCGAGCTCTTTCAGTGCTTGCATATTGTTGAAATTATGTTGCCAAAGACCAGAACCGGCAACCCGAAGGTACTGTGGTTAGCCCCCGGGGGTGGTTGCATTTCAGGTTGAGGGGGTGAGTATAAAGGTGTTTTCTGATATGGAGTGTTCACCTTTTAAGCTCTTGAACTGTAGTTCGAAGTCGGTACAGTGGTGTTACTCATTTAAAACAAACCCACAGAGTTTTTAAATATTTGCGGAGATTGGATAAAATTTAGATAATTTCAAATATTTCAAAAGAAATTTCATTTTAATTATATGGAATATTAATAACCCAAAAACAGGTTTCATTTCGTGCTCCTTTCAGAAATCAGAAAAAGGGTTTGATTAAAAACATCAAATACTCTCCACTGTGCTCATCATATAACTCTCCTGCCACGATCTCCATCTACTCACTCACACAATCAAACAATTGAGCTCTCCCTAGTCCATAATATTGAGACCGCAATCTTTTATGGCTACTCACTCACCCGTTCGCTTGAACAGGGACCAAGGAAGGAAGGAAGTGAGCGCTTGAACGTATGCTCATATTTTGCTACAAACATTGTAAGTGCGAGTGTGTGTGTGAGCTCACGTGTGTTGCTCGCTTTTACTCTCTCACTCAGTTGCGGCTGCTCTCTTTATGGCTCACATTTTCGAGTGCACATTTTCTATTACAAGTTTTTTTTTTTTAATTTACTCACTCTCAGTCAATTTGAATTTCGTTTGTAGAATTTCACCCCTAAGCGTCTTCACGGTAATTTGAACACGTGCCGAACATTATAACCGAGACTACAAATGCGACTGTCTCAGTGACTGTCTGTGGAAGCTTTTGCTTGGTAGCTCGCTCTTGTCCACCGGTGGTGGCTCACAAGCTTACTGCAAGGGTTGTTTGCCAGCCCTGGTCGTCAGCCGTGATCGTAAATTTTTATGATATCAAATCTTGCAGTAGAAGGTAAAAGGTGGCAAGTTATACATGGATTAAAACTGACCTGAAAGCAATTAGTTTTTCCAAGTGCTAAAATAGTGGAGTAGTTTTAGTGCTCTGATGGGTACTGTACCCTGGCTGGCTGCCCATTTAATGCACTCGTGAAAACAATCAACTTGGCAACACTTACGAGACCCTTGGGAATGCCAAAAAAAAAAGAAAAATAAAAAAGCAGGAAAAATATTGTTCTTGTAGAAAGCATGGTGAAGTACATCAAGCGAGACAGAGAAAGTGTTATTTGCGTCACTTTGCTGGAAAGTGAAACTGGTGACGTCAAAGTTTTTCAACATTCTGCCCTAGGTTAACGGTATTTAATGTGCAAATAGCTCACACTCTGCCTTCAGTCGTGCCGTCTTGGGTGCCTGTTTCCATTGTTGTTGTTGGGAGGCAACAAATTGCGCCGTTGCCAAATCAACCCTGCAAGGACATTAACAAACAAACAAAAGCCTCAACGGCGACCACCAGTAGACCGAACGACCTCCCGGCCAGATCTAACAACACAAACAAATGTGCAGTGCCAGGGCCAACAAACATATTGCCCAGTGGGGTGGTGGGGGCCCGGGTAACGACAACTGCCACAACCACAATCATGACTACACTCCTCACAATTTCCGTTACAGCAACCCATTCGACATTTGCATCCTCTGGATACATTAAAGCCATATGGGCAAAGGGCAGGGCCATTCCGTCTGCTAGGCATTCCTGGTAGACCTAAAAGTCCCGGCACAAAATGCATTGGCCTTTTGACTCTTTGGACAAGTCCAAGGAACGAGGAACAATTTTAATTAAAATACCACGCTCGTTTTGAGCTTGGAGTTTCAAAGGTACCCGAAGCACCCAGCTCTCCACGCACCGTTAGCAACATGTTGCTGGCAACATGAAAAGGTGGCAACATGAAAAGGTGGCAAAATGGCAATCAGCTTGCCAGAGCGTTGTCATCTTTCTAATTTAATTTATTTATGGCAGACGACATAGTTAAAAACTCAAATGGCTTAAGAGCAGGCCGATTCACCATCCCTTAGAAATATGCAGAAACGAAAAACGAATGGAATAAAAATAATTATAGAAAGGTTTATGCAAGCGTTTCCACAATATTCCACCCTCACGCAATAATATCATTTTTTGAGCAACACCCACCCGGTCACCTTCTTTTGCCTGGCTGCTTTCCCCCAACAAACCGCACAGTTTTGAAAACAACCTAACCGACGAGCGGTGTAAACAAACGATCCCAAACAGAAAACTCGAAAGAGAGTTCAGGACAATTTCTGAGTATTTTCGAGCAAAAGCTAAACTCTCAGCTTGCTGTGGTGGGTGGATATTTTGGGTTGGTTTTAACATGATTTGTAGGATTTGGTAAAGATTTCCTAATTCTATTTTAACACCAATACACTTGGGGGTTGAATGGATAGTCCCGTCTCTGGAATTGTTATCCCCTCTGGCTGTTTTTCAATTGTTTTATACAAATTTGTTTGCTCTGGGCCACACAGAAAGAGAGAGTGCTTGAGTATGTCAGCTCATTTGCTCATCTAAAACCAAATTACAAATTGCCGGGGACATTTAATCAAATTTTTAACCCCTTGAAGAATTACAATCATTACAGTCATGAAGTTGATGACAGCAGTTTCATCCATCAAAATACGCAATTTAGTCATTCGTGACAAAATAAACAAACTTAAGAAAAGTAACTTTTTCTTTTTGTCCAATTCATGTCCCCGGCACCAACTCAAGCTTTAATGAGTTGAGTTGGTTGGTTGGTGTATCTTTTACCTCGATTATTATGATTTTTTCACTCCTCAACTTTCCGCACTTGAATTTGTGTCATTAATTTTTGCTTTTGACTTTGATATGCCATTGTTGTGTCACATTTCAGGGCAGACCACCCGCAGAGGCAAGTGAATATTTTAAACGGCTTGATAAGCTGCAAATGAATTTGATTTTTCGCATATTAGATATACCCAGCCAAAGTGACTGATGTGTGGGAAAAATGCTTGCAAAACTAAGCCAAAACAGTTAACACAAAAAAAAGTACGTTTTCTTCCTATTTTTTTGTTGTTTTCTTGAGGTTTTTTATTTTATAGCTTCTACTGCTTTTATTTCATTCTGTTTTTTTTTTTTTTATTCGAAGTTCGTTACCCTTCGTCGGGTTTTTAAATTCATGCAAAAAGAAGACCTGTTCAGTCTTAGACCACAACTTCCTTGGCTGCTCAGTTATTGTTTATTTTCAAGACTTGACTACATGCCTGGCTAGTTAGACATTTGGACTGGCACATGTTGACGAAATCCAGCAGCTAACCCATAGATCAAAGGCCGTTTGAGTTTGTAAAAACATTTTGATGAAAGAGCGCGCTTCTATTTTTTTTCCATTCTATTTCCATGACACAACAACCACACAAACATTTGTTTACCTATATGTTTTAAACATATGAGACCGAGTGCGAGAACCCAAACGGTAGTCCAGTTGCTGTGTTGCCTTCAAGCAATTCCAGTTAAATGTTGTTGTTGATTTTGCTTATGGCCTGAGGTCTGGGTTCAGTCTTGGATATTTCTTGTTGTCGAGCATTTAGTCAGAGACATTTTGGCTACAAATTCAAATATAAACATGTATTCAGCTATTTTGATATTCAGTTGTTTTGGCGTATTAAAAATAACCTGGCCGAACGCCTGAGGCCTCACAAAAGAGAAGGCCTAAAATTTGATACTTCAAAGTTTGAAGTCAAAGTCAAATAATGTGTAGTACATGTCTAATGGTTATTTGTTTATTTATTTATTTATTTATTTATTATTAAAACCAGCTTGTTTGCACTCTTTTCAAGTGGCAGGGGGAGTGGATTTAACGCCTACCCCTGGACCAATATGGGGCCTGACAGTGATTCTCTGACTTTCTGATGCTTCATAAATATGCAAGTCATTAATAGAAATATGATTTACCCGAGGCAACAACAACAACAACGTCACAGCTCTGATTCACATTCCCGTCAAAATCAAAACAACAACCCCCGTGAATGTGAGCGTGGATGATGATGATGATGATGATTCTCTTGAAAGACCTCCACCACAGCCCACAAGTCTGACAGTTTTGGGCAGTTTCAGATTGTCAGAAATGGTAAAACCGTAGAAGATGGATCGGTGTGGGTTAAGAGTTCCATTGGGGTTACTAACGGTATCCATAAGTGCACACAGTCTAACCAAAAACTCTGCCCGCTCTCATCTTCTGTATGGTTATTCCATTCTGTCTAGGCATGCAGTTTTTGGCTCACATAATTTTATTTACCTCATAAATTGAGTAAAAATTATGCTTCATTTGATTTAACACACAATCGGTTGGGGTTCTTTTTGGGTCTATGTCAAGATATGTTCGAATGCATGGCGGTATTCCTTACAGGACATGACAAGTTAAAGTGCTCATAATAATGAAATTCGGAGTGATTGAGTGGAGTCTCCTTTTTAAATCGAATTAGATTTAACGGTAAGCTTTAACCCAGAATTACTTAAATTACATTTATCATAAAATAAAAAGCCTATTTTCTTCACATCTCCGTCTGGGCAATTAAAAAGAAATTGTGAATAGATTTACCAGCCTACCAATCAGCAGACACTCAACTTATTCACATGGCATCATTTTCCGCTCACCCTGCTCCTCTTTCCCATTGAGGGCACTCAATTCCGGTGTGTGCAATCAAGCAGAATCGTAAGTATATTTTATGAGTATTCTAATTTTCTAGCTGCTCTCATTTCTGAAATCTTTTTGCCTTTCCACTTTGTTGTTTTGTAATTTTTTTTTTTTTTTGGTTTTAGCTGCTTGCCAAGCAAAAAATCTGTTCTGTTTTCCCTCGGGCTAAATGTAATAAACACATTTTCATCTCTTTCTTTTATTTCTTTTGTTACTTTTCTTAGCAATCGCTAATATTTCCGCTATTGGTGGCGATTTCTTTCACTTGACTGCAGGCCACGGGCCACTCGAACCGCCATCGCCATTGCCACCGCCACCGCCACCGTCAGTCGGCCGGTTGGGGCACATGCTTTACTTTATTTTCGCCTCGTTTATTGACAACCAGAGCAGCCTCTGCTTCCAGTCTTTCCTCTCTCTTTTTTTTTTGCCTCAGCCCACTCGGAGACCCTCCGGCCCTCTCTAGTCTCGATTTTTCCTTAACTATATGTAATGGCAGCCGCCTCCGCCTTTGTTACAAGTTGCTCGAGCTCCTGTTGGCCAACCCCGCCTGCTTGCGGTTGCCAGCGGCTGCAATCGCAGCATCCACATCCGCACATGTGGTTCGCTAGTTCGTTTGGTTTTCCTGTTTCGTTTTATTTTTTAGTTTTATTTTTTTGTTTGTGCTGGCAGCAGAATTGTTATTGTTTATTGATGCACTACTTTGCGCTATTTTTGTGTGGCAAGCTGAAGAGCAGATGGCGTGCCAAAACAAGCCAAAAACCTTCTAAAGAAAAGCCACAGAGACCTGGTCTGGTTTAGTAGTTTTCGCAGCTAAAAATAAAGAGTAACAAAAATTATTTCAGGCTCTGCGGCATTCCCAGCCGCAATTGCAGTTGCATTCTCCGAGTTGAAGAAAGGAGTGCTGGGTCATGTACCACGAGGTGTAACGCCCAAAAGCCAAGTTAATGAGCAACATTTTCCATTTGGCTGAAGTTGTCGGCTACTGCCGGAATTCAATTGCACTTGGCAAAACCAGCAGCTCAACTATCAACTGGGCTATTTGTCATAATTGTTGAGTCAACTGTTAACTTTCACCTGTAAAGAAGGTAAATTCATTGGCTCGTATATTTGCTTAGTTTATTTGTGGGGAATTCTCGGCTGCTTCAATTGCTGTCAACAAAAATCAAATTCCCAATCAATTAAATAAGCCAATGGCGTAATTAGCCAGGTAACTTTGGATAACAGGATGCAATTCCAGACGACAACAAGTCAAACAGACGACAAGTCGTGTCACTTGTCCCGTCATCTCAGCTATTACAATTTGGAGCCTGAAGTTTTCAGTTGGCCATTTTATTGAATTGTTTTCAATCGGTTTCTTCTCTGACTTTTGTTGATATTGTTTCTTTTGTTGACCCGTTAGAGCAACGATGAGACGGGCCGTGGCAGGCAATGGGCAAGCATCTCCAGGGAAGTGAGAGGCCTTTGCAAGTGACCAGGCAAAGTTTGTGCCTTTTTTCCTGCCAATTATTGCTGGCAGTGTTGTTGTTGCTGCTGCACCCCATTGATAGTTGTTTTGACTTGAAACTTGCAGCTTTTTCTTTTGCCCCTTTTTCCACAACAATTACGTATACGACCTGGTTGCAGTTTTGCCTGGATTCGCAATGTTTCTAGTTGCTGTTGTTGTTGTTGTTTTCTTTGCTTTTATGTCGCATGTAATTAGTCACGATGTTGGCAGACACACTGCAGGCCACTCAATGATGTCGTCGGAGTCACCATCACCATCAGCAGCCCGGTCACCAGTCACCAGACACCAAGCACCGGCACTGGCACTGCTCCACTGCCATCGTCATCATTGCCAAAGGTGCGCATGAAATGCCTAAGCTTTTTTGTTGTCGTTGTTTTTTTTTTTCTTTTTTTGTGTGAGTCGGTCTTTCGTTGTGCTCGATTCTAAGCCGCCAATTGCATGTTGCCGCCTTTGTTGTTTGCCGGCAAGTTGAAGGGTAGACGAGGCAATCAAACAAACTCAACCAACTCAACAAGGGAGCTAGAGAGGCCTAGGTTGATACTCTGGGCCAGTCTGTGGGCTATTGCGGAAGTGTGAATTGTTGGCATTGACTGCAATTTCTTGGCCCACTCCCACTTCCCCGCACTGTGTAATTGTGTAATTTATAGGCTCAACGGTTGGCGGCACAATTAGGCCAATTAACTGCTCAAAATGCTCATAAATTACTCAAATTTCATGTGGTCATACAGAAATGGACATGAGATTTACTAACCAAATGGCTACTCTTCTCCATTCAGTCGGCTCTTCCTTTTTATCTTCAACAATTTCCACAAGTTTTTAACACTTTTATTACTAGTTTAACACCAACAACATTAATTATTACTCTTGCTGTTTTTTGTATACAGATACATGCAGCGCTCAATAATAGAGTATTAATCAAAACACAGTTAATTTAAATTGGAAATAAAAATACTTCTAATGATACTGAAGAACCGGTTACTAAGGCCAACCTTACAATAATCTTTTTGCAGACTCATTATAAATTGTGTTGAAAATAAGAAACTATATCCAGTTATCTCACAAAAAAATAAGAAAAGAAAGATTAAACGTGGTCGACTTTGAAATACCCTGTAATAAATATATTTGACTTTTCTGATCTTAAATAAATCAAAGATCTCTTGCCTTAATAAGTGTCAACCGATAGTCTGAATTGTATGAACTTGTTGGTTTTAAGTTAATTTGATATCTCTTGTAAGAATATAAGAAAACATTTTCGAGATCGACTTCATCCAGCCTGCACCCTTTATAACTTTGTAGCGTACTCGGGATCTACAAGTCCAACATGCCCTTCTAACCTTTGGATGGAGAGTATAATTATAAAAATATAAAATTTAAATTGTGGCTATTTGCTGTGTAACTCCCAATCTGGCCGTGACCAACCAGCCAACCAAGCAACCATAAGTACAAGACTCTGCTTATATTTTTGGAAACTTTTTGGATGTGCTCAAAGCTCAACACTTGAGTTGCTTCATATCGTGTACTTGAATCAGTTACGCAAATGTGCGTAATTCGTATAAATATCGAAATGCCTTTGCCACCAAACTCAGACTACAAAATGTTGAATCTTTTCAACAGCTGAAAGGTGGGTGTTACATATCAGAGAAGTCGGGGGATAAAGTTTCGGATTCGGCTTGGAGCTTTCAAAATTATGCGTAGGCATCTAATTTGAGTTTTTGTTGCCTATTCGAGTGGTCTCTTTTGGTTTCAAGTGGCTCGAATTCCAACTGCTTGGAAAAACTTTACAAAAAGTTCTGATTCCTATAGAAGTACGATAAACATACATTCAACCAAATAACATTACATGCATTCTTTATTTGAATTTTTTAAGATTTTCACTAAGGTTTGTTTTTTCTTTTTTTTGACAAATTAATAAAATTAGTATAATATTTTTTCATAACAAATTGATTTTATGATCTTTTAAAATTAGTTTCACTAATCTCGTTCAAAATAACCTTGATTTAAATGAACACGTGGAAGACTAACAGCGAATTTTATCGAGACTAAATTAATTTGTGGATTCCCGGTGAGTTCATTATGAAATTTCAGAGGAAAAGCCCAAAACTGTTTGCTTCAATAGAGAATACAAATTTTATTGAAAGTGAATTGTGTTTTATTTATTTATATTTAGCTGAGGGCATCGTTAAAATCTATTTATAATATCATAGGTGAACAAGTAAGTCTAAGTTGAAGCTCGCATTTTTCTGAATTTCTTGAAGCTACTTGAAATGCAAGAAAGTTCATTGCGCTGTGGCCAATCAAAAAATATTATATTTCAATTTCAATTGACATTAATTCCATGAGTTGCACTCATTGTTCCCAATTGCACAATCAAATGGAAGCCGCCTCTCATTTGCTTTTTCTTTCTTTCCGTGTGACATTGGTTGAAACTCTCGGATTTTGTTTGTATTACTTGTCTTGATCTTTTTGATTGACACAATGACTGCCCAGAGCAGTTTTGTGCACCCAAGCGGCTGTGCAGTCAATCAAGCGCCATGCGATCACACCAATAACGAAACACAATTAATCCCTTTAAGTTACTTGCAGTTTCAAGTCTGAGACATAAATTCAATTTAACGCTGTCACACAACTTGCAATCAGTGTGCACCAAAACGGGAAAAGAAATAAAACCCCGGCCAAGCAGACCAGATAGATAGATCATGAGTATGGAACCCAGCCCGGTTTCGGAACGGCATTGGCTTTGGCCAACTCTGAAGTCGGAGACTTGTTGGGTAATTTGGAGAATTTATGACAAGCATTATGGCAACACTAGACCAACGCAACATTTACCACAATGCGGAGGCACACATAAACAGAACTATTATGTACACAATTCTGAACGGAAGAGGAAAAAGGGGGGATTCGTGCGGCAACTGGACTCTATGGCTGGGAGTCTCTGGCCGAGCAAAACCAGTTTCATTATTGTACAGATTTTTTATTTTATTTTTATTTATGCAACGCATTTAGTTTTTTGATTACTCACGCTCAACTGGTACTGGAATGGGCAAAAAGTATATAAAAACATAACAGAAATATAATAAAAAAAGCACAAAAAAAAAATAACAGACTGGTGATCGTGAATTTTACAACTCAACAGCAGCAGCAAAGTCAAATATGAGAGGAGAGAGCTATCTATCAAAGGCAGAATTAACAGAACCACAAAAGTAAGATCTGTGGCAACTGAAAAAGAGGCAACTACGACTTTGGAAAAAGCAGCAAGATCAAACTTAATAGCAGCAATAAAACCAGCAACAGTTTGGAGATAGCAGCAACACCGGAAAATTAGCCAAGAAAAGTAGAATTAATCATAGGAAATCAGCGTGGCAATAAAATTAAATTCTCCGCAACAGAAAGGCAACTACACCAACAACATTTACAGCAACTGCTGGCTGCAGGAGTTTGGTAGCAATAGCAACATCATAGATGAAGCAAAACAGTAATATCAGTAGCAATGCAAAATCGCCATATTTTTAGAACAACAATGGCAAATTAAGTAAAAAATAAAATTCAACAGCAACAGAGTCCCCGACAAATATCTGCAACCATAGGAATAGTTCAAGCAGCAACACCATCCTTTCTACTCATTCCAGCAATGCCAGTACCAAGAGCAGAATTAGACTCAACAGCACTGACAAAACCACAACAGCATTAACAACAATGTCGGCAACAACAAATCAGGAGTGGGGACTTACTCCACCTAAAATAAGTCACTGAACGCATAGTCGATTGGTAAGCGGTTGCCGGCTTAGTGGGTCTAGCTGGAGCTAACCAGGCTTTACTTATTCTGGTTACTCAAACTGGTAGCTCTCGGTGGCAGTTTGGCCAGGCAAGATCGTCTGAGCGATTCGGTCGATGGCAGCAACCACAGCAGAGCCGGCGTATTTTTAAGAAAAATTAGAGATGCCAATTATACAAATAGTCAGACGTCAGCTGTGCAGAGCCTGGTGGTAAATTGTCAAAACTGTTATGCCGGCCTGCTGATGATGATAGCGGTGTTGGAGGTGGTGGTTGCGGTTGTGGTCTTACTGCCTTCTTGGACTGGAAAGTGGAAAGCCAGTGAGTTGGCAGCCAACTGCAAAGAGACCAGAGTTGCCGCGCCAAGGTGCGGCTTCAAGTTGCCTTGACGGGTCTGACTTCAAGCTCAAAACTCTAAACTCAAAACTTTGGCCACATTGACTCATAGGCCATTGCCCAGCTTAATACAGTTATGCTCAACTCCCTCTGGCTTTTAAATTGGCTGAAGCTGAAGCTGAAGCTGTGGTTGCTGTTGAATTGCCAGGGCCTGTTGTATTTGCAGTTTGTCTAAATGTCAAATGCAATTGTCTCTGGCGTTAAACTGGCTCGGTTGATTCCGATTTCTGGGTGGATCTTGGCTTATTTTCTGCAAGTCTTGGGCGTTGTGGTTGTGTTGTCTAAGTTAAAGTTGCGAAATGTTAAAGTGCAGCCACGCTTTTCGGGGTGTGTTTGATTTAGTTTGTATTTGAGTGGACTCTTGGCCAGTTGATGGGACACGGCGAGTCGACTTGGTTGGCAAATTGAAACTCAAACTCAAATAAACTGAAATTAGCAATTATTCAAGTGGCAACGGCTACAGAAATGGCAGCTCCAAGCGTGGAACGTGTGCTACGTGCGTGCAAAGCCGAACTAAGCTGAACAGAGCTGAACTCATTGCGTATACGCCGTGTGGTCGGAGTTGGTGCTGCAAATTAGAAAGATACTTGTAGAATTTCCCAAGCCTAATTCAATTAAGTTGTTGCTATGCGTTCTGCAAATTGTCTACGTGTTGCACTATTGCATGCCGCCTCATTTTCTCCAAGTCAAGAAAAAGGCAGCCAACGGTTTGCAATTTAAATAAATCATCATCAGTTCAGAGTTGCTAGTTTCCAAGTCAAGTAAATATTCACCGAACCTGGCCGCATTTTCATGCTGTCGATGCGTTTCGCTTTTTGTTTCTCCTTCGTCAACCATTTTATTTACCATCTTGTTGTTTCTAGAGATACGTGCTTGTATTGCCCAGACCCAGACCCAGGCCCAGACTAGAGACCAGCTAACCAGCTAAAAAACCAACCAGCCAGTCTCAGGGCCTTCGTGTCTGTTGCCGCTGCAGCGTGTCTAGAGTTAAAAAATTACATATTTGTCTTGGGCCCAGTGCAAAACTGGCATGCACTTTTCACCAGAGCCCCAGGTTGACGGTGACTCTGCCAATAACAACAATGAAAATGTGCCGTGTGTGGCTGTGTTTGTGCTTGGAGTTTTTGCTCTAGTTTTGACTATCGTTTCTAGCTGGCTTTGATTGCTATTATTTGTTGCTGTTGTTGTTGCTGTTCTCTATTTTGTGTTTAGACCGAAGGTATTACTAGAGTGCGATAATGCCCGCAATTCATCATTATTATGGTTCATTGCGGGCCTTGCTTGGTTCCTGTGTCATGTTTGCACGTAAATAAATTCTCTCTGTTCTTGTTGCTGTTCTCTTTGGTTTCTAATGAAAGGGTTCCGCATTTTGATATATTGACATGAAATTGTTGCCAGACCAAACGAATAGACAACAAAATAGACTAAAGAGCCTAACTAAAACGAGGCGGAGGTTTTTTAATTCTCTTTCAGCGGATCGTGTTGTATTCCATGGAATGACTAATCTCTGTGAGATTTGCTCGAATTACAAACTGTTAATATATATATTTTTTAATGTTTTCAAATCAGTTTTGTTGCGTGATTTTTCTTAGTTTTTTTTTGTTTTTTTGTTTTTTTTTTTGGGTGTGGCCTCTGCATGCTTGTTAGTTCTTCAATTAGCTCAGGTCTGATTATCATTTTAACGGTCTTGTATACTAGACTAGTTAATTCCTAGGTTACAGAAGAAACTATAAAAGAATGATGTCAAGAAAATACAGGAAATATCAAATAATGAGGGAATAGAGTATGAGAAAATCTTGGGGAAATTTCATAAGAATCTTTTAATTTGTTAATCCGGAAATATATGATTTGTTTATACATTTCATAAGTGCCTAAGTAAACGACCATAAAATAAAAAATTTATTTAATTTTTAGCAATAAAAAAAACTCCTCTATTTATTCAAGTTTATCCCACACTATCCAAGCTGCTGGAGAATTACCAACTACAAATTACAGCAATTGCACAAGTTTACACAAATGCATAGGCCCGTCCCCAATTTGATCTTATTTTGGACAAAACTGAATGGAAAAAAAAACCATCAGGCCATTAGGCAACAAAATGCCCACAAACACAGAGAATGCAAAAGCGCAGAAAAAAAAAAATAAATAAAAAAAATGCAGCGATAAGGAAACTGCTAACGTACAAATTTACAACCTTAAATTTGGTAAAAAAAGGCAATGGCAGGCCTGAAAGTCTTTGAATGCAGAAAAAAAATCTAAAAAAAAAGAAAAACATTCCAAAAGAAAAATAAAAGGAAAACCAAACCCAACCCAAAAAGTAAAAAGTACAGAACAATGCCAAAGTGAAGTGGCCGTTTTGCCTGATGCTGTTGTTGTTGTTGTTGTGTAGTTGTTGCTGTTGTTACTGACCTCAGCCTGCATGTGGCTTTGTGTGTGAGTTTGAGTGGGTGTGTAGAGGGGGTGTGGGTGTCCGTTTAACCCATTCAAACTTCAAGTGAAAAAAAAACTCCATACCCATTATGGCGCCTCGCGTACAAAACGTGGCACACGAAGTCTTCCCAAGTCCACAGAGTCCACAGTTTCAGAGAAAGACAAAGTCTTTTTGGCTCGACCAGCCTCTCTGCGATCTCAGCTTGGCCATCAGAATGATTGCATCACGAAGAACAAATTTAAACAGTGATTACTTTCCTTTGCCTTTTGCTTTGCCAAAACTCTTCTGCGGCCTCTACGGTCTTTGTGCTGTTCTTGTTGTTGTTGCTGTTGTTGTTGACTCAACTGTCGCTGTCTATTTTCGGAGGCCTGGTAATTTCTATAAACGCCACTAAACACATCTCCGTATGCCAGATTTATGGGCTCTGGCAGCAGCAGCAGCAAATAAAGCAAAAGACGAGAAGAAGAAGAAAAATAAAGACAACGCTTTGTAATGATTAAGTTGTAGGAAAATTATAGTTGTTTCCTTAAACTTTTATGTCGCTTTAATCGATGGCACCGGATGCAGTCAGAACTGAGGCAAGTTCATATCAGGCAGGCAGGCAGGCAAGTTTGAGACAAACCAGAAAACCGGTTAAACAGTTTGCGAGGTCCAAAAGCACTAGGAGAGTTATGAAATTATCTCGATTTGACAGATGAGTTGACCATATGCAGCCAAACAGCTTTCAGCCAGCTCGTTAGGAGACTAGAACCGAACAAAAGCCGCTTTCGATGTCCCCTTTCACAGACCCCATCTCTCTGTTACCCAGACTGGATATGTTGGTCAAAAGCGTGCCGACCGGGCTTGTGAATATGGCCGACATGCAAATATCCCTGGGCATTCACCAGCTGACAGGGCAGCAGCTTCTTGACTATCTCTGCCCAAGGCTCAGCACACGTCACCATAACGGATAAATGCTGGATACATTTTTGGTATAATTGACTTTGAATACCAACAATTTGGTTCGACTATTAAAACCACACAAGATCCATTCCATTTTTAGCTGGCCCCATTTCAATTTTAATTCATTTGAAATTGTCCATTTGTTGTGATTGCAAATAATTCTATTTGATTTGAGTTGATTTATTGCCATAATTAAATGCATATATGCAAAAATATGAAATTGTGCGGCAAAGTTGTAATTTAATGCGATTTATTTCAGTGGCGTTGCGCCTGCGCTAAGCAATTTTTCGCGCCTTTTATTGTCGTGGCTCAATGGCATCTCTCTTTCTCTGTCTCAGTCTCTCTTGTTGCTGTTCCAATCAAGTGTCTGTCTTACTGTCTATTTAATGCTCGACTGACTTAACACGCAGATTAATTAAGTGCTTTGACTGACTGCTGACGGTCGGGAGACTTTGTGGCTTTGACTTTGCGTTGAATACAAATTGCTTTGCGGTTTTGTTGACAGCAGAAA
Source organism: Scaptodrosophila latifasciaeformis (assembly GCA_037075145.1). Taxonomy (NCBI): domain Eukaryota; kingdom Metazoa; phylum Arthropoda; class Insecta; order Diptera; family Drosophilidae; genus Scaptodrosophila; species Scaptodrosophila latifasciaeformis. The sequence goes on from JBAMCM010000533.1 coordinate 798,674, forward strand.
TGTTGCCGAAAGCTCTCAGCAACATTTGTATTTGCAATATTATCTCTGTCAGACCTTAAAAATAAATAAGCAATTATATGTATATGTTTAGGCAAAACCCAAGTTAGCAACTTTTGGACCCAAAGCGATTTTAGCCAAATAGATTTCTTTTTTCTTTCACTTGCCTCTCGGAATCTACGTTTGACGTCAATGATTGTTACCAAAATTCCTGTGGCTAAAACGGAAATTGCGATAATTAAAATCTACTTAAGTTCTCTGCTCAAATAAGATATATTTGTGGTTTCTCAGCGAAAATGCACTTTTAATTATGAGAAATAAAAGTAACCACCCAAAACTGCAATCAATTATGACTTTCTACACAAAATTTGTTTCTTTTTAATGAGCCACAGAATTCTCTTTAATGTCTCTTTTAAGACATACATAATTTCTTCATGTGTTATGCATTCCATTAAATTCGTAATTTGTATCTTTTTTTTTTCTTCTTTCCTTTTTATCATCAGCAACTACAAATTACTTCAAAGTGTTTTTTGTTTTACTCTTTTTTGAAAAGAAAATTTAATCCGATTTGTCATTCACAAAGATTGCTGCTCATGGGTTCTGTATCTAAAGAACATCAATGATTTAAAAAGATAAATTTGAGAAATATCTGCAATCTATGTATTTAGTTTGTCTTAAAATATTAGCAATGCCAAGCTTAGATAGAAAGAGCTTCGAAAAGAGTGTAGCATTTGCGGCATCTTGAAGAGAGACTCTTCGGTAGTGTTTTCTCTTCTTCTTTGTTGGGTTTAATTAACTTCGGAGAGTGCTGTTTTTTTCCGCCCAATTTATTGATTACATTCCTCTACACCAACTGCACTTTGTACTTATCAACACACACACACTCACACACAAACATATTGACATGTGGAGTACCTTTGCCGACTCGACTCCGGCAACGGACTGCCCCCAATTGCAGCTTATGTTTGACAAGAGGGCGGGCTGACTAATAAGGAAGGTCTCAACAACAGCAACAAGAACATCGGCATCGGTATTAATTGGGGTAAATTATGTTTACACATATTAATCGTGCAATTGGGTCAAAGAGCTGATATATATGACGTGTTTTGTGCCTATCTCTTAGTCTTTTGTTTCTCTCTCTTTCCATCTCTGTTGTTATGAAATGCATTTCATGCCTGAATTTTTGTATACATAATTGGGCACAAGCGACCTGACTTGCCTCTCAGACCTACTAAGTGCTCGTATGCTGGGTCAGTAGCCGAGAATCGTAGGCCAGTTCAGTTGGATTTCATCCGAAGCTAACCTGTGTGAGGTCTGTGATTTTGAGATTATTATGGTGAATATTTAATGAGTTTTTAAATGGACTTAATGCGGATGGTTGGTTATTGAATAAAAATCAAGAAATATCTAATGGCTTTTGTATATGAAACGGCGAGAACGGGATTTAGAAAAAGTTCTCAGCTATAAAAATCTCAACAGTCATTTGAATTGAATTTATTGACATTCTATTCATATCATGTTGTAATAGGAGATTTCCGAGTATTCTAATAGGAAATATAGAAATGAATGAAAAAAGCTCGAAGATCCTAAAAGTTGTGTTTTCACATTGAAATTCATTGGAACTCTCAGGGCAAAGATCTGGTGTGAAACGAAAAGCTTAATGAGAATTAATTAATCATCGGCCTCCAATGCCGAGAACGTGCCATTGTAATATTACTCTGGGGAAAGCTAAAATAAAGTGTCTCATGAGTCGAAGTTTTTTGCTGGTGATACTCATTCGGGAATGCCCAGTTCGAAAACAATGCAAATTTGATAACAATGTTTTTATGGGAGCGGCGGCTAGAGCAACCGATCAAATTCAGATTTGGAAAATAGTTGACTAGTTTTGAGAATACGGCTGTCGTCGTCTCTGGCAGAGTATTCTATGTATTTTCTTTGTATAGAATATGTAGCCGGGGTTTTTCCAGGTTAAACTTGAACTGGAAAAAAAGTATAAATACACTGAACGCTCACTCACACACATTCGTTCAGAGATACTCGGCCACTCTCCCAAGTTCATTCTCGCCGCTCTCCCTGCTGAACAGGCGAACTGGCCTAACAGGTTCGGCCACACCGTATGCGGAGAGCGCTTCATTGGAGCCCTAGCAAAGATCGGTTCTAGCGTTGCGTGTTTTTGGAATGGCCTGGCCTGTTCTTACAGTGTACCAGACCGGTTTCCACTGGGCTTGTCAGTCGACTCCATGCCCCCTTTGAAAAACGGGCCCCTGTGAGTGTGGAGAGCGCATATTTCGAGTGCAAGTGTGTGCGTGAATTTCGCCGCTTTGAATCGGCAGAGTAAGCTCTGGTCAATGCTTTTTGCAATGATCGACGAACAGTTCAGTTCTGTATTAAAGCTGTGCCCGAGCTGAGCTGTCTTCACATTTCGATCCACGTCTACTGGGACAATCAACCAACAACAAAACAAGTTCCAGTTCAACGACAAATCATAATATTCAATTGGCATGGCATGCAAATATTGTAAGCAATCGATTCCTCAATCAAAAAAAGACAAACTATAGACAAACCAAAAATAATAATAAAAATTTACAAAACAATTTTTTAACTCAAAACGCAATCATCATCTAATTCCCACTCCACTATAGCTCTGCTGCTCATTGTGGGCTGTCTGGCTTGTAGCGGGTTGGGTCAGAATGCTGGGGAGTACTACAACAATCGAAACGGCCGCCAGCGCGGTGAGGTCTTCTATCAACGGTCGGCCACCTTTTCCTTGGCCAGCAGAGCTGGATTCGTGGATTATCCGGCACAGCCCCAAGCTCAGCCCTCAAATCAACAGACACAAGGAAATATACCGCTGGTTAAAACTCGTCCTCAGCCACCTGCCGCATACCCTGCTAATAACCTGCAGCAACCCATTGCTGAGAGCAATTCTTATGACCAAAACGAGCCCAAGCCGGAACTGACGGCCCAGCAGCAATGGAATGGTCAGTTCCCGCCCAGAGGGCATGTGTCTGCCAATCGACAACCGGTGCTCCAGGCTCCACCCACGCCTCCCAGAGGCAGGCCTTCAGTCCATGGCAATTCAGCAGTAGCTCCGCTAAATCCAGTTGCTCCCGCCGCTGCCTCCGTCAACCCTACTGCTCCAATTCCACCCATCACCACGGTACAAGGAGCTGGAGCAACCTCCCCAGGAAGTCATTCAAATGTTGGACCGCGACGCCCCGAGAGCCAATCCACGTATATGGATTTATTTAGCGCAGCCCTCTTCCACAGATTGGCCACTACGGTTCCTCATACCAATCTCATTTTCTCGCCATCCTCAGTACACACGTTGCTGGGTCTGCTCTATGGAGCCTCTAGCGGTGAGACGGCACGGGAACTGATGCATGTTGGAGGTTTTCCCGATCAGAGAATAACGGTAGCCGAAGACTTTAATTATCTGGCTCACGTGCAACAAGGCTCACAGACTGCCCAGCTTCTCGTGGCCAGCAAGATTTACTACAACCAGAGGAAGGGTGGTCTTAATCCGGATTATCAGAACTATGCCGTCGGTTACTTCAAGACAGACATTGAGCCCATCGATTTGAGTCGTACTGCAAGCGCTGCCGATAAAATAAATGCCTGGGTAGCGGACAGCACGGGCAATCATATCAGAAACCTGATATCACCCGGTGACCTTGACGACCAAGTGGAAGCTGTACTCATCAATGCCGTTTACTTTAAGGGGCGTTGGGCCAACCCGTTTTCCGATATGGATACCACGCCAGCCCAATTTTTCGGCAACAAGAATACCCAGCAGCTCGTCAACATGATGTACAATGACGATGTGTTTCCCTTTGCCGAGCTGCCAGAACTCAATGCGAAGGCCTTGGAGTTGGCCTACCTGGACACAGACATCACAATGCTTTTTATTTTGCCCAATGAGGTTAACGGTCTGGCGCGTCTAGAGCATCAATTAGCGGGAGTGCCGCTCAACAAGATTGCATCAAGATTGCGTGAGGAAACAGTCACAATTCGCATACCCAAGTTCAGAATCGAATTCGAACAGGACATGGGAGTCCCTCTGCAACAGGTGGGTGACACAAAATGACACAGTGCCCAACATTTCTAGCTCAAACTCTGATATTTTTAGATGGGAGCCCGTCGTATGTTCACAAGAGATTCCGAGGTAAATGCCATGCTGAATGATCCAGTCACGGTGTCCAGAATCCTACAAAAGGCTGTCATCGATGTTAACGAGGCGGGCTCTGAGGCCTCAGCTGCTACTTGTAAGTATTTGCAAGTCTTTGTCTCTCGATATGTAGAGTTAGTACAATTGGGTAATTTTTCTTTGTCAGATGCCAAGCTGGTGCCGCTCTCGCTGCCGGTAAAGGTACAAGAGTTCACTGCCAACCATCCCTTCATCTTTGCCATTCGCTCCCCCAAGGCGGTGTTGTTCACGGGCCATGTAGTCCAGCCCACGCAGGCCACGCGCCTGAACTGAAGTTACCAGATCATCTTCTAGGCTTAAGGAACGCATTCAAACTTACTCATTATACATTTTGATATATTCAATTTCAATTCAATAAATACTCATGCCTTTCATTATGATTTTATAGAAAATCGGAGCAAGCTCTAACTTAATAAAGCTCAGAACTCTGTGATTTCCAAAGGCAAGTTTAACAAATGCTCAGCGCACTGCAATCTTGGTTAGTCAGTAAGGTCTCGAAACCCGTTTGCCTTTGGCCTCTCGAATGCTACAAAGTCCCCAACATTCTCATTGAATATCGTATAAGTTCGCTTGTGACGCCATTTGTTTGAAATGCTAATGCGATAAGTCGCAGAATGTATAAATTAAAACAATTGATAAACACAAACTACGTGGTTGAGGTAAATGCGAATTCCCCCATGAACGATTTATAAAGCTTCCTCATTTTGAAAAAATGCTGATCAACAACTCGAAAGAATATGGAATCTCCAGCTTTATTTACTCCGGCCACTCTTCTGAGTAGCTCGAGTGAGGCGGAGAGTATAAAACTTTAAGAGAAAACTAAAAGATCAGGGGTATTCCACGAGAAGTCTGAAAAACAAAGTCTTTGATAAGAAAGACCACAATATTCTGTTAACAATTTCTTCCAATCAGCTATCAACTTGGAAATCCCGCATAAAATTCATAGAAATCAAACTTGATGTTTTTATTTCAGAATAAACAAATTTATTCTTATCTCTCAGTGTCAAATAGATAATAAACAAGATTAGCTTTCCCAAAGAACAGCTTTTCAGCTTCGAAAACAATAAAGATTCAAGACAAATTTTTCGTATTTTTTTGTTTTATGAATGAATTCAAAATCAGTTCTGTGTAAGCTCCGTCAGCTGGAACTTCTCTCTTTCTCTTCGAAGCTCGGAATTACCTAAGAATAAAATGGATATAGGAATTAAACAAATATTTCCCTTGCTGATTCTGCTGCTAATCAGTTGCCAAAGTAACGGAGTGGCTGTCGAAACTCCAGCCATCAGTGCGGCTGGCGAGAGGTTTGCTCTGCGACTATCTACCAGTGTGGGACTTTCAAGACCTCAATCAAATGTGGCCGTTTCGCCAGTCCTGCTGCAAGCCGCCCTGGCCCTTCTCTATGCCGGCACAGTAAATGCGGCGACAGCCAATGAGCTGAGAAGCGCTCTGGAGCTTCGCCACCTTGGTGCAGCAGACCAGGCAGTTGGGAGTCTCCAAAGCCAAGTCTCCCAACTCAAACAGGCTGCGGCTGTTAGCTGCAAGCTAAAGTTGCTCAGTGATTTCTACGCCGAAGACAGTTATACCTTCAACTTCAAGGACAAGTTCGAAGCCGCAGCTGGTCCTCTGGGTGTGGGCACACACCATCTAGACTTCTCGAATCCGTTAAAGGCTGCCGAAAATATTAACTACGACTTCCTCTTACGTAGCAATCATAGTGTAGGCGAAGTGGTGTCCACTGCTCAAATTCAGGCCTCGGCCGACGCATCCTTTCTCCACGTATCGGCAGTGACTTTTCGAGCACCCTGGGCCTTAGCCTTTGATGTGCAGGAAACACAGCGCATTAATTTCTTCAGTGACAACAACAATTATAAGTTGGTCGATGCCATGTTTGCTACACACCGCTTTAAGCATGCCGACATAGCGGACCTTAATGCTCAGGCAATCGAGTTGCCTTTCGATAGATCGGGACTGAGTATGTTGATCGTGTATCCCAACCAGGTGACAGGGCTCTCCAGACTAGAACAGAAGCTCCAGAGCTATAATCTAGATCATCTCAAGCAGCAGCTAATTGAAAGAAAAGTGGCTTTGACTTTGCCAAAATTCAACCTAGCCAGTCACCTAGAGCTCAAACAAACATTGGTCCAGGTTAGATTTTCAATATGATTTGGTCAGAAGTTAATTTTTTTCTCTTTCAAGATGGGCCTGGGCAAGCTATTTACCGACGAGGCACAGCTCTGTCATGTGTTTAGCTACTTGTGGCCCAGTTCGCCACCACATCTGACGGCAGTATCCCACTCCGTGTTGATGGAAATTCATGAGGCGGGAGCCAACTTAGATGACTCCTTCTGTAAGAAATTGAGTGTAAAACTTTGCCTAGAAATCTTTAAATGCCAGACTTATTGATTTCAGCTTTTGGGGACCTGTTTCGACGATCCTTGCCCCTGGTGGTTAATCATCCATTTTATTTTGCCATAAGTAGCCCAAACGTGGTGCTCCTGGCCGGCCATGTAGTCGATATTTAACGAGCTTTTGTAAAAATCGACTGCCACGTTCATGACAAGGTTATCGTTATCAGCTAAGTAAATAAACAATGTGCCAAGGGTGATAAACGTCTAATAAAAAGCTACAAAGAGCGCAAACATAAGCCAAAAACTGGTCCACACAATTCTTAACTCGGCTCAATAACAAATAAATTGAGCACATCACTTAGTTTATTTTGTATTTGTATTTTCATTTTTTTTTTCGAGCAATCTCCAGGCCTTTTGTCCAGAGACAATCAGTAGCTCAGCCGAGCTGTCACATCAAGCCGAGACTGACAGCTATAAAAACAAGAGTCCGAAGAGTCGAATCCAAGTCCGAGTCAGTTGATTTTCAGACGTGACGTTTAGAGCACACGGTTGGCAATTAAAACTGTAAAAAGTGCGACTCAAACGAAATCATCACGACTGTCGAGATGAAGAGCTTCAGCCTCTTATGTAAGATTTTAAAGCTTCTCTGGAATCTTGGTTCACGCTCTTAACTCTTTAACTTTCATAACTTTCTGTAGTGCTGGTGGCTCTGAGTACTTGGGCCAGTGTCCAGGGTAAGACTGTCACTTCCGGTTCGGATGCGGCCCACAATCGCAATCTTTTGGGAGCTGAGCTCTACAATGCCATCGGTTCGGAGCATTTAAATGAGAATGTTGTGATCTCACCAGCCACAATTCAGACCTCCATGGCCTTGGCCTTCTTTGGAGCCAAGGGAAACACAGCCACCGAATTGTCCCAGGGCATGCGTCTGGGCAGCATGAATCCTGACCAGGTTGCCAATAAATTCAGTGAATTCCAGCGCTCCCTGACACGGGACAACAACTTCAGACTGGGTAATAATATCTACATCAATGAGAATCTCGAATTCAAAAATGCTTTCCGCGACATGGCCCAGCGCCAGTTCAACTCGAACATTGAGAAAGTGGACTTCCATCCTCCGTACAACAGGCGAACTGCCGATACGATTAACCGCGACATGGAGACCAAAACCAATGGCAAAATCACTCAGATTCTCAATGCTCAGCTGCTCAACGATCGGGCTGAGGGAGTGATCGTGAACGGAGTCAGCTTCTCAGCTCCTTGGCAAAAGGCTTTCAAGCTGGACAAGACAAAGAAGCGCTCTTTCCGCACTAGCACTGGTCAGTCCGTCCAGGTGGACACCATGTGGACCCTAAACAACTTTAACTATGCCGAACTGGACAGTCTGGATGCGAAAGTATTGGAATTGCCCTATCAGAATGCCGAATTCTCCATGATCTTGGTGCTGCCGAACCGTAAGGACGGCTTGGCTGCCTTGCAGAGGAGTCTGGTGGGCAAGAATCTACTCAGTGAATTCGAACGCGAAATGAGCTCCCAGAAGGTGGAAGTTGAATTGCCCAAATTCAGCGTGACCTTCGGTCAGAGTCTGGAGCAGCCCTTCAAGCAGGTGAGTACCGAGAACAGAGCACTTGCAACTTCTTATTTACAAGGATTCTTTCCTAGTTGGGCATCTCCACCATGTTTACTAGAAACGGTGACTTCGGCAATATGTATCGCATGTTCGTCAGTCATTTCATCAATGCTGTGGAGCACAAGGCTAATGTGGAAGTCTTTGAGGCGGGTACGGAACAGCCACTGGAATCGGGCGGTGAGTTCAAAAAATTTCTTAACTAAATTAAAATTAATTGTTCTTAATTTTATTTTTGAAAGGCTTGAAAAATCTCTTCTCTCGCAACAAATCATTCGAAGCGGATCATCCGTTTGTCTTTGCCATCAAATATAAAGACTCCATTGTTTTTATTGGTCATATATCGAATTATGCCTACGTCTGAAACTCGAGATCTAATGGCATTTTAAAAGTGTCAATTAATTAATTAATATTGCTCCATATTTGCTGTTAATTAATGCAAATTACTAAATACTCAAGTCAATAAAACGATTCACTTTGATTTACACAAATTCGCAATGCTATTTTTATTCAAATGAAAGCAACCGGCTTTGCTCGGGTGCTTTGATACTCAGATTGAATTGAAATATTTTTTTTGGGTATTTCTTTTTTTTTTAACAGAACTAGAAGTCCTAGAGTTATTTTTTTCCCATATAAAAAAACTGAGACCTTACTCAATCATCGAGGGATACAAACTAATTCCTTTTAGTTTTTTTTTTTTTTTTTTTGAACTCACCTTTCGAGCTCCATATGCATTTGATTTGTGGTATCCAAATCCATGTTGTAGGAAATCCTTGTATTTAAATTTATTGGAACTTTTCGGGTATTATAGAATTTTTGCACATGTATAAATTTAAGATTTTTTTCGTATTAATTTGCGAGGCGCAGCATTTTATGAATTTTGTTTCTATTTTTTTTCGTCGCCTTTAATCGCGCACATAAATCAAGAAAGCCAAAATATTTTATTTGTTTTTTTTTCAAGCTTAGATTTTTTATTATTGTTGTTGTTGTTGTTGCTGCTGCTTTTATTGTTGTACAAGACATTTATGTATGTTGTTTGGGTGTACAAAATAAAATAAATTCAAAATTGTCGAGTGCTTGTCGATTTGATAGACGACAACAACAACAACGACGACGACGACAACGACGACGATGACGATGACGACAAACCACTTGAGCGAAACTGGAACTGGCTCAAACCCGAATTACGAATATGCCAGACCACAAGACTTAATTGTACAATATATGTTAGTTTTGTGGTATTTTTTACTACTAGTTTGTTGTTGTTGTAAAATTACCCCAAGGCGGTGGCAAAGTGGCAAATGAATTCGAAAGAGCACTTTGATTAACACGTAGCCACCAATTAATTGTTGCACTTGGCTGAGCGCAAAATATTTTATTTATTTATTTAACTTCTTTTTATTTTTTTTGTTGTTGTTGTATTTTTTAAGCACTTCACTTCATTGGAAAATTGTCGTGGAGAAAATGAATGCAGGCATTTAAAATAATTGAGGAGCCGCCGCAGTGCCGCATTTTCCACTTAGCAACAATTTTCACAATTACGCACGCAGTCGCGCCTGGGGAGTTGGCAGATCTGAAGGATTTTGCGTTGGATCGAAGGGGCTGGTTTGGGGTTAGAATAATTACACTGACACTCGCAAAAGACACCGACACGACGATTTGGGATTTTTTTTTCTTTTTCTTTTTTTATATTAGTTTTTTTGTGGTTGCTTTGGATCAATGCAGACTACCAACGCCAGTGTCGGTTATTGGCACGCAAAGCCCAAAAAAACAAAAAGGAGAGAAAAACGAAAAAGTGTGCACCGATTTTTAATGCTTGATAAACAGCATCGGGCACAGGCCGAGGCCAAAAAGCCAAGCTATTCGTACATTTAAGGCAGGCAGGGACAACGAGAAAAACAACAAAGGCGATGGTGGCGGTGACCAGGTCGACGGAGGGATGGCTTTGTCAGCTACTGTAAACAGTCTTTGGCTGTTTTGGGTAAATTTGCGCTTGCTGCTGCTGCTGCTGTTGTTGTTGTTATTGTGGTCGTGGTTGCAGAATTGCACAATTGCAGAAATGACGCGAAAGCATACGCACGCGCAACGACAGCGACGAACGGAAAAATAAACGCCGACAGCTTTTATCGTTCGATTTGCAGTCTTACGAAGCGCGCAGCAGACTGAACGCGGCTCCCCATTGAATGCGAATGCGCGAGATACCAATAAAAAGAACTCCAAAGCAGTAGCAACAACAACAGCCAGCGCCAACTCCAACAAGATGGAAAAAGAGCGTAAAAACAAAGTGAGCGAGCAACGGAGTGAGAGCGAGTGATCATGTGAGAGCTCTCCGTGTGCGGGCGTAGTGAATGCAAAATACTGGTAAGAGTTTGCCACTGTTCTCAGCTGTGGAAATGAAAATACCGGGCATGGCTAAGCACAGTTCAACTTCTGTTTGCTTGTAATTGTAATTCTTCTGGCGCTCGCGCCCTTCTGCTGCCTCTGTTAGGCCTGTCTGTGTCCCTTTTGTTAGAATTGTGTTTTCTCGACAAGTTCCCTCTTTTGTCTTGCTCTGTGCACTTGGAATTCTTAAGTAGTTTTTTTTTTTTTTTTTTTTTTGCTTCTCGTGTCTTCTGTGTCCAACTAGAACGTGCAAGTGTGCAACAGGCATAAAAAGTCCCCTCGACTGATCTTGCCAGTGCACTGGCGGCAGCAGGTGTACGCGCTCCTTAACAAATACTTGAAATGCTATTTCTTTCATTTCTGGCTGTTTGGCTGAAAGGGCATCGAATTCTGCACGATCAGACAGTCTGATAAATAAACGAAATACATAAACAAAAGTTTCAAACATTTTGAGCTACCGTTACAGGCGCTTTTTATTTCGAAATGTAAATAAAAATTTCACTGCTTGAATATTTTTCTTTTTTTTTTGTTTCTGTTTCTGTTTTTTAATATTCGTGAACGTGTTAACTTCTTTATTTTGGGTCAATTGTGTTTGTGAACACGTCTTCTGAGCATTACTTAACCCGAAATTTATTACAATTGGGAGAGTCTTACAGTGTTTATTTTTAAATTGACTGTACACTTCGACAGAGTCTCAAGAGTCCATGGGCTTGTCCAGCGGCCACTTGACTCTGAAATAGGCATGACAATCTGAAGAATCGGCAAATCGAATGCATTTAGCTTTCTGCCGGAAAATCTGATTTGTTGAGGACAGCATTTCTCATTTGTCTGCATTCGGTTTTCAATGAAGTTGTATGTGGTTCTGCTGTTGGGTGAGTAGCTTTAATTCAGTATAGATCTGATATTATTGACTAATGAAATTTCCAGTATTATTGGCTGACTACGGTCAGAGTCAAGTAGAGGAGTGTAACAACCCTATCAGGCCAGTTTGCGCCTATTTAGGCTGTTACTTCACTACGGAAGCATGTTCTATCAGGAAATACAATCATATACGAGTTTTAAAGGGCAAGAGACGTGAGTATAGAAAATATTGAAGCTGAAATTTTGTCTTTGAAAATTTCCCCTGTTGTCCCCTGCAGCCTTCGTAATTGTGGCGAAAGACAAGGTATGTGGCGATCTGCATTTTCCCAGATGCACAAGTATCGAATTTTGAGGAACCTTGCGATACAGACCCTTCCCACAGAGGTCTATGTTTTAGCTTAAGTTTTTATTGTGACATGGTATTTGCTTACAATATGAAAATAATATAGAATAAATGATTTTAAAGTGCTTGGATCAGCCATTTATCCTTAAAACTTGACGATGTGTCCGGCAAAGTAGACCGCATGCTTATCGCGTATGATAAAGACAAATGGATGATCCGCTATGAAGACCTTCGGATCCAAGGGCAGCGACATGGGCACCCCGGCAGCATCTAGAAAGAAGAACATGGATTATCCAATTCAGTCTTTCCTGGAATTTACTCACAGCTAATGCCGGCTGCCTCGCAACCAATCTCGTTCACATCGATGAAGGTCTTGTGCTGTACCTTGGTAATGCGAGTACCAATGGGCGAGTCATGGAAAATGTTGCTAAAGTCGGCAGCATCCGAGAACATCGAATTAATACCCAGCTGGAAAGGCAGAAAAATGAGAGACTTATCCAAAGATCTGTCCATATATTATTACCTTATTGAGAGTGGGTTTCAGGTCGGTGTCAAACTCAAACTTGAATTTGGGTAGATAGACCGAGACACTCTTCCATTCCCAGCGGTCCTCGAGCAGCTTAAAGTCCACACCCTTGAGCTTCTGTTCTAGGGCCTGGAGACCGGTGCGCTGATTGGGCAGAATAAACCACATGGTCAGGTTAATGTTTTCGAAGAAGAGCTCAATGGCCTGAGCATCCAGTTCGGGATAGTCCGCATAGTAGTACCAGTTGTCGGCGAACATAGTGGGCACTTGGATGGAGCGTTTCTCGTCTAGCCAGAATTCACGGTCCTTGGTGTCCTCATCGTTGAAGGGGCGAGCCCAGCGAGCCTTGAAGTAAATGGCATTGACCAGGGCTACATTCGTGTCAGGCTCTAGGCTGTCCACCACATTCTCAATTTTGTCCTGGGTCTTCTCCTTCACCCAGCCGTTGATCTTGGCAATTGTGGCAGCCTCGTCCTCAAAATTTGTGGACTCCACATCGGAGTCAAAGTACTTTTGGGCCACCTCGCGGAAATGCGGATTCACCTTGAGATTCTCACGTGTGTACACTTTGTTGGCTATCTCCAGAGTCGTCTTGGACTTGATGTAAGAGTGCAACAGACGATGGTAGCTCTCGGCCAAGCCGTCCTTGCTCTCCTTGGCTGAGGCATGGAGGGTCTTCTGCAGTTCCGCGGCCGTCCTGCCCTCGGCTCCATAATAGGCCAGACCCAGTGCCAGCTGCACGGACACGGGTGAGATAATCACATTTTCCTCTTGACGGTCGGTGGCCAGAGTCTGAAAGAGCTCTGTTGCGAAAAGATTGCGCTCCTTAATGGTGTTGGCCCAGATCGGGCTTATCCCGACAACCAGCAAAACTTGATTGGAAGAGATTATGAAATTATAATTAAATTTAAAGATGGTTCACATCTTAAGAGCTCACAGGCTAGCCAGCGGTTCATGGCAGTTGTTCTGGATACTCAGTTCAGTACACAAACGTTGACACCTCAAGACTAAAAGTGAAAAGGCAGCAGAACCTGTCATTTATAGTCCGCTGCTCCTGTAACGAAATCACGGTCGCGCAGACGCAGACCTGCGCCGCTGTGAGCGATCAGGGTGGGGGGAGTACTTACAATGTATGTGCCTGGAATGCCTAAACAGAACTCGAAAATACATACAAAATACGAAAAGAAAGGAGCGTACAACTAAGCAGCCCAATACTGGGAACACTTTTTACTCTCTTTCTCTTTTGTTTTGTTTTTAGCTCTCTCCACACTTGTGCTGTCTCTTGAACGTGGAGTGGGCCGCACTTGAGTTTTAGTTTGCCTTTGCACTTGTGCCTTTCTTGTGTGCACTTTGCACTCATCTGCTCGCTCTCACTCTCTCACAGTGCTCAGCTCTTGGTTGTTTCGTTTTTGTTGCTCTGCTTTGCTCCTTTTTCTTCAAATTCACTCATGTGTCAAATTATTTACATACAAGCCAAAGCAATTTGAAGACACCACCTTCGCCCTCTGCCGCCGGCAAGAGCGATCATCAAGATCATCGGTATCTCCACTGACTCGAGAAATGTTTTGTTGCCTGGTTTAATGGCCCTGATTTTTGTTTTATGAACTGCCGCACTATATTTTCATCCACCTATTTGTTTAGATAATGCATCCATAAACACAGAAAGGCAAAAAGACTAAACTAAACAAGACCAAATAAACACACATTTCGTAAATTGTTTTCCAGCCCAGCCCAAAATCGGCCCCCGTTCCAATTAAATGCATCTACATCACATCGCAAACACATAACATAAATTTTAAAATGAAACGAAAGAAATATCTCAGCATGCTTAAGCAAACTAAACGCTCCAACTGAGCCACCGATTGCACACGCACACACACACACACACAGGTACACAGAACTGCCTAAAAACTTCGGACAAACTGTTATCCAATTTTTTATCATTAAGCAGACCCAGGCCAAAAATCTGTTGGACCTTCCGATGAGCCGAGCGAGCAGCCATTGCGGTCATCAATAAACCGACACACGTTGGACCACCGCTCTTTGCTTCGTCGGTATCAAAGTCCCGAAATTTGTTATTTATGCACATTTTGTGTGAAATGCTAATAAATTTTAATGGAATTTTAAAAAACATTCTTTATGGTGTTGCAAGTGCGGCACATCCTTGCTCTGCTCTGCTTTGCTCTTCTCATATCTTTTAAGGTTCTTTTTCAAAATTCTGGACAATGCCAAATTTTGATTTGGGTAACAATTTTTTTGCTCCATTTTCATGAATTACAAAAGTTACCAAAAGGCGGGCATATGGATTTTAAGAAGCTCATAAACGGAAAAGATAAGACTTTAAGAGCTTCTAGAAAGTGGTAAGTTCCAAACTAATAGGTGATAAATAACAAGGAAGAGATAAGAAAAATCAAAGTCTTCCAAAAATATTAAAAGCCTTTTCAATAAGCTGGGGAAACTGCTTTACATAATTTCCTTGGCCAAGACAAGAAAGATATTCATATGAGAACCAAGTCAAAACAAAGAATTTGAATATTCTAAAATATTTTGGATTTGGAAAACTTCACTTGTAGTGTATGAGAAATTTGAGTTGAGAGGATTCCTGGAGCTGGCTCTGTGGTGTCATAAATTTATGGCTACCGTGTGAGGGCAAAGACAAGACCAGCTGTGTGATGCATTATCAGCCAGAAAGAAGCAGGAAGTGGCAGGCAATTTTAATTTTCAGACAATTCAACTGGAGAGACGTCTCTGTTCTTTTATGAGACTTTCGACTATGGAGAAGCTTTCTTTATGGCTTTGTTCACCGCCCTCTCGATTACGGTTTAAATTGCAAGTGGTTGGCATTTAACCCACAACTTTCCACAATTTAGCCGCATTACTAATATCGCTAGTTGCCGCCGCTGTGGCAATTTAGTTGAATGCTGCAAACACTTTCAATCATAAAAACTCGGCAATTTACTCGAGTCCGAGAAGAGAATACTATGCGATTTCATTGAGCCGCCTTAAAAGCACAAAACCAGAATCTAGTTAGGCTCGGACCCAGAACGATAGATGGAGGGCAGCTCGGAAGTAGACACCGTTTATATGGCATTTGGCTTAGCTGATGATGTCCACACAAAAACAGAATCTTTATATAATTTGTAACTTGCCCGGTGTGTGTATATGTGTGTGTATGTGTATGTGTGTGGAAGGCACACACATACAAATGACCATGTAAGTAGAAAGAGATGTCGGCGTGTCTGGCAACGACCGAGCTGGGAGCCGGAGCTGCCAAAGAGCTGACCGTTCTGATTGAATGATTTCACTGATCGAGACAAAACATGTTAAAGATCGTGAGATGCCGAGCCTGTTGTCTTTATAGATAGATACACACAGTCAGCCCGGCTGGGTCTTAAGCCCAGATGAAGAGGCAAAAGTAAGCAAAGGCAAAAAAAAAAAAAAAAAAAAAACAAAATAAAAAAAAGGAATGTCGATAAAAAAGAGCCAGAAACTGGACATGTGATGTGGCTGGGATCTTGGGATTGGGATCGGACATGCAACGGCAGCAAATCCAGAGAGAATGAATAATGAAAAAAAAAAAAAAACAAAAAGCAGCAAGAGAAAAAAGCTGCTGATAAAAATAACTTGTGGTGCAAAAGTTTTGCTGAGTCGAGTGGAAAAGCATAAGAATGATGAGGCAGCAACGCGAATTATGTGATCGTCAGTCTCTCTATCTCTCTGCCACTGGGTCTGTGTGGGTTTTGTTGAGCAAGTAACCTGAAACCAGTTGATGATGGAGCAGAGACAAAGCAAAGCCCACAGGAGCACCCAAGCACCCAAGCACCCAAAGTGAAAGACTTCGAAACAATGGAAACAGCCCAAAACAGAGGCTGAATTTTGTTGGTTTTATTTGTGGTTTCTGGGAAATGCCATAAATTTCCTCTTAAATGCAATTGAAAATACTAAATAGATTCGCCTTTCTCTTCTGCCTATTTGATTACCTTAAGGGAGCGGCCCACCTCCACGAAGGCCTGGACGGCCCGATCGATGTCCGCTTCCGTGTGAGCGGCTGAAATTTGCACACGTATGCGAGCCTTGCCCTGGGGCACAACGGGATAGCTGAAGCCTACCACATAAATGCCACGAGCTGAAAGAACAACAAGGGAATAAGACAGATCAATCTGATGGTCCGGCCGGACTTACTCAGCATTTGGTCTGCAAAGGTGGAAGCCAGGCGGGCATCGCCTAGCATCACCGGGCAGATGGGATGGTGTTCGCCTGCCAGGACGAAGCCGGCCTGAGTCATGGCCTGGCGGAAGCGCTGGGTGTTGCTCTGGACACGTTGGGTGAGTTCACTGGAGCTGAGCAGCATGTCCATTACTTTGAGTCCCACAGCTACCACGGCGGGGGGCAGTGTATTCGAGAAGAGGTAGGGACGGGATTTCTGGCGCAAAAAATCGATGAGCTCGGCGGGTCCGGTGGTGTAGCCACCAGAGGCTCCACCCAGAGCCTTGCCCAGAGTAGAGTTGATAATGTCCACCTGGCCCATGACCTGATCGTACTCCTCAGTACCACGGCCTGTGGCTCCAAAGAAGCCCGTGGCATGGCACTCGTCCACAAAGACCAAAGCGTTGTACTTTTTAGCCAGCTCCACAATGCGAGCCAGCGGGGCTATGTTGCCGTCCATGGAGAAGACACCATCGGTGGCAATCAGCTTGACGCGCGCCTCGCTGGCCTTCAGCTGCTCTTCCAAGTCACCCAGGTCGCGGTGCCTATAGCGCTGTTTCTTGGCCTTGCACAGGCGAATGCCATCAATGATTGAGGCATGATTCAGCTCATCCGAGAAGACGGCATCTTCGGGCGTCAAGATGGCCTCAAAGATGCCGGCATTGGCATCAAAGCACGAGGCATACAAAATGGTATCCTCGCGCCCATGGAACTGGGCTATCTTGCGCTCCAGCTGCTTGTGTATATCCTGAGTGCCGCAAATAAACCGTACCGAGCTCAACCCGGCTCCATATTGAGCCAACAGCTCCTGACTGTACTTGACAATCTCCGGATTATTCTGCCGATAGAAGAAGAGTCTTCAGCATTGGATGGCCCAGCCTGCACAACTGTACTCACCGCCAAGCCGAGGTAGTTGTTGGCGCAGAAGTTGAGAATCTTTGACTGATTGCCCTGGACTGTGATCTGCGTGCTCTGGGCCGAGGTGATAATGCGCTCGGCCTTATAAGTGCCCGCCTCCTTAATGCCAGCCAACTGCGCACCCAGCAGATCGCGCAGCTGCGTCTGAGCAGCGCTGCTGTAATGACGCACTTCAGGACAGGCAGCTCGTGCTGTAAATGCCAAAGATTGCACATTGAGATTGCATAATAGGCAGATGACCTCAGGCCTTTGGAAATAAAAACAACAACAAAATAGTTCTTACCGCCAACTGAAAATATTTTCGAGAAAATTGTCATGTTAGAAAAATAAAAAGTGTGCACAATTTTGCTCAGATTTCTCTCAGTGGGACTGATGAACTTGGGCTCTCAACTAGCCGCACGCAACTGAAAGCAATGTGCCGGTGGTGGCAATGGCTCAGTTTTGTTATGGCAACCACCCAACAACAACAACAACAGCAGCAACAACAACACTTTATGAAAATTACTATTTAATAAGTTGGAGGCTCGCTCCCTCGCAAATAGAACAGCTGATCTCTGTTTCGCAGCAAAATATTTTTCGTATTTATGCCGTCTACTTTTGTCAAACAAAAATAGATTTCAGACTGTACGGCGTACAGTATTCATGGCAACAAAGTAAATACTTCACCCCCTGCTTCGATTGTCGCATAAATTGATTTAATTTGCTTTCAGTTTCGTTGAATTTGTAGTTGCCGGCTGTTTGGGCATTTTTCAGATACATTCAGATACGATTTGGACAAAAATTCGTGAAGCTCGAATTCTCACCAGTTCATTCCCCACTTATGTTGCGCAGTGTAATTTGTTTGCCAAGGTCAATTTAAGTCAATTTAGCTTTCTTTCTTTTATTTATTTACATACAAAAAATAAAAGATTTCTTTTTCAATGATTTATTTCTTTGTGGAAATATTTGCGTAGCTAAAGTATTTCCATATTTTATCTTCTTTGACTTGCAGAAATTATCTATCCTACCTTTGAAACCTTTGGAACCCTGATTCGATACCTTTGGAATATTATATCTGCATTTGATTCATTTCAGACTTAATTTTTACTGAAAATTTAAGCTTCCCAAAAATTAAATTTTTCTTAAAAGAAATCAGACAATAGTTATTTAAAATCCAATAAAATCCGTAGAGTCTCAGTACAGTTTCTTCACCACTCGACTAGTCTTTGCTCCTGGTAATACGAATACCTTGAATCTGACTAGCCTTCGGTTAATCGAACTTCTTAAATTAAAGATATAAATTTATTTTGATTTGAAATTTTTATTGTTGTAAAATTTTAAGTTTCAAAAGAAATGAATTAAATGATATTTGCTAATCAGCTAATGTCTCGATTCTTTTCGACGAGACTGTCACAGATCCGCGTAATTAGCCAAGTGCCGCTGTGTCTGTGTGTGTGTGTATGTGTGTGAGTGTTCCACAGTCTACCCCTATCTAATCATGGCAGTTAGACAGACGGGAAAGACAGGCACTTTAGTGAAAATGTTCGTTAGCCGGCAAAGCCAGAAAGGCCAGAAGAGCCGGCAAAGTACTTGGCTAAACTTTCATTCAATTTCAGCATCAACAACAAATCAACCAAAAGTAACTTTGCAATTTATGCAAAACAGACCGACCAACTTCTCGTCCAAGTCCAGCCGGGATTGACGGCGACGCAATGCAGTGCAACGGCTACGTCAGTCGAACTTGTAGCGACAAACAAACAGACACGCAGCATAGCGACTCACCGACAACAACAACAACAACAACAAAGGCAACAAAAGCAGCTACAGGAATGGCAATAGCAACGGCAATGGCATCAGCATTGGACAGAGTTGTTGACAAGCGCAACAGCAACAACGAGAATAGTAATAGCAACAACAACGGCAACAACAACAACAACTGTGACTAGTAAAACACGACAACATGGATGACACAAACGACACGTCAATCTTAGGCAGCCCACATGCGGCTGCATGCAACATCGAAACAGGATTTTCCAATTCGAGCCGTTGCCGCGACAAATTAAGCTTGGAAAAATGCAATCCCAGAAACTCAAATGAAAACCGAATCGTCTCTCGAAGATGTTGCAAAATTGGCAACGATTGCGTATTTAGAATCTGTTTCTCTGCTGATTCTCGTTAATTAGCACTAAAAACTGAAAGGTGGAAGGAGGAAGAGAAAAGCAGTGGAAACAAATCGAGTCCCTTGCAGGGTAGGCAGATAGGCTGGAAAGCTAAAATACAAAGAGTTGGCCACGCTTGGCTAGCTGACTGGCTGGTTTGTTGGTTGGTTGGTTGGTTGTGGCACCTTTCGTTTTCTACGAAATCAGAAGAAACACTGTTCAGCCTCTCGGCAGGCAAATAAGGCAATGGCGATGACGATGGCGATGGTGATGGCGATGTGGTTGACGCAATGTCATGTTATGTCCGTTAAGGCAACTGACAGGGTAGTCTGTCCCAGCTGGTCAGCTTGTCCCACCTGGCCAGTCATAAGTGGGCAGTTTGTGGCTAAAGTGTTGGCCGATAAGTGACTAATGAGTTTGGCCAAATTGTCTGATGTCAGTGGGCGTGGCTAAACGGGCAATTGTTTGTGGTTTGATAAGACTTGGGTTCTGCCACATTCCAGAGTTCCTGTGGGTGGGCTAGTCCCACTTTGATTTATCATTGACATTTACACACACATACACACACACATTTATATGCGAAATGCTGATCATAAAATGTCAATTAGCTGATTGAAATCAGCGCATGCGCAATTATTTCAATTTATGGCCAAATGCACAGACAACACACAAAAACACACAAACACACGCACATGGAAATATAACTTCAACAGGAAATTACCCAGAATGCCGAGAATACAGAATGTAACAAAACGCAAACGAATGACAAGATCAAGATGCCGCCACCGTCAGAGTTGGAATCATCGCTGTTGCTGTTGCTACGCCTATTTTGTCTGGTAGTTTATGTAACGATCGGGCAGCGGTGGGCTAATCTAAGCGCAGCTGAGAGCAACTGGCAATGGCATTCAAATGGCGCACTCTCCGCCAATGGCTTGGAATTGCAAATGATGCAAACGCTAGAAATGAAAATGTTGCTGGCAACCCAGGCAACCCAAGCAGCACAGGCAGCACAGGCAGCCCAAGCAGCAGCAGGCACACGCGCAGCAGTTGGTCTGATCGTTGGTTTTTCGTCATCGCTGCATTCTGTGCCAGAGTTAAAGTTGAGCCGATCTAGCTGCTCTGGGGTGGGGTTCAGCATTTGCCAACTGCCACAGCAAATGATGCCGTCTGTCCCTGGGCCTGCTCTGTCTATCTCTCTTTTTTTCAGTCTTGGCTGGCTTGCCTGCAGCTGACATTGCGCTCGCTGGGTATGCTAATTTGCTTGTCAAATGGCCGCCACATCGATCAGTAACCAACAGAAACGAACAGGAACGGCAGCAGCCTCAGAAGACTTGTAAAAACTTTCAATGCAGATTTGATCGCTCTATCTCCCTCTATTGTCTGGCTGATGGCATTTAATTTCACAGCCAAAAAGTATGCAGTGCTTTTTACTCAAACCCAGCACACCAAGCAATTTGACGGGCAAAGTGAACAGCAGACAACAAAAGTTGCGTTGGCTTACAAATTGGGTTCGCACTCTAATTACTTTTTTTTTGGTATACACTACAAGTAATTCAGACCATTAGGAAAGTAGAGCTTAGGTGACGACTTAGATGGTTCTTGTCCTTTCTAAATCCTAATACAATTATTTTGAGCCTTAGATCTTTTACATTTTTTGAGATAGCTTAGATGATAGAAACTGATCTTTCGGTAATCATCTGACCCTATGCTTAGTCCCCTCCTCTAATTCTAATTGAGTTAATCCTACTGCGGCCAGATGTCCCCTGGCATATAAAAAAGTCCATTTAATTTTTAGAGCATTTATGAGTCAGTTGATCAAATCTAACTGCCTAAGCTGTCTCGGCTGAAATGCGCGGGCCTAAATTGAACTGTCAGTTGGAAATTTTTTGTTTGTTTTCCCTTGGTGCACTTTACACACTCACAAACACACGCACACACCCAGACGGCTGAAATCTGAATAGACCCTTGCCACTTGTCAGTTGCTCGAAATTTATTGACGTATTGGTTTTGGGATGCGCAGCTTTTAAACTTTTAATACGGAGTCGGGGCAGAATTGCTGCTGGCGTCGGCAACTTTGCCGCATGTTTAGTTGTATTTGATGTGGCATGCGAATGCCAACAGCAGCTCAGCTCATTCTGTCAGTTGTAGTCTTGCCACTTTATATGCAAATAAAACAAAACAAAAAACAAAACGCGCTCGGATTTCACATGTGTGCTTTCAAAAAAAAAGCGGATTTTCCACTGACAAAAAAAAGAGTCCCTTTCTCTTGCGAAAACGCAAAAAGTTTTTACGAGCGGCGCCATAAAAACGCTTAGCCAAGGGAATGGGAGACGGTAAATGTTGGCCGGATTCAATGGAATCCTAGAGCCGGCTTACCGATTGCTACAACTGGGTAGGGGCGGCGGGAAACAAATTTATTGTGTGACACGCCTGTGAAAATAGTTTTTGAGTGCGTTTTATGACGGTGACGTCGCCAACGACTCTAAAATGTGTTAATGTGCGAGATTTTGGACGGTAAAGAGCGAGAGAGAGTGAGCCAAAAGCGCGCTATTGCGTGACGCTTGAAAAGAAAATGAGACTGCCTAAAAGTATGCTAGCTTTTTAAGGCTTCGGTTTCTTTGTTTGCAATTGCTTGGGATTTGGAGCAACACAAACACAGTCTCACACACATGGCACCAAAGTTAACAATTGCAAAGTGTAAAATGTGTTAAGCCAACTGAAATCGTCAAGCTACCCGCGATATTCGACACCTCCCCCGGCCACCTTCAAAGACCTCCACACACAGCTGCAGCTTAACAACTTTTGTTACTGGCCTGCGACTTAGTTTGGCTTTGATGGATGTCTGCACAAATCCTTTGTTATATAAAAGCTCACAGATCCCGGCATATACCGCTGTGCGAAACCCAGCAAACATTTTTTACTTGCCTTGCCGACGCTGGGGAAATCTTGTTCCGAGAAAGTTGAAAAAATTCTGTCTTTGAACAGAAGAAAATAAATGTAGAAGTAATGCCTTTTCTGGTCTACAAAAGCAGCAGGGCTTTCATAAATTTACAGATATGTGAAACGAGTCTCTCTGTGTGTGTGAGTTATTTTTCTGTTTTCTTTTTGGATTTATTTGTGGCAGCACAAAGATTTTTTAATGGCATCTTTTGTAGCAATTTTTTTCCTCATTCGTTGCACAACAAAACCAAACACCCAGCCACCTTCTTAGATTCCAAACTCCTTTCTAAATCCTCGGCCATTTCTTAAGTGTTTGGGTGAATTTGATGTGGGCCAGACTCACACTCACACTCACCCTCGGCTGGAGAGTTCTGGTCTGAGGAACTCTTTTTCACAATAAAATAAACTTGCTACATTGTTGCCTGCCCTTTGCGGCCCCAGCTCCATTTTAGTCACCCCGCTGGCTTTTTGCTTTTATCATCTGAGCATGTGGGTGGCTTCCCTTTCAAGGAACTTGGCAATTCAGTGCACTCGAGCAAGGTGTTTGCCTGTTAAATTATATAACAATGCAATGAACTGTGAAATACCCGGCTAAGTGCTGCCTCTCCAGCCTCCACTTCAGCCCAAATCTCACTGAAATAGTGCAAGACGTGAGTGTGTCTGAGCAGCTGGAATGTGTCATAATTGGTTGGGGTTGGCTGACACACATGCTCTATGTGGTCTGATATGTGACACAGGCTCTGTTGCTTTTTGGCCATTAACTAAATTAATTATACTTCCCAAAAAGTTGAGAATTGCGTGAATTTCTTTTTGGCTTCTTGTTTGGCTTATATCAATTATGAACTTTCCAATTTGACTAATGTAAAAGCGATGTATTTAATAAGATATCATCTGTCTTCTGTTAAAGTTTGTTTGACAACCTCTTTGCTATTTGTTCTCAGGTAAAAGTTTCGGCTTACTCAAACATGGTATACCCTTTTTTCAGAGAATTTAGCAAGTCCGAAAACATTTTCTATTCCAAATCTGCCATCCGGTTTCAATCACTTCTCTAGAAAGTATGGCTTGTTTTTGCCTTGACAAGACTCCTTTTAAATCAGGCTTACTATGATTTCTGGTAAAAAGCAAAAGTGTGGAATGAAAGTGTGTTAAATAATGAAAAACTAAATTTACCATTTAGATAAGGCAAACGTGAAAATTATGCACAACCCGAGCCTAATTTCTAAAACAAACAGAGCCGCCCGCTCGCCTGCTGAGACCAAACAAAAAAACAAAAAGAAACAACAACAACAACGAGAATATGATTACCGAGAAAATAGTGCGCAGTTAATGAAAACATAATGAGAGTTAAACATGCTCAAAAACCAAGTCCAAACTGGACGAAAAATCAATTATGACAAAGCATAATTTTAGGCGGGCCGCAAAAACCTTTTACAACCAACTCGCCCGCTTTCTCTGTCCGTCGTGTGTGTTTTCACTGTAATAAAATGTAATACACTTTGTGGTAAACGCTTTAATGTGCCACGTGCGTCATTACCAGAAGCAACCAAACGAAAAGAAATACGCAATCCCAATTTAAATTCAAATCGAAATGACTTTACTTATATGGCCCAATACTCTCAGTCAGTTGTTGCCTCCTCTCCCTCGGACCCACATGGCTTTGGATCAGCTTTGGCTAAACATCCTCTTGCTGCGCACCAAAAGCTTCAGACTCCCTTAATTTAAAGATTACTTTTTTCTCCCCCAACAGACTTTTGTTTGCTTTCAATTGTTTTTATCAGTTTACATTTAAAAAAAAAAAGAAGAAGAAGAGAGAAACAAACAAATAAAAGCCCTGATGATGTTGTTGTGGGGTTCTGGGAGCTGGGAGCTGAGGCGGGGACTGTCACTGGCATTGTGCAGAGATTTAACTGTGATTTAGCAAAAAACTGAATCGTCAAAAACACATAAACTTTTTGCCTCTGCTTTCGACTTTCCCCAACTCGCCCTTTTGATTTTATTTTATTGGTATTGACTTGGAAAATAGATGGACGACCTCCAACCAAGTGGGGAAGTTGGCCCTTTATTTTTTCTGGTAGAGTTAAAGTTATTGAATAAACAACAATTTAATTGAAACTTTTGCTCATTAAATAGAATTGTGGAAATTCTAGACATTTCAAAATGGCTGAGCTGCTGACTTCTTTTCATTATTGCTCTTGCCTTCATTATTTGCATACCCAGGCGACTGTCGAGTCATAAAAGTGTTGACATTTCGTCGACATAAATTGAAGATTTCATTACTCATTTCCACGGCAACAACTGCGGATGCTGAAGCGAATATCTTGCCAGCTATGAAATGCAGATATATACCTTTCTCGGGTTGCGGGGCAGGCTGGTATCCTTCTGGTTAGAAGTGTGCATTACAACTCGCTCAATGCTCAGCTGTCTGCAACAATGGAGGACATAATGAATGATGAAACCAGACGATGGCAGCCTGTCAAAAACACATGTGTTTGCCAAAAGGTATAATAATAAAAAAGACCAGATACAACAAATAAAAAGACATACCCATTGTGCCTGAATAAACTGGGAAAGTGTAGATACTCTTTAGATTTTGCAAGCTCGTTTAGTGTTGCAAATTCTAGTTTTTATTAGAAATTCCATGTACTTTTTTCTTGTAAAATTTAATTATTTAATTTCTAGAATTTGTTAAACAAAATTTAAAATTTATAAGATTCTTTCAATTTTCCAAGGTTCTCCTCCGTTGAGTCTTATTTCTTAAGATATCATAAATAATTAAAAAGCACCCAACTTGATGACAGACAACTTCCTAAGCTTTGTTAGTGGTCTTCGATTAATAATAGAATCATTATTTTATTTATTTATTATTTTTCAATACTTTAAAAGATTTAAAATTACCAATTCTAGGCAAAATGAAAAAAAGTGTATTCCATGTTGCCATTGTCCTTGCCAACACAATCGTCTTGCCAGTTTGTTACGCAGTGCAACAGTCGTAATGCTCCCTTGGAAGTAGACAATAATAATGATTGTTTTGCCTGTCAGAACCAAAAGGGAGACGAAGGACGAGCCGAGCAGTCGGCTTCCCCCAAAACTTTCCTGTTGTATTTTTCGAGCTGACTGATGAGACAATTTGTCATTTGAGGCAGACGCGACACGTAGCAAAAGAAAACGAAGTTGCCAACCTTCGTAGAATAAAAGGGAAGTTGAATAAACAAGCAAATAGCTAACCAAGCAACCAACTATTTTTCAGAAAGTGGCAAAAAGTACCGAGTACTGAGGTCACATGTGTGGCTGTTTCCCAATGATTGGCGAGCCCAGCTGTCGACTCCGAATGGCAAAAATAATAATAATGCTACACAACACAACACAAAGCACAGCGAAAAGTGTTTGGCCGGAAAAATAAAAGTGAAATGACTCAAATGCAAATATCCTCAGGGATGGGTGGTAAAACCAAATCCTGAGAGTGAGAGTTTGGGCCAAGGACAGTTTAGCTGGTTTCGTTGACCGCTTTAAGGATTTACCAAAAATGCTTTTAATGGCTGGCCAAATAGCTCTAAGCAAAGCTCATCAAATGAAAAAAAGCTACAAAAAAGGAAACACATAAAAATATAAAAGGAGATTACACACACACAAACATACACACACACACCGACACCAGCACCACAAGCGGAAGTGGCCAGGCGAACGCTTAAAGTTCATAAAACAAAGGCCCAAAGCAATATTTAAAAAAGGGACGATGACCGCAAATAAAATGGCAACAAGGTTATGAATAATTATGAAAAAGTTTAAAAATGTACAACAATCAGATAAAAACGGAGCAGGAGTAGCTGTATTAAATTGTAGAATGAGCAAGCTAGGTGGGAAGGGGGAGTCGGAAGGACCTCAGACATATCCTCCATGTACGAGAAATTTAATGGCATTTAAGTGGTGGCATTTTCATATAAATAAAAATATATATTTTTTTGCTACTTTTTCCTTTTTATTTGTGAACTTTGCTCTGGCTCTCCAAAAAGCTGCAATTAATATTATTGCGTGGCTTGTGACAGCGTGCTACCAAAAGTTGATAGGCCTGCCCAGGCAAGTCAACATCCCACCACCTCCACCCTCAGGGCACTCCCCTGTCTCTGTTCCAGAGCAGCAGGAAGCACTTAGTGGCGTTACATGCAAAATGAAAAATTGTGTTGCCTGCTTTCAGGGGCAAAGCATTGAACCTTAACAAGAGCGTCCCAGCCAGTCAAGTGGCAGCCAGAGACGTCGCCTCGCCCACAATTTGCCACCTCTCAGGCAACTGGTCGAGTGCTCAAATAAAATGAAGAAAAACAAAAAAAAACTGGGGAAAAATAAAAAAGTAAATAAATAAAATGCGCTAAAAATTCATAAGTGGCAGCCATAATTTATAGAGCGAAATAAAGGTGAGTATAGTCCTGACCAATTACAAAAATTCTTTTTTTCTTGGTGCAAAATTTAAGAGATAATCAGAGTGTCTAGAATAGCTTTAAAAAAAAATGTCTGCTCAAATTGGCCACACATCTGTTGGCTTAATTGAGCTAATTTTTATTCCTACAAAACTCCGACACATACAAATTCCGTTGAGAGGAAAAAGTCGAAATAGATGAGCAGCAGAACAACTTGAAACTTATGCAAATAAATATGAGAAACGTACGTGACAAAGTGCGTAATATGTTGGCGCGACTACACTTCTTCTTCTTCTTCTTTTTTCACTTCAAATGGGAACGGGAAAAGTTCGGAATTCCGCCAGACAACAGGAGTGGTTTGGTGGAATGCCCATAAAGCAAAAGACAACAACAAGCGAATGGGCGGATGAATGTAGTTCCTCCAGTCAAGTCATCATTACGCTATGCGAATTTCAAATGAATGTCAGGCAAAGGACAAACTCACAGAGAATTGGCAAAAATATATATATGTATATTTTACTCAGGACATTTGCTTATGCATGTATATGTTTGTAGAACAAGCTGAATCATGACAGCATTTGAATTCCTAAGCAGCAGTCAGTCAGTCAGCTTGGGTGGCTTTGTTCTTCATTCTGTCTGGTAGAAAAAAAAGTAAAAGTTTCCATTTCATTTCACAATTTATTTTAATTTCCACCTACAGCCAAGCTGAAAAGCTTGTTCTAGGTTTTAGGGATCTGCCTTTCAATTAGTCAGCTGAGGCTGCTTAAAATAATGTGGTCTGCAATTAGGCGCATTGAAATTATGCAGACTGTCAGCGAGTAGGAAAATATTTCGATGTTTTGAGTTTGTCAAGGCTTTGTTATTTTCTACAATTCCCCAGCCGTGCATGCATCATGACGATGCAAATGCTGCCGGCAGACTGTAATCACTGGGGTATCAGCCAGCCAGACCCACAGTGCGTATGATTGATGCTGTGTTGGCAGAGTCATTGCCGCAAATGTAATTTGTGCCTGGGCGTGTGCTCCTCAGGGATACCGAAACTAAACAAATGACCGAAAATGAAGAAGAGCCCTAATATTGTCTCCCTCTTTTATTTCTGTTTCCTTAAAGTCATCGCCTGCTTTAAGGACCTTCCTCTCTATTTGCTGACTTGACTGGCCATCGATCTTCATTTTGGGTGTGCTACACGTTTGCCGCAATACTAAATTCAATCAAGTTTTTCCATTTGCCCGGGCAAATTGAAAACATATGTTCCTTACCATTTGCTTTAGACGTATCTATCTATTTTTGGTTACTTTTTTTTTTGTTGTATTTCGTTTTCGGTGTACACAAAACGAGAAGTTAAAACAAACGCCGCCATAAAATAAACATACTTCATGACCAAATAGAGCCGGAAAAGCGAGGCAAGAAAAGCTACTTAAAAATTTTGCACACGTGCAGTCAATTGTGAGGCATACAAGGAAGGACTTAAAGAAAAGAAATTTCACACAAACACGCTCACACAGACACGCAGACACATGTGTCCTGTCTCAGCTTGTCTATCATATAAAGTCAACAACTTGCGCGATTCCCCAAGGCAGAGGCAACTTCATCAGAGGCTTTTTTTCAGACTCGGCTTCCCTAGCAACATCATCATCAACATCATCATCATGGCCCTCATCATGAGGCTCATCAACAGTTTGAAAAACCCCTCCACAGACTTGCCAATCATTGACTCTCTTTTACTCTCACTAACATTTATTTTGTGTGACGCAAAGGACCACTAAATTTCACGCAATCACGACTTTCGTACACACACACACACTCACACACACATTCACTCACATATTCTGCACACTTCCTTGTTAGACTTGCTTGTGTGTTTTTTTTGTTGCCTCAACTGTCTAATAAAATATTTAGTTGCTGCTCATTGACAAGTTTGCAGACAAGGTCCTGCCACCTCTTAGTCCTTTCGACTGTCTGTGGGTTTTGTGGTTACACCTTCCCTAGCTCCCACCCCCTCTCCTGTTTTTACTTAACCACCCCAAATCTCCTTTTTTACGACCTGCATGACAGTCGCTTGCCTTGAATGCCCTCCTTGGGTGTTCACTACAGGTGAGGTTTCAGTTTTGATGTTTGCCTCGCTTAGTTAATCATTTATACTGCAGATTTTGTTGGGCTGAAAGTCTTGGAAAGTCTGCAGAGTTTTATGGCAGACCCGCCCAAATGAAGCGTGAAATCTATTAAACGCACATCAAATCATCAAAAATTGTAAAATCCTCTAAACACTTGGTTTGGGCTCCTTTCTTTTTTAATGAAAAATTCAAAACCAATATTTAAACAGCCATCAAATCAAACAAAGTGCAACAATGTAGACTAGATATATGTGTTTGTGTGTTTGGTTGTTTGGGTCACAGGCCATATAAACAACAACCAGTCAAATATCCTTATTCTTTTCTTACCATATCAGTAGAATGGTTAACCGTGCCCGGCCAAAATTCTGGTCTGGTGGGTGCATAAACAACGTTTAATATCTCATCAAGTGTTACGCTTTACGACTACTTAAAAACACATAAAAAAATCCAAAGGAATACCAACACAAAATCAACGTTGAAAGCCATAAATTTTTGGTGAATAGAAATGAAAAGCTACTCTCAGCTACCGAAAAGCGAAAGGAAATGGAAAAGCGAAATAGCCCACCCAAAAAAAAAGACAAGAAAAGAACAGAGAAAAAACAGCAACCCAAAGGCCGCACACACACACACAACGTCAAGATTTAATGATGCAGCATGATTTGCACATAAAAAAAAGTCCAAAATAGAAAAACAGACAAGAAACGATACCACTTTTTATATATCGAATTTGAGACACTCTAATGGACCTAGAGATTCAGAATGATACTAAGAAAGATATGAATGAGATATAATCTCTAGGGTTTTCCAATTAAGGCTGAGGGCCTTTCAGACTCCAAAAACTGATTTGCTAAGCCTTCAATATAATATGTCTCATATTTTCTATATGTAAATAGCATCGAACAATATTATATCTCTCAAAAATCTTTAAGTAATTCATAAAACTACAATTATTTTAATGGATTCTTTTTGAGATTCCTCTTATTCCATGCCACTTAATCTGACTTGGATGCAATGTAATGGTCCCAGTTCTAAATCTCAAGAACTTCACATTATAATACCGATTATTTGATAAGTTTCGGATTATAAGGGTATTGTATTTTGTCCTCTCCTTAATTCCAATTATTTCTAAAAAAAAATATACCAACTTTAAGGTTCTACACTCCTTATAGAAATACAGAAAGAGTAATCATAGACCTGATTGAGTCGAGCTCAAAGGTTTTTCTGGTTGAAATGGACTCTTTGGGCAGTAGGAAGGCAGCGAGCCAGACAGTTGAAGCTTAAAATGCGCTGTGCCCTCCTCGTTTGATAAACTGCAATCCTCGCTTACACACAAAAGCATATACACAGACATTTACACTTACACATGTACAGGGTACATTGTACACCCTTTTTAGTTGCACATAAAATGTTAAAGGCGTTTATATAACGACAGTAGATGTGCCAGTGAATGGCTGAAGGGAAAGGAAAGTTATGCGACGGTTCCAGCAAATGGGTGAATAAACTTTGTATCCATATGACTGCCCTAGACGATTCTCAAGACCTTTTCGCTTCCACTGAACCCTTTGCATTGACATTTGATGTATTTCGTTTTTCAGCTGTCTCTTCACCACTTGTCGGTTAGTCTGTTCGAGACATATGCCAAAAATTTGAAGAAAAAAAAAAAACCAAAACAAAAAAAGAAAAAGAAGAAAAAACAATTTGTAAATTTCTAAACTTAAAAATAATGTTTTGGCTTGGCCAAACGGCCAGTCAAAGTCTGTGGGACTAGCTAGCTAAATATTTAATTATATTTTGCTGTAACGCCTCGGGCTAATTTCATGTCTAACTGTTTACCTCGAACTCGAAACTTTTGCTAATAAACGAAGTTATTCTCCAGCGTAGACATTCCCCCATTCGAAGCCCATGTTGAAATATTCAAACCGTAAACACGCAACGGTTTTTATTTCTTGTGGCTTCCAGTCCAAAGTTTTATTTGCTTCCTGGCTGAGTTTACATCATCGAAATTTCCAAATTATAATGTTGATGTGATACCATGTTCTATGCGATGATATAATCGAAATAACATTGCCAATTAAATGCGAAAATGTCTTATTAAGTCAGCTAATCTAGTCAATTTTTCAGCCAGAATTTTAATTGATAGTCTTGGCTTGGATATTAGCTAATTGCCGGTCTTGTCATAATTGAAAGAAAAGAAGAGGTTAGTCTCATTTTTTTTTTTTTTTTGTACATAAAATACACATATATTTTAATCTTTTATTATTTTGATTATGTTTTTGCCTTTACATTTTGTAATATATAATTTATTTATAATGATATACTTAATTTTAATTATAATTTCAAGTAATACCCCAACAAAAGTAAATTCTTAATGTTCTTATAAAATAAATCTTAAGATTTCCGAATGATAAATTTTAGGCAAATTTTTATTACAAAACTTTAGCAAAAATTCTGGACAAATTCTTAATAATTTATTTTTGTAATGTCTTGGGCAAATTTCACTTTCAGGCCTGGCGAAAGTTTCCAAAATTACATAAAACATAACAAAAGAATCTCATTCACAATTTATTACTCAAATCAGTTTCGAAGAAACCATAAGAAAAAAAGAAAAATAGAAACCATCAAAACAAAAGCCAGACAACATTTATCTGTATAAATTGTAATTGGTTGCGGTTGAGAGACGATTTTGGCAGGCATTTTATTGTTTCAAATCTTCATTCTTGGCTATTTTAAATTATTGCACATATGATTTCTATGGATGAGTCGAGACTTTCGCTCTTTAAAACGTTTCTCAAAAAAATGTATTCAGTTTGTTTTTATTTTTATTGTTCGTTTATTCATTTCACTTTCAAAGAGTAAAAGTGGTAAAATTCTTAAAATATTTTTCGATTATCATAAGTTTTTTCTTCTTTTTTTTGTAGATAAATGCAAATATTTGTTGTAATATGTTTAGAGTTAGTCAAATTGATATTTTTTAAATTTTGTACACAAAAGTATCGAGCCCAAAGGGGCTTCAGTTTCTATAATACACAAACCATACGATATGCTTTATTTACATTATTATCTAGTGATACTTGCTGATCTCCCGTTAGACACTATACAACCTGACGGAGCTGGATTGGTGACTGTTGTCATGACGCGGCTTGCCCAGACCAAAGAAATTCCAGACGCGTCGCAGGCAGCCTGGTTTCTTCTCGGGCAGGACGAGACTTTGTTCCTCAAGGATGGTGTCGAGGATGTAGTAGCTGCCCAGGTTTAGGGGTGGTGGGGGCAAGATTGGAGGTGGTCATGAAATTGTACAGTTCTTGCTCTCATGGAGAACCGTTGAGAGACCGGAATGGGTCAGGTGTCCGGGAGCATTGCCCGTGTTGGCCAGTTCATTGGCCAGTTTCTTCTTGCGCTCATAGGCTAGGGCATCGTTGGGCACATAAGCCACTCGGACGCCGCCATAGTGCTTGCGGGCAGGCAGGCGGTAGACATAGTCGTCCATTTCACTGGAAGAGCTCGACGAGCAGGTGGAACAGATGCTAGCCACGTCGCAGTTGTCGAGATTGTTAAGTAGATTGAGGGCTCCATTGCCGGCCTGGGTTTGGGCGTTGTGGAGACGCAGATTGGTCTGGTTGATTTGCATTTCCGAGGAGCTGCGCGACTGATTGCGGCGTCGTCGACGTCGACGAGCGTTCGAGTTGTCAGTGTAGCTCTTGGAACGGGACATCGTGTCTTGAACGCTGTGAAAACGCACCTCCTTCAGAGGACGATTGTCCAAATGTCCCATGTTCTCGGGCTGATCATGGTTTTCGTCATCATCGTCGTCGTCATCTTCAAGGTCTTCTGGGTTGGGCTCCTCGTTGTTGCAGTTACGATTGTGTCGCTGCTTGTGGGTGGGTGTGGCAAAGAGTTGCTCGTAGCCGTCATGAGGCAGCTCTCTGATTGGCTCGTTGTCCAGCTCCAGTTCGTTTGCTAGCTCCTGAGTGCTCTGCGTCATATCAGAGGCACTGGGCGAGTTCAGATTGATCTTGTCTATACTCTGGTAGCTGTGCGAGTCCTCTGCCTTGGACACAAGCATGTCCGGCATGGAAGAAGTCAGTTGGGTCTCTCCGAAAATGGATTTATCACCAGCACAGATATTGTCTAGGCTAATGCCCAATTCGGTTAGGTCTATGGGCGGGGGATGGGCAGGTCTGGGTAAGCCAGGAACTCCGCCACCAAGCAGCAGACCAGCCATACCGGCAGCCTCCATACGTTTGCGCTCCTGCCGCTCTAGCAGATCTCCCGCACTCCCCGCACTCTTGCCCTTGCCAGAACGTCCACTAGACTCACCACCGCCACCATTGCGCCTGGGTGAGCGTGCAATTTGACTGGAAGTAGAGGCACGGTGGGTGGGTCGCAGTTGGGGTCCGGAACTAGTATCCGAGGGCGTGGGAGGTTCACCCTTGCTACAGGCTATGCTACAGTAGATGGTACCGCGGCGTGGCAGGAAGGGTCTGCCCAGCAGCGAACAGCGACATGTGCAGCAGGAGAAGCACTGATCCGTGGCATGCCAGTGCTGGCCATCATGACTCATCTGGCCCTGATCGACGCCAATGACCTCACCGCAATAGTCACAGTACTCGGCGAACATGGTGTCGAAGCAGCCCAGGCAATACGGCTTGCCCTCCCGCATAATATACCGCTGTCCACCCAATTGATGTTCACATTCGAAGCAGGCAAAATGCTTCATATGCCAGGTTCGGCCCTCGGCCTCAGTGCACTCGTCGGAAAAGATAATCTAAGGGAGTGAAAGAGAGCAAAAAAAAAACAAATGTCAACATTATAGGAATTACAAGAAATCTCGTCAGCTGGACAAAAAGAACAAGAGGAATAGAGAGAGAGAGAGAGAGAGAGAGAGAGAGAGAGAGAGAGAGAGAGAGAGAGAGAGAGAGAACTTACCTCATCGCAGGCGGAGCAGCGTGGCTTCTGAGTTTCGGCATGATGGCGGCCGCAGTAGAGATTGCCATCGCGCTGAAAGTAAATCAAATCCACCAGCAGCTCCTTGCACACACTGCAGACAAAACAGCCGGGATGCCAGCAGACCTGGGCACCCAAGCGCTGGGCAAAGACCACAATATCGCCAGCAGGAAGCTGCTCTTCGCACTGCAAGAAAGAGCGAAACAGAGTCAGATTAGTAAAAAAAGGAAAGATGGAACTTTACAAGCCCACAGACGACAGGATAAAAATCTGCAACGTCTGCTACGAGGAAGCAACAAACTCGTAGATGTCCCTGGCAAAATATTTAAACGACTATAAATGCTAAATAACGGTAATAAAACGCTTAAGCCCCCCGGCCAGAGGACAACGAAAACAAACTCACTCTCTGTCTTTGGCTGAGTCGCTTTCAAAATTTTCGTTTTCAACTTTAAAACGGAAATCAAGTAAAAATTGCTGCCGGCTATGAGCTTGAGCCAAGTGCTCCCTAGAGACCGGGCGGACTGGCCACAAAAAGCCTGAAAGTGTCTTCGGTTTGGTTTGAGTGACTTGGCAATTCTGTTAGGAGCCGCAGCTTTTAATGACTTAACTCGTTAAAAGCAAAAGCAAAAGAAAATCGCGCATAATGAACTCATTTTGCGTTGCAGATACCCAGTTTTCAGCTACCTCGATTCTTTGGGTAGATGGCGCTAGAGTGCTAGTACAAGTGGTGCTGGTTCCGGTCTATTTGCCCTAAGTTGCGGACAGCAATTAGCCAAACTGTCTTGATATATGTGAACATTAAAGCTGCCCTCCCTCCCAGCGATATGTTTTGGCAAGCCTAGGCCAATTCACGCTCTCTGATTGCGGCAAATATTCACTCTGTCCCAGTACAGTCAAGTAAGCCACGGCTGGCTTCGGAGTTGGCTTCTTAACTTTCCAGGCTATTAAACCTCGGTCTGGGTACTTGGCAACGTCGCCGCACGCAAATGTCCCCCGCAATCAACATTTACTTTTGCAAGCCATTAAACATTGACGGCGCCACAGACGAAAGATGGCAGGCCCAGGCTCAGACCCCAGGACCAAGGATGAGTTTAAGCAAGGCCTTGGCCTGTACAGGGTTGATAATTTTACCGGGAAAAAAAAATATATATACCAAAAGTAAACAGCTTCACTTACTGCCTCTCCCGCCCCCGTCTGGCCAATCAATGGCATTGCATGCGTCGTTAATTGTGAAGTCGCAAAAGCCCCACGCAGCCTCTTTAAGGGCCAAGTAAACTTTAATTAGGCCCAGTGTACTAATGTCTCCATTTCAAGGCAAAACTTTCCCAGAGTTTCAGTAGTTCTCACTGGAAAACTTTGCCACCAAAAATATTCTTCTTCTTCTGTCCACTTAAATTCGCATTTTTCACAGCGCCGCCGGCAAAACTCTGGGTGGGAGCGAGTCATGTAAATAGCAAGAGCTATCACCACCCATTTATCTTATCAATCCAATTAATCCGTAACAGCATTTCTCTCGAACTCACGGCAAAATCCTTTGGCCAGGTCCCGACTTCCAATTATGTTATTGACAAATTGTCTCCGTGCTGTTCTCAGGGCACCCAGAGTCCACTCACCTGTCCTAGTGGAACCGAGTAAACAGAAGAGAACCTTCACCCATCCAACCCATTTCTGTTTAGTCTGCGTTAATCTGACAAACTTCTTTCTACCCTAGACAATTTCCGGCGCTTTGGTTTGTGTTGCTTTTCCATTTCCTGATCCGGTCATTCACTGGACTCGCTTTTTCTTTGCCTCTTCTCGAGTCAAAAGGTTAGCTACGAAATTATTAATGAGGCTCGTTATCTCAGTCTTACCTTTTCACCCATCCCCACACAGCACCCCCAGCTTCCCACAATCTATACTTTTCACTTTTGTCTCAATGCTTTTTGCTCTAATTATTTCAGCTGTGCTGCCTGGGACACTGCGACTTTTAGTGTCACATCCTTGTCAGAATTTCGCCATCACTCTGTCACATCCGCTCAGTCAGCTCAGCTCAGCAGCTCAGACTGCCTGTCTCCCTCGATTGTTGTTCGTGTGGAAAATGTGGATACGAATGGAAAACCCCCTTCCCCTGGCACCGGCCTTTTGGACTTGACACACGTTTCGCTGCTCTTTGTTGGCCACGTTGCGACTCATTTACGCTTGAGTGAGTGCTTTTTGGCAGCATCATTCAGGATCATTGAACGTTTTCATAAATTTTCTTTTCATAAATTCCCTTTTTTTTTGGGAAAGTGAGTTGGGCAGGCGTTAAAATAAGCGAGGGTTGACTGCTTTGTTAGCATTTTAACGTCCGTTTAGCAAGTCAGTTATGGTTTGTGAATTTTAAACATCATATCGAGTGGGTTGTCTCTTTTCGCTTTAAAGGGGATGTGAGTTGGCTAAATTCGACTTGGCTGGGCTTGACTTGCCACATTAACGCCGTTCGCCCTGCCATGAAATCTCCAGTTTATCTGATTTTCTCTCAGTCTTAATTTTTTCTTACTTTATTCCAGTAAAAACTTTTTGATGCGATTAGTCAAGATTAGCTTTGAATCAGGTTCAAAAAATTTCACTATTTTTATGACTCGCCAAATTTTCTCTCTTTGATGACCATAAAACCAAGTTTCACACTCAAACAACTTGGGGCTTGTGGTGTATGGTTCTTTCATAAGTTTATAGACTTGGCCAAAATGAATGCAACCGCTCTGTCAATTTAGCCAAGTCAACTAAAATCAGTGGAAACTTTAATGCAAAACACTCCAGACCAGGAAACCCAGACAGACACGCACTGGGCTGTGGCTATGGCAGTGGCAGTGGCCATGGCGTTGGTATAAACTTTTTAATAAGTTTTACGAGTGGCGAATGTGAACACAATAAAATTGAGCTGCAAACTCAAAACTATCTATGGCTGGAAAGATTCGCAAAGTACGAGCAGCTTTGCCAGCCAACAGTTTCAGTTAATAACAATGCAAATTTCTCATACAGTAGTTGGACTCTCCATGACTTGGCCAAGCCAGTGGTGGCAGAGTAGCTACCATTTTAGAATAGGGTAAAGTTAGCAGAGTAGCAAAATAGTTACAGTTGCCTTCACTTTTCGCTGGACTGCCTAGAAGAGTTCATTGTTTTCATTTAAAGTGCTTTGGTGCATTGAGAAAAAAATACTTTGAAATTCCCAATAAAAAGATCCCATTTCAAACTAAAAGTTTCAAGATTTACTGAATCGAGAAGTTAAAAGAATCTTTTGTGACCATGATAAAAATTAATTGAATGAGTTAATCCCTATTGGATTTCTATATTCTGTGTCATGCAGATCGAAAGGTCTCGAAAGATAAAAAGGGGAGCAAATAATATAGAAAGATATTTGCTAGCCTAAGAAAGGACCCAATACTATGGAGAATATAGATATTTTAACTGAGAACTAAAATAATTGCAACTTTAATCTTTACTAACTGAACCAGTCAACGATCAAGTTACTTAACTACAAAGTTGAAAATTAAAAAAATAATTTATATTCATAATTTTTTAGTTTTTTTTTTCAGTGTAGAAAAAAATTAAACTTTGAGTGAAGTTGCCAAACAACAAGTTGGTCCATTCAAGCTTTCAAGTCGGTGCAATTGTCTTTTGCCAAACAGATTTTTCATTTTTCATTTCTGCAACTGTTTTGTTTTTCACCGTTTCGGGCAGTTTTTCTTTTACAGCTCAGAGTGTACTTAATGAAATCTTTTTGTCATCTTTTATTTGAGACTTTGGCAAAGTTTTTTCTTTCTCAATTTTTTAATTTTTTTTTTTTTTTCGAAAGTTGCTGTCAGTCTGAGGCGCTCTTATTGTTTTTGTCAGACTGGCAGGCGGGCTATTGTCTATTTTTGTTTTGAAAGGCAAATTTATAAACAGTCAAGAACCAAGAGAAGTGAAAAAGACCAGCCAAAAACTCAAGGAAGGCAAAGTTTTTCAGTTTTGCTCTTGGTGAAATCGAAACTCGCTTTTGTCGCCTTTGTTAATAATAAAATGTAAATTTTTACTACAATTAAAAAGGGAAACAAGAAAGAAAGAATGCTTACCCCCTTGCAGGGCCTTTCGTCCGAGAGCAGACGTACGGCTCCACGGCCAAGAGCCTCCCGCTTGCGCTGGGCCGAGAAAATGCGCAGCTCCTTTCTTTCCTCGTCGCTTAGCGAGTGGCAATAACGTACCTAAGAGGGGGAGGGACAGAGAAAGCAAAAGCAAGAAAAGTTTGTAGTAAATTTTAATTAAAAGCTCTGTTACAGTAGCAAAAAAAAAAAGAGCAGTGCAACTTTTTCAATCTCATGCAGCTCGAAGGAGTCAGGAACCAAGAACTGCGGCCAAGTGGCTTGAGGGCGTGGCCAACTCATTTTGTTGTGTCTTTTGGCTGCTTTTCAATTTTTACGAGTTGGCGCCACCCCCCCTGCCACTGCCGCTGCCATTAACTGCATTTTTATGCTGCTTTGAGCTTGGCTTTTGTCCTTCAGATTGTCGCGTTTTTTCTCAGATTTCTTTCTTTTCTTTTTGGCTAATACTCACTTCGTTATCTTGCGGCGGCAGCTGGTGCAGCAATTGTTTCACGCGATACTTTTCGCCCGGACTGTTGACGTAGGGCACTTTATCGTCGGGCAGCTGGCTGAAGTACAGTCGGACCTGTTAACAAGCCCAACACCAAGTCGAGTTCATGAAAATAGACAGAAAACAGACAGAAAGATTAGTTTAGTCACTTTAGCATGTGTTTTTTTTTTTGAGGGTTTGTGGAGAAAGCAAAAAAATCCAAGTTCATTCATTCAATTTCTTTAATCATATTTAAAATGAAAAACTTCTTTTTTTGAATTAGAAATTTTGTGAACATTTTCATTTCATTTTCCGAAATTTGTCCAACTCCAAACCCCAAGAGATTAAATATTTTAAGCTACTGAATCGGCGGCACCAAATTTATAGTCTCTAAATTCAAACATAAATAAGACAAGACATCAAAACATACTCTCACATTTCTTGGGGGCACCACAAAATTGAACCGAAGAAAGAAGAAGAAAAAACTATTTTTTTAATGAACCATTAAAATGCCATGAAAACGTGAACCACAGCATGGGTAATTGAATTTTAAAAGCACCATTAGAAATGCTCACAAAAATGGACCAATGAAACCAAATAAAAGCACACAAAGCCGTACAAATTTGGTGCCGGTCAAAACAAAAAAAAAAATCAGCTAATGACAACTTAAAACGAATTAATCAACACGCTTGAGTAAAAAAAAAAAACAACAACAAAAATGCCAAAACAAAAGAAAAGCCTAAAACACTTTCACTAAAACATGTCAGCCGTTTAATTTTCCCAAGCACCCAAGAGGCGCCATTTCGGGGCAAGACTCCCAGCCAGAAATGAACAAACAAAGCCAACGTTGACTTCGACAAAAACGCCCCAACACAAGTGGCCAGCCCCGAGGCTGAAAGTGAAAAAACTTGGCACAAATCGAAGGTGGGCTCGTGCAAAATGTGGCAGAAAAATTTCATAATGACCAAAGCAAAGCCAAGGCAATAGGGAGCAGCAATCTCCCTGCGGCATTATGTAAGCTATTCCGATCAACTGCAACAGTTTTAAACGTTGATTAATGATTGTTCAGGCCCCGAACCGGCTTCCAATTGCCACCAAAAAATACTGAGAGAAAAACTGCAATTTCAAGTGACTCAAAGTTGAATAAAAGATACCCTTTTCAAAGCTTAAAAATCTTTACAGATATTTTTTCAGTTCCTGGATGAAAAGGTAGTCTAAAAATTACCATCAAATATTATTAAATATTTTATAAATCA
Source organism: Scaptodrosophila latifasciaeformis (assembly GCA_037075145.1). Lineage (NCBI taxonomy): Eukaryota > Metazoa > Arthropoda > Insecta > Diptera > Drosophilidae > Scaptodrosophila > Scaptodrosophila latifasciaeformis. The sequence goes on from JBAMCM010000533.1 coordinate 838,462, forward strand.
ACGAAAATTTCTATTGAGATAGATCATAAAAAAATTCTGATCTTATATAAAAAAATAATAATTTGATTGATTTTATTTACCCCAGAAATGTTAAAATATTTGAAAAGAATTTGTTTGAAAAATCATTTCATTGATACCAAAAAAAAAAAAAGGTCTCAGTGGTCTCGAGTCTTCACTTCCTAAGCAAGCTTGCCCTTGTTAGATTTAAACAATTGATTGCCATTTTCCGTTCTTGAATTATTAAATATTTAAATTTAAAGCAATTTAAGTAAGTAAAGGGGAGTTCTGCCTTAGATTCTATTGAATTGAATTGATTTTTAACTAACCCTTTCAATTTTGAATTCATTTTCATTTATCTGTTAAAAATTATAAAAAAAAAAACAGTTTATAATTATAATTTATTTTATCTGTACGACAAAACTGTGTAATCCGTATTTTATTCAGGCAGAAAAAAATATCTTGTCAAACGATTTAATTACAAACGCTTTCGCTTTCAGTCGAAGGCGATTAATTTTCAGATATATTTTTTCGTCCAATTTTGGACCGATAATTTTCATGCCAAAACGAAACTGTTGTAATTAAAGTTGTCGTGGCGATTTCCTTAAATATTTTTCCACATGTGCCTGAAATCTTGGCAAAATAAAAAACAACTAAGATAAAGATTGAAGGCGGGTCTGAACAAAAAAGAAACTGAATCAAAACGTATCGCCTCGAATTGGATTGCAATTTCAGCACGTCGCTGGCCAATGAAGCGTGGAAATTGAACGAGCCAAAAAGGCAATTGCCAAACTCTTAAAAAAAATTCACTACATGAAAGCAAAAGTTTTACAAAAAAATTGGCCTGAGACTAGCTAAGCCAGCAGGTGGTCAATTCAGTGGTTGCTGCAAAGAAAATCGCTCCCCAGTTGCCTGTTTTGATTTCACCAAATTAGTTGTGACAAATCGCTCCACACACACACACACACACACACACACACACACACACATATATATACACACTGGCTGGTTCGGTGGCCCTACCTGATCGGGTCGCAGACCTGGAGGCACCCAGGTATACTCTTCCAAGGCACAACCACTGTCATCATCAGACTGGGAGTTGCGCTGGAAATCCAACTGCTGGTGGTGGCTATTGTGGCTGTGACTGTGGTAGACGCTGGCCGCAGCCGCCGTCTTGTAGCTGGCGGTGCGCAGGGGCGAGGAGATGGAGTTCAACGGCAGATTGTTGGGCGGCTGGCAGTGACGACGCTGCAGCGGCATGACAAAATGTGAAGTGGCACTGCCAACACCACCACCGCCACCTCCGCCATTGCTGCTACTGGCCAGAGAATGGCTATCCAAGCTGTTGGGCGGAGGTGTTTGGATGCGCTGCTGTGAAGTGCTGGCCAGTTCCCGGGCAAAGGGGGCTGCTCCACCAGCCTCGAGCTGCAGTAATTCACTCTCGGTTTGGGTGTAGTAACTGCTGGGTGGCTGAGTCGACTGCGATGCTGGCTGTGGCTGCTGCATTTTCTGGCACTGGCTGAGCAATCTCGGAGCGGGTGTGGGCTTGAATTTACTCACTGGGCAGGCTCTGCAAGGAAAAGAGAAAGAAGAATCTTAGTAATTGCCAGTTTTGCATTTCCTTATTTGATATCATTTATTTTAAAAGAGAGGGAGAGAAAAAAAAACATATTCAGCTCATCTCCTGACCAAGGCTAATGCTTTTGGCCATCAAAGTCGGAAATATTCTTGGCGTGCATGAAACAAGCGAATTACAATTTTCTCCAAAGTGTCTGGTCAGGTGGCTCTTCAGGCTCGCATGAAGACTGGTCAAACGATTTTTGTACTTTCTCTAAATTTCTGTGCCGAGCAGCCAAGCAAGACTTTGAAAGAAATGTGGCTTATGGCTTAGTTGCCAAGATATACCAACAGATACCAAAAGTATCTCTCAGTTACATTTCGAACTGAGTGTGATCTTTTCTCTATTTCTAATTGCTTGGCTGCCCGCTGTTTCGTAATTAACGTCATTTGTGTTTTTCGGCCCGGGTCCTCTGCCAATCCCCGACCAAAGTCATTTTCCCCAGAGTTGCATGTTCACTTTTCATTCAGAAAAAAATACAAATTGTTATGTGTATCAAATTGCAAGAGATCTAGAGCATAAAAAAAACAACAACAACAATAATAATAACAAAATATAAAACGAAATAGCTAAAAACCAAGAGGCTCCACTAATCTACGTGAGAAATTAAAGATGGCTTTGGCAATTTGCCAGCTTAAAATGTATCTCATTTGTTGGGGCAAAATGATTTGTAAATTTATGCAAACGACAGCAACAACAAAAAGTGTAAATTTCCATACAAAAATCATAAAGCGAACCCCTTTCGCTTACGCAAATTAATGGATTTATAGAGTGTTAAGAGTGAAGTGAATCGCAGCCTACGAAAGATATTTTCTGATTTCAAATCAAAGTAAAATAAAGAGTGGAGAAAGTTTTATAGGTTTCATGCCTTGCCAGTAATGCCAATGCAAATTTATGTGAATTGTCAATGCCAAAAACATATTCATAAAAATACCAGAAATGTTTTCTAAATAAATCCGAAAAACTACAACAAAAATAAATGATCGATCAGAGTCTTTGGTACTTTCTAAAAAGTCATAGAAAAAATCGATTCGTCGCCGGCTGTCAACTGTTGACCAAACAAAGTCACGGCATAATCTGTCACAAATGAATTGTGCGACTTCTGATTGACTCTGATAGCAATCGAAGGTGGCGTCGTGGCTTGACCAATTCAAATGTCCCAAAACCAAAGCCAAAGCCGACCAGACTGCCAAATACGGCTTGGTCTGGCGGATTTTCTCTTTTGGACCAACACTGACAAACCTGCTCACCAACTCAGCCGACTCTCTATTCATTTTCTAAGCTGCATGCAATTTTGCTATAAGTGTCACTCGTTTGTGTCTTTTGAAAATTGCGTTGAAATCTTGCCGGAATTTGACGTGCATATGACCAACTATGGTCTGCTCAAATTTGGGTTAAGAAGATTTTTGTTTATTTATTATTATTATTCTTTTTTTTCTTGTTGGCAACTTGTCATTTATAATTAAAAGCAAAGCGCCAGAACCTTAACCAGCTAACGAAAAGTAGTTACCCATTTTGGAAACCAATAATATTTTTTGCTTTACTGAAACGAGCTGGTTCACACTTTATGAGCAGATATACCAGATATATAAGTGGTTCTTTATGATATGTGGTAAGATCTATTCCGAACTAAGAACTCTGCCAAAAATCTCCTGATCTGAAGTAACTTAAAGATCTCTCTGATTCCAAACAAATTCGATTTATATCTCAAGCAAATTTTGATCTAGACTTTACTCGACAAAGTCGATTTTTTTTAGCTTTAAGTTAATCCGCTTGCAGAAATAAAAAATACTATTTTGCGTTAATCAAAAATATCAATCTTAATTAAATTGGCTTAGGCAAGGTAATTCAATTTGACTGCTGAATCCCATTTGATCATTATCGGCTATGATTTCTATTTCAAATATCTTGGCAATTTGTGTCTTTGCAATTACTCCAGTCAATCTTGAAGTGCCGATGAGAACACAGCTAATATCTCAATTATGTGAAATGACCAGAAATACTCAGTTCCAACTTTATGCAGTTATTCATTGGCACTTTGAGAAGCTCACAATTTGTAGGAATTGGCTGAGTTTTCGTTCTTTCTCTTACAATTTCATTAAATTTTAGACACGCAGTTTCCACAGAACAAGTCAGCCAGGAGGACTAGGCCGGGGTGCTGCGGCACGTAACTGGTTCAAAATCATTTAGGCACACTCACACACACACACACAGACACTGGCCCCCTAACCAGTTTGAGATTTTCTTGGAAGAGTTGATCTAAAAACACGCAGATAGCCAATTGAACTACGTTTGGAAATTAAAATGTAACATGCAATTCTTTATAATTGAAAATCAGAGAGCCTCAGAGAGCCGGAGAAAAGGTATGCCAAATCTTTTAAAAGCTCTAAGAAACTAAATCAATCCATACTAAATTACTTTCACAATTGGCCACAGAGATAAACACCCAGGCCAACTTGGCCCGTCTCTGGAATGCTTGATTATGGTTTGAGCCCAAAACAAAAATAGTACACGATCTTCAGCTGAGATTGCAGCTGCCATTTACCCAAGTTTTGGGTGAGCACGCCTCATCGGAATGGGCATCAAGACAAAATAGAACACTACTCCAAGTGGAAGCAAATTAAAATGCTCTGATAGAGGCGGAACCCCAACCAACATAGTATAGTACACCTTCCAAATTTCAACTTCCTCCTAACCTACCCTGCCCTGCCCTGCCTTGCTTTGCCCTTGCTTCACTCTCTAAGGCGTGCAATGGCCCCGAGACAGCAGGTCTCTGTTTGTTCGAGTGCAAGTGTCTGTCTGTGTGTGTGTGTGTGTGTGTGTGTGTGTATTTTATGACGTGACCTTGTTGCGTGTTTCTTTGTCTGGCTGAAAGGCTTATGAAAAAACACAAAAAATACCAACTTAATTGTTGTTAAACCAGAAAAAATTATCCATAAAAAATAAACTCAAAATGAACAAACATTTTTCATCAATAAAACATATGAAGTCACAAAAGGTAAGAAAAAAAAAACAAAAAAAATTAAAACAAATTTCAAGAAACCCCTTCCTCTCCTCTTTCTACAACTTGCTTTGTATGCCTTTCTCGAGCTTCGCACACATGCCACAATTTAACTGCATTTGACTCTTTAACTGCGTTTACGTCATTTTCACAATAACAACTCCAGCACGACGACAACAACAATAACATTTCAAAAATGAATAAAACAAAAATACCAAGGAAAAAATACCAAATTTATTGTACATGCTATGGCGTCATCTGTGCACGTGTTGCTGTCACTCAAGACCTCTCAAAAAATTGTATTTCTTTTTGCCACAAAGATCAAAGAAAGAGTGAGAGAGAGAGAGAGACAGGCTGAGGCAGTGGGAAGAGAGCTGAAATGTTTGGTGTGGCAAGTTGAACCGCTGGAAAAGCTACGCCTATTTAAGTACCACAAGAGTGATTTAGTGCACAGAATACCGTTACACACCACTACCAAGACCTAGCCCACTGATAAGCCAACTGCAGCCGAGACTGCGGCTGCCTGAGCAGATCACTGCTTGCTAGCCGAAACGACAACAACAACAACAACAGCCACATGAGCCTCTAAAAATGCATAATTAATCGTTAGAAGCTCAAGCTCACCTCTCTTCCCCCTTGCCCATTGAGCCGAGCTCAAAGTTGTTTGGCTGCCGCACATCCAAGACGGAGACGATCTGTGCTAATGCCAATTCCGAGTGTTGCATGTTGCATGTTTCATTTTTGCTGATGTTGTTCTTGTTGTTGTTGTTTTGAGTCGAGTTGATTTGCTTTTGAGTTGATTCGCGTCATTAACAGCTTTTGGATAATTTTATGCAGACTCAGTCTCTCTCGCTCTCCGCTCTGGCCCAACCTGAACAACAACAACAACAACTACTACAACCGCCACTGTCAACAAGTTTAGACACGTTTCAGCGATTTTCATGTTGCATGAGACGCTCTAATTTATGCAAAATGTTCTTCTCTTCGCCACTCTGCCACTGTTTCGACTACTTTATCGCTGGGGTCCCCCCGGCCCTGCAGACCCCCCGGCAGACTACTTGCTTTATTTGTTTCTCTTCTTCTGTTTCCTCCAAGGTATTTTTATTTATTTTTACCCTTCAACTATTTCGTGTTATGCAACTCTTTTTAATGGGTAATTCTGGTTTATTTGGTATTTTGGTATTTTTATTGTGCAAGCAAAGGTATATAGTTTTTAATACTTTTAGCTGAATCGAAACATGTTTTTTCTAACAGAAGTATTTTCCATGGGACCGAGAGGAGATTTGGTATTTTTTCTATGAAATTGTATATTTTCTAGTATGCAAAAGATATTCATATTTTAAGTACTAAAATAAACCTGACTCAAAGGTTAAAAAAAATTATTTATTTTTTAGTATTTATAATGTAGTATTTCTTAGCTAAATACTTTTATAATTCGTTTATTTTTTGTCTAAAAATACCAGAAATTTTTTTTTTATTATTTTTGGAACTAAAAAATTAAACAAGATTTTCCATAATAAATTCTGATAAATTTTTCATAATTGCTTTTAGTATTTTATAAAGTATTTAATTTATTTGATTTTTAGACTCTTTTCGAAGAAAAAGGAGTCTATTCACTTTGCTCTGATGTTTGTAACGCACAGAACCAAACATCGTAGACCCACAAAAGTTACATCTAGAATACTTAGAATCACTAGAGGAGTCGATATAGCCATGTCCGTCTGTCCGTCTGTCCGTCTGTCCGTCTGTACATATCAGATTTACTCCGTCAGTTTAAAAGCTATTTTGCTGAAACTTGGTATATAGCCTTCTTTTTTACCTAGGTAGTACACTAGTTTGAATCGGTCGGATCGGACCACTATATCATATAGCTGTCATACGAACCTAAATCGGTTTAGGCAATAACTTCCACATTTATTATCCGATTCTTTTCAAATTTGGCATGCGTGTTTTTTATATAACGATAGATAATTGTGCCAAATTTCGCCTGGATCGGATCACTATATCATATAGCTGTCATACGAACCTAAATCGGTTTAGCGAATAACTCACACATTTATTATCCGATCCTGTTGAAATTTAATATGCATATGTTTTTTATAGCAATTAATATATGTACCAAATTTTGTAAGGATCGGACGACTATATCATATAGCTGCCATACGAACCTAAATCGGCTTAGGCAATAACTTCCACATTTATTATCCGATCCTTTTGAAATTTGGCATGCGTGCGTTTTTTATAGCAATAATTATAAATACCAAATTTCGTAAGGATCGGACTACTATATCATATAGCTGCCATACGATCCTAAATCGGTTTAGGAAATAACTCGCACATTTATTGACTGATCTTTTCAAAACTCGTCTAACACGTTTTCTACATAAATATACGCGTTTGTACTCAATTTTATTAAAATCGGACTACTATATCATATAGCTGTCATACAAATCGAAATCGGCCCTATTAACTGACCAACCCCGTTCATGTGATTTACGGCAGAAACAACTTCGAAAAGAGTCTGTAATCTTCGGCACCCCGAAGATAACGTTGGGATTTTTTTTTTTAATGTTTAAAGTATTTTCCTGGTATATTTTTAGTTTCTCAATTTTTTTTCACTTGCTTTTTTTTTTATTCCAAGCAATTTGCACCTCTCTCGAGGCGCACCTTTCAAAAACTAGTTTACCACGATTCATTAGTCTCAAGTTGATGGTCAAGTTTTTTCTTTCTTTATTGTTAGTTAGTTTTCAAATTAAATGCTCATATCGGTTACTTGTTTGTAACAGTTACTCCACATATTTCCTAAAATTTATGAGCTTTTAATTGTTCGCTTCTTAAAGATTATGTAATATGCGACAAAGTCTAAGTGGTCCATCAGGTTGCGACGGAAATGGCTATAGCCCCGCTCTTTGAATTCGAGTGCTTTATTGTTGGTCGAAATGTTTTCAAAGTGAAATTTGAATCCAATATATTTTGAGTGGAAAAAGATATGTAAATACTATGCATTTGGTTTGGAATGTTGTAAATGTTTTGATATCAGGTTCGTTGGTAAACAAGATTAGAGCTGGAAAATGTAAATGGAAATTTTTGAACAGCAAATGTAACCAGATATCTCAGCAGTGAGCTGATTCCCAGCCAACTGGCTTGGCATACAATTGAATCAGTCAACTACTTTGGGCATATAATTGCCTCAAATTAAATCTAGGCATCCACAGCCTCTCGAAATGTGGAGGATGCCTCAGAATGAAATGAAAAACTCCCACAGAATCGAGACTAATTTCATGGAGGCTGTCGATGTTGATTCCGCTGCCGCTGATGGCTGATGATAAGCGTAATTGTGCTGGCAACTCATCAAATTAAAGCACAAGAGAAATCACATTACCAAGATTAATTTTTCCCAACTTTTGAGGAATTGAGAGAAGCTGTAAAGCGCACAATAACTTGATTCAATTAAGGCAGCGTGAAGCAAGTGAAGTCGGAAATCTTTTAAGATTTTAACAAAATAATTGAAACGCTGTAAGTCCAAACAAAAATAAAAACATTTCTTGGAAACACAAGAAAAATAACAACAAAAGTATATAAGCCGGGGAAATGGAATCAGTCCAAGAGCACTAAAAGCATATTAAGAAAACGAGAGAATACCAAACTAAATGCCATTAAATTTATTGTATTTCATTCATATGACAAGAACAAAAACACCATCAACAGACCGTGAAACGCGAACAGAAACCTAGTCAAGTTTATCTGACAGAATCGTCTGCCTCGAACTGATGGACTGATAGACACCTGGACTGCCTAATGGAACTGAAATACAGAAACAGGTGGACCTTAGGGCGTGCTACACCAGAACGCGGCTCAGTTCACCTGTTGAAACGTGGGAATGACAAGAAGCCAGAGTCGCACATTTTCGGACGGAACAAAGACAACAACCCCTAAAAGCAATTACCGAAATAGCCCAAAATGAAACAGGGCTTAACATATGGGCACAGTGAAGAGTGCCTAAGAAAAACCAAATAAAGGAATTACATATGAAATTAATTTTGAAATTCTGTTTGAAAAAATACCTAAGACTGCATGAGTTTTGAAATTTATTAAAGATTTTTACAAAAGCCAGGGCAATTACAAACCATTTCTCATCCTATAAAATATTTGTATAATTCTTGAAATCATTTTGATCTTGAGATTTTTTGAGAGAGGATGTAGCTCTTGATGGGAATTAGTGGCACACTTTGTCCTGACTGTACTTCTCTGTTATATGATTTTCGTTTGAACTTAGTAGTGAGTCTACAATTATATACAAATCTTGACCTTCAACTTCTCAATGAGCTAAATGTCAGACAAACCTCTTCTTGTATTCCAAATTTAGCATTTCTCAATTGCAAAAAGCAATTGATTTCAAATGTGTCAATTGGAAGTGACCTAATTGACATTGCTTATCTAAAATAAAATCACTTGGCATTTTGTGCCACTCTCCACTGTAACCTTTGCTGTGGAAGTCACAGCTTGGTTTGAGTTGTTTGTTATTTTGCACTTTGCGAAGAGCCACAGAGACACGGAGACCACAGACAAAGAGCAGAAGTGCGCTTGACCATAACATGTTGCACTTCTTGATTGTTGCCTGGGTAGCCAACTATGACCAAATGGGATGCGCTCCAGCAAATTGCATCCAACAAAGGAGTCCGTGTCTGTGTGTACTTTTGTGTGCCCAAAAACAGTATCAGGGACTCTGGGTGTGCGTGTGCGGAAGTGCAACATGATTAATTATAACGATGCTTTCTGTGAAGTGTGATGGAAAATTGTTGAAGATTCGAGAGAGAGAGACTTATGTTTAATACTTTCTCACACTCGCCCAGGCAGAGTGCATTGAATCGTAAGAGGATTAGCTGGCTGAGTTTGAGATACTTTTGATATGCCGCTGGCGCTTGTTGAGACTTCCTACATTGACATGGCACAAATACTTAACTGTTAACTGTTAAGTGCATTGGCCATGGCCATGGTCCATAGAAATGGTAATAGCAACTGCCAACTGGCAAGTCAAAATCGTGTAGGTCCCTGGCAAACATGACAACTGACAAAAGCAACAAGCATCAAGCAAACAGATAGACAGACGGCCGGCGAGAGACGGGACCGGAGTCAGCTCAAATCAGAGACCCAACAAACATTTCAATTAACAAAACTCACAGGCAAAAAGAGGAAAATAAAAAGAAAAGAGCTATCAAAGAGAAAGAGTGACTGTCTAGTTCTCTAATCGCCGCCTGTCAAAATAAACTTGTGCAGCCTCACAAAACCAACACAGTAACCCGGCCAACAATCTCCCCTCTCCGAATTGGAACCCTGGCTATCCCGACCATAGAGAGAGAGAGAGAGAGGCACACCCGGTCTGGCAGTGCTTTCGTGTGTATCTGCTAAAATGCGCAATTAAGTCATCAAATGTTTCACCCGAGTGTCTTGGCAGCAGCCCAGAGAGCGCCTGGGCCAGGCATTACACTAATGCACATTTGGGGTGCAACCTGGGCAACCAGGAAGCCATCCAGCCAGCCAGCCAGCTAGCCAACAAGTCAGTCAGCCTCTGGCGAAATTCTTGTCTACTCGAGACCATTCTCGGCCAGACCTCGCTCCCAGTCTGCGATGTGTGTTGCCCCTTTTCGTTGAGAGGGAAAATGCTGGCAACTTAACTTTTACTATTGCTAATGAAGCTTGAAGCCTTCAAGTCGATATTTTTGTATTTTCTTTTTTTTTGTGTACAGGATCTTCTTGTTAGCCAGATGTCTGAACGTCTGGCCAAGAGCGACAAAACTGCCGTTAGCTGCAAATCGCACACTAACTGCGTGCTACAAACTTCCGCCACACCAGCTAGGCCAGAGCAAACTATGTCTGTGTGTAAGAGTGTGAATTTGGCCAAACTAATGCTCAATTTATCAACAAGAATTGTTAGATTCTGTCAGCTCATTACCACTTGCCCGACCAGCCAGCCAGTCAGTCAAGTCAACTAGACTGCCTGTGTGAGTGGGTGTGAGTACCTGGCCTACCCTGGCCCCATGGGGCATGCAACTCACGTTCTCTTCTTTGTGACTTGTTGTGTTGGGTTTTTTCTGTTTTCTGTTATCATTTGGCTGTTGATCAAACTGAGTTACACGTGTTTTTGCAACTTAATTGTGCCAGGTAAATCAGTTATGACCGTGATGCAACTTCACTGGAATAACCAAAAAGTTTGAGCTCACAATATATCAAAGGCGGTTGAATTTGCCACTTTCTCTAATAAAACACATGACTGAAACGAATCGCAAATGAATCTGGCAAATATGAACATTTTTCTTGGTCAAATGCAACTTAAGAAAAAGCAACAAGTTGCAAGTGGGAAATAATTTTTCAAGACAATCACGATTTCCCACTTCAAAGTGAGAGGGGGAAGAGCCGGGACTACTGTTTGTCAAGAGGTGGTGGCAAGAGTTGTCCACACTTTCACAGATTCTTTTTTTTTTTTTTTTTTGGTCTTTAATTTCTGCTATCATTCTTATTTATACAAAAATTTGTGCCAGTTAAGAAACTTGTCTGATTAGTTTCTTTCCAAAAAAAAAAAGATAAATAAATAAAAATATTAGCATAGCTTTAATTTCTCTCTATGATTATTTATAAGCCATTTTAGGCCAACAGATAAATGGTCTTGACTTACTAAAGTTTTTATCTTTTTATTTAAAATTCAATGACAAATCAAATTAATTTGGCGTGGGCAATAACAAAGCCAAAATCACTTAGGCCACCTTTATGTCTGTTTCTTTATTTTGGTAATTGCTTAAAGTGATTAAATAATTATTTGCCATTACTTTAATTAATTTTCCTTGATTATTCAAAGGCAACAAAAACAATCTGCCCACCAAGCCATTACAATCAAAACTGGTTTCTATTTGGGCTTTATTTCGTAAGTTTCCTTTGTTATAAATGGAGGAAGAGAGGGGGCGCCATCAATCAAGAAAACAATGGCAATATTGAAAAATTATAAACACGTTCTAAACAAGCCACCTAACCTCTCGCTGACTTTATGGCCACTAAATTACGTGTGCCCAGTCTGAAGAGACGCACCGCTTGACCAATCAAAGCTGGCGCGAAATTGAAGTCTTGGCCTTTGGCTGCCTAACCACAACAACCACCACAACATCATCTATATGAAAACCCCCCGAAACAAAATAAAATCAAAATCATAATAACAGGAAACATAATAAGCTTCACAGCAACGCCCTTCGATTTGCCAAAAGTAAGCGAAGCCAACACCTCTCGGCCGCAGACCCGATTCCACCCCGCTTCGCCAGTGCTTTCAGCACTGAATTTTCTTGTCTGCTTTGCTAATTTTATTTGTGGTTTATATTTTTTTTTATACACAGTTTTTTTTTCTCTCTATCTTTTCTTTCTGCTTTTGGAAGTGGGAGAATTTTTGATTGATTTTATAATATTTTTAAATTGAATTTCCCTTTGGCCCTTTTCTTGCCAAGAAAAATCAATCAATTCTCTGGAGTTGTGAATTTGTGAATTTGAATTTATATTAATCCTACAGATTCAATTTTTTGCCCCTTTTCTTAGGAAATACAAGGGACCCAAACAATTTTGATGTGAGCCCCAAAAATAATTTGGAAAATTCTTTGACACTTCCGACCGGACCGGACCGAGCCTTTTATAGTATCACTTCCCCTCCCTCTTTTTAATTGCTTTCAAAGGGGCTGGGCGGTGCCGGTGAGGAGGGTGGTTAATTCTGTTGCTGATTGAGTCACGTTTTATGCTTTACGGCCGTCGTAAAACTAAATTTATGGTTAGCCAAAAGTTTGCGGTCTTGGAACGAATGAAATATGCGTAATTGAAAATTTTCCAACTACCAAAAAGAGAGAAAGAGAGAGAAAATACAGTTACTTTGTTTGAGATTTTCTGACCATGAAAACTTTGACTGATTAATTATAGAGCCGACATTTCCAACAACGCCTCGAAGCCGAAATAAAAATTGCGTATACGCCCCAAAGAAAGTTCCTCATATTCTGAGCTTGAGCTTGAGTTTGAGATGAAGCTTGAATAGAATCAAGAAACTCGACTCATAGCTTTGCCATTTCAATTAAAATGCCATATATCATGAGGCTAAGCTGTGGCCCCATCCAATTCAATTAAAATCAAATGCGCACCTCTCCGTTTTAAATCAAAGCAAATCGTAAAACGATAAGCCCAAAGAGGGAAGAGCAGACCACGAATGGACCACCCGGTCGCTGGCTTTAATTATCTGACGCTTGCCAAGAAAGGGGTGAGGGCAGGTTTCTTAACTCAGAGGAGGCGGCAAGTTCACTACAAAGCTGGTCTGGTCGGTGTGGCGTCGACTTGGTTATTTATTTAGTACTTATATTTTATTGTACAGCCGATGTATGCGAATACCTAGGCGAACGGGCATTCTTGGTCTGCTGATATTATGCAAAGTGCCCCATCAACAAGGAGAGCAAACGAAGCAGAAGACGAGGGCAGATCTCTGCGCTTAATTACGCTTTAAGTAGCCGCAGTCAATATTGGCTTTAGCTTATTTGACTGGTCATTCGCCATGAGCGGAAATTTAATAGGCCTGCCGGGTTGGTTACCAACCACAAGAGGCAAATGAGTTCATACAAATGTGTGAATCTGTTGGGCAACAGCCAGAAGATTGTTGATAGTTGGCCATCTTATCAGCCCTTTCGATCGCACCATTAAGGCCAAATCTAATTAACAAAAGCGAAAATTTATGAAAATTGTTGTTGCAGTTAACCGAACAAAAGTTGGCAAGTGCCAGAATGGCCGAGCATAAATCAAAGTCCTTGGCCAATGAAAATTGCACTCTGGCACGCAAACAAAAGATTTGCCAAGTTGAGAGTAGCAAAAAAGAAAAACGAAGAAGAAGAAATCCAAAAAACATGCAAATGAAGCGATAAAAAATCAGCAAAGGTGCGATTTATGAGCCGCAGATACAATATCTTATCGATAAAGCGCACAGAGGCAGACAGACAGGCAGACAGGCAACGCAGAAGAGATAGAAAAGAGATCTTAATTTTTGAGCTTCTTTAACGAGTCGTTGGTTCTGAAGCCTCCCTGAGAGGGTCGAGACGAGAGTTATTAAAACGACATATGGAATTTATGAGTCCAGGGCCTAAGGCGATTTGGCCAGCATCGAAGGTCTGTCTGAGCTGCCGTCAGGGCCTCCATTCAAGGCAAACACAGAGTGACAAAGGAGATGGACTGACCGGCTCAGAGAGGGCTTTCAGCTCCTTTGAACTGCTGCCGTTGGCTGCATCGGTGCAATTCATTTAACTGTTAACAAAACTTGACAAACATGCCCTGGACCGGGCCACGTGCCCCTTGGCCCAACCTAAGGTTGATAAATTTTGCCCGGCTGGTGTGAGCTTTGCAAATAGCCAAGCATTAATAACGCCTTTTTAGAGAGGCCCTGAAATTCGAGAACTCTTATGCCTTTGACAAGATCAAATCAGACAAGCTGAATGCTGGATTCCTTTTGTTCGGATCCATGGAATTGAGTTATGTGTGAAGCGGATTTTGCATAAATTATTTAATTAAAGACTTTAAAAAGACTTAAAAAACAATATGAATTATTAAAAGAAATATTTGGCTTTTGGCCGAATCAGCCAGCTCTAGGCCACATTTAACTTTAATAAAAATATAAAAAAAAAAGAAAAATGCCTTCCAGTCTCTGAGTAAAACCAACAGACTTTATGGCCATTTAGAGTGGCTCATATAAAGCAATTAAGTTTCTATAAAATCCCTGAACACAGAGACACATGTTCGCCTATCAATTCGAGTGTGTAAAGAGTTCCATTTAACGATCCATTTTATGGGGGAAAACCCCCCCGGAACCTAACCTCCAATGAAAATAAAAAGCGTCAACGCATTTCAAATTTGTTTATGACTTGCAAGCTCAAACTTGGGGCTGCAAATTAAACAATTCCGGAACCCAAACTGAATCGGCAACAACCAGAATTCTGAATACTCTTACTGAGTACTGATTGTAAAATCTATCTGATTATACAAATCGACTTTAAAATGGCTCTATGGGAGAAGCTCAATGACTAATGAACTATCAACTCGGACTCCATAAAAAATACTTTAGAAAGCATATAAATAAGCTAAGAACTCTATTAAAAAAGGATTATAGATAGGTAAGAATATATTTTAAAGAATCTAATAAAAAGAGTTGAGACTGTTTTAATTCTCTAATAAAAGAAGAGTAGAGATCCGTGGTCTCTTTTTGCCCCTCTGAAATTTATCAGCAAGTAAAGCAATTTAAACTTCTTTTGGGCAGTGGCAAGAATTATGGCTTTGGCGATAGCATATAAAGTAGAAAAAGAGGAAGAATAAGCGAAAAATATTAAGTGGCTCACTGGACCCGTCGGACTAACTGGACCAGCCATAGACTTGTAGCAAGTTAAACTCACGTTTTGGCAGCCACACTGTAAAAATGTTTCACTTGATGTTGCTGTGGTGGTGCTGGTGGCGGTGGTGGTGGCGGAGGTGGTGCTGGCGGCGGCACCTTTGACTGGATACGGCCAGGGCCATCAAACTTGGCCAATTGTTCTTCAATATCGCTTAATTGTATATCATCAGCCAGATGAGCTCCAAAACAGCCAGCTAGTGGCATTGTGGAAACTGTGCCCGCTCCGGATTGGACCTGAGTGCCTGGAGTGGTCAGCCAAACGGCGCTACGATTGCGGCACATATTCAAATTACGCAAATCGCCGACTGGCAATAAACTACGAGTGGCGCGCTGCTGAAGGTGATGCGCCTTGTCTAGTCGAGCCAGCTGGGCGGGTGTGAGGCTGCCTGTGAGCAGGGCCACCTCCACTTCCACTTCTTCGTCGGCATCAGTCTCACCGTTGCAGGAGATGCCCGAGGAGTGGAAGGGATCGTGATCATCGCTGGTCTTGCTAGGCCCACCACTTTGGCGGCTTGTGGAGCGACTCAGGTCATAGCTAATCAGACTGGACTGCTGCGAATGCAGGGCCATGGCCAGAGAGGGTGCCGGCATGGCTGCTGGCAGCTCCAGGGCAATGTCGCAGGGAGCCAGGGTCAACTTCAATTGCTTTGGCTTGGTCTTGGCCTTGACCGCCGCCTTGACGGTCTGCTTTAACTTGGGCGAGCCCAGGCGAGTATTCTTGGAGCAAGTGGCCTTGACCTTCTTGGGCGTCAGTTTGGTCACCGTCGACAGACGCGACTGATGGCAACTGCGCTGTGGCGGCTTGCTGGGCACAATTTGCCTCTCGGTCGAGGCTGCCCGATTCTGTGGGACTGGGCCAGGGTGGCGGCGACGACTCCGCCGTATACTGGGCATATTTCGTGGGAAAAGCTTGCTGCCATCGGTCTGGGAGCTCTTCGAGGCACTGTCCAGGCCGCTGTTGGTCAGTGTGCCACTGCTATTGCTGCTGCCACTGGTAGTGGCCGCTAGCACGGAGATGCACTCGGGCACCACAATCTCTCGGTAGTTCTTAGCGGGATCGGTATGACTCTGGGGCAGGCAAATTTTCCACCAACGCTTCTTGGCCAAGAGTTGAGCTCTCTTGCCCAGTGGCAACTTGCCACCAAGGCCTGTTTGATTTTGCAAAGTCATCGCGGTAGCCAGAGTCTAACTCATGGCTCAGTCAGAGCACGCGCTAATCACAAATCACACAAATCGATTGACACATTAACGAGCACCGACGCTGATGCTGATCAGAAGTGAGACGCTTGCAACTGCAACACGCCACAAATCTAGTTTGGTATGCACTCGCCAATTACTGTCAGCAGCAATTACAATCCGTTTGTTCTAATTACGTGCACTGTAAAATCAATCAGGCTCGAAAAGTGCGTGGCCAACAACGCGTCTTGGGAAATTGAAATTCGCACGGCCGCGGCGGACAACGAAATCAAATACACGGTAAAATCGAACGTGATGAGAACCGGACAACCGTTTGCTTTAAAGCTGCGCTTACAACTGAACCGACTAGAAAGTCGAACGATATCAACGAGCAAGTTGATGTAGGTAAGTGTTGCCTTAGCCACCACAGTCAAGATCGCCGGCTTGAAGAAACTCACCACACTGTTCAGGCCAACTCTTTTTGGCTCTCGCTTTGTGCGGGCATTCTCAGTTGGTCAAGTGGCAAAACAGGTGCTTGCCTGGCCCAAATGAGTACGCTGCTACTCGACTCGTGACTCATGTGAGTTGAGTTGAGTTGAGTTCGATTTGAGTGTAAATTGAGCAGAGCTGAGGAGTGGGTTTTGCAAGTTTGGCCGCATTCTGTGATTACAAGTATTATTAGACCAAGAGTGCTGGTGAAGTGGTGGCAGCTACTGGTTGAGGTTGATTGGTTGCCGCACCATTTGACATATTTGAGGCATTTCAAGTTTTTGACCCATTTTATGGATAAAGCGGAACTGAGTTGGGACAGCCGTTTGTCAGTTGTTGGCACATTAGCAAAGTGTTGAGAGTTCCAACCCAGAAAAGTGTTAATTGAAAGGCAAAGAAAATTATGGAAAATCTCTGAAAATAACCATCTCGCTAGCACAATCAAAACTAATACAATTAGGCAAGTATTTATTTGCTAGCGCTCTCTGCATAAATTACTCCAACTAATGATACTCGAATATTTTCAAACAAATAAATGAAACTTACTTTCAAAACTTTGAAAATGAACAGTCCATGCCAAAAACCAAATGAATGCAAATGTAGCAAACCGCTTAGAAGCCGCTTTACAAATTGTTTGCCAACTGTAATGAGAGCAGCAAAAGAAAAACAAAACCATTAATGAATTTGAAATGCTTGAAAAAAGAGTTCACTGACAACGAATGAAAAAGAGAGAAAGAGAGGCAAGAGGAAAGCTTGTACTGTAAGCAAATTATACAAAAATGTACAACTAATTAACAAAATAAGTAAGAGAATGTAAAAGCAAAATCAAACAGAACTTTTGGCAAGCCCACAGCCGCACCATGTTGCCTGAACAAATTAAATGGCATTTACAATAAGCAAACAAATAAACAAACTGAGTGTGAAAGTATTTTAATTACCAGCATTGCAATGTCAAACGCAGGCCCAAACGCCCACGCCGGCAGCGCTGCCAAGTGCGTCAAAAGTTCATTTTGACAGTTGCCAGTCCGAAATGAAAATGCTCAGAACAAAACAATTTTGATTAAAATTGCGAATCACCCGGGTTATTTTATTCGTCCAACCCCTCTTTTTGCAGTCAGTCGCCTTCCATGTCAGCAAATGTAGTTGGCAACCCAGAGAACGACAGAGAGAGAATGACTCCAAAACTTTTACAATAGCTTGTATAGCTTGGGTGTGCGTGTGTGTGAGGCCAACAGGTAAAAAGTCAACTGCACACAAAAGTCGCGGAGCATACAGAAAATGTAAGTAAAATAAGAGAAGAAAAAAAAATGTCACATATAACAAAACTGTTGTAGAACAACGATAACTACACCCACTCTCACTCTCTCTCTCTCTCTCTCTCTCTCTCTCTCTATCTCTATCTTCGTCCCTTTCTTTTGTGTGCTGTCCCGCTAGCACTCCAGGGGGCATCGTAAAAGTTGAGATTTTAACGCGCTTTGTACACGTGTAGCTTTTGGTCGCCTGGCATCGTTCGTTGGTTTCGTCGGGCACTTTGACCCAGCTGACGCCACAATAACAAGAACAACACAAAAAGCGCGAGCCAGGCAATGCAGCACAGAGTTGGCAATTGGTGAGAGTGACGCTGATGGCCTCATAAAGCACTAAAACGTATTAAAACAATTTACACTTTGTAAAAAGTAACGGCAACAACGACAACAACTACAACAACAACAGCAGCAACTGTGCTAGCAACATTTGTTTGGCATGTTGCTGCACGTGTTGTCTGCCAGAGTGTCTGCCAATGGAATAGTTGAATATTTGCCACCCCTGAATATGTCAACTTTTTCATCTAGCAAAGTGGGAGGCTGACAGCAGCAGAGGTGTATTTTTTCTAACTAGGGTTGGAGTAAACAATAAAATGGCGCCCTGGTGACACGCGTCTCAGTCATAACGGTGAACTCGTAAGTTAGACGAGAATGTCTTGAAATGAAATGAAAAAAATCCCAACGTTATCTTCGGGGTGCCGAAGATTACAGACTCTTTTCGAAGTTGTTTCTGCCGTAAATCACATGAACGGTGCTGGTCAGTTAATAGGGCCGATTTCGATTTGTATGACAGCTATATGATATAGTAGTCCGATTTTAATAAAATTGAGTAGAAACGCGTATATTTATGTAGAAAACGTGTTAGACGAGTTTTGAAAAGATCAGTCAAAAAATGTGCGAGTTATTCCCTAAACCGATTTAGGTTCGTATGGCAGCTATATGATATAGTCGTCCGATCCTTACAAAATTTGGTATATATATTAATTGCTATAAAAAACATACGCACGTTAAATTTGAACAGGATCGGATAATAAATGTGTGAGTTATTCGCTAAACCGATTTAGGTTCGTATGACAGCTATATGATATAGTGATCCGATCCAGGCGAAATTTGGCACAATTATCTATCGTTATATAAAAAACACGCATGCCAAATTTGAAAAGAATCGGATAATAAATGTGGAAGTTATTGCCTAAACCGATTTAGGTTCGTATGACAGCTATATGATATAGTGGTCCGATCCGACCGATTCAAACTAGTGTACTACCTAGGTAAAAAAGAAGGCTAAATACCAAGTTTCAGCAAAATAGCTTTTAAGACGACGGAGTAAATCGCATAGAAACAGACGGACAGACGGACAGACGGACAGACGGACAGACGGACAGACGGACATGGCTATATCGACTCCTCTAGTGATTCTAAGTATTCTAGATGTAACTTTTGTGGGTCTACGATGTTTGGTTCTGTGCGTTACAAACATCAGAGCAAAGTGAATAGACTCCTTTTTCTTCGAAAAGAGTCTAAAAAGAAAATCAACGCCAACGTTGACAATCGCATTATCATTATGTCTGTCCCTTTCTCTTACTTTCTCTCTCGCTCTCTCTTTCTGTCGCCCTCTCTAAATTTAAATAGCATTGCTCGCTTATTTGCATAAACAACGTGAAAGTCGTAAAGTGAAAAATTGCAAAAATACTTAACGAAAAGAGAATCGGGCGAGTAGGGGTTAATGCAGCAAACCAAGCAAAATGAAAGAGTGAAAGGGCGACGAGTGGGACCGAAGGCACTGGTAGGGAGCTAGAGAACATACATTGTAAGAGATTCTATATTACGCGGCATTGCTCATAAAATGAAATAAATGCCCCAAACCAGTCATCTGCCCGTTGACTTCCTCTTAAGACAATAAGCACACACAGTGCAAGCTGAAAATATGTGTGAGTGTGTGTGTGTGTGTGGGCTTTGGGGTAAACGTATAAAAAACGCAGCAGGAATCAAGTCGGTCTCCCCCTTTTGGAAGCGATGCTGTAATGATGCCATACGCCAGGAAAAAATGTGGCAAAAGTCTGAAGTGGAAATGCTCCCAGACACAAATTTACTTGCCTGTATGTGTAAGTGAGTGTGTGTGTGTGTGTGATGGGAAGAGTTTTACAGTTGAGGCGTAATATTTATGAAAAATATTTTATAAATAAAAAAGAAAAGCAAGGAGGCGGCAGCCACACAGACCGACGGCGGCGACGAATGCGAATGACAAAACAACAAGGCGCAATGATTGCGTTCATTTACAAAATGGCGTTGATGACAGGCAGCCGAACCGCAAAAGGGAGAAGAAGAAGAACGAGAGAAAGAGGAGAAGGTAGAGTGGTAGGCCGGCCGAGGACTTGTGTAGAAAGTGCCTTGCGCGTGGGTTGTCTACTGATTTTTAATTAAAA
Organism: Scaptodrosophila latifasciaeformis; assembly: GCA_037075145.1. Taxonomy (NCBI): domain Eukaryota; kingdom Metazoa; phylum Arthropoda; class Insecta; order Diptera; family Drosophilidae; genus Scaptodrosophila; species Scaptodrosophila latifasciaeformis. The sequence goes on from JBAMCM010000533.1 coordinate 858,917, forward strand.
AAATGACGAAGAAAAAAATTTATATATATAAGCGAAACAGTAGAAGAAAAGCAGCCAAAGATGAAGCTGCATCAGAAGCAGCAGTAGCAGCAGCAACAAAAAAGAAAAAGAATAAAACGCGTCGCAAGGTTTCCTTTTGTTAATCGACTTGATTGTAAATATTTTCTTTCTGCTTTTCGTCCTCCACACACTTCCCCTTATTATTTGATTTTTTTTTTGTTGTTGTTTTTTTTTGTCTCTCCCTCGGCAATTGTGACTCTGGCTGAACGGTTCTAACGGCACATTCGCCCCATTCACCTGTCGTCTGCTGCTTCAACTTTTGTTTCTGTGGCTGCTTTCTTCCCCGACTGCCTCTGTTGTTGTTGTTGTTGTTGTTGTAAGCTCAGCAATCGCAACATTTGCCTTTGTTATTTATGGCAGCATTGTTGTTGGCTGCTTGTGACGTTGCCGCAGTCAACGCCACCGTCACCACCGATGCGTTGCGCGTTTTTTCACGCGCCCATAGCCCCCACCAGTTGGATATAGAGAGAAAGAAAGAAAGAAAGAAAGAGTGAGCGAGAGACTGGGACACTGACGGTTATTATTATGGTGATGATAATATTGCCAAACCAGAAGAGGAGGGTGTGTTCAGATTTTCGTGGATTTGGTTTGTCATTTTAATACGTTTTTGGAAAAACAGAAATGATAAATAAAAGTTAAACTTTTAATGTTCCGATCGGTGGCAGCGAGTGCCAAAAAATGCCAAACAACTGTCAAAGGCAGATGTTTTCAGAATTATTTATATTTATTTTATAAAATTTATTGTTTTACCTTTTTCAATAGAGCGAAACTAATTTTTGTTTGTTGACCATCTAACTGTTTGATATCAAAGCAAATATTTCAAATTTACTGCAAGTTTTGATTCCTTCTTAGTGGATTCATTTTATTCTGATTATTTTACCGTACAGAATCACTCATCGTATACCTCCATATTGGTCACTATCAATTGAGCTAAATTTTTTCGGAACCTGCCAAATCGGACCACTATGTCATTTGAACATAATTTGGTTTTGGACTCATAGCTAAATTTATTGACTGATCTATATATGTACCACAAATCCATGTATTATACATATATTCAAAATACATATAAAAATATTTCTTCAGAACAATTTTGAAAATTTCAAACCGATTCAATGCATTTCAGAGATTCTCAAGAAATAAAAACTTTAAATTTCTAAAAAAAAAAAAAAATCAACATAAGGGTATATGATAGTTAACTTTAAGCATTGTTCAATCTCCATTAATAATATACTAAGTACATTTTTCCAAAATAATTTCAGTAAATTGTCAAAAATTAAAATGATATCTAATTGACTTTTAAAGCCAAATTTGAGGTAACTTAAAATTTCAACATATTTAAATAAAAAATTCAAAAAAATAATCAATTTTAAAACTTATTCCCTCTTCGGCATTTCACAAAAATGCAGCACTTTTCTATATTAACTTTATTTCTTTTTACAATTCTCGCTCTTCAAGCGGGTATTTATTGTGTTCATGTGAAAGCTATAAATTTGCATTGCCAGTCATTCGATGAAAAATGGATGAAGATCGAGCAGTGTACATTGAAGCCACTGTCCCGGGGGAGCAAGGAAATCCAGATAAGAACGCGATTACCTCAGACCTGGGACAATATAACGGTAATTGAATTGGATCCAAGTATCATACCTCAGTGAGTTATTTTTTCCACTGCTTATCAGGTAGAATGTAAAATCAAAAGACGTGGCTACACTGAAGGTGCACCCCTGATCTATGCCAAAGTTGACGGCTGTGCCTTTTTCAAGAACAAGCAAAGGAATCCCATCATGAACTTGTTCTATACCGTCCTCCAAATGGAAAAACTATCCAATATAAACCACACTTGCCCCTATATCGTAAGTCTCCAAAAATTTTACGTACTTTTTTTGAAGTCTGAAAATATTCCAGGGACCTATAATTCTAAGTTTACGTATGGATCAGAGCACTAACTGGCCTTTCCCAATGAGATCTGGAGATTATGACATAATCACAACTTGGTCTACATTTTTTGTGAATCGTGCCAAAGTGACAGGCGTGGTGCGAGTGGCCCATATGGATTAGAGTCTCGGAACTCTGATTTATTTATTTTAATTACTTAAAAAAAAATTTAGCTTTAAAAAAAATAATAATTGGCATCGTCAAAATATGTAATTTTCTGAGCCACTTTTAAAAAGCTTTAACTGCCAAATGTTTAGATCTATTCAAATCTTATCTGTGGCTTAATGCCATAACAATTTAAATTTATTTAATAAGCAGAAATCAAAATTAAAAATTTTAAAATAAAACTCCAAAATGTGAAAGAATAACTTTGGAATAAAACCAATATAACTCAAAATTCTTAAGCTGATTTTTGAAAATTATTTTTCGCCTTTTTTCAAAGTTTCCTTAACTTTTTAAAAGACATCTTTATAATTTTTCTTCTTTAAATAGAATCTCTTCACATTATAAACAAATATTTAAAGCTCAAAAGATGTCAAAAAAATGTTGCCTACTTTTAGGGGCACAATGATATTTTCAACCCGTTTTATCGAGTAAAAAAATTTTAATAAAATGTTTTTGTTGTTGTTTTCCTCGTAGTGGTGGCAGCTGTCATTTGTCAGAAAAGTGTGGAGAAGCAGTTTATTAACCATTTGGTGAAATTGCATGTGTGAAAGTGAAAGTGAAGAGTCATAAAAATGACAAGTGACCACATTCTTCCTTTGCCGGCTGCAAAAATGCCAACGTTGGCAACAAAGGATACACGTTTGCTAGCTAGGCCAGTGAGTGTGTGTGTGTGATTGAGAGTATATGTGTTTGTGTGATAGAGAGTATGTGTGTTTGTGTTTACATAATTAAATGTTTGCAAAGCCGACCCTCGGTCCTCGACCTGCGGCTGCTCTCAATCCTCACACACTCTCGATGACCCCCTCTGTGGATCCGAGCCAAATTGCAACACCCTCAATTAACAAATGTTGACAGCAAACAAATAAAATCAGGACTCGGCATTGTTTAATAAGCCCAAAGGCATACGATAACAAAGAGATGGGGTTGCAAGAGAAAGGCGACAAGTCCTATTGTCTTGAGTTTCTCAAGCAAAAAGAGTCGCCTGGCCAAATAATGCAGTTTGGGTTGGATTCTTAGGAATTATGAATATTGGATATAATGCCGACATAACCACCCTCAGACACATCAACTGCAATCAAATCAACCCAAAAGCGCCGCCAGACAAGTCAACTGGTAAGTGTGAGTTCATTCTCTGTCTAAGCCAATAAGGCTGGTCTGTGTTTGGTGTCATGTGTCCTTGTCGCTGTGTAAATAATTAAATTCTTAATTATCTCAAGCTCAGGCGCACACATAAACTCTCATATATGACAGCCACATTATTAGCCATATTAAACTTCATTTAACCCAAGCAGCTGACTTGAAATTTTCAGGCAAAAAACATTGTCACACACCAGCTTCAATTTAATTAATTTTAATAATTCATATGTGAAATTTTCCTGTTCTTTTCTTTTTTTTTTTTTTTGAGACTTTTACCTTGCCAGGAAAAGCAAGTGGAAGACTATACTTTTCGCTTTGAGCTAATGAGCAAATTAGTATTCATTATGAGGTGTTGCCCCGTTTGGTTGGAGGGTGTCAAGTATCTAGTCGATAAGCCTGAACTAGAGAAGAGTGAGAGATCAGGACATTTGCATAAAGCCCCAAAGTCATTACACATTTCTTTTAGAGTCGGCAGAGTATTGCCACTATTTTAATGTGGCTCTAAATGATAATCACACCACCAAGCCAAAGTTAACTCCCAACATGCAAACAGGTAATTTTAAATTACTTCGAAATACTCCGGGAATAACTTTTATTTATTTGTGTATCTTTAATTTCTATCACTGTCATTATGGTAGAACATAAAAACTCGAAATAATTGGGTCCTGGTTCGGATTTTATGTGAGACCCTAAAATTTCGACCCAACCTTGATTATTATCAGATAAGTTGTTAATTGAATTTTTGGCTAAAATTCTTAACCGTCAGAGACCCACGAAATTAACCCACAACCCTTAAAATTGTCAGACGCCTCCGTCTTGAGGGAAACCCTGCTTCGACTTGCCTTGCAAGTTCATTATGCTTACCTTGTGCCACTTTGGGTTGTTGACTTCTAATCCAATTAGAAAATTTAGTTGTCTCTCACTTGCCCGGTGACTTTTGTCGGCTCGTTAAGCAATTTATTTTATAAGACAGTCCAGCAAATTAAATCTTTAACTTCAACTTATTGAGGTGCGAGAAAATTTCACTGTATCTCCCGGCCAGTCTAAAAGAGTGCTAATTCAATTTATTAGCCTCTCAATTTTCACCTTCATTATTCAATTATGTCTTTAACACACACACGCACGCTTCACAAACTCCCGGAATATTTCTGCTTCACTTTTTCAAAAATAATTTGCATACAATTCAAAGTAAACTTAATTTTATGCAAACATTATTCTTTTCAGATTCCCTGAACTTGAAAATCAGCACCAATCAATTCTTTCATTTTGTTTTTTTTATTTGTCGTCAAAAAATTAAGCGAAGCGGAAATTGCCGCATCCTTTCAAGACGCAAAAAGCCAAGCGAAAGTAAGCCCGTAACAAAAGTACCGTTAGAGAAAACAATAATCCGCTCGTTTCCGTCAGGGGTTGTGTTGTGCCGCGTAAGCAAACCGCAACTGAACTCGTCAACCTGCAAGGACACGCTGTCTGCCCGTTTTGTGGCCCGGCAAATGTGGCGACATGTCGTCATATGAGTCGGACTCGTGGCCGCCAGAGTCGCGTCACCGAGTCTGCTTGGAACAAGTGTTTGGCTGTGTGTCTGTTGCCGGTTTCTTTGAGTTCAAATTTTGTTTTGGTTTGCTGTTCGAACGGCAACTCGAACCATGTTGCATACGCGCCGGCGCAGAGCCAAAATCGTTCTTAAGAGAAGCTCCTGCTCTGGAGCTTCCCGCTCTTAAGGTTTTATTTTGATTTGGGCTCCTGGTCAACCGGTCTCAGGTTTATTAACTTGCCCAGAAAATCCCAACTCGATTTCATCAATTCAAGCACTCTGGTCGCTTTCACTTGGCTCAATAAAGTGTAATGAATGTAAATGCATGAAAATTAAAATCAATCAGTTTTAGTGTTAGTTAAACCCCGACAATAATGCAGCCACTTAAGCCATCAGCCAGCGAGACGACGGGCAGCTAGGTTGGAGGACAAGATTTTATGCCACCCCAGAGACTTGGTCTCGGCCTTGCCCAGACAAAGCAGACAACGAGCAGCGAACTAGAGGTCCTTGTGGCTCTCCCACCCTCTCTGGATGCTGTGGCTTTTGCGGTCGCCGGCCCACACGGAGTCAGGGACTTTTCCTTTTCTTCCTTTTGACAACTTTGCTTAAAGTTATTTGCAATTCTTATAGGACAAATGTGCATGCCTTACGCATCGTTGCCCAATGCCCCCGCCTCCCCGTTGAAAGCTACCACCCACTTGATTACCTTCATAAGGTAATGAATGAAATGCTAGTATACTTAATGCCGGAGACGATCGATGACATTTCTGAGAGGCAGCCACTTGAAGGTGCCAATACCAACCCCATACACCCTTGTCTGAAAGTTTTAAAGGTGCCTTTTGGGTGATTTGCCATTTTTACTTTGACTTGGACTATTTTTTTTTTTTTTTTTGTCTCAGCCTGAAGATTTTGTGGGGTGGTTTTCTCCGGCTTTTCCATGGGGGGTGCTGCCACACGACTGTCAAATTGAAATTGCTTTGTTGGCCAAAAACCAAATCGACTTTTATTAGCAACTAAAAACGTCAATAGCGCACTTTTATTTTCGCATGCCAATTTCAAAATAAATGCCAGAGGGGTGACTTACCACCCACCCTTCGGCCGATTTGGTTTATGGCACTATGACCGTTTGATTGCTCTGCATTTGGGCCAAGGCTAAAGCACATAAATTAATGAGTGTGTGAAAGACATCAGGTAGGGAAATGCTTCAACCGATTGATCCAAGAAAGAGAGCTTGTCAGGGGTAGTAGAAATATTGGTTCGTATTACTCAGTTGGCGCCGTCATAAAAATCTAGGCATGTCGCTGTTTTGGCTATTAAATCGTAATAACGATGGTCCGCCAAAGCCCCCCGATATGCCCCAACAACAAGTAGTCAACACTTTGTTCCCATGTGTCATACGCAATTTTACGAGTAAGAAAAATACTTTGGCAAAAAGTTTTTATACGTCCAACAACCGGAAATGGCATTTTTACTGGCCATGCAAAAGGCATCTAAACAGTTCACATCGACCACACACACATGGTCAGAAAGTGCACATAACCCAGCAAAAATATGAAGAGATCATTGAAAAGCTTTTGAGTTTCAAATCGAAAGGTAAAGTCTGCTAATGTTAAGGATTAATTTGAATCAATTTAAATATATATCCAATATTGCTTAACAAATAATAATAAAGGTTATATTGGTACTGTTGAATTAATCTAATTGATCCCATTTAAAGTTCTAGAGGAAAATTTATAGAGATAATACCATAGAAATTTAAAGTAAATATATCCACAGGTTTTCCTGGATTAACTCAACATAAAGCTAAAAGAGTTTTGTGATTTATTGAAAGAACTTGGATAATATTTTATTCAAATTTTTAAGGATTTCGCTACTCAATCATCTGACTTTACAGAATTAACTGAAGAGATCCTATTTAATTATTTCGTTATTGACGTTTCACACAAATTAGGGTAAAAACATTAAGATCTGTTCTAAGATTTCACTGGAAAACAAGTACTTCTGTACCACTGAAATTTCACTAGAACAGAATTGGCCAACTTTCGTAGGCCAAGCAACTGCAAGCTTATGAAAGCATTGATTGGGGTGTGTGTGTGTGTGCGAGTGTTTGGCAACACTGATTGCCTGTGCTGAGGGTTGATTGGGCGAACGTTTTACTTCTCTAAATGATGGGAAAATTGAAAACTATAAAAGAGTGGACAGACAAAAAGACACTGTTGGACACTTTGACCAAAAAGAAAAAATACAAAAAAAAGGAGAGAAACGAAAAATGAAAGGGGAAGTGGAAATCAAAAACTTCTGTCGCAGTTTGCCTTGATAACTGTGGAAGCGGGGGGCTTCAGGGGAGATTGTTCATTTTCTGCTGCAATGGCACAAAAATTGATTTGTTGTCGATTTTAGTTTTGCAGACGGACAAAGTTTCCTGCCCTTGCCGAGACTTACAATTCCGTTTTCAATTTAATTTATGGTTCCAAGTAAACATGTGCGACAAACGACCTCATGAAGCCAAAGCCAAAGCCAAAGTTTTTTGGTCGAGCTGTTAAATAAAAATACTTTTCTCTTTATATTTTGCTCTTTCCCTTTTGTTTTATTGGAATTTGAGTGGGCCGAAGAACACGCGCATTCGACTTGGTCTTCAAACTGGACCAACTCAATTGGCACTGGCCTGGACAGACAGGATGCTCACTCCTCACTGCTGAATTTCTGAGTGGCGAATGCTGGTGAGACGGGCTGTCAGCAACATAAGCTGGAACCATTTGTCTTCCCTGAAACGGTTGAGAGAGCCTTAAGTGTGTGTTGAGTGCTGGCAGAGGCGGCAGGGCAGGGCATGGCAGAGACAGCGATTCTGATTGTGGATCGGCAGTGATCGATTGGATTTGTATGCATTTCAATGGAATATGTAAAAGGAGAAGAACGAACCCGAAATAGATCAGAGCCCCTTAAGTGCTGAGCTCTGCAGAGATTATACGAAGATTAAAAATACGCTGATTTTCCATTTATTTCAAATCTGACGCCTTTCGTTGTGATTCTCAAAAAAATGAGCGTCATCCATATAATGTTTAATGTTCCATGAAATATTTTAATAACACCGTAATTACTTTGTTTAACATTTTGAGTTCAATTTTATTAGCGCAAATGCCTTTACTATTTCATGAAATATTTAGTCGATAAATCACAGTCGATTCGGTGATTTATGGGGTTTCGTATTTTTATTTTTTTAAAAATAAAATATTATGAATCAGACTTCTTATAAAGACTTATAGAAACTTTTAGTTTCATATAGGAAATTCTTTCAATTAATTTCAATTAATGGAAGGCTCGGAAGAACGAACCAGAAACGATTATGAAATTTTCATACCAAGCTTACAAAAAAAAAAAAAAATAAATTAATAATAATAAAAAAAATCAAAACCTTTTTAAGGGAAAATCCCATAGAGCAAAGAATTCTTTACTTTGCCTCAGCTCTTCCTGAAGACTTTCAGAAATCGTCTGGCTGTTAGTCCACCTACTTAATTATTTTAAGCATTTGCACAATTTTTCACAAACATGTTTTTCTTATTTACTTAATTCACTTTTTTTGTTGCTCTTCTTCTGGCTTTTCTTTTCAGAGAGCGAACAGGTTGCCAAGATACACCCAAAGCGCGCACACACACTCACCTGCCCCGACTCCGGTCTCTTCCCTTCGGAGTTGCCCGGCACATTCCTTTAACTGGAAGCTTCACATTTATGCCAAAGTGAAGTGAACTTGAATCGCAATGCAATTCAGAGGCTCCGAGTCAGAGTCAAAGTATCTCGTCGCGGCCCTCATCGCCGTCGCCGTCTCCGTCTCCGTCTTCAGCTTTATCAGAGAGTTTTTAGCTAGCCCGCGTATAAGTTGTGAGTTTTTTAATTGCAGTCTAAATGGACTTCAATGAATGCAACAAGAACAAGAGCCGAACCGAACCGAGCCAGCCAAGAAAGCCTTACCAAGTTCAATACCAAAGGAGCTGGCCGAAGAAGAAGAAGACCCAGAAGCAGACCCAGGCGGCGGCAGTTTATCTTTTGATTGTTGCCTTTGCTTCTGCATTGAACCACTCCAAGTGGTTGCTTTAAAAGCGAAACAGCAGAGGCGCAATGGCAAGCCCAGACGACGCCTTTTTTAGTTGAAGTTTTTAATTACAGAAAAATGTCTTTTTCCGAAACCCCGTCGTCCCGTCGCCCCTGTCCAAAACAGTACCAAACCACTTGACAGTTGCTGAGCAGAAATTACAGTAAAAGAAATTAAAAGTTTGCTACCAAAACGAAAAACGAAAAATAAAAATGAAAAAGTTGCTAAAATCTTTGGTTAGTCTTGTGGTTGACTGGAATTTGGTTAATACAACGATTGATATAGCACATTAAAATTGCCAGCAACTGTCATTGGTAAAACCATCAAAGATTGATGATTGCTTGGCGTCGGCTTGGTTCGATTCTGGAATTGGCCACTGAGAAACTTGGCAGCCGCCAGCTGCCTCAAATGTATGTACTTTGTCTAACTGCCAAGGCAACGGCAGCCGTGCTCATCGTCCTCTCAATTCGCCAAGTCTGGCTTTGGCACGCCATGACCAATACCAATACCAATACCATTGCCAATGCCAATGCCAATGGCCACATGCAGTGCTCGGCCACAATTCGTAAATTTATTAAACGTCAACACGGCACTGAGCCAAATAAACTTGTCTCACGACAGTTACCAACAATAAAGCAAAGACTGAGCAATGGGAGAGAATGAGATTCTGTTATTTGATCCGAGAGCAAGAGGAAGAGTTTGGTCAAAAGCAGACAACGGTTAAAATTAATAAAGTATCTTTGCGTTTGGTTCGTTATGTTTTTGCTTTGCTTTCGCCAACTTTTTTCTTATTCCTCTTCGATTCTCTACTTGTCTTGGCATTTCCATTGCTGACCACTTTTTCTTACTTTGTTGGCCAATTGCAGAACTACCAAACTGCTTGTGTGTGTGTGTGTGTGTGTGTGTGTGTGAGTGTGTATGCTGCAAGCAAGCAAGTTCAAGTTGACCGGAAAGTTGTTCACTCTTCCAATATCTCGTGTTTATTCTAGACAACTGACCAAGAGTTTCCACCAGCAGTTTTTCTTTTCATAGTTTTTATTTTGTGGCTGTGATATTTATCTGGGAGGGTAATTACCGTTGTATCAGCTCGATTAGAGTATGAATATGAGTTGGCTCATAACTTGGAAATAAATTGCCCTCAGGGAGCTTCACTGAAGATGCTTTGATTTTGTACTTGCGTTTTGTGTATTTTTTCTTGACTCAATGGGAATACTCAAGACTTCTCCTTCTTCTCTGAGTTATTTAGTCTAAAAAAAAACAATTTTTTATACAGCACATTTAAAGCTATACCTTTTCGATATACTCAGGAAGTTGTCCAAGCTCTTTTCATAACTGGGAGAATCTTGTTTAATAAAATTGGATTATGTACTTTCATATTGGATTCAAATTGTTTCGTGTAGTTCCTTCAAGATCGAATAACGTTGTCATTTAGCTTGTTGCTTGGGTTGTTAGCAATATTTATCTATTTAACATTTGATAAAAACTAGCCATCTAACATAATCGACCGCCCAACGAGATTCTGACAACCTCGCATAAAAGATCAAGAAAAAAAAAGATATACTCAAGCCTATCGTCATGTAAATCTGTACAAAAATCTAACAACACCGGCAGCAACAACCAAACTGTAACACTAACAACAACAACAACATCGAATGAGAAATTTAATAAAGCAACAACAATAAAAATAACAACAACAATAGTAACATGCAACCTCAGACTTAATATCAAGGCAAAATGGCAGGCTAAAAAAAAAAAAGATCTTAACTTGTTGCTGACTTTGTAATTGAGGCAGAAAGGCAAGAGAGAAGCCAACCGGGATAGCCGGCCAAGCTCCGTCAGCCTATGTCTGGGCAGATCTGGGTATATCTAGTTAAGTTAGTTGGCTGACTAAAGATCAACTTATAATGTGCCTGGCCGGTGGTGTTGGCCACGCTTGCAGCTTTGCCGGCCGGTTGGAGGTTTTTCTGTTTTTGTGTCTGATCTGACTGGCAAAGTCAATGAGTGTGGTTTCTGTAATGCTCGTTTTGTTTTAGTTGTTGTAATTAAAGTACGAAAATGGACGGTAACAGCAAAAAAAAAAAAAAAAAAATTGGGTGGGGAATCCACACGATCAGGGTGATCAGCAACAATAAAAACAACAACAACAAGAGCAACTGCAAACATAATTAGACTAAGAAGCAATTTACAATTTCAACTTTAATCTTGTTAGTTTAATGCACCGCACAGCAGCAACAAGAACAACAACAACAGCAGCAGCAACAAAAGCAAACAGCGTAAATGTGGCATGCAAGCAGGCTTGAGTATGTGGATTGGAGCTGAAAGTGAATGGCCCCAGCTGCTATCTAGTCGGTTGCGTGTCCAGATTCCTGCTACACATATAACATGAGGGTGTGTCTCCACAAACACGGCCAGTTTCGGGCACGCCCAACGCATCCGCCAGTCTATCCATCCAAATCAGAGGCGAGGTCAGGCTACCAAAAACAAAAAAGATACAAAGAAAGAATTGAGCTGTTGCCTTTCGGCTCACAGACTGACCAAAGTCAATTCCTGTCTCTGCCAGCTCTCCTCATTCCCGGCTTATAACACATTGACTTTCGGGTGACTTATGTGGTAAATTACCAGACTCAGAGCAGAGCACAGCAGAGCCGAGTCGAGCAGAGTTGAGAGTTGGTTTCGTTTCCAAGAAAATTGAAAAATGCCAAATTATCTGCATTGTGTTTTATAGCTGGACCAGCACCACAACTACAACAACAGCAGCAACAAAAAAAAAATAACAATTACAAAAATAACCAACAATGAGAAATCTCTTAGTAGCACGTCATGGCGCCTAATTGAATTTCCACCCTTCTGCTCCTGCCCGATCCCAACGAATAGCCTTTAGCTATTTTGGTCTTAATCCTTGACGCTTACAAAACGACTGCTCTCCGGTGCTTGTAAGTGATAGCTTTGTTATGGCTTAAAAATTCTCTAACCCCTAACCCCTGCCCAATATGTGTGTGTATGTGTGTGTGTGCCGCAGACGGTAACAATTAATTTCACACAGACACTCAACTTCTCGGCTGCATAAATCCAAAACTGTTGGCTGCACAAAACTTTGGCCAAATTTAACACACACACACACACACACATACATACACAGATACAGACACTTATTCCCTCCTGGTTTTGGCCAAATATGTGCGGCATAGTTTTGCGGCTTATAGAAGCTTTTGGCAAAACAATTTACAGGCTTCCCCAAAACTTGCCTGTTTATTGTTTATGGCATCATTGTGCTCCATTGTAGTTTCTACGGTTACGGCTGATGCTGCTCCTGATGTGGGCTATAGTTTAAATCCTTTTAGTCCTTTGTTTATGAAGTTGCATATAAATTCTCCATATTTGGCAAGAAGTTGTTGGGGAAAACTCCAAAACAATTCGTAGATAATCCCTTTGGTTTGACGCCTCATTTAGATATGAAACCAAGTCGACTTTTAAACTGTGAAATTTTCCTAAAATTCTGAAAACTTCAATCACATTGGCCTTGGTCTTTTCACATAACTGTCAATTGAGTACAATTTTAATTGCAAATTTTAAAAGCTCTTCAACATGAAATGGGGTAAGACACAAAACAAGTTAAATTAACCATAATTTTAATACTTTCTCTTAATTTTAGGCATAATTTTGATGTTGCTTTGCTTCAGTCAAGTTAGTGGCTCGTTTCATCAGATGCCAAATCCGAATGCCCGAGATGTCTTTGCCAGCAATCTCTTTCGATCCATTCTCAGCCATGTCAAAAGGCTTTCCTATCCGGTCATTCTGATTTCACCAGCAGCAACCCAGAAGATTCTGGCAGTCTTCTATAACATGAGTACATTTGAGTATTTGCAGCCCTTATCCCGGGATATGGGACTTCATGACCTTGCCAAACTACTGAGCAATACCTTGGAAATGGCGACACTCCATCACCAGCCCCGCCTGCGTCTACAACGTGCCAATCAATTTGCTGGCACTTATTTCATTTTACCCTATCATGTGCTCAATTTTTTTGCCAATGACTTTGAGGAACTGGGCTCTGATATAATGGCTAAGAACTACTTTGTCTTTGAGGGTGCATACGACATTGCCAGTGGGTTTCAGCACAGTGCCCAGGAATATTTCAATATTTCCATACTGGCCAAACATCCGCCTTTGGTTACGAATCTATTGCAAGTGTTCGGCATGGCTTCACGCGGTCTGGAAGTCTTTAGTATTGTGAGGTTCCACGCCTTTCTGGGCAAAGAATTCAAGACCGAAAACGATCTGAGCTATGGTCAAGGACTTTTTCGATTTGCAGAGAGTCTTTCCATAGGTGATCAACAACTCAGTTGCAAAATTGTTGAGCTCCCGATCTATAGCAGCAAATCGAAAAGGCTCACATTGACTTTGATACTCTCACCTCCTCATATGCCAGTTTCTTTTTTGGAATCACAGGTTTTAACCTGGAATTTGCGCAGCTTTAAGGATATAGTCAAACATTTGCAATTCAGCCAGGTAGCCGTGAGATTACCCAGACTCAAATTCCTCTCCAAAATCAATTTGAGATCCTTCATGAGAGATGCAAGTATTTGATTTTTCGGAATTTTTTTAAAATTTCTTTAAATTTTCGATCCCTTTATATAGATGCCCTATCACCGTCTGGCCAAAATGTTTGACAGTGAAATACCCTATCGTGGAATTTTTGAGAATATTTTCAATCACCAAATTCAGATCCAACAATTTGTTCAATCCATAAATATGCAGATTCATGTACCCAGCGCCACGCAACCTAAGTCATGTAAGAATGCAAATTCTCTCTTTCTTTCTGAGTTTAAATATAATTTTTGACAATTTTCAGATGAATTCAATCCCGAAAAATTCTTCAATACCAGCCAAATTTTCGATTGCTCCACAAGACCATTTATATTTCTAGTCAAAACAGATGATGTGATTTACTTTATGGGTCGCTATAGCCGAGGCACCTGTAGCAAAATCAAATCCAGCAATTCCTAAAGCCCATTAAGTGGCATTTCTGTGTTTGCTTTTCTCTCTTTTTTGATTCTGTTCCTGTGTGAGTTTGTTGCAATTGTTGTGTGTAGATTCATTAGTTAAACGCTGCGGCTCATAAAACGACAAACGGCGCATGCGTGGCCGTTCAATGCACTTGACAATGACGGATCTTATGTGAAAAATTGAAGAGCTGGTGGAAGTGGGAAGTAGCCAGCGAGGATGCCACAAAGATGCAGGGGCAACCAACACAACAGCCGAGGCAGTTAAACTGACAACAGCAACAATAGCAACAAAGTCGTTGCTTGTCTTGGGGGCCGGTTCTGTTTGGTTTTGGAATTGGAATGAGTATGGCAATGGGAATAAAAATGGAGATGGAGTTGAGAATGGGTATGGGTATGGGTATGGGTATGGGTTTGGGCATGGGGTATGAGAATGGCAATGGGTTTGACTTGAAAACAAAAGACTTGGCCACTTAAATTGGGCTCTGTTTTTGTTTGCTTAAATGTTTGCCTTGTAAGACTGCGTATTTCTGAGCCCGATTCTGTCGTTCTCTTCCCTCTTTTGTGTTTTCTTCTTTTTTTTCAGCTGGTCAGGGAGTCTTGATGAAGAAGAAGACAGAAAGAGCTGAGCTGACTGAAATGACGATTGGACTGCCTGCCACTTGTTGCACTTGTTGGACCGAGCGTGGGCTAGCCAAACGGTAGCTGGCAGTCAGCGGCTCCAACACATCACCTTGGCCAACGGCACCACTCCCTGGTCACTGAAGAGTGCAGCAAAGCCAAGACGAACGCTTAAATGACTTTGACATTCTTGGTGGCAGCAGTTTTTTCTTCTCTCTTGTTTTGTTTTCTCGTTTCTCCCCTTCATTTGGTTGCTGTCATTTGTGGCATGTTATGCGATTTGAATTCAATCAAAATGACAAAGGCCAAAAAACAAAAAAACAAAAAAAAAAGTTGCCATAAATTAACCACTAACAATTTTCTAGAGTATTTTTATGTTTCCTGTTTTATTTCCTAAGAAAAGACAATTTTTACTCAAATTGCACAATTTCAAAATTCACAAGCACACACACACACACATGTCAGAATTGAATATGTGAACTTTGCTGACCGCCGCTTAAAGATTTATGAGCGCATGCGCCACCAACTGACTCCAGAAAAAATAAAAGCTCTGCACCGCAGCCAACTTCACCTTCACCAATGCAGCCTGCTGACTTTAGCTCAGCCTATCTCGCTCACTCCACCACAGACTCAGTCAATTGACTTTAATTTATGGCATGCGCTTGAGCTTAACAAGCAAAATGCAAACTCGAATTGTGGTTCACAATATTACGACAAAGCAAAATAAAAAAAATAAAATCAAAATTATTAACTGCTTATAAGTATTTATTTTTATAGAAATGCATAATCAAAATGGGTACAAAAAAAAGGGAAGGTAGGACAAAATTTATGACTGACTTTGGGAAACAATCCTTAAATTGTTTTACTCTATCGTTGAACGGGTTCATATTTTAAGAGTAACGATCAAGGCTGCTCCCACAAAAAAAAAATGACTTAGTTAATCATTTATCGCTTAATGTGCTGACATGCTCAATTTTATACTTGGTTCGATAAGATATGCCTGGGACTACTAGGAAAATCAGTTGGGACTGCAAAGATACTTAAATTTTTTCACTTCGAATCTTAAGCAATTAGTAAAGCACCCCTCGAGTTTGTCAAACACTCCCCAAAAATTACCATTAGCACGTTTTTTCCAGCGGCTGTCATTGACAACGGGACAACTTGAAAGACTTATCGGCTCTGCACTATCTGAAGCTAAATTTTTGGGGACTTTATTTCTTTCGAGGCGTTTTTAATTGAAATTGAAGGCAATTTAAAAAACGGCTGATAAAAGTCAATTTCTTGTGTGGGCAATTGAAAACGGTAAATGCCTAAATTATGCCAAAACCCATTTACCGCCTGCTGACATTATGCCTGAAATATGAAACCGATAAACCAGTGTGACCAGATTTTCAGCTCAGCTTAACGAGTTTTGTTCTTTTTATTCGGTTGACTTGAAACAAGAACAAATATTTGTAGACCGATCAATTTGTCAATGCACGTTCACACACACACACACATACTCTTTAATCCAAGTGATTCCCACATTTAGTGAGATTTGCACGCATTTCTACATTTCCGTCTCTGTCTCTGTCTCTGTCTCTGTCTCTGCCTCTCTTTTTCGTTAATTCCCTCTGTGCGCTGGTCTGTTCTGTCTCTTCTCTTTTGTTGTCAGACTTTTGTGATTGCTGCTGCTCTTGTTGTTGTTATTGTTGCCTTGCTTATCTGTGATTGTGGCCGCACCGCCAACTGCAACAACTGTCGATTTTTTCAATCTGGACAGTAAAATTACATGCAAATCCAATTAAGTTGTTAACTCTTTTATTTTTTTCGTACATTTTTGTACCCAGCGACTTTCGCGACTCTTTTTTTTTTTTTGTTTTCGTTGTATTTTCCTTGCAATTTATTTTAATTTTGTGCTCCTTCGCTGTATGTGTGTGTGTGTGTGTGATTTAAGCTCTTTGAGGTCAGTTTGGCGCACTCTTTCCTCTTTTAATGAGCAAGTGTTCCCGAGCCTCGAAAAGTGTTGGCATTTTGGTCTTTAACCACGATTAAATCACTTGCAGTTGCAGACAAAAATAAGACTAACAAATATTGTTATATTTATATAGGTTTGTGTGTGGCCAATTACTCGTTTTTTTTTTTTTATATAAAAAGAAAAATCCAACCCGGTTTGCTTTAATTTTGTTTGGCTTAGACAGTCACCTCTACCAAGAGCTTATCGTATATCTAGCAAAAAAAAAAACAAATCGAAAAAAATCGCATTCAATATAATTGGCAATTTAAAGCTTAGTCAGGCCCAGACATTTGGCGCATATTAAAATAATCAATTGGACATGAATTCGTAGGCCAAGATATCGGCAATCTGCGAGACCTGGTCTATTGACTGCAGATAAATAAACATGGGGCAAAAGCATAGGGGAAAGACCAAATTCAACCTGGCCAATTAGTCTTCAAATCTAGAGCCGCAATTTCGAGGCCCTTTGACACGCCTTTTAGCCATTAACATGCCAGAGCTCTGGCAAGTGCATAATTCAAGAGAGTTAAATAGACCAAACCCCTCCCTCCCGCTCTCACACATACTCAGTGTTTATTTCTGTCATACTCACCCCAAGGCTAGGCCATCCAGGGTAATCAAAAATCCAAAGGTCTATAATTGAAAAGGCATAAGAAATTCGCCATAACCGAGTCTTCGTTGTCGGCAATTAGAAAGCACACAGAAACACACACGGCTTATTCTTAGCATTTCTTGTTGTTATTGTTGTTGTTGTTGCTGTTGGTGTTATTGCTTTTGTATATTGTAATTGCGTTAAAAGCACAAATTTATAAGAATTTAAACAGTGATTTTCACGCTTTAATTACCCAGACGATGATGGCAGCAGCGACGACTTCTTCGACTAATACACATAATACTAGGTACACTCCAACAGTGCAAAAGAGAGAGTGAGTGAGTGAGTGAGTGAGTGAGTGAGAGCGAGAGAGGAGTAGCACGAGAAAGAAAGAAAAGAGAGAGAGAGACAGGCTTTGAGAGCTCGGTGCGCAAACGCATTTGCTGCAGTAGCCGCAAACAAAGACAGCGACTGCGGCAGAGAGTGACCGTGTTTTTTTTTCGCAGTAGCAAAATTCAAGTGAACTCTGAGGATTCGTGTAGCTATCTGAAGACTGGTCTTCCTAGCCGCGGGCCCAGCACATTGCACACTTTAGTTGGAGCTGCTTTAGTTTAGTTACTTTTCTGGCTGAACACACAAACACACACTCACACACACACACGCACAGAAACACTTACAGCTTTCCAACATTTAAGATATCCAGACAAGCACATCAACTCCGAAAGGCAGAAGGCAGAAAATAATAAAAAAAGCACAAAAACAAAAACTTGACAACGGAACGTGAAACTGCAACCGTGTAACTGTGCGTCAACAATTTCTCCTCTTTGTATCCCCAAAGGCACTGGGGGCGTCTACAACATAATTTATTATAGTTTTGGCAGCTTTGCCACTGCTCAGAAAATGTACAATTTTCCTCTGATTTTTACACCACAATACAATACAAAGTCAGACAGAAATTGCCGTCGTAGAGTTTTAAGATTTACCGCCTATTTTTCTGATACGATTTGAAAATTTTCATCCGCCTCAGTTCTGTACGCGTTCAGCTTTATTTTTGCACTGTTTTCGTTGGCGATGCATTTGTAACAGCGGCCAACATTTTGCCCGGCCAGCAACAAGTTTGTTGGTCTTGTTGATTTTGTTGTTGTTGTTGCTGTTGTTCTGCTGCGCAAGCGCAAGCGCCGCAGCAAATGTGCAAGTTCTTTTTCAGTTGCCTTGCAAGTTTTTATGAAATTTTACTTAGAACGTAATAAAGCAAAGGGGGTGAGAAAGTGAGAAAAAGAGAAAAGTAAGGTGTTGCCATATCACTAGCAAGCTGGTGAATTTCTCAAAATTATCCTGGTGAGTTTCAATAGGAAATTAAATTATTTTTTAAATTCTTCTTTCCACTATTCTTTCTTTCTTGGATTATTTTTAGACATAATAGACACTTTTGAGGGTAAGTAATTTAGTTTATTATCTGTCCTTTTTAAGATCTATCAATCCCAGGGATTCACTGGATCAAGCTTAATCTCATCACAATTATTAAGTGTCCAAAACTATTCAGAAAAGAAAATCCTCACATTTCCTTTATAAAATTTTTTTAAATCGAAATTCAAGCTCTCAATCATTCTTTCAATAATTCATTTGCCTTTCAATACTTTTAAATTTCTCCACAACTTTATTTACAATTAAATTTAGATTTCCTTTTTTCCCACTTTCTGTGTGTTCAAGAGAAACCAAACTTAGCAGAACCAACCTAACTTTAATTCGACTTTGTATTTGACTTTTCACTTTTTCGTGAAATTTTGTTTTTCTTTCCACTTCCAAACTGAATTAACCCACAGAAGTTGAGTTTTCTTTTAAAAAGTAACTTAAGAAATCTTCTTCGAAACTAAAACCAAAGTATCTCAGCTATTTTTTGCACTTACCTTTTGTTTTGATATTCTTACTGGCTAAGCTGATTTGAATTCGTGATTTAGCCAAGTTAATTTAACTTAAGGTTTTCATTTTCATTTTGCACTAAACATTTTTTGCCATCCAACCCAGTGGACCGATAAGGAGCTTGTCAGCTTAAGCAAAGAGTTTTAAATTCCATCTTGGACTATATCAACCGACTCGGAATATAAGTTTTTTATAGCGTGGTCCACTTTAGTTTTATCTGATGAATTCTTGCACACTTAATGCCTCATATTTCATAGGGAATTTAGCAGAATGTAAAAAAGAGTTACTCAAGGGAAAGGAAGCGTTAAGTATTTCAAGTTTCTTGGCAGGTCTGTCTGGCTACCATATAATTTAATTGATTTTCAAACACTTTTTGCCCGGCTCGTCTCGACTCGAACTCGGACTCGGCTGGAAAATTAAAATCTTCTTGAGGCCGAAAACACGCAGCCATGTTTATGCTATTAGATAAATGATAGTGTTAATCGTTAAAGAGTCTGAGGTTGGGGAAAGTCCAGGGAACAAGAATGGAGAAGCTAGCTAAAAGCGAAGTGGAGTGCAAAAAATAAGCCATAAAAATGCATAAATGCCACAGCCCATCAAAATGCTGCAACAGATTATGATTGTGTTTTTATGACGTAATTAAGCCATAATAATAAAGTACCGTTAGTTTCTCATTTAAATTAACATTCAAAATACATGTCCGTGGGCTAGAGCACAAGAAGACTGACGGCTTTGACCACAAAATGGAGCAAAAGAAGCAGTCAAGTTGAAAAGACTTACTAACGGGCCACCTCAACCAGTTGGCTGGCTAAAGTCCTACCTCTCTCGCTCTCTCTATCTCTCTCTCATCCTCTGTTTATTTAGGCCCGTCAAGTGGCTTGGCGACAAGTCTGAACTTGTCTTTGGCGCTTGGCTAATAATCTAGAGCATTTTGGCTGCGGCAACGAGCAATCTTTTTGATAAATGCCACACTTGCGGCCACATAAATTCTAACCTGAAAGGCAGGTGCGAAACACCCAGACAAAATTTTATCCAGCCCACTCCTTATATCTCTCTCCCTCTCTCACTCTTATCTCCAGCCAGCTCTCTGTTTGCTTTGATTAGCATAGCAAATTTAGAAGAGAAAACATATTTGCCATGACCAGAGGACTATTTCGGAATCAACTCCGCCCTCTACGGCTGGGCATGGCTTGTGAGGGACGGCTTGTGCTCCTCCTTCGACTTCTTGGTGATCGCTGGCAAATACTTAACTGGCCAATTTAAATTGTTTTCTAATTTTACAAGTTGCTCTCTTGGCCATTTATGGAAATGCTCATTAGACCAACAATTTTAATGGTTAAACATGTGGTAAGTTCTTGTTCTCCTTCTTCTTTGTTGTTGTTGTTGTTCTTTGTCTATGTAATTCTATTTTTTCCTATGATCTCTGGCATGGCTTGATTCTTCTTTGGTGGCATCAATGTTGGCCAATTTGCAGGTGCATTTCAGCGTAATTACAAATTGTTGCCAGCTTCTAATTTTCTTTGGCCAAACCGACAAACTTTTGCGCACTTCCGGTTAATTATGAAAAGAACTCGGCATTTTTCCCACCAACAACAAAGACCTCTGCATTTAGAAATATTCAAAGAGTTCTTTTTATTTTTCGTATTTTCTTTTTTTTAAGCTTTGCCATTCATTTGAGTTAAAATTGTTTAAAAGAGTCGAGACCGATAAATCTGCCATGAAACATTTGCCAGGAGGTGCATTCGTCACGTTTTTTTGTTTCTGTTTTTTATTTTTTCTTCTGCTTCACTTGTTGTTGCAAAGCCCGAGAACGGCCTTAACCATTTTCATTTCTTTTATCGCACATTAAATTTACAAAAATAGTTTTAACACCTTTTAAGCTTACAAGCATGTGTTGTTCAGCTTTTTAAGTCTGACTGGCAGCTCCCCCCTGCCACCCAGCCAGTCAGCCAGGCAGGCTGCCAGCAGCTCTAGAAACGTGTTGATTTATCCTGGCCTGGGTGCTAGTGAGTTTCCCAGCTCTGCTTAAAGCACCTCCCCTCTCTCTGTCCTAGCCAACCTTAAACATGATCTTTGGTGTAGACATGCGCATACTCCATTTGGCCAGAGACAAAAACAACAACACCAACAACAACAGCAACAAGAAGAGGAAGAAGAAGAAGAAGACCATGTAGAACCTTATAGCCATGACCACGACGACATGATTCGTACATAATCCAGCCATTATTTCTGGCTCTGTTGCTGTCTCTGCTCTCTCGGCTCTGCCGCTGTCGACTTATCGCAGAAATTGCGTCAAGATGTTTTAATGCGCAGCTCATCGTCCATCGTTTGGCTCGATTGCTGGCTCTGCTGGGTTGGCAACAATCCAGTCGGTCTCAAAGCCACATCCTTTTTAATTTAAAACATTATCGTAAATTCTCTGGCAATTATGCGCTTGTTCAAACGCCAACTGCCTGGCAAGTTAAACGAACTCACCTCAACTCAGTTTAGTTCAGCTCGGCACAAAAGCAAAAAAAATATAAACACAGGCAGCCCAAACAACAACAACAAGTTAACGAAATATTAGCACAAAGCTTTGCCAACTTTTTTTTCGGTTTTGTCTGCCATTTTCACTGCCTTTCAACGCAGAGCAAAAACATAAAAACAGAGTCACCGTCACAACAACGCAAATTGTATCTCAAGTGACTTTGTTTGCGGCTTTGGCTAATGAATTGTTACCCCATCGACTGTCGAGAGCCTGCCAAGGTTGAAGCCAGGCAACACTCAACCAGGAGAATCGAACACATGTGGCATGTTGCCAGGAGATTAACATAACCTCTTGAAAGGCGTTTGCGTCTCTGCTCCTGTCTGACTCAAAAGGCAAAGCATATCTTATCGGGGTCTTTCGACACATGACTCCCCTAATTCACCTTCTCCAAAGAATGGAGATATGATTCTCAAAATTAAGCTGCATGTTTTGGCATACCAGCAGAAAAACGGGCATAACTCTAGCTTGATAAGCAGAACGCAGCCTGGAAATTGGCAAAAATTTCAAGGCATTTTTTTTAATGAAACCAAACTTTCAGGAAGAAAAGGGTTATATGAAAACTTTGTCATATATTAATCTGACTTTCAAATAACTTTTACATAGATGGCAACTGCGAAAATCGATATTGGATAAACTGATATATCTTCAATATTTTATAGGCTTGTCTTTTTGGTCTGAAAATTTCCTAGCTCTATTCTAAAGTTTTGAGTACTTTTCAATTAATTTATATTTATTTTGAAAAATTTAAGATGTACCTTCTTATTTACCAAATCACACCTACACTCTTAAATAATCCCTTAAATGTATTCTGTCTGTGTAAACCCAGTAGGAGACAATCTTTGTTTAGCTCATGTCAGCAAGATGGAATCGCAGCAAAAGCCCGCGCTATTTACCCAAACAATAGTTAAAACAAAAAAAATAAAAGCATTGAGAAAAATACTTAAGGAAATCCCAAAGAAAATGATAGAACAAAGCTGGCAAAAAAAAAGAAAAAGAAAATGAGGACGAAGAAGTAGAACCCAATAAAATAAATCGTTTCAGTTTCAAGGCGTAGGTAAAGTAAAGTAATCCGCTTAACGGGGCGCTCATTCCTTGCGGTTAAAGATTTATGCACTGCAAAGTCGCTTTCTATTTGAGTTGGCTTTGTTTTTTTATTTATTTTATTTTTTTTTTTTTTTATACGACCAAGAATCCTCTTTTTTTTATTTGGCTAAGCTTTTCTCCATTGCTTTTTTCTGGCCTTGAGCGCTGAAAGCGAAAGGGGTGTGTGTGCGCCCATAAATTAGCCATGCGGCATTTCTTCTTAGCTACCACGTTTTTTAGACTCTTTTCGAAGAAAAAGGAGTCTATTCACTTTGCTCTGATGTTTGTAACGCACAGAACCAAACATCGTAGACCCACAAAAGTTACATCTAGAATACTTAGAATCACTAGAGGAGTCGATATAGCCATGTCCGTCTGTCCGTCTGTCCGTCTGTCCGTCTGTTTCTATGCGATTTACTCCGTCGTCTTAAAAGCTATTTTGCTGAAACTTGGTATTTAGCCTTCTTTTTTACCTAGGTAGTACACTAGTTTGAATCGGTCGGATCGGACCACTATATCATATAGCTGTCATACGAACCTAAATCGGTTTAGGCAATAACTTCCACATTTATTATCCGATCCTTTTGAAATTTGGCATGCGTATGTTTTATATAACGATAGATAATTGTACCAAATTTTGCCCGGATCGGATGACTATATCTTATAGCTGTCATACGAACCTAAATCGGTTTAGGCAATAACTCCCACATTTATTATCCGATCCTGTTCAAATTAAGCACGCATATGTTTTTTATAGCAATTAATATATATACCGAATTTCGTAAGGATCGGACTACTATATCATATAGCTGCCATACGAACCTAAATCGGTTTAGGGAATAACTCGCACATTTATTGACTGATTTTTTCAAAACTCGGCCAACACGTTTTTAACATAAATATACGCGTTTGTACTCAATTTTATTAAAATCGGACTACTATATCATATAGCTGTCATACAAATCGAAATCGGCCCTATTAACTGACCAACCCCGTTCATGTGATTTACGGCAGAAACAACTTCGAAAAGAGTCTGTAATCTTCGGCACCCCGAAGATAACGTTGGGATTTTTTTTTTTTTTATTTGTTAGCCAAATACGAATACGTAATACGAAATTCCGAAGCAACAAAACAGTGAAACACCAAAAATACTTTCCTTTGTACTCAATCCTCGGTGGCATTTAAATACAGTTAATCCCTACATTTCTGCCCCAAAGTTTGGCAATTTTCTGCAGAGACTCTCCATTTAAATACTCTTTCATTTTGTAAGCAAATTAGTACAGTGAATTTACCAGGAACTTTGTAAGGAAAAAATTAAATTTTAGAAATTATTTTTTTCCATAAGATAAGATAGGAAGCTATAATGAATACGAGACTATAATATTATGAATTATATATTTATATCAAAATCCGAATTAAAAAAAAAAATAAATAAATTTGAAAATACTCCTCCGTTTTCTGTTTTATATTAAACGAATTTAAATCTATTTCAATTCATAGATCATATTTTATTAGTCTAAAATAAATTCTAAGTAAAGAAAATATCAAATTCAACTTCTTTGGATTCAGGCACAATTGTGACAAGTTCCTTTATAATTTATAGATTAGTTCTTATAACCTTCAAAAAGAGTATTCCGATTTCGTTCAAATCTCATTTTGCCTGTTGAAGTTTTTTTTTTATTATTTGTATTTTGTATGTTCCTGAGTACATTTCAATTTGAAAAGTGTTGAAATTTTAAAGTAGGTAGTTGGGAGAATGAGATTCTGTGCATGATGACAAATTAGCTCCCTAATGAGGTGAGACATAAATCTTAACATGCTTCTGGCGCGGATTGAAGTAAGCAACTTCCTCCAGACTCCGCCAACTCCCATCACATCACGTCCTTAAGTAACAGCAACTCATCCCCATTCGTACTCAAACTCCTCATGACTGTCTTACCCAATCCACTCTGTACACGTGTAGTTCGGCTGACAAACATGAAAGCCTGGTCGGCATTAAGGCTTCATTAGCCCGACAAGCAGGGCTTTGGCTATTGTCAGTGTCTTGGAAATGGTTTCTGTGTTTTGTGCTTGTGTGTGTTTTGCTATTGTTTCAATGATCTGTTAATACAAAAGACATTGCCATGCTTGATTTAACTACACACTCAGATTAATTGAAGTCAATGAAGCGTGTGTTGAGTGAGTCTGAGGCTCGGATTCTCCCCCGCTCTGGACTCACGAACAAAAGCTTATGAATATTTGAAGTTGTTTGTACTTGTATTTATGGCACAGCCCGGAGAGGCATAAATCTGAAAGGCAGCTGTTATAAATAATAAAAAAATATATAAATATAAATGTGGGTTTGGATTTAAATGCGCATAAATTTTTTGGAATGCAGCTTAGAATATCCCCAAAATGCCCAAAGGCAGTTGACTTCACATTGCCCCGTCTACATGATTCCCTCTTTTACTTGCCATCGAAAGTCATTAAACTGTAGTAAAAGAGATTTGGCTTAGACGAGGCGAGGAAGTGACTAGAAGAAAAAATCACTGCCGGCTTTTAGGCGCACATGTATAAAACATAATGCCCACCATGATGCAATAATAGTAAAAGACCCGATTGCCTATTGCTCAGCGTATTATTAGCATAATAAAAATACAAGCACACACGCATCCACAATGGCCATACAAGATGATGGTAGATGATGAGGGCCACAAAAAAATGGTAATACGTGAGACTGGCTAAGCTGACCCAAAAAAAAAAAAAATGAGAAGAAAACACCACCACCTTGGACGAGTATTCTCTGCTTCTGAAACACTGGACAATATATTTTTATTATCAAATTTTTATTAGGCTGCTGAAGTCATCCCCTCTCTCTCTCTCTCTCTCACTCAGTTCCTGGCACATCTTCAGTGCAGGCGTTGAAATTGCTGTCCATAATAAAATTTAAATGTTATGACAGCGTCAATCTGACTTGCCCGCTTTTCATTCCCCACTCTCACTCACACACACACGTGTTCAATAAACGCTCTAACAAAATTTGTACTCGTGTTTCTTTTCATTTTTAAATTGCCATTAAAAATGTACACTCAGTCTTCGCAATGCATAAGCTAGTCTTTAAGTCCGGGATATAGATTAAGCCACCTGCAATACCGCAGTTTTATTAAATGCTACTCACTTCAGCCCCACTAAGCTTGAACTGGTTCACCGCAAATTGCACAGAAAGATAACTAGTAATATCAAAAATATACCTAAGAGTTGGTTCAAATTGTTCACAGGGAATTAATGTTCTACTGACTAAAATTTAAGGTAATCTTTAAACCTTATAAATAATCTTTAAAGGCATAAAGCTTTTATCCCCTTTTTTTTAATTCTGAAAAGTCACTTTCATTAAAGTTCAAATTAAAAAGAGTTCCAGAAAAAAAACTAATAAGAATTTATCATATCAGATCTTACATTAACAGGTGTCTTCGAGTTTTTAAATAAACAGTTTTTTGAAAAAATTGTTGTCACTATTTTTTATTGAATAAAGAAATAATTGGAAAATTTTTTGAATAGTTTCCTAAAAGGCTTGATGGTTCCTTGAATGGAACTAAATTTGCCAGAACTAAATCCAGTTGGCAAGCTGGCATATGTGTACTAACCAACTGGAGACCACTAACGGATTAGAGATGGAGGGGGGATAAAGCCGCTGCCGCCACGTCAACCTTTGTCTGGGCATTTCGCATGGGTTACTGCATGTTTTAATTAAATATTCCATTTTCCTAAGCCAAACCAAATGAAATGCGCCGTGTTTCAGGGCCACAAATGGACTCACCTGTGTGGGTGCTGGTGTTTGTGTGTGTGTGTATATGTGTGTTGGGTGTGAGTGTTTTTTGCATAAATTTGTGCGCAAAATTTCCTATGGCCGCGCTGGCAGATAGACTGACAGGCCAGTATCCATAACCGACACCGCTGCACCTGTGACTTAAACCATCTAAACAGAAGTGGTAAGTGCAGGGACGGCTTGGACGGATATGAAAGCGGGTGCGCATGTTTGCATAAAGGATTATTTGTGACTGCTCACGGCCACATTTGCGGATCGGTTGGTTACAGGCAGCGGTCTAGCCTGGTCTGGTCTGGTCTGGCCTGGCCTGGAATGGAGTGGTTGGCCGGGTAGTCCAGAATAGGTTGTGTAGTTGGCATATGTGTCCAACAAATGGCATGCAATCAAAGCCAGAGACATAACCATATCCATGGCCATTTACCCTGGGGCCAGCTAGTCATTAGCACATGCTTCTGGTCCTATTTCAAGTCCTGTAAACTTTCACCTCATTTTAAATTTATCTAAAGTTTCGTGTTTTTTTTTTTCAAAAACACTACAAAATTGTTGAATGTCTGTGGAGCGATTTTTTTTATAAATATCGAATTTCAATTAGCCGTAAAATAACATTTTAAGTGGTCGTGTGTAATGTAAATGTAAATTCATTCAAATTAAATACGCACTCGAACGGACGAGGAGATTGAGAAGGATAATTTTAAATACGCCTGACCAATAATGAACCACAAACATTTTCCAACTGAATAAATAATTTTTACATTAATTGCGTGCGATTATTGTTAAGCCTTTAATTGCGTTCAGGTCACAGTATTTCGAGCTTATTTTAAATAATTTTGACTAGTTAACAGCTAACACAAAGAAGAAAAGTTAAACACAAAATTAAAATAAGTGTAGACAAGAAAAGACCAGAAAAAAAACAAATATTTAATTTATTATTTATATTGCATTCGCTTTATATATAAATTAATTTTTATGAACTCCATTTTTTCTTCGAACACGTACCTCTTCCATTACTTCTAGGCTTAGTCTTACATTGCATATAATTTCAGTGTTTCTGCCTAGTGTGATCTCTTTAAATACAATTAGAATCTGAAAGAAACCCATTGGAAGTGGTACAGGCATTCGGCTGGTCTCTAAATAAAAGTCTCGTGCAACCAGGTGGCCCTTTGAAAATGAATTCAAAACTAAATAAGAAAAACTAATTTTTAAATTTTATATACCTCAATGGGACAGCTCCGATTGACATTGGTAAATTCTCGTATCATTTGAAAGAAAAAATCATACAAAACGTTGTTTTTCTTTTTGGTTGCCGTGCAAAAGTTCAATTGAAAGTTCACCACAAAAGGCCTAAATCGATTAGAATTGTCTCTTCTAAGCATTTGAACATGTACCTGAAAACCTTGATATTTTATGTTTCGATTGCTTTGATTTCATTTAGACTTACCGATACATTTCGTAAAGGTATAACGGTATCAGCCTCCATATAGGCCATCGATTTATTCCAATTGATTGCCTTAATATAGCATTTGACACTCTGCACATACTTTGGATTGGGAATACAAACTAGATTCCTCGATTTTATGACCAGGCAATGCTTAAAAGTTCAAATATTTTTTTGTTTCAATTATATTTGTCTTTAAATATTTATTAAAAAATAGCACGTACAGTCTGTTCCAAAAGCAAAAGGAGTACCAACAACATTGGCAGCATTTTGTCAACTGTTGAAAAAATCGCTACCACTTTAAATGATTGTAACAAAAATATTTTGAAATAATTTTAATGAGTTTGATAATTTTCTCTGTGCGTTTAAATTTAAATTTACATTTATATAAAGTAATTAATGAATTATATTTCGCTTGATTGCTTTTATATACTCTTTTCTGAATAAAATAATTAAAATGAATAAGCCCTCAGGTTTGTTTTGAAAAACTTGTGCTATCTAAATTCATATATAAAACTTCGAAAAGAGTATGTAATATTCGCCAACAATTTCACACTTCACTATTTGAGTTATTAGTATCTGTTTGGTTAAGTTAAAATAAAAGTCTGTGTCTACGCCCGAACTAAAGCTTTGAATGAAAGAATTTATTGAGAGCAAACATAAATTAAATACTTTTAATTCAAAAATTCAAAATCCAACGCATAAATTCTCTCAAGATTCTAAACAATTTTTTAATGAAAATGTCAAAGGAAAATTCAACAAGAAGAAATAGAAAAGAAAAACTTTTACTCCAACCAAACGAAAACGAAAATAAATGAAAAGTTCAAGGGTGCCACAACAATGCAAATAAAGAGCAACAGTCGATGATAATAGCCCAAGTGACTGACTTTTCAATGGGGGCGGAGGCACATAAAGAAGATTGAAAGTTGGGCCAAGGGGTTCACCAACGGAAGCGGATGTAATGTCAAAATACAAACGAAGACGCCAACCGAACACATAATAAAAATAATGATAATAATGCCATCATTGATGCCAAACAAGCAACGGAAGCCAGCTCCCAAGGCAGACCAACTTCACAATGGCTACGAAAAAAAAAAATGTTTTTGAAAAAAAAAAAAATATATAAATAAATGAGAAACGAAAAGAGATCGATGTAAGATGCTTTAAATTAACAAGCAAATGCAAATAAGCTAACAACTGATGGAATGACTGAACTGCTGCCTGACTGGCAAATAAATTAGATAAAGGCAGGCAAAAGGGCATGGTACTGGGCATACGCATCAATAACAAGGCACCAATAACAAGAAGAAGGAAACGAAGAGGAAATTCCAGGACAATATTAACAAAGGCGACAGGGAGACCGCCTTTGGCCAGGCAGACGTGCACGCGCTGGATTATGTGACAACAGGATAACAACAAAAGGGACTCTCCCCTACCACAACCCCAAGAGACCGAGGAAGGACCTTAGGAAGGCATATTTCTTATTTTCGGTAGTGGCGCCTTAGGTTTTTAGCTGGTTCGTTAAATATTACGAGATATTTTTGGTCATACTTCTTGGATTGAAGGCCGAAAGTTGTGGGCGTTCATGGTCTGCTCCGTCCATAAAGTCAATAAGTTAAGTGAGCCTGGCCACATAATGCGGCCACGTTAAACACCCAAAAATCTGTGAATGAGTGTGAGTTTTGTAAGTGTGGCTGAGTGGCATACTAAATTCACAAGCTGGACCGTTCAATTTTCAGACTTATAAATTTGATTAAAGCATATTTTCTTGGCATGGATAAATGCCAATGGAGAAAGTTTCACAAATACTTGGTCCTTCCTATTATTGGTGACAATATAAATCCAATTTAGTAGTAAGTTTTCCAGGGGTGGAAGAGAATCAAACTATTTTGCATGATAAAAATCTTTCATCAAGTCAAATGCCGAAAGCAACATAAAAACAATCTCGGTTGCTGGCTCAGCTGCTTATTTCCAGGATGATTCGATGATGGCAGTGGCAACTTTGGCTCCAAGAGTGTATGTGTGGTAAACACCTAAAGTAGTAAACTGGGATTTAAACAGCACACGCATACATGGAGACACAGGAATCCCGCCACACACCGTAGGACAATAAGCACACCTACGTGTCTATAAAAATTTACGTTGATGGCGATAGCAGCCACTGCCACTGCCAATGCCGCACTCGGAGTTTTTCTCTATTTTTTTTTTGCATTGCTTTGCCACAGCAAAGGAGAAGAAACATTTCGGAGCAGTGAAATTGCGTGTGTGTTTGTGGCAGGAAACGTTCCACAGGATATGCCTTTTTATTGGTACGTGGGTAAGGGAAATTGTGATGCCAAAAAATACATACATAAATTCTTTCTTATATGCAAAAGAAACCAGAAAAAAATTTCAAAGAAGGAAAGAAAAAATACCCAATAGGGACATTCTGCTATACTATAAAAAAGTATCTATAGAATATGTAAAATACTTTTCAAAAAAGATTAAAATTTTTGCAATTTTAATATGGTGAAAGGAGGGCCAGTTGCCTTGCTGCCTCGTGTGGCATGTGCAAGTTCTTTCCTGGCAAGACCCTAGACAATGTCATCTTCAAAGCTATAAAAGTTGTATTCGCCCATATTGTTGTTATTGTTGTTGTTGTTGCTGTGGTCGTAAGTCTCAAGGCAAACATTGGTAAATTTTGTGAAAGTTGTTGAAAGTTGAAAGATGCAACAGACTTAAAATTGATTGACTGTGAGTCTTTGCTTAGCCCCCGACAATTGATTTGAAAGGATTTCCTTGGCAATGCGAATGGGACTTTAATTTTCTGATTTTATTGATTTATTATTCAGAGCTTATTTTATTTTTTATTAAAAATAATATGCAATTTTATAGACATTCCATTACATTACATTTTTAGGAGTCAACTTTTTCTTTTAAAGAAATTAAGAAATTAAAGAAGAAATGCTTTTCCCATAAAAAAAAATAATAATGCTGAACTGAATAAGTCTTTGACCTTTAGTGTATTCAAAAAGGCTTTTAAGAAATTACATATGCCAAGTGAAAAGTTTTTCAAGTTTTTCACTAAGCCGACAAGTCTTTCAAATGGGGCAACGGGCAAGCATTTTCTTTTTACAATAACTCAATATAAAATTGGGGACTCTTATGGTCTGTTGAATTTTAAAGCCGCTTAGGTATATGAATTTCGTCCACAGATTATTAAAGAATCTCGGGCGCACCTTGAGAATTTCCACTACCACTTCGGACGAAACGGTTGCCTAGCATATGGCCAACAAAGACTGTTAGTGTAGAGGGTGAGGGGGTGGGGAGAGACCAAAGAGAAAGTGGAGCATGGGCCGGAGTAAAGGCAAAAGGCAAAAGAAGACGTTTTTGGGGTTGGCATTTAAGATAAATGATCGGCTGCCAACAATGCACAAAGAGTCACAAAAAGTTTGGTCACGTTTGCGCTATTTGGCCATGGAGGCATATGCTCGGTGGGGGGGTTATGCCCATGGAGTTTTATTTTATATGTACATATATATATATATATGTGGACTAGGGAAAGAATGAAAGAAGCTGGTTTAGGTTGCATTCACCTTGCCACAATTTTAATATATTATAAGAAAGATATCTAGATAGCCGAACTCACTGTTTGTGTGTGCGGGGCTGTTTTTAAAATTCAAGACGCATGCTGCAGCTTAAACGTTTTAGAAATCTATTTTTCAAATAGGAAACCTCTAAGTATGAGGGAGGAAAATACTAAGGCGTCGATTGGCAGTCACATGTGTGCGGGAAACTCTCGTGCAAATTGCAAAACGCTGTACCATCAGGCATGCATTTAATTGAAACGTCTGCAGACACCAAAGCTGTTCCAGGTAAAAGTCTCAGGTGAAGGCAGCGCTGAATTTATTCTTAAGGACATTCAACTTTTGCTCATAGTAAACAAACTAACAGATATACAGCAATACCAAATATCAAACAATGAAGTCCACACAGTTCTAGGCACTCGTTGGTCATTAGCTTCATCTTACTCAGAGCTTGATTAGCCATCTTCAATTCCAGGCAGTGCGAATATAATATCAAATTTTGCTGGATGATCGTGTGCTCTACCCATTGCATATGCTTCAGGTGCTCAACGAACTGGTCATAGCTCAGAGTCACAGCTTGCTCATAGATCTGAGCCAGGATCTTCTCGGGTATGTGATCGTCAATATTGGGGGCAATCTTGTGCAAAAGCATATGTTGCTTCATCACATTGGAAATAAATTCCGGGCTAGGCAATTCAGCAGTGGTTGAGGATTGAAGTCGTAAGACAATCTGTTCCAGTATTGAGTGCTGCATGTCCGGCAAACCAATTTGTGCATCCTTCATAGTGGAGAGCGTTTTCAAGGCCTTAGAATAATCGCCCCGGCATATCTCTACCATAACCTTATCGGCCCATTTTTGTTGCACTGGCGTCAATTGTATTGGCATGCTTACCAGAGCAAGCTTGCAATTGGTTGGCTTTGATGTAATTTGATTCACTTACGTGATGTGAGTGTTTTTGTAGCCTACAAGTTGGCAGCTCACTTTAAAAGGCACGGCCAACTGAGTTCAGGGTAGAAACGGTTTGGCAGCGGGCCTCGTAAATTGAGTTTGGCACATATGGCTATGGTGGCCATTACAAGTGCGCCTCGTAAAAAAAAAATGAAACAGACGCACACAATTGAAATGGAAATCAAAGTGGGCGTTCATGAGTTAAACACTCAAGGCAGCAACAGAGCGGAAGTAGCAAATGTGACAAAGACGCCACGAATGCTGCGGCACGGGTTGCCATGAGCTCTAGTGGTTTATGACTTGCCGGGCTGTGGAAGACGGCTGCTTCTCTTAGAAGCACACAACCGCGACTCAAGTGGCAAACGTTGGTACACATGATGATAACTGAGGAAGCTGCCAGGGCGGAAGCAGGAGAAATACACAGCTACCACATCACATAAGTGGCAGGAGCGACATACAGAAAGCATATGACATATAAAATGGCTGAGCTCGCCATTTTTTTTTTTTTTTTCATTTCTTTGCTTTCCTTCTCTCCGTCATAGACTGTTCAAAAATTTATGATTCTCGTCTCTAGATGAGTTCATTATTTTTCGCCGGCTGCCAATGGCAATGCCGAGAGTGGCTCGTAGAGTTGCCCTTCTCGACAACGTGGCAAGTTATGCGAAAACAATTTAATTTTATTGTTTTGCACATAAATTCGTTATTCTTTACTTTTTTTGCTGTCAAATAAAATTATGCATTGTTTTCTAAAAGATATTTTTTTTGAAAATTTGCTCGGCACATGTGTGAATGCTTGGAAAAAATCGGTAGATAGTGAAAAGGAATTTTTGGCTTATAATTGAGTCACGTTTTCCTTGGGATTATAGACACACATATATTTGTTCTTGTATAAGATGTATAGATTTATGCGGAAAAAAGCAACAAAAGGCAATTCATATATAGATTGGAATATGCATATAAAATTTTGATTTATGGAAAAGAAATTTAGAAAATTTTAAGGAAAAGAAATAATTCTGAAATAGTAAAATGATACAAAATAATTTTATATGAAAAAGCTCAGCGTATTCAAGAAAATATTTTGAAATATTTCCCTAAGAAATTAGAGACATTTATCCATCTAAGTCACAAATTTCCTTTCCGAAATCCGATCAATTTAATCGACTTATGCTTTTGTTTTTCTCGATTTGTTTCTCACCACAGCTTAAGAGCCTTAAGATATTCTATAGGTAAAACCACACTTATCGCATTAAATCAACTCTCATTATAGCTTTAAGGCCTCAAAAACAAACTGACTTGGATTAACCTGAAAATGTGTTTGCCCACAACTGGTTCGACTCATCTACGTGTTTATAATGCCAATAGACTTCCTCACTCCTAACCAGAGTCTAACCAGAAATATTCACAATGTAGTACAAATGCAAAGAAAAAAACTAATACAAAAGATAAGCAAAAAAAATAGAAAGGGCAAAAATCAAAATGCGTGCTGGCATGCAGCAAGTTCAATGCCTTCCAAGGGCTTCTTGTAAACAGGCAAACGAAATTTAATTTATCTGTATCAGTTCCACTTGCCTGACAGCCCCGGCTTTGGTGGAAGTCACAGCCGTTGGAACATGTGTTTCAACAAATTCATCTTTCATGTCAAAATGCGCAACGGTATGCAGAATCCAACAGGATTCGACAGAATTTTTTGGGAGTCTACAGGATATTTTTCTGTTTAGGGCAAGGGTGTGTATGTCATGTCCTGGGGCTGTTACTATTCGTAGTTTCCAGGCTGCATATTGCACGTGACAAGACTAAAAGGAAAAAGTGAAATTTCTTTGTGCTAGTATGAAAGTATTTTAGGTATTGAGTTGAATTTTGACTAGACAGAATTTAGAGGGGAGCGCCGACTTTAAGGGCGCCTTACTTTAATGCCAGTTTGGCCTTTTGAATCATTAATCAAATGTTGCCCAATAATTTTCCAACGCGTCAACGGCTGCCAACCCTTTGCCAAAGTTTCTGGCTCCATTTCTACTTTTCACCTCCTCCCCGGGCCTTTCAACTCGTAGTAGAATTAGGCAGCCATGTTTGAAATATGAACTTTTTACTGACGGATGCCGGCAGTCATTAATAAATTAGGGGTTAAAATGCCATAACAACGACAACCGCGGATAAGTTGGTTCGGTAGCGCAAAAGTTATACTCCTTCTCTGCTGCCAATCTCATTCCTCATTCATTTGTTTATTCAATTGTAAGGGAATCTTTTGCGGAAGTGCACAAGCATTAAACCGATTTGTTTAACTCAATTAAATGGAAACCAAAACTGAATACAAACCGAGGGGGGAAATTTGATTTTACGATCCTGACAGTTGCTGTCACAATTTTAGTTTAATTTAACAGTTCTCCCAGTTTTATTTCTATTTAATTGTTTTTTGTTTTTTGTTTGAGCGTTTCTAAATTTCACATAAGCAAACAATTGAAATGTGGTCTATTGGTGAGTGCCAAGCCCCAGGTTTGCCGGTCTCAGACTCGGAAAGTCAAGATACCATCAAGCCGCAAGATTATTCTGAAGAAGAATGTCTGAACCTTCAGTCAGTCTATGAGGAATTGGAGAACATGAAAAAACGTGTCAAAGAATTAATTCAGCTACAAGTTCAATCAGCTGCATCAGAGTCCTGCTTATTAGGTCCATTCAAGCAAGAAGAATCAATCTCAACTCCCAACCAACAAGAGATTAAGGAACTGCAGCAACGCAACCATATTCTAGCATGTGAAATACGAAGCCTGGTCCAGCATCTCAAGAAGAATGAACTTAGGGTTAAGGACTTGGAAAACAAAATCTGCGATATAAAAACAAAGGCACATAAAATAAACCAAGAACTAAATGCTCTGCCTGAAATTAAGGACTCTATGGAACATAAATTCAGCTTATGCATCGAACGCTATCAGTCCCACAGCCATTCTAAGGTGGATTCAAATCGGCTATATGCTGAGCTGGTAGATCTGAAACGATTCCAAATGAACCATATGAATAATCTGGTATCTATCAAATGCCATGAACACACAAGAAGTTACTTCGTTAAGCAACTGCGAAGCATTCGTTCATTTCTACGAGGCATGTTTGACAGTCTTCAGGAGTCCCATCAGCTCTACCAGACCATACTGAATGCAAAGTAAGCTTGAGAATTCTCTCCCCAAGAATCCTAGCATTCTATTTTCTTTTGTCTTAGGTTATGCAATCTAGGTTGTAATTTTGTTATGAACTCCAGCTTGGAAATTCTTGTTGGGCCCACACCACCCCCCACACCCCATAGCAGGAGGCTCACTTCCATTTCTTCTGAAAATACCAAAACGAAATATTCAAAATATAAAAAAATTTCATTCAATCCATCTTAAAAAACTTTTCACATAAATGTTTACCATTTCATTTATTTTAGCTCGCTGCTCAGTGGGTTTCCTTTGGGCTTCACTTCCATTTCTAATTACTTTAGAAATGTTGCTCAATTAAGATTATTGGCGCTTTGGCGCTACATTTATGGGACTTTTGTGGGTCATTCGGCTGCTTCCGCTTGCTCGTAATAATTAGAAAAATTTCAACTGCCATTGAAACTGCCTGTCCGAGTAGATTTAAATTAATGGCCTTTTTTTTATTATTGGTATTTTCTAGGCAAGAAACATTAAAGTTTAATTTTTTTTTTCACCCAACAATTGAGCTGCCTTTGGGTTGGCGTACAAATGCAGGCATTCCCACCAGGATAAGACCAAAGAAAACGCAGCTAAATACAAAATGGCATCAGATAAAAACAAAGCAGATTTGTCTAGCACACAAATACCCAAAACAAAATGAAATCTAAGAATACAAAGAATCAGAAGAGGGTGGAAAATAGGTGAGTGGCCAACAAAGCTCCACGGCGATATCCCTTTTTGGATATATGCTGTCGAAAACTGCTTAAAAACTCAATTGGTTGGCTTGCAGAATAGAAAGAGAAACAGAAATAGAAAGCAGAAAACAGAAGCCCGTAAGCTTTCCGTACCACATGGACACATGGGTTAAATACGCTTCAGACATGGCCACGTTGAGTGAGAGATACAACGCCAGCGAATAGCAAATGGCAAATGGCACAAGCGAATTTATTGAAGTCATGTACTGATAAGGCTTGGCCTCGGATTTGGCTCCGGCACAGGCTAAATTACAATGTAAAAACACCAATAGACATGGATAGATACATGGACCAGAGATAGTGATACACAGAAAACGCATTAGATACTTTGGATGTCGGCTTATGTGGCTCCGGTGGTTCTGGTTCTTCGGCTGCCTGTCTGGCTGCCTGGTTGACTACCGTACGCAGTCTGTCTTTGATAAAAATCTGCGTAAAATGTGAGAGCAATTTGATGAGCAACTAAGTTCAGGCAATTAGTTTGCTAAACGTTTATCAGGCCCCCCAAATCCCTTACCAATTTTCCCCAACAATTCGGTGTCTGTTGACGGGAATGTTTCTGACAGTCGTTATTACAAAACTGTTGCTGTTTTGGCTGACGACTTCAAGTCAGTGGATTTTAAAGCTGTCAAAAGTTTGTAATCATTCATTAAAATATTTGTAATACTGTTGTCTGGGCGTAGAAAAATCCAACAAGAATTTGAGAACAGAAGAATGCGACAGGCAAATTGGTTAGCCAAAACAGACCATATCAGACTGTCTAAGTCTGTCTATTCCAAGAATCGGAGAGACCTTTTTTATTTGCTGCTCCAATGAACTCTTTCACCAAATGTTTTGCCTATTTGCTAATAAGCCGATTTCGCCCCACAGAAAAAGGAAAACAAAAATTTAAATTACAGCCACAACAACAAGAACCACGAAAGACCACATCACGTCAACTTGCCTTTGGGCGCAATTTCAAAGATACAGATACAAGTATCAAACAAAACGGGCCGCAAAAAAATTACCACAAAAGTACAAATAATTTCCATTTAGCCCAAACGACAACGGTATCGGCAACATTTGCATTTTTCTTCAGACTCTCCAACCAAACAGCAAACATGCCCGGCAGGCATAGTTACTAAATAAGTATTTAAACAACGAGGGCAAAAGATACTTCTACTTATGCGTACTCGTTCTTTAGTTGCGGCACAAGTTGTAGATAAATATGAGAAAGATTGCATAACTAGCTCTCTCCATAACAATGAAAGTTTCATCTATTTCTTTTTTATTCTCAACAAGCAAACAAATAGCCAGCTGCTGGTGGGAAAAGCGTATAAAAGATACAGATACACTCACACCAGCATAGATTATTATTTACGGTAGTTTTTCCTTGGTCCAGCGTGATGGCGAAAGCTTTTATAGGTCTGACTCACCCAGGAGCTTTTAAGGGCGCCGTGGCTTAGTTGGTTAAAGCGCCTGTCTAGTAAACAGGAGATCGTGAGTTCGAATCTCGCCGGGGCCTATACTCCATCCGGGTATAAAAACGGAGGGGGTGTTTTCTTTTTATAGCGCTATGTTTGAATCTAACATTATTCCCTGGAATATATAGCTAAAAGCTATTATGTAAACCACTTAAAATCTTTCTAATTTTATAAGTATTTTTGGAAAACTGGAAAATATTTATAGGTATAAGCGATTATGTAAACAATTTCTAATCAAAATACTGATTAGAAAAATGAATGATTATCAAGATTATTGAAATTTTTTAGATGTTATTACTTATACATATATAAATTATAAATATACGGGTTTTACACTGTAGAATATTTAATTATATAGAGTGGAAAATGTATAAAAAAAACATATCTCTGACATTTCGATAAGAAACTAATTGATTTTGTTCTGTGTTAAAAATAAAACTTCTTTTACTAAAAATTTTAGTGGAATTCGCCTTTTTGAAAAGCGAGAAATAAGATGGCGCCGTGGCTTAGTTGGTTAAAGCGCCTGTCTAGTAAACAGGAGATCGTGAGTTCGAATCTCGCCGGGGCCTAAAGCAAGAATGGTAGCACCTAGTGAGGGTGTCTAATTTAGTTACGCGTTGCTCAAATATTTTTGCCTCAAAAAAATCCCGTAATGAACCCCTGACTATTATGGGTGGGGGAAGCGAATGCCATGTCTCATTTGGATTGCCCCGGAAGCTTTCCAACTTGTTGTTATAATTATTTTGGGGTTGTTACCAGGGCAAATCGGGGACCGCCAAAATGAAGCCATTTCAGGTTATGGGCGCTAATTTGTTTCAATTGCTCTAATAATTGTTCCAATAAAAATTCATTTCATGAAAGTTGCGGATAAAAAAAAAATCGTGAAAGCTTTCAGTGTCGAAAGCTTTTAAAGTTCTTTTCACGACAATGTCTTTACTATCATTACAAAAAAGAAGTACTCCCAAAGATACGATAAGGCATATCTAAGATTCTGTGGGTTTTAATTAAATATATTGATTTTTTTAATAACGTAAAGTATTTTCGTTTATGAAATTGTCTATTTGGAAAGCGGAGGAACAACGGCGCCGTGGCTTAGTTGGTTAAAGCGCCTGTCTAGTAAACAGGAGATCGTGAGTTCGAATCTCGCCAGGGCCTTTAAGGAACTAAAAAAAAGAAGTTCAAGTGGTAAAAATCTTTTGTTTTAATAAATTTATTTAATTACACAAACTATGGCACATACCTTAGCCAAGCTTGTCCTAGCAAATCTTTTGGTTCATGTGCCGGCTAAATATAACAGCTTTTGCCAAAGCTTTTAAAGCTCACCAAAGCTGTTCACAACAATACAAAACACAGACTACAAATATTTTCCAATTATTCTAATCTTTATACACTAAATAAACCACTACAATCATAAAATATGTGGGTCGTTCAAATAGCAATTGGGTGAAATTATCACGCTTCTCATCCATCAGATGGCACATACTCTGGTAGATGCCCTGATTCTGTTTCTCCACCAAAGACAGCAGACACACGATGCGATGCCTGATAAAATATGAGATTAAGGATCAACTATATTTTAAATCAGGTTGGCTCACCTTCTGTGGTTCAACTTCTTGACCCGATCGCGTATTTCTGCCGCAAGACTCTCTACCAGCTGTAGGGCACGCCAGGAGTCATAATTTCGACTGAAGCGATCCCAAAGCAAACGTTCCTCAATGCAATCTTCAATTATTTTATGGGCACGTTCCATATTGAAATTGGTGTGAAAGAATTTCCAATCATTTTTAGGTTTCTCCTTGCGCTCACCATCGGCTCCATCGCCCCCATCCCCGTGATTCTGTAGGGCTCGCCGCCTGCTTAGCATGGACTCTGAGAGCAGCGCATTCATCCGGTTGGTGGTGCGCACCGAAGCCGTAATTCTGTAAAATATTCAACACACTCTTTAATCTAGTTAAAATCAAGATTTTTATATTCTTTCAATACCGGGTCTTCATGCTAGTCCAGCTAGACATGGTGCTGGCTTGTTTTATCTACCGATTCGCCTGAACAATCCCAACGACTGAAGAAGCTCAACTAACTTTCGTTATTGGCTTTATCGTATGTTATTTTCAATTACTTATTTTTTCAATTTCTGTTTTAATGTTCCTTGCATGGCAGCGACCCAAATTGCAAATTTTCACAACAATTCAAAATTCAATCCAAATGACACAGCTGACACAGCTGACTCCCAACAGCCAGGCGACTCCCCAAGACAATTGGAGCCGCCAGAAGTTTTGCGCGCGCACACGAAATGAGAATTTGGACGAAATCAAACAAATCCCAAGCGCTGCTATCTCAACACTGACTGGGTAACTGACTGCCAAAGCCAGGGTCGTCAGGAGTCAGACCAAGGAGAGCCACAATAACTGACATGCAACCACCATAGCAGAGAGGAGAGGACCAGCCGGGCTGGATAGTTTGGCATGTATTCTCATATCCACATATCATCATCATAACCATCATCATCATTAAGTCATTGGGGCAGGTTCATCATGGTTTTGTTTTGTTAGTTTTATGGACTCCTCACATTGATTTAGCCCTGTTGGTTTCTAGCTTCTGGCTTCTGATTTTATTTGCCTTTGGCTTGCGTGTCGCTAATCATAAATCTAAACTTGCGCGCTCCAATTGCACTGTCGGCGTCGGAGACGTGGGTGTCATCGCCACCAGCACACTTGGCTCACTCAGCGGGTAGAGTGTTTCCATATGGCGATTATATGGCTACAAAGGCGCGCTGAGCAGCACAGGATGATTTGAAATTGTTTTGGCTTCTAAGGCACGCAAGGCTGTGGGGGCTTTTAATCACAAACTTTACAAAACTTAAACTTGGTTAAAAGCAGATCCATTGCCTTCCCAATTTTTTTCATAGAAAAACAATAGACTGGTTATCACAAGTTTTAAGTGCTTTTAATACCTGAGCTGTCGGATTTGTGGCTATATTTTCGGAGCCAGAACGTAGGGGAAAACTCTCGCTTATATTCCTTATTTGCGTGTCAAGTTTTTTATTCATTCAAATTTATGAAGATATTAAACTTAAGTCAGTCACTTCATTCTTCACAAATGTGGTACATTTGTATAAAGCTAATCTATTCAACCTAGTGAATATCTGAAGGTGAAAAGAGCATATTTACAAGGATAACTAAGCACTTTGTTCCTTTGTCTGCCCCGGTAATCATTAATTAAGATAATTTTTTTATACTAGAAAGCTATATAATATATATGCTTGAGATGTATTTATTTACTCTTGGGCTTAATCATTTTATCATATTAAAAAATGTAGGAAAAAAAATTATTCGATAATTCCCTTAAATTAATTCCTAACTAACTTGGATTATTGGCCCATAGGACATGCAATATTTAAATAAGTAATACAGATATGATAATAATTATAAATAAATAAATAATAAGCAATACTTGCATAGCTGGACGGATCAGAATTCTCAAAAGTATCAAGAACTATAAGTGAATCAATTTTTCAAAAATTGATAATGCTTAAATTTTATATTCGTTGATATTGCTAATGAAAGGGTATCACTAAGTCGGAGTTTAGTTTTTTGATATTTTCAAAATTATATTTCACTTTTTTATTACTTTTCTCTTTTTAATATTTTTTCCGCGCCCTCCTCATAAAATCACAAAGTTTGCCAAATTAACATTAGCGAAATTCCCGAATTTCCTGAGTATTTGGCGTTAAAATAACTGACGGTTACCTGGTAACAAATTGCCGAAAAAACACAAGCCGCTCGAAAGTTACAGTAAATGGCAACAAATTAAGCCAAATTGCTTCGCCAAAATTACAAGCAAACTTTATCGAACTCATTAGCGCCTTCGGCAGGCAGATGAAGTATTTTTTGTTTTCTTTTTTTGAATTATTTAAACACTTGATTAGACTTACGCTTGCATACGACTCATAGTAGCCTTAAGTAGTCCACTTAGTCCAGAGATGTTTTATTTTTTTTTAAATATTTTTTTAATTTTTGTTTTTCGTGTAAAACTGTTCGTATGCCCGTCACAAAAGTAACTGGCTGTGGGCTCTGTAATATTAAGGCACAAAACTAACATCGAACTAACTGAAAAATAGGGCGCAACTAAGACGAACCCAACCAAATTGACTACTGGGCCAAACTGCTGCTGATGTTGGTTGGTGATTGCTTGACGATTTATGACAGCTGTTCTCTCTCTAAACACACACATTCACATGCTCACGTACTCACCTTTCAAATCTCAAAATAAAGGATTATAACGAGCTGACTGTTTTGATTTTGGTGGCATGTCTAAAGACATTCCCCTAGTACACTATCCATGAGAAGCTCTTAGGAATGAGTCTATAAGGTTTTTGGAAAAAATAATTTCAGTAATACTAAAATGGTTAGGTCTCTTTTAAACTCCTTTAATTTTTTATATATACTGTTTTTATAATTCTTCTCTCAATTTCCGAGTCTTATTCGAGCTGCTTAGAAAAGTCAGGGTATACTTTCTGGGCCTTTATAGTTGGGCAATATTTTGGAATGCGTGTGTATTTGTGATGATAGAAAGTAAATTGTATTTTTTATTCAGTTATTTCTTTTCAAGGATTTCGAGCTACTTTGGGTAGGCAGTAGTGTTGCTTTCGGCCTGACTGCCAATTAAAAACTGTCGACACGCCTGCATGCAAGCTGTTTAGTTTTTCACTTGATTTTTAGGCAGCCGATTTAATACATAGTAAATCGCGTGAACTTTTCAATATCAACACGTCCACTTAGAACTCTAATTTAGACAAGGTAGAAAAAGTTTTTCTTTATTTATTTCAATATATGGCTAAATACGTATTTAAATAACATCAACAAACTGCATATACAAGTTCAGGTTGAATAAAATGGCAGTTACTATATCTAAACTCTGTAAAAAAAAATAAAATAAATTTAATTTAGTTAAATAAAAATAAATAGATTATAATTACTTCAAAGAAAACTAAGCTCCAGTAGCTTAGCTTTGTGTATTTCTTATCGCTACTAAGTTCTTTTAATTTCATCTGTAGACAGCCGGTTTCATAAAATCCACCTTCCTTTTTCAAGCAACTCCTGGAATTAACTTTTTCTATCAAAAAGTAATCGGAGCTGTCATTAACACCGCAGCACTTCAGCTAAAATAAGAAACTAATTTATTTTGAAAACTTTCAAAACTAATTCGAGGGGCTTACGCGTGTTTCAATTTGCATCATTTCGGTTCGGTCCTCATTCTTAACTTTTTCCCAAATATCACTCATTTCCTTGAAGATTGTCTCCCTTTCCATGTCATTTTTATTGGCTAGTCCAAAAACGAAGAAGCTTGTGCAGACCAGAAGTATCGACATAAACAGGGCAAACTGAATTCGAAGAACTCTTTTTAAAATGGTTTCCATAGACAATTTGAGTTTTACTCACAAACCAAATACAAGTGGTATCATTCAAAAACGTATTAATTAGGCCAAAAACCACCACAAGAATTACCAATCCTCCTATTGTTATATAGAGTATTGGAACAGTTTTGTCACCTAGGCTAACATTTAGAATATATCGAACATTGAAAAACATTATAAGACCAGCAAATAACTGAAATTAAAGAAAATGTTTTTTTTATTATATTTTGTCTCAAATCATCTCTAAGTAGACAAACTTTAATTAAGTCCTTTGTGCGTGCTTATTGTATTTAAATAATTACTCATTTGAATGACGCTGTATCTTTTTTTTATTCTTAGTAGTGAGTTAATCCTCTATTTTAATCAGAAATGATCTTACTCGTGCCACAAACTAATCTATAATTAATTTACTGTGCCAAATTAAGCAATCAAAATAATGAAATTTAAAAATTTTCCATAACCCAAATAAGTAATTTATCCATCCAATTCTATCAAATCGTATGACTCACCGCAGTAAGGGAATTCACTATAATAAATAAATATCTAACTAAACTGCACGCCATTTTTTTTGCTTTTTATTATTTTCTAATAATTTTTAATAATATTGAAAATATTAATTGGTATATTTGAACTTTTCTGTTCCACTCGTGTTGATTGATTTTCGAAGACTGAAAAGTAATACTCATATAGGACTAACAAAGAAATTCCCTCAGCTTAGGTTTTCTGCCTGTGAGACAAAGAGATTAAAAATATTTGAAATATTAAAATATATTTATAAAATGAGGTCAGGAACCGCATTTAAAATAGCTTAATGACTTCATAAAAAATCTAACATTATGAGGTATATTTTTTAAAATAAACTGTAATATCAAATCATACATTTAAGAGCTTAATTCCTTTATCTTCTGGAAGGCGGTAACGAATTATGCCATAAGACAATATCATTGGCCGATCGGTACAGTATGCAAAATATCAAACCAATAAAAAAAAGCTTGGTAAAAAGCTGTAATATTAAATTAAATAATAACAAGTTTTATCTGCTCTTTATATAAATAGTCTTGGTCTTTATTTATTTACTGTAATCACAGTTTAGCAAATTAATCACAATAATTATAGTCGCCATGAAACTCGGTTCACCACCTTTTGTCATACGAATGACCCACATGTGTCGGAAACGGCATGATCCGCTCCATAGAAATCCTCTTCAATACATCATCGTATATGCTGGTCATATAGATTTGCTGAAATAGCAAATATGTTGA
The DNA here is from genome assembly GCA_037075145.1 of Scaptodrosophila latifasciaeformis. NCBI lineage: Eukaryota > Metazoa > Arthropoda > Insecta > Diptera > Drosophilidae > Scaptodrosophila > Scaptodrosophila latifasciaeformis. The sequence continues at coordinate 903,383 of JBAMCM010000533.1, forward strand.
ATATGCAAGTAAAGCACCCTGAAATCAGAACATTTAATTTAATGTATAAGTTATAATTTAGTTAGTTTAATTTTACGCACAACCATAATGAAGTCTGTGTCTTCCCAAATTCCTTGAATGATAGCGACAATTGATAAGAAAATTATCGAAACTCCCACTAAAATGTTAAACGTATGACATGTTTTCCCAATGAAATTGCCTTCGAGAATGCTTCGATAATAGTTGTATATGAAAAGAACTCCACATACCTGCAAAATGATAGAAATTAATGAAAATTAAATTAAAATTAAAATTAGATCATCTTACCGCGGCAATACAATTTATAAGAATTAGGAATAATCGGAAGAAACCTATAGACATTTTTTCCTTTTAATAATTCGCGTTGAACAAAATAGAGAATAATATAAAATATGTTTTGCTTAGGATCACGCAGTAGTCTGGACCATTCTTCTTTCAAGATTTTTAAAGACTGAAAAAATAATTGTAAGAGCCTACCAGGAAATTACTCTGACTTGGAGTTGCGCAAGTCAGAGTGTTTAAAAATAATTATAATAACTTTACATTTGCTTAGCTAGCAACCGCAGTCGAAAACCTTTTGTTTTCTTTGTAATCTAACCGGCATTGACGTGTGTGCACTAAGCTCAATCGCTACCGAATTTGATATGCCCTGAACACGAATAAATGAATAGCTACTTCCAATAAGCTTAACTTATCCACGGATAAGATAGGAATCCTAGTCTACTATATTCTATATGTTGCCACGGTTATATCTTATGGTATATTAATGCAATTGGATGGATTCTCCCAAATTGTAAAATGATTATAGTTTAATCCTATCTGTTATTGACTGGAAAAATTCCTTTCCTTCTCACATCTTGTAGCGTAATCATATTATAATTTTATGTCTATAGTAAACACAGGTCAATCAGTGCCTCTCTTGGGGGATCGAAATAAAATTACAAGCCTGGCCTTGTTCATGTTTTGTAACTTTTCGATAGTCTACAAGATATTTGCGTTCATTTATAAAATTTAAAAACTTAAAATAAGGTGTTTTTTTGCTAACCACATTTTATAAATATAACAAAGTGAGACACGGTCCCAATATACCAAGCACAGTAGTAGACAGTGCCCTCTATCGGGCTATTCAAGAACCAGCATGCTTGCGGGCCTCTCAGTTAATACCTCCTATTTGGTATCAATCAATTATTTTGTACTTGAAGGGTATATTAAGGTTGTGTAAGCTTATGAGAAATTAATATAGAAATTGATCTATCCATGTGCATGTCTGTATGAATGGCTCGTTCTGAGATTTGCTAAGAACTAGTAATTTCCGTTTTGTAGCTAATAATCACATATTGTATAGGTAAGGTTAGCCTCAGAATAAAACACATAAGACCAGAACTTCCGCAAATAAATTGAAAAGTTTATAGGTCTTAAGTTTTTATGTTTCAGTGAATATAGCACAAGTCGCTTTTCTATACAAAGGACACGTCTACATCAATTTCTTTTGGAGGGCCTCCGACACCTTCTCCACTTTATAAATTGAACGATTAAACACTTTATGTTACCTAAACTGTAGGTATTGCACAGAGTAATTAAGATTTGACTTTATTAAATGATCATTTGCTGACATCAAATTATTGGAAAAAAAGGCATGGGCTATTAAACAAGCAATCATCCATACATAAGATAACCAATTATTACTGATTGGAAAATGTTTTATTTGCACTAAATTTAGTCTCTGAAATGCGATCTTTACTTCTAGTCACGATTTGGCTAATAGCAGTCAAAAATAATGTAAGTTTTAAAGACTTTCGACTAAATCAACTAGTTGAAGCAATTCCATTTACAGAATGCTGCCGTTTTCAAGCTAACAAATGCCGCCTGCGAGTCCTTTAACAAATCCTGGGTCGTAATAGATCATTGTCGTCTCAAAGTCGTGGCAAGGAACAAAGTCGTTTTGAATGTCAACGCGACTTTTCTTCATCCTTCCAATGATATTGATGTAAGCCTTCAAGTGCTGAAAAAAGCAAATGGATACAAGCCTTGGATAATGAATATAACAGTCAAGGGATGTGAATTTATGAGAGATACAAAAAAAGGCAATCCACTGACAAAATTTTTCAATGGATTCTTTAGCGAGTTTTCAACAGTTAACCATACGTGTCCTTACGGCGTAAGTATGCAAAGTTTCAAAGCATTCCATCTTTTAGCATAAATCTTATTTTCAGGGAGTGCAACAGCTTAAGAATTTTTATATAAAAAAGGACCTCATGCAAAATCTACCATGGCCAGAAGGTGATTTTTTGATAATTGTAACATTTATATTTTATGAACATCCAACCTTCAATATAAAAATATATGTTGCAGTCACAGACACATAAACAAAAACAAATTTTGCTCCTTTAACCTTTATGGATTTTTATTATTTTTGAACCGCATGAGACAATTCTTGTAAAATATTTCTTTCATGCATTGACCGATCTCATTAAAACTTGATCGACACATTTTTCAGTTTTTCTCATTTGTTGTGAAAAAGATTTTTATATTAAATGTTGGGCATATTATCTAATAATTTTCATTAATATAAATATTAATGGTTTATTAGGACTTTTCTATACCACTCTCGTTTATGTATTTTAAGGCTTCGGCCTACTTAAGCATTTAACATATTATTTTTTTTAAATTCGGAACTTTAAACTCGGGCGCATCCGAGTTTGAGAAACCCTGTATCGATAGGGTCCTAAGTCGGTAATTTCTTCCAATTTTCCTTGGGGGTGATACCATAATTAGGCCTAAATATTTTACACGCTTTAATGCCAATTAAAGCTTCCAATTACCAAGTTCATTGAAAATATCTCTAAAATGTGAGATGAAATCATTTCAATTTCAATAAAATTTGGTTAATTATTTTGATTGTTTTTTTCATAAATAACCCGTTCTCTGAAAAAAATATCAGAATGCGGACTATTTGTCCAATTAGCCCAATGGAAGCTACATGATAAAGTTGTCAATTCATTACTCTCTCAATTTAAATAAAAAGTCTATAAAAATAATCCCAACGCTATCTTCGGGGTGTAGAATATTACATGCTCTTGTCGAAGTTTTTTCTGCGGGATGGATCAGTAAGTGGGTCGATTTAGGTTGGTATGGCAGCTATATGATTTAGCAGACGGATGCTAATGAAATTCTTCACATATGCATGTATCCATGTAGGAAGCGAGTGTGCCGAATTTTAAAGAGATTCTTTGGATATATAGTATAGTCTCCACCCGATTTATCGGCTCCACAATTATACGGTATCTTCAAATCGGCTGCGCCTGAATTAGAAGCTTGCGAAATTTTCTATTTTGAATTTAATATTAAAATGTAATAAGCATAAGGAGTCCGTTCTCCTTCTTTATGATCGAGGATACATCGATTTCTTTTGGAACGCCTCCGACAACTTCTCCACTTTATAAATTGTACAATTCGAAACTGTGAGTAAAGTGTACGCCAATTGCCCAGAGTAATCAAGATTTAACTTTATTATATTGTCATTTGCTGTCATCAAATTATTGGAAAAAAGGCATGGGCCATTAAAAAAGCAATCATCCATACATAAGGTAACCTATTATTACTGATTTTGTTTGAATTAAATTTAGTCTGCGAAATGTGTTCCCCACTTCTAGTCATGATTATGCTACTAGCAGTCAAAAATAATGTATGTTTTAAAGACTTTCGATTAAATCAACTAGTTGAAGCAATTCCATTTACAGAATGCTACCGTTTTCAAACTAACAAATGCCGCCTGCGAGTCCTTCAACAAATCCTGGGTCGTAATAGATCATTGTCGTCTCAAAGTCGTGGCACGAAACAAAGTCGTTTTGAATGTGAACGCGACCTTGCTTCATCCAACCAATGATGTTGATGTAAACCTTCAAGTGCTGAAAAAAGCAAATGGATACAAGCCTTGGATAATGAATGTAACGGTCAAGGGGTGTGCATTTATGAGAGATACAAGCAAGGGCAATGCCATAGCAAAATTCTTTCTTGCATTTTTTAAGGAGTTTTCAACAGCTAACCATACGTGTCCTTACAGAGTAAGTATGTAAAGTTTCAAAGCATTCCATCTTTTAGCATAAATCATATTTTCAGGGAGTGCAACAGCTTAAGAATTTTTATATAAAAAAGGACCTCATGCAAAATCTACCATGGCCAGAAGGTGATTTTTTGATAATTGTAACATTTATATTTTATGAGCGTTCAATCTTCAATATCAAAATATATTTGGCAGTCACAGACAGATAAATGAAAACAAATCATAGCTTTTACCCGATATGGATTATTTTCTTATTATTGTTTTTGAACCGCATGAGGCAATTCTTGTAAAATATATATTTTTTTTGTGAAAATAAATATATATATTAAGTTTTGAGGCATCATAAAGTATATTATTTCATAATTATACCCTATACTTTAAGGGCAAGGGTATATTAAGTTTGTGCAAATGTATGTAACATAGAGAAGGAGACGTTGTAGACCCCCAAAGTTACCCACAATATGATCCGGGTGACTAGAGAAATTGATACAACCAATCCGTCCAAAAATCTTTCGATTAATATCAAACATGACTAATATATAGGACAATAATTACATGAGATATAGACAAAACAAATTTTCAGAGTCAAGATTTTAATTCCCTTTGCCTAACTGGCAAACGGTCGAATGAACAGTCCGATAGATGGCGTGCTTGTATTATTGTGAATCATGTGTTGTTGGATACAATGGAATATTAAGACCAGATTTTTTATGCGAATGTAGACGACCAGGGCTAGGTATAGGTCATCCCAAGCTCGGCCGCACCCGAGTTTAACGTTCGGCTTCACTTTTATCACAATTTATGTATTTTAATCATAATTATAAGAATAAATTTATTTAAAAAAATTTCGTCCAGCTTGCCAACGACGATAGGGTATTGTTCCAAATATGATCGTATTCGTTACGCAAGTAAATTAGCTGCAAAAGCCAATATGCTGCTGAAATGAATAGAGTATACTGAAATCGAAACATTTGGTTAATTTGTAAGTTGAATTGATGACAATTTCATTTTACGCACAATCAAAATCCAATTAGTGCCTTCAAAAAATCCGTGAATAATGCCAAAAATTGACAATAAAACAATCGAAACGCCAACTAAAATGTTGATTGTATGACATGTTTTTCCAGTTAAATCACCCTCCAGTATTACTCGATAATAAAGGTATAACATAATAGCACTAAATACCTGAAAAAAGTGGAAAATCAAACAGGAATTGCAATTGTGGAAGAAAAACTACTTACAGTGGAACAACAATTAACACAAATTAGATACAATCGAAAAATAATCGAAGCCATTATGAGAAATTATTTTTTTAAAAATACCTAATTTATATACAAAAATAAAATTACTTATTAAACGGCTAACCGTTCGCCTTTCTAGATTTTTAAAGACTGAAAAGAACATTTGTGTGGTCCTCATAATAAAATTAATTGAGCTTCGCCTGACTCAAGATATCTTGAAATATTTATAAAATGTAGAAATTTATAATTAGTTGGTTTTTTTTTTTTTTTTTGCAAACCACATTTTATAAATATAACAAAAATGAAGGCAAGCAACAAACTCGGTCGGCACGATCCCACGATATACCCTGCACATAGTAGTCGAAACTGAACAGTTACACAAAGTAATGTCAAGATTATTATGGAAATCGATCTAGTTGTGTACATTTATCTGCCTGTCCTTCTTTATGAATGAATCATATATTCTGCAGGCAAGGCCAAATTTATAAAATTTTTTCGATATTCGATTCAGATTCGAAAGAAAAATTATACAGCTCCTATCCCAAAAAAAGTCAGAAGCTTATAAGCCCTATGATCATATTGCCACCAAGTTGCTTTATAATGAAAAAAAAATCAAGCTTCAATCTGATCGCACAATCGGATAGCACAATACACTTTTATGAAATTAAAATCCGATGATTATATCTTGTTACTTTTCAAAAATTTGACTGTATAGTATAATTCCCATAGGGAAAATTGAGTTGAAAGTACCGATTATCCTGCCCTTCATAATTAACCATACGAAGGTGATTTTTTGATACTTGTAACACTTATATTTTATGACCGTCCAACCATCAATATTAAAATATAAATTGCAGTCACATAAATAACTCATAAATCAATTATAAAATTTAATAAAAATAAATAAACAAAAATCTTTGCTTTGATGTTTCAGGGATATTTTAAATATATTTATCTGAGATCTTTCGATTGGTTTTAAATTTGGTCAAAATATGTTTTTAATGTTTTTTGTTGTTGTGAAAAAATTTTTAAATTATTTATTGAGGTATCGTAAAAATTATATGTCAGGACTACCAAATAATGTCCCGAAGATATTGGAAAGTATTTTAGAAGCTCTTATTTGACAAGTCCTTTAATTGTCCTTTCCCCAGCAAAAATGGGAAAATCGTTGGTCTATTCTGGAGAGCCTTAGAATTCACTCATCCCGTAACACTGGAACACTGGAAAAATCTCTGAAAATTCCATAAGAGAATTTTGTCATCGCGTACCACTTAAAAGTATTTCGCATAAACTTACAGTCCTTATCTAAACACCTGAATCACTACATCAACTTCATGATATACATCCGGAAGAGTGGCTTCTATATTCAAAAAAGTCCTTATAGAGTCCCACGACCCGAAGACAGTAGTGATCGATTGTAGCCCAAGACTTGTATTTGTGAGCTTGTAAGATCCAGCACCCTGCTTGTAATAACAAATTTAAAGATCTTTTAAGGATAAGAGATAAGGATTAGGATAAAGATAAAGATAAGAACACCATGAAAATTAATCCAAAATGCCTTTCCAGTATTCAAATGAAAATAAACCTTTTATAAATTAATTTTAATTTATTTAAAAATTTTAAATATGGGTACAACAATTAGCTTTTAATGAAATTTTAATACAATTATTATATTTTAATGAGCGCTCAGATTCAATGAGCTGTGTCATAAATTTGTTACCTTTTCAGACTATAAATGTGAAGTAATCAATGCAATCAAGTTCATAATAAATAATAAAATGCTTTCAAATAAAGTCACGATTGCAAACTTGATATTTTAATAAGTTGCTTATAAATAAATTATTAAATAAATATCAAAATAATCATTGCAAATATATTATTTGAATAATAGAAATATTTTTTTATATTAAGCAAATTATATTTGTGGTAGCGCCATCTAGATGTGAGTAATGAAATTTGTGTTATTGCATATATTAGCGCTGCCACTTAATTCTATTTTTCAGACTACATATAGATGGCGTACCTGTTTCTATTACTTATAAATTTCAAAAAACGTATTGTAAGAATTGAACTTCATATAAAATCGAGAAAAAAGCAAAATACAAGTTTCCACCCACAAGTATGCTGCAAATTCCTGTATGGAACCAATCCAATTTGAGCTTCTTCTGTTATATATCAGCTGATACTCTCTCTCTCTCTCTCTCTCTCTCACTCTATTTGTTTCTGTCTACATCATTGCCTATGGACAATGTCAAATCGCAATCGCTTATCAGTGCGATAAGGCCTAAGCTAATGGGCATTTGTGCTTGTGTTCTAAGTAAGGGCTATAGAGTCTTGTTGAATTTGTCACTTGTTTAGTTCTTCGAGGCGAACGCCCATTTGCAAAACGTCCACAAAATGAGTTGCGGCACAAAAACATTGAAAATTTCATCATTTATTTTGGACTTTCTGTGCTGCGTAAGTCCCAGTCAAAAGAACTGATAAATACATATGGATAATTTTTTGTCGTAGGTCCTGGGTGCTCTGACCATAGCAGCCTGCTCCTATGCCCTGGTCACTTTCAGCCAAAGCCTAGCCATACGGGTGCCCTGTATTTTGGGTATTGTGTTGGGAGTTCTCGTATTCTGCAGTACCATTTTCGGATGCATAGCAGCCTTGCAAGAGAGCATAAGACTCACATGGCTAGTAAGTGATTTCGAATTGATCGAGTATGCAAATCGAAAAAAGAAACGAAATTTCATTCTTCGCACAAAAGTATGCAGCAATTTTGTTGGCTCTCATCTTTGGTCAAATAACGGTGATCTTTGTCGAGCCCATTAACTTTTCACGACTGGCCAATGAAACCATTGCCGATGCTTGGCAATCGCAACTCTTCAGGAACGATTCGATGGCGAGATATGAAATCAAGGTAGGCACTTTTTTTGAATATGATTTGGAAGATATATTTCAATGTTTTTTTACACTTTGCCAGTACCACTGCTGTGGGAAAAGCGGACCCCTGGACTACCCAGACAGTGGCTTGGTAGTGCCAGCTAGCTGTTATATGAATCAAAATGCCACAATTCTGCCAGATCTTTACCAGGAAGGATGCAATAAGAAACTGGCAATTGCCTTTGCCAGGGGCACCCGATGGGAGCGCATTAGCGATTGGTCTATGGTGGGAGTTGAGGTGAGTAGGTTTCTAATTTAAAATTGTTTCGTTCTTAAAAATTTACTCATTCTAGGTGCTTACTGTTATTGTTGCTGGACTTTTGGCAATAACACTGAAAAATGCCGAACGCCGACGCTTGTACCGTTGATTAAAGAAATAAACTAAGAATTCAGTATTAAAGCTTTTAGAATCTATTAAGTATAAAGAAAAGAATATGTAGTCTTTGGCTAACATAAAAAATTTAGTTTCGTTTCAAAATTCAAAACAAACACAAAAAAAATGTGTTACAATATTTTCGACTTAAAAGCATTTTGTCTTTTTCTAAATTCCATGGCCACCGTAAGTGACTGAAGCCTGTCTTTTAGGTTATGTTGAATAATGTTGACTCTCAACACTTTTCGCAACACTTAGGTGGGCGGCATGATTAAATTCGCCTCTTGTCTGGCCAATATGAAATATGCCGATAGCCTAGACAATATATACAAATGCTTATTCATATTTCGAATTATCATAGCCGTTCTCACATTTGTCGTCGGTCTCCTCGGCTACTTCTCCATGTTGAGCGAACACGTCCGAAGCCTCTGCTTGGTGGGTTGCTCTTGCAAATAAGAATAAGAAAAGTTTTTCTATATTTAATCCACCCTCAGTATATAATGCTGATCTTGCTTTGCTCGATAGGGAGTGCCATATCGGTGACCCTTTATGTATACTATGAAGACGATATCAATGAGATGCTCTTAAGCCGCATGTACCAAATAGAACCAATCAGCACTATTGAGGTTGAGGTAGGCCATAAAATACATATGGAAACAAATTCTATTACTTGCTGTTTGCAGTATAAATGTTGCGGTAAAACCGGCGTAATCGAGTATACAGGAAAGAATTTGCAGATACCCAAAAGCTGTTATTTATACGATCCTTATCTGCATCGGACACTTCTGGACAGAGAGGGTTGTGACGATAAACTGCAGGATTACTTTTATGATAAGAAATTGCGAACGCTCTTTGTATTTTCGACATTTGTTTTTGTTCAGGTTGGCTGACATTTTACTTTTACTTCCATTCAATTGATTCTATTTGATTTTTAGGTCTTGAGTGCTGCGACGGCCTCTTTCCTCGCCAAACTAATAATAAGCAATCAAAAGCAAAGTAGTAAGCATGCCGTCGCTTAACCGCTTGATAATCCTCAAAAGTCTGGAATTTCACAACTTTCGGAATTAAAAATATTCAACTTTATTTGGCTGCTGTGTTTGGAAATATTATTTTTTAGAAATATAGAAAACATCGGAGACATACTCAATATATACAAGTGTTTTATTTTTTCATTAAATTTAACTTTTATAAATTAATAGAATATATATATTTAATTTTTTTATATCACAGCCAATCGATACGAAATTCCTTAAGTGTCTAAATAAAGCCCAGAAAATCTAATGACCATAATACACATAATCCGAGCACCAATCCTTGATGCCGTCCTCGTTTGAACAGCACATGGGATACAGGTTCTCCATTTTGGTGACTTTGGCACAACGCATACATAGTTCCATGGTGGGGGCATTATCCTCACAGCTTTGTAGCTTTACGACAGTCTCATACGATAAATTTCCTGGATATTGGCTGGGATCAATTTTGGACTTTTGATTCTCAGTCGATGGTCTGCACTGAGCATTCCCCACAAAAAGGCAAAGGAACGCAACTAACAAAAGCTGATTTTGGCATTTGAATATCTGTAAAAAAAAAAAAAATTAAAGAAAAATAATTTTTAAATTTTATTTCCATTTTTTTTTTTTTTTCTAAAATTGAGAAAGTGTTATGAGTATTTTGCAAAATGTTCGAGTGAATTTGCTGATCCGCTTTGGGTGTGTCGTATGCTTGCAAAAAACACCGACAGACAGATAATAAAATTTCGAAAGTGTGCTAGAAAATACCGTCTAACTTGACAAAAAAGTTCAAGGATTTTTATGTGTTTGATTAGCGTTTAATTAAATTGAATGATTTAGGCGGAACACCCTTCGTTTTATTCTTTTAATTTTTTTTTTGTTTTTTTTTTTGTCAAGAAATAAATTTTGTCTTTCCCTTAGGCTTCTTACCTTATTGGCCATGTTTAGGTTTTATTTGATTTATAGTTTCCCGATTTTTGACGTTTTTTTCGGAAGGTAGAAAATGACTATGGAAAAGCTCAATTTTTGATTGGATCAACGATCTAGCCGCACCGTCTATTTGCCGCAACTGGAGGCGGTTGCTGTTAACCTGAATCGTTTTATACCAAAACACTCACTCACCCACTGCTGGGGTTGTCGTTTGTCAATCGTTTATATGAGCATCGATCCGGCAACAACAGATCGGACAGCGTTCGCCAACGTGGGTGATAGCAATCTCTCTCTCTCTCTCTCACACTCCGTCTCTCATTATCTCTCCTTGTCACACTGACAGATTAAAGTCTAACGCTCTTTGTTTTTGTATGACTTTTTGATCGGCCCGAAACAACACCCTCGATGTCGAAAATTTAAAGACGGACATAACATTTGATTATATACATTTTGTCTAAAATCATTACTGTATGTGGTGTTTTTATTATTGTTTTTTTTTTTAGATTAGGTGTAAACCTTTACATTGACTTCGTGGCAAATCAAAAATGGGCAATTTGATTTTCCTTCTTATTGATAAAGTTTCATGGCTAATTCGAACCAGAAGTGTCTTCAATTGCCTATTCAAAAATTAAGCTTATTCATTTAAATTAATTGAAAAGGTGAGCAAATAATTTAACTAATTGTCAGAAAGACTTTCGATAATTAAAGTCAAAGATTCTGGAAGGGATAATCGAATCAGCCATATTAGCTTCAGTAAAGTACATTGACCGCTTAAGAGCTTAAACTGTACATTTTTGCTTACATAAAAAAAAAACAACAAAATATTAAAAAATAACGACATAACTGAAAGATGCAAATGTAATGCTACGCAGTTTTTATTATTAGCTAGAACTTTGACCATGACATTACTCACACACACAGGGTAGGGCATTTCGGTTTCAACATCCATTTGGGTTGAACATAAAACAAAGCATATAATTTTGACTGCAAAATTCAAGTCATTTTCTTAGGGTGAAGGGGAAACTAATTTCAGACCGATTAGGAAGAGGAAATTTTTTTCTTTTTCTCTTGTTATGTTTGAGCTGTCGATGAGTGAGCTGGAAATGCTGGGACCCAGAATACAATTAGTTAAACATCATTCATGTTGCGGCTGCTGATAATGTACTCCATAGGCGGTGCGGTGCTCAGATTACACTGACCCATCGATCCCATCTTGGGGGGGGTGGAATGGGGCGGGTTTGATGTTAGCAATTTCATGATGCAATGTCGGGCATTTTTACTTCCGCTACAACAAAACAAAGTAAACTATTTCTTATTTAATTAAATTATTTTTCGCATTCGATTGAAATGTTCGAGGTCAAGAAGAAAGCTGCAAAACTGCAAGCTTGTAAATTGCAAATACGATTTAATTAGTCAATTAATATATATTAAAGCAAAATAAAAAACAAAACACTACTCGCCGCGCCAGAAAAATAAAATTCCCCGAATTCATCTATTAAAGTTGTTTTTCTCTTTTCTCGCAAAAATTTTCCATGCGCAATTTTCTGGGAAACCAACCGCTAGCTATGTAACAAATTCACTCAAGTTATTTATTTTGTTTCCAGTTCTCAGCAAACTCAACGCCCTTTGAGATATTTTCCTTAAGGATGGGCATCAATTTTTCCAGGGCCTCCTCCTCGGACCTATTCATTTTAGGCAAGCCGAGATTCTCTTCCACACCCTCTTTGCCCAGCTTCAGTGGTGAAGCAAAGAAAGGCAGATCGGTGATATCGGAAGCCACATAGGCGCACTCGATGACTTTGGAATCTCCCCGCAGGCCGCACAGTAGAGCATTGACGAAACGAGCTCCAGCATAGGCCATGGAGAGTGTGGCAGAACCGGCTCCAGCCTTTGCCCTAACCACCTCTGTGCCAGCCTCTTGAATGCGCTGAGTCATCTGTTGAATATCCTTCTTAGCCCCCTTGAAGCAGGGCTGGCACTGCGAGAACAGTGGCAATATGGTAATGCCAGCATGCCCGCCAATAACTGGAATATCCACCTGATGGGGCTTGATATTCATATACTCCGAAATGAATTTCTGTGAGCGCACTACATCCAGAGTGGTTATGCCAAACAGGCGTCGTGGATCAAACGAATTCAAGGACTTTAAAATGCTGGCCGCAATGGGTACCACCATATTAATTGGATTGGTAATAAAGGCCAACAAGGCCCTTGGACAATAAAGGCTCACAGCACTGGCCATTTTAATGGCAATTGTTCCATTGGCTTCCAGCAATTGATCCCGAGACATGCCCGGCTGACGAGGCATACCGGCTGCCACTACCACAACATCAGCATCAGTCAAAGCGCCCTCCAGACCTTCATCGCCAACAAAACCCTTGACAGCGCCCTCAGCGAAATGTGAGTGATCCACTGCCATGCCGACCGTACCCTTTAGGTCATATAGCGCTAGTTCTGTGAGTCCTGTACATTGTCTCATGAGCAGCGAAAGTGGCTGGCCGATCCCACCGCTGGCACCCACAATGGTCACCTTGTAATGCCGAAGAGATGGGCGCCAACTTATCCTCTGAAATGCAAGCAAACCACGGAAGGCCCTCAGATTATTCAGTCCCATTTCACTTTCCAAACAATTTATACTCAATGAATGAAAAATTCAAAACCAACTGAAGTATTGAATCTAACTCGAAAAAGCTTTTAGTTTTCCGGCCTGCTTTACTTAATTCATATGGGATCTCCTCTTTTCTGCTTGTCGTCTCTTCAGATTCTGTTCCAGTCCCTGCTTACCCTTGACTTTATATTCACAGCTTAGACATATTTCCGATATAAATTTCTTCTAAAAAAATTTGAAAAACAATGTAAAAAATATTGTAGATCAAGACATATCTTCAGGATTTTGTATAACAATAAATTATTGAAGTAAAACATTTTTGCTTTTCTCGCGCTAGAAATGCTTTCAATCAGGTGTGCCAATGCCATAAAGTCCTTTATTCTGGGAAACAGCCTGAACAATGTCACCGTCAACAGTAGCCGAACTGTTAAGGTGGCTGTGGTGGGAGCCAATGGAGGCATAGGTCAGTCCCTGAGCTTACTGCTCAAGCTAAATCCGGAGATCAAACAGCTGAGCCTCAACGACATTGCCAATACGGCGGGTGTAGCAGCAGACTTGTCACATATATCCACTTCAACCAAAATCAAGGCCTTCGACGGATCCATTAAATTAGAGAAAGCCCTGAGAGATGCCAACATTGTGGTGGTATCAGCCGGCATGCCCCGTAAACCGGGCATGAACCGTGAGCAACTGCTCGACGCAAATGCCAGTGTGGCCGTGGCTGTGGCCACTGCCGTGAGCGTGTCTTGTCCTGAGGCCATGGTGGCGTTCATCACCAATCCCGTGAATACGATAGTTCCAATTGCAGCCGGAATTCTCAAGTCAAAGGATGCCTACGATCCAAAGCGCTTGTTTGGTATCACCACCTTGGATGTGGTGCGAGCCCAGACCTTTGTGGGTGAATTTCTCAACGTTGATCCTCAAAAAGTATTTCTGCCTGTAATTGGCGGACATTCAGGCAAAACCATTTTGCCCATTTTGTCCCAGTGCAAACCTCAATTTACCGGAAACGATGACGAACGCAAGGCCCTGATTGAACGAGTCCAAGAGGGTGGTACTGAGGTGGTCAAGGCCAAGGCTGGCAGGGGATCGGCCACCCTATCAATGGCATATGCTGGGGCCATATTTGTCAATGCCCTAGTCAAGGCTATTCAGGGCGAGAAGGTCGTACAATGTGCCTACGTGGAGTCGGACGAAACCGAATTGGATTTCTTTTCCACACCTGTTGAAATCGGTCCCAAGGGAATTGAGAAGAATCTGGGACTGCCTGCATTGGACAGCTTAGAGGAGAAAGACTTGGAGAAGTGCATTCCCTTGCTGAAAAAGAATATCGAAGATGGCGTCGAATATGTGCGAAATTTTGAGTCCAATTAATAAATTATATTCATGATTTTATTCTTTCTGAAAATCATCCAGTAGATTTTGTGTTTTCGCTATATACTTAGGAACAAAAATATATATATATTCATAGAACAAACTGTCTATATTTAAAAGACCCACTTTCATTTTCTAATATTCAACAAACACACAATGTATTCTACAACTGATAACTCAATCGATTGGTTTGTTTGTAGATTCCAATTTACGAGTATTATAAAAAAATGAATAAATAGACCAACTAAACATCTATAGGAAATACTAAACAAAACTATAAATGGATCTCTAGATCCTTCGTTAAATTTCGGAGAAGCTTTGGCAGAGCTTAGATCGATCAGAATCTATTAAAATAATATTTTAGAGGATCTTCCAAGAAGTCTTTCAAGTTTTATTATTATTAGCTTTCCAAATATATATTTGTATATATTCTTTATTGAGTCAAACACCTGTGCTCACCTTACCGATAACCTCGTCACAGTTTATGAGTCTATGAATCATACAAATTAACTTAATTAATTTTGAGAATATTTATATGTACTTTTGGAGCCCTGGTTTTTTGTGAGATGCTGGGGTTGATGTTTTCCGATTTAATCCATTTAGACCAATGCATCGGGGTATCAACAACCCAGACTTTACTTTCCATTATGTCTGCTTTCGCCGGAATCTACCGGAGAGTTGATTAAGCCGCCACAATAATAACATGCCTTGGCCCAGACAATGAACTTTGAGCACTAGATTATATGAGTATACGTGCAATGAGTCTTTTAATTTTTGATTTTCTTATTGAAATACAGTCGGTTGTATTTATTTATGGCTTTATGCTGTTTACCCAATTAAGCGCTGAACTTATTTTTCCCGATTCTTCCTTATCAGATTATGTACGGCTATAAAGACTTCATAAATCGAACTGATTAAGAGGCCAACATAATTGAATGATCGTATGATGTCATTGCCAATTTAGATTGTTGCCAGGTAGTGACTGGAAATAGTGGTTCTTTTCCATATCAAATGATTCTGCAAAAAAAAAAAAAAAAGATTTCAGAATGAAATTGTGATGATTATTTTTAGATTTAATATTATTGATCGTCTTTGACTATAAATAAGCCTATATACGGAGAGTACAGAATATATAGAAGGAGTGTTTTGTTTACAATTGTCACCACCTACCCCAGCGGCGGCGGTTGTTATCAAAACTGTGCGACAGAGATTATCGGGGTCGCTTTTGTTTTGTTTGCCATGAGTAATTTCATCACACAAAATATCGATAGGTGAAAGGTGACAGCTGAACAAGGAATCACTTGAGATAGATATAGATATACCCATACATATATAAGATATAGATATATATATATGTATCCCTGGCATATTGATTTTATTTGAAGCTTAAAGGTCCAGAAAATTTTTAATCAATGAAATTTTGTTTACTTTTGGCAATAATTGAACTCGATTTATCATTTGAAAGCCAGGGTACAAAGTACTCAAACGCTTAATAATCAAATTGAAGGCCATCGAAAAGTCAACTATCCGACTTATCAATACTCTGTTCAAATTAAATACTATTGTCTTCTGTTTTAGGAAAATTAAGTCTTGAAACATTTCTTAATCCCAGAAATGGCTTAGCTTTTTTTGCAAAATTTCCGGAACTGCCTCAATTTACTTAATTATTTTCTAACAATTTGTTTCATCAAATTTAGAAAAATCCGAGCCACTTGAAAAACTCATATACCCGAATTTATTAATTATTGCAGAGTATGAAACATAAAGATTATCAGCCTTGCTTATGTGGGTGACAGACGTCGCCACGTGACAATTAAATGGAGATGTGAAATTCCAATTTTTTTTTTCGACAAATGTCTACACATTCTTTTTTTTTTTTTTTTTGCGCAGATTCTAATAATTAAAAAAAAAACTTTTTTGTTGATAAGATGTCTAGAGACAGACACGCTTTTACTTTAATGTTAATATTCGTCTGAGATTTTCATCATAATTTAAAAAGATCACAAGGACAAGCAATTTCCTATATAGCCAAGCATAAGTTAGCTCATATATAAGAATGACACGAAACAACTAAAGACAAATCATTTCTTATCATTTATTAAAATCTACACACTTAAACTTTAACACTTTTGAAAATAACGGCAAGACGAAAACTGCTCAAAGATCGCTCGATTAAAATCGTTCAGCTTTATTTATACACAAACCTATAATATTCAAAAAAGCTCACAGTAAAAATAAAGCACAAGAAATGTTTTAGATCAAACAGCTTTTGCCAGCCACACCATATATTTTTATTGCCAGATATGGTCACACTGGCTTTTAAAAATGTAAATATCAATGCTCTTCGACTTTCAAGAAAAACAGTATGCAGAACATAATTTTTGTATTAAGTATTTATCATATACATATATAAGGCAATAGGAAAGCCCAGATTGGCTGATATTATGATTTGAAGGCTTTATAAAATAAAAAGTTTTAAACGCAAGAATAAACATAAAATATTTGAAATTAAAATGATGAATCCTTTATTATAGAGGAAATTAAAATCTTAAGTGATTGAATATATCAATTTTAAATAATCAAAACTCATCGAAGTAGAAAGAACAAAGATTTATTGTTTGATCCACAACTGAAAAAATTTTAAGTAGCAACTTTAACAGCGGCGACGTCATCAGCAGCCAGAGGAATGAACAGTGGGACTAATATTATTGACTTATAGACGGTCGGTCCTATAGTCTTTCGGCATTTAAGTATTTCCCTTAATTTTTGCTAGTGCATTTTCGATTTAAAAAATTATATAGACTAGATGAAAAACATCTGTAAAAGTACTCTGTACATCATATATATCTCTTCCCATTTCGATGTGGCAACACTTTTTGTAGAGTTGCAATTTAACTCTTGATTATAAAAATAATATTTCAGTTAGCGATCGGGACATGTAACACATTAAAGAAGGAGAAGAAGAAGAGGAATTCGAGCTTTTTTTTAAAGCAACAAAGCTGATCACACTAGTCCGAAATAAAACGACTTGGAAGCACTCTTCTATTGTTTTGCGTAAATTAACAAAAAAAAAAAAAAATAAGATAAATTTGTTGTTTTGTTGTTTTAAAAATTGGATCATTGCAATATTGCCAAGTGAATTGTAACTTTGGCGGAAAGGGCAAAACATTCATAGGCTTAGCAGCGGCAAACAGACAAGCAAAGGAAATATTGTGAAACAATTCTTTTTTTTTTTTTTGGTGATTGTTTGGTTTTTGTCTGAGACAAAACAATCAATTTTCAGCAGCTGCGTTGCACATGCGCGTAATCAGCTTGCCATTTACCTGGCTGACTGGCTTTGGTTCTGGGCCGACGCCGACCTACAACAATAACAAAAACACTGTGCCAAGAACTGCATAACTCAGCTGTGCCTGGTTTTCAGATGGCAGAGGACAGACAAAACAAGAGAATGAATAACAGGTAAATAAATTGGGAGAGTTTATCTGCGTCGTATCGAAGATTGTCAACTCTTTTTAAAGCAAATTATATTTGGAATGCTACAATTCTTTCAAATATCGAAACTTCTCAGGAAAAAAAGCGCAGATGATTCGAAAAGAGTATAAAATAATAAAAACAACAATTTACTAGTCACACGCACACCAGCAAGACGTTCGTAAGAGAGCAAAATGCTGTGGGCACGAAAGAGAGGCAAATGAATTGAAATTCGTTGACAGCAACAGGGAAATCGAGCTCAACAAGAGAGCAAAATGCAGTGGGTAAGAGAGAGGCAGCCCAAGCCACACGAATATACTCGTAATGAAGAGCGCACGGATACATATTCGTTGAAATTGTATCTCATAAATTTTGTATCTCGTGAACCTTGCTTTTGTACGGACGCGCGCTCGCTCGTTTGCGATTTTCGTGCGTTACTTTTTGTTTTAAACCAAAATGCCAATAATAGAAAGCACATGTGCGAAATAAAATAAATTTATTCAACAACAGAATGAACAGCAATTCCCAAGAGTCAAAGAATATGTAACAAAAATCAAAGTTCTCAAATTCGTTTAACCGAGTGCAAAAAAAAATAACAGCAAACAAACAATTAAAAAAAAAAACAACAACAACAACCAAAATTATTCAACAAAATAATTAAATAGATGAAAAATACAAAATACCCAAAAATACAAAGTCCAATTGAATTTTGGGCCGCAAATTTTTGAGCAAGCAAAAAAATAAAAAAAAATAAAACAGAACTGAGCACCGCAAACTCTGCCAACCTGTAGCTCTATTAGCAAAAATTATTTGACCGGGGGTGAACGGGGGGTATCGAAACCAACAAAACCGCCGGCATTTTTAGCAGCTTTTGCTATTTATGTGAGTGTATGCGTTTGTAAGTGTGTGTGCAACACGGAAATATCATTCGCATAGATAAAACAATAAGACTGGGGTCATCACACAGGCCAAGGAACGCCGAATCTAAGCCCATGTCTAGCCCCATGAAATCCGTCTAAGCGGAGAAGAAGTGAAAAAAAAGAAAACTAATAAATAAATAAATAACAATTGAAATAATTAGGAAAATAATTAACAAAATCAGAAGAACAAAAATGTGGTGCATTGTGAATTTGCCAAATGGCACACAACAAGCCGTCAAATGGGATCCAAAGGCCATTGGGCAGGAATGCCTCGAAAATGTAAGTGAAATTTATTTCCGCCAAAAAGAAAATTTATTTCTTTACTTCTACTGGTGATTTTCTATTTTTTTTTTTTCTTATCAAGGAGAATTTTATTCTAATCAGAAAGCAATTTAAATGTGAGAAGGTCTTATCAATTTTATTTATTTTTTTTTCCAACTTGTTTGTCAGTTCTTTTTTTAGTAATTCGATTTTAAATGGGAATTAGTGGCCTTGTTCGGGTGTCGTGAACGCTCGCTTCCAAGTTCGAAATTAGGCCCCCAACGCTGCTGTTACTGTTAATTTTCAAAGCAAATCTCTCCACTTATCAGCCCGTACTGCGCAAATTGTTAAGCTCAGCCCCCCCCCAACCCCCATTGCCCTTTTGAAACTGTTTACCACTTGTGGGTCTCAGAGTTTGGTAACGATTTCAATTCAGTTCAATTCAGTTCAGTTCAGCATTACCGGCCGGTTCAATGTCCAAGTGTGAATACTCGACACTTTCAAAGGCAAACACTCGATTCGATAGCTTCTGTGGAAAGCCCATCACCCAATCCAAACCATCCTGGCCGGGTCCACCATCTATCTGGCACACCTATCAGCCAAGTCTTATCACTCTGAATTCGGCAATTCGTTCTGTTTGCTCGCGTAATTAAGTCTTAAGCGTATTTGCAGACCTCAAGTCTTTGCTCTTATCTAATCAGAAAAACTTGACTAAATCGCACTCACTCAAACACACACATATACACTCCCACCTTGGGGTATATAATTTCATATTCTTTGTAAAATATATAATGGCTAGGCAAATATTTGTTAGACAAACAGAAAAGCAAAAAGCAAAATCAGAGAGAAAAACAAAATAGTCTCATAAATACTAGAAATTAATTAAGTGTAATAAATTTGTTATGGTCTTTGGGTTCTAACTGTTATTTTCTTTGATATAACAAAGCACTTGAGCTTTGGACGCGAGTTATCTTATCGAGAGTTCCAATTAACTAGTAACCTTTGATGTTACTAACGACTCAAAAATTGATAAGAAGGCGTACATCTTTGTCTAGGCATATTACAACTCAAAGGCTTCGAGGTTCTTTCCTATTAAGGTAAAATTAATCATCGAATTAGTCAAGGTAAACTCAAGCTCCAGGTAGAAGCTCTCTGGAATCCTGCTGACTTAACCCGAGTCTGTGAAAGCCAGATTCTTGCTGCTCATTTCGAAAGAAGTCCTGCTGGTCTTTGTGGAAGTCTGTAAAATTCTGCTGACATAACCTCACTTTGTTTATAGAGAAAGAAATCCTGCCAACATTGCCTCATTCAATTGCTTAAAGTTCCTTTGTTAGTTTCTTCTTGAATAGTCTCACTATCTCCCCCCAATATTATCCATCAAATTATTTATCAAATTGTTAGGGAACTTGTCAAAACATAAACTCCGTTGATAAGCCAGCTATGACAAGCCCCTGGTAAGATCCATGAAATAAATAATTTCATTTTTCAGACTCTGACAGTGAACTGATCGCATTTATTATTTCATTGTTGAGCTGAGTGGATGATGCGTCATCATCCTTATAGCTTATTGCGATTTGAGGCGCTTATCTTGGGAGTGACAAAGTTCTTGTTATTGTGTCAACCGATAACCGTTGTCCCGTAAATGTCCGCGACATTGAATGCGAATCAGTTTGGTATTTAAAACGATGGCGTCATTCATGGGCCGCCGCTTTCTAAATTAATTTCAATTAATTAATTTTCTTTCTTCGCCAATTGCATAATCAACCACTTTGCAGGTGATGACTTCCGTTCTCAAGTGCTTGTCACTTGGAAATTTATAGGATGACAGGGCATGACTATGCCAATGCCACACCCACTCTAAAAAATGGTTAATTAAATTAAAATAAAATTGCCTGTTCACATGTCGAGTGCATGTGAGGTGGGCCAAAGAAGGGCGAAAAAAAGTTGGAATCATTTAAATGATCAACTTATCAACTCATTAAAAATGCTACAAACTTGGAACCTGTCCGGCCAATTCCAAGCTGCACGTGGCATTGAAGGGCGCTCTAGGCGATAAGCCCCGGCCAGATGTAAACGACCTCAGCTCAGCTCGAATAATTCAAGCTCTGATCAAGCTCTGCTTTGGGCCTATAATTTTTCCGATTCCCCTAGAGAATAAATCACAGGGCTCATTTGTTCGCCACCCTGTTGGGAGCGAAGTCATCGTCAGTCAGCCAGCGTTATCGTCAACGCCCAACTGGTCTGAGAATACGACAAGTACGCCCCACATGTGCTCGAGGCCTGCGGGTGTCATAATTTTGCCATTGCAACATTTTAATTACAGATTGTTTAAATGAACAGCAAAGGCAAAAAAAAAAAAAAAAAAATACTGCCCTCCGAGGCCCTCGACAACAACAAAGTTTTCCAATTGCAGTCACTTGATTTTAGCTTCCGAGTTCCTCGCCCACCTCTGGCTAAGGCATACATATACATACGGTATAAGCCGTGAAAGTTTTTGACGTCGACGGTTTCAAGTTTGCATGTCAAAGGCAAATTACAAAATTTTCCTTGTTGGTCTCGGCGAATGTATTGCAAATGGCAGCTAAAATTTCTAGCCCTCCGAGTTAAGCTTCAAAATCAGCCCACAGAGCCCACACACACACACACACACACACATAGTCATACACACCTTGGCAACCCTTGTGAATTTCCTGCAAACAATTCAGTGTTTGGATTTGTGCTCATATTTGAGTTTTGGTTTGGGTTTTGGTTTTTGCTTTGGCTTTGGCTTTTCGGCGCCAAAGCACGGTGGGGCATGCAACAGTTTTTTTGGCCCAAAAAATAAAGAAATGGCAAGTTTGCCAACTTTAATGAGTTGGCAATTAAAATAAACAACCGACAACTGCAAAACTCATGAAAACTACGAGTATGCTTGTAAATGGCAAAACAAATGCTTTCGGCCTCTTCTCCAATCTGGCGTGCAGGCGACTTTCGATATTTATCGGAAAACGCAATATGCAAATTTAAGGGATTTTTCTGTATGCCAATGAACATGGCTCCTTGGTGTCCTATGATTTGCACCACTGTTCGGCAGGCAGTGACGTCAGCTGACAATGTGGCTTAGGTGGGTTCGCATGCTATTGACTGACACGATTTCTTATCAGATGACCGGCCAGCAGGCTGTCAAAGGTCGTGGGTCTGTCCATTTATTTTCCCAACTAAATAAAATGTGGAGTATGTTTACGAAGTCACCTGCCAATCTGTCGAATCACGGCACTCTCAGGGAGAGGTAAGCCAAAGCCAAAAACCAGCCAAGCTAATTGGCAGTTCTGAATTCCATTCAGCTCGGTATTAGTTGGCCGGTCTAATTATATTTGAGCTACACATATGTGTGAAAGGACATTTAATGAGCCAACTTTTATCTCAGATCTTGGCTAGGTAAACTTTTTACTTACCCCTCTCTATCTCCATCTCTGTCTCTGAATCCTGAGGAGGTGAGGAGGCAGACAGACCCTTGTTAGCTGTGGAACTGAGCCAAGTGCATTAGCCGGGGGCCAAGTGAGCCTACCAAGAGAATTCTTTTGTTTAGAGCTGTCAATTTCTAAGCAAACTGGTTCTTCTGGAATGAAATGGGCGAGGAGGGGGGCAGAAGCATTTCATTTCACAAACAAATCGCGAAACACAAATACAAATTCTCAGACTCTCCTCTCCATTTTGGCTAAAAATAAACAAACTAAATCAAAGAGTTGCGAGATGAGAGACCAGAGTGCCCAAATTGGATCAGGTAAAGCAAAGCGAAGAAGAAGAAGAAGAAGAAAAATTAACAACGCAATAAAATTTATCGAGTCTGGGGCTGTTCTCCTGTTTCTGTTTTCGTTTCACTTTTATCAAAAAATTGACTTGATAAGTCGCTAAAAATTATTGTCTAATGCCCGAGGCATATGTTTTTTATTTTTTTATTTATCGCAAAAATGTCAACATCGAGCGTAACGTAATCACAATAATAATTTTATTTCGAAATTTTTTAAAACGCAAAAAAAAAACATTTTTTGTTTTTTTTTTTTTTTTTTTATTTAATGTTTGGTTTATTTTTAAGCAAGCATGGTCTTTTTGGTTAGGTAAATTAAGAATTTATACATTTTTTCAAATAAAAAACATATGTGAGTTCCGGGCCAGATGAACGCATATATTTCTTTCAAGAGCAAAAGGGGAAAAAATTACTCATACGCCTGGTGAACGCGGCAGGGCAAAAGAATTTTTATTTATTACCCCAAAGCAAGCTTTTTTTTTATTTTTTTATTTTTTTTTACCTATTTTGTCAAGTTTAAAATAAATGGCGCAGTGCGAAGTGACTACTTCCCCCGCCACGCCCTCTCCAACACTCGCGACTTGAGGCCCCCGCCAACTTCGCCTTTGACTTGACATCTGCTTTAATTTGTATTCGTCTGCCAGCGTTTGTATACTTTATTTTTTTTTTGCCTGTATTTAATTTTTTTGTTTTTTAACAAATTGCACGCTTTTCTGTTCAACTTAAACAGCAAATCGGGGGAGAGGTATATGGCTCCGCCAGTCAAACCAACGCCGACAGTTATTAACAATTTAAACAAACAAGCGTATAACACACATGCTATATGTATTTTTATATATATATATATACATGTGCTTGTATGTATGTGTGTGTGTGTGTTTGTCTGCTTTATATGAAATTTTATTATTTTATTTGTGTTGAACGCGAATTTTTAAGCTATTTTATTTTCTTGTTTCTTGTTTTGTGTTTCTCTTTTTTTTTGTTTTTTTTTTTTTTTTTTGAGTGCGAGAATTTTTATCCATAAATTTAAAATACTCAAAAAATTGTGTTTATTTCTCAGAGAAGAAGCGTATCTGAATACAAAACTTTGTACAAAAGTTAACTGCATGGTTGAATGACCAATTGGATTATATATTTATTTTTATTTTCATTTATATTTTTTCTTGTTTGGCTTTATAAACTACGCATCAAGCAATTCATAAAATATTTAAAATACTTTATGGATCAATAGAATCTCTCAGTTGAATTTATTTGTTTGTATACAACTTAAAAATACCTTTAAATCTTCAAGTTGCCAAAGGAAATCTTAAAAGAAATTTAAATGTATCTTTAAGATAAAACAGCTTCAAATCAGTTTCAGAGTAAAAAGATTAAATGCATCTTATAGATAAATCCTTAGTTTCCCTTCAAGGCCGAGATAAAGATAAATCTTTAATTCTTTCCTTAGGAGTTTTTCTTATAGACGAAACAGCCCTCAAATCTTTGCCTATGCCAAGGGGGAAAAAGTATCTTATGGGTAGAACTGCCAATATTCCATATTTTTTTCCTTTATATTTCCGGCTTAAGGAAATTGCGTTAAATAATCCAGTGTTATTTTTTTCTGAAAGTTCTTAAAAAGAAATTCTATTAATTTTTATTGACAAATCTGAAATAATTATTAACACATGCGACAGCTTCATTACTCCTGGGTAAAGGCTTGGCCCAAAGGTTGAGGCAACAGTTCTCCTCTTCATTGGGATTTCATGTATTTCCTTTTTGGCCCACAATTTGAAAATGCAAAAATTGAATAAAATTTTGCGAATAAATTTATGGCAAAAAAAAACAAAGTCTGTCCCATGAAATATACTGTATAAATTTTTTTTTTTTTTTTGAATGCTCTATGGAAATATGCAATCGTCCAGATTTTCATTTTCATTTATTTATGCATTTCTGATACAAATGCAAATGAAGTGCATGTTTTTCAAGGATTTATGTGAATTTGTGCCGCATATGCGGTTTATTCGGTATCAGCTAGAGGGACACATCCCCGGCCTAAGAGAAACTCTCTTCTGCATTAATTTTCCAAACAATTAAATCTGCAATTGCCTTGCACTGACCTGTTTCATCCTCTCTCCCACTCTCACTCTCTCTTTGGGACACTATGTATCTGCGTAGATTTTCTTCAATTGACAATTTGCAATTTTGAAATTAATTGCAACAATTGCCGAAATACAGAGAGCAATTAAGCCGCCCGTACTCTTTTTTACCCGGAAGCAAGTGGAGTCAAAGTCACTATACCAAATCGTTTGTCATGTTGGACCCCATGTTCGGGCTTGTCTTTATGTCGAGCCATGTCCGCTGTCATTGTAACTGCCCCGTTGGTATTTGTTGTTGGAACTCCGTGAAGACGTAAAAGAGTTGTCAACTCAACTGAAAACTAAAAGGAAACTAAAGACCACAAATTTGTCTCAATTCAGATTGGAAAAATTTAAGGTAAAAACTGTAAAGTAAAACTGTTTCCCATACCAAAACCCAGGCTGCAAAGCTGTCAAGCACAACTGTACTAATTCAAAAGCGGTTTTATTTCAATTCATGTTTCATTCCAGTTTGCCAAATCTTTCATTTCAATATATAAAAACCTAAGCCTTAACTTTTTTAGCTCGGAATCAAATATATTTAAATATAAATATCGTCTTGGTGTGTCTGGCAACCCTGCAGTCACATTTTGTCTTGGTAGCTTAGCTGGTTAGAGAATTGCACCTGTCCTGGCCATGGCCACGCAATTTATGTTTACACCATTGTGCTATGCAACTGGCTGGTTGTATGTGTTTGTGCCCGGACTGCCAAGTTGGCCGATGTGCCTGGAGGTCTATCTGTGAATGGCCTGCTGCTAGAAAAGAATAGAGTGCGGAGCGAAAGACTCGGTCAGGCGCGCGCACAATCAAAAGGAAATTATATTCGCGTGCAGTTGGCAAAGCACACAAACAAAATAAAATATAAGCGAAAAGTAGCAGTGGAAAAACTATTATAAATTGAGTCAGCTTGAGCCAACAGAGTGGGTGATTTTGGGGGGGGCAAACCAGAGCAAGACAAGGCGTGCCAGGCAAACGTCACGTGCGCCCGTTTCAATAACAAGCGAAAGAAACAAAATAACAACGTGGCTGATATCGATTTAATTGTTAAAGCCAAACAACTGAAAACTTAACTCAACTCGATTCGTCCGAGCTCAACTGAACTGAACTGAAGCGAATTAAAAAGGCAGATGGCAAATGGCAATAGACAATGGTTGGGGCAAAATGAGAAATGCGAAAGAAAAAAAAAATTGAGCCAACCACGCATTCAGTGGCTCATTATAAAGGCCCCCCAAAACAATGGTCACACAAAAGCCATCCAACACCAGCGATGGCCTTAACTACAGCTATCTCCTCCTCTCTCTCACACCCTGGGCCTCTGCCTTTGTCACTGTCACTAATCCCCCGACAATGGCGTTGGCATTGTCGTTGTCTTTGTCGTTGGGCTGTTGCTGGTGGCATCCAAGGCGGTCTTAAGCCGACACTTAATGCAATTACCACTCAGAACAGCAAAACTGTTCACAAGCCACATAACCAAACTATCCAACCCTGCCCCTACCTCTGCCACTGCTTTTGCCCCTGTTTGTGCCAGAGCCACCCACTCGATAGTCTTTATCTGTTATGCACTTATGAGCATTTAATACTTTTATGATGTTTTTTGGTTTGCAAAAAAAAAAACACACACACAAACTAGAAACCCCCCAAAACAAATTTGAACATGAAATGTCTGCTCATGATTTCACAATTCCTGCTAATTTCGAAAAATCACAAGTCACTGGGAAAAAACATTCTCTGAGAATCTGTTTCTTTTGCTAACGAATTCTGGATTTTTATAGGGGTTTCAATGAAACCCACAAGATTTTTAAACTATTTTAAGATCTTTGAAATATTAGTGGAAAATTGGAAAAATATGATTTCAAGTATACCGACTTGTGGATCTTGAAATGTTTTGGTTCCATTCCACTATTCCAATTTTACAGTCTCTTCGTTTGGTTCAATTTTTCTGTTCCAACCTTATGGTATTACAGTTCCAGTTTCCTCCATTCTTTTGGTTCAAATTCTCTGTTCCAACTTTCAGTTTCCTCTATTCTTATGGTTCAATTTTTCTGTTCCAACATTACAGTTTCCTCCATTCATTTGGTTCAAATTCTCTGTTCCAACTTTACAGTTTTCGCATTTCCGTTTCCTCTATTCTTATGGTTCCATTTTTCTGTTCCAACTTTACAGTATTTGAGTTGATTTCCATTTCACTGTTTCCACTTTAATTCTTTCCCTTTTCGTTCCTCTTTTAGCCTTGTTTGAAAATCTTGGCAAATCTGTTTCAAGCAAACATCACATCGACTTGCTTAGTCATTTTAGTCACCAAAGCTCTTATGTAGTTGTTCTTATTGTTGTTGTTGTTGTTGGGGGTACCCAGCAGCATACTAAAGTGCATCGACAAAATCAATGTTGTCGTTGTCATTGTCGCTAAAGCCACTGCCATGTTGCTATAAAATGGGCAAATGATAATACCATTTGAGGCCAGTGCAAAGTCCTTCCCTGCTACGTCTTGGTTGGTCGGCCGTTCGGTTGCTCGGTTGGTTGGTTGGTTGGTCTGTATGCATATTATCCTTGAACTGCTTGTAAAAATAAAGAGCAGAACGGCAGACAAAATAAAAAGCCAGCAACACAGTAAATAAAACTAGCGTCGGAAAAGCGCGCGAAATGAAAATGGAAAATAACAACAACAAAAACTATAACAATTGAGAATAATGCACACACACACACACACATACAGAGAGAAACGGAAGGAAATTCCTTTTTGGCGGGCAACTCTGAGCCACCCGGGGCCGAAAAAAGAAAGAAAGCAAAACTATGCAACAAACACGCTTAGAACAATAATAAACAATAAAAGGCACTTTTTCAAGACATTCCTTGCGACTCGACCAAAATCTAAAGGATCGAAAGAAGAGGAGGGAGAAGCGCTGGGGGAATAGTATGTTCCCCAAAAAACCACAAAACGTTAACCACAACTGTGAAATTGCATTCAATGGATTTTTTGCTTCGCTTTCCGCCACCCCCGCACCCACTAAGCCAAAACCACTCAACGCTTTGAGTTCCGCTCTGATGTGTCTCTAATGGCGTTCGCTTTTGTTTCGCCATGCAAGGGGTTTTATTGTTTTCATATTATATAAAATATATATATATATATATATATACTATATATATGTATATAGTATAATGCAGAATAGAAACAATAAATGAAGTTCAGCATGACAAAACTTTTCTCATAAATAAGGAATTTTCTATTTGCTTTGCTTGCTAACATTTTAGCGTAGACTGTACTTTTGCAAAATCATCCGCATTCTTTGGCACTTTGTTCCACGTTATGTTAATTAAGTTTGAACTGATTTGTTTGGACAAAGGCAAAGACTTTAAGTCCGAAACGAGCTCACTTAGCTGCAGGCATTTTATGGCCCGGCCAGGTCCCCTCGCTCCATTGGATATCAGATATGCCAAAGATACTTCCATTGTTCCGTTTTAATTACACTTGTGTTAGATGCTGCCGCACTCGCTTGCCTTAAGCTCTGTCCAACTAATGCCGATTTAATTGAGACTCTTTAAGGGATAAAATTACATTGACGATGAGCCACTTAAAGCGGAATTCATTTCAATTAGAAATTTTAAGTGAATTATTGATTAATTTCGCCATGAAATGAAACGGCATATTCATTAGCTATATATGATTAAAAGCAAATACTAAGTAAATCGCAAATGATTAAAGCCAAACAGGTTTTGCCCAAAAGCAAGTGGAAGCAAGTGGGAAGCCTTTCATAAATCACAATGAACGATAATTGAATATAAACTTGTTTCATGTTTATCGAGCTGCAAACTTGAAATTGTTGAAGACTTCGAATGACAACTCAAGTGCTGGCTAATTGATTAATAGACAATTAGCAAAGTCTATAAACTTGAATACAGATCAAACACACATTTAAAACAGATTAAATCAATGAGAGACGAAGGACAAGAGTCTTTCATCTATAGTAAGCTTTCTCAACTCTTTGATAAGGTTAAAGTTATTTCAATTAGAGTCTGAATAACTTTGCTTAAATTTATAAAAGGGAAATTTAAATTTATCTCAAATTTCAATGTAATGAAGAAGTACAGTAGGTGTCTCTTTTAGCTAAGCTCTCTCATCTCTGCAACTCTCTCTGTTTCTGGATAAATTAAAGATTATTTCATTTCGAATAACTTTAAATTCTTTTTCATTACCAAATATATCTTAATTTCCACTCAACCTCATTTCAATGAAAAAGTACAGTAGGTGCCTCTTTTAGCTAAGCTCTCTCATCTCTGCATCTCTCTCTCTGATTCTGGATAAATTAAAGATTATTTCATTTCGAGTAACTTTAAATTCTTTTTCATTACCAAATATATCTCAATTTGCACTTAACCTCAATTCAATGAAAAAGTACAGTAGGTGTCTCTTTTAGCTAATCTCTCTCATCTCTGCATCTCTCTCTCTCCCTCTCTCTGTTTCTGGATAAATTAAAGATTATTTCATTTTGAGTAACTTTGTGTTTCATTGCCAACAGGTTCCTCAATCGGTGGAGCATTCTTCAGCTCAAATGTTTCATTGCCAAAATGTATCGCAATTTTTAAATGAATTTTTCGAATTTTTCTTGCGAAAAATCAATCAAGCATCAAAGCAGAATATTTTCACTTTCCATGTTTTTTAATTTTCAAATTTCTTATCAATTATTTCAAATCAATCAACTAGTTCGATTTTCAGAGATGTCAAAGATATGGAATTTTGCTAACTTGCAAATTCGACTATATGAACGAAATGAAAAGGCCATTTGGCCATTTGCTCGAGGCCTGGAAGCCATCAAATGTCAATCAAATTCGACCGCCACGTAACTGTACTTGGCCCAAAGTCCGCTCACGTGCAACCCTCCCCCCCTATTTAGTCGCCAGAATTTCGCTGTCTTTTTTTAGGTGAAACGCACCATTAACTTTGACTGCTCGACACGAAGCATTTTGCAACTATTGCAGAACTTTCTGGGACTGCAGCTGAATCAAGTCAGAGAGGTGGGAGGTAATGTGCGATTTCCGATATCCCTTAATGATAGCTTCAAATTGGTTGGGCCGCGAATCGGGGCAAGGTCACTGGGCGCTGAAAGCACTATTAGAATATAATGATGTCAAGCACGGAAGACAAAAAAAAAGTCCCACCAATTTGAACGGGGCCCCTATTATTATTTGCTATTTGCATATCAAATTCAAAATTATCAGGTGCAAACATGAATTGTGTTTTTTCGCTGAATTTGAGGGAGAAGGGAGCTAACGGAGCGCTTACGGCCAATTGGAAAAACGTAAGAAAATCAATACAAGGCAGACAACAGGGCGGGCTATAAGACAGGCTGGCACCTGGCAACAGGCTATGCCCCAAAAGATACTTGCCACCAACGCTGAAGATACCAACGACACACACACACACACACACACACACACTCACACACATATAAATACCGTCAGCAACAGCAGCAATAACCACAACAAGGCAAAGGTAGACACGTAAAGAGGTCCTTGTGGCCTGGCTTTCAGTTCGCCGGAGCTGAGCGTTTTTGTTCGCTTATTTTGATATATTCAAATTCTAATTTTGATGGAATTAAATTTTTGCATTGTTCAAATTATTCCGAACTTTCCAGTTCAACTCAGAAAGATCTTTCCAAAGCAAATAACTTTGGGTTTTTTTTTTTTGATTTTGCGGTTTCCCTCCTACTTTTTGGCTTGGCTTTTGCGGTTCTGTTTTTGATGACTTAATTGAAATCTTGTACATTTTTGCTGGGTATTCCGAGGAATTTATAGGCTTTCAAATTCGGTTTTGTTTTTCTTTTATTTCATTTTCGATTGTTTTTGGCAGGTTATGTGGCCATTACATTTGCCTAGCAGATAAACAATGGAGAAAAACATAAAACCAAAATGCTAAAAGGTGACCCAAAGTCAAATATGTCCAATGATAAATTATCTTCACGTCGTCAGCTGCAGTAAAATTTACACAAACAAATGACCCACATTGAAAATGTGCCAACACAAAATTCTGTCTGTCCCTGTTTTACTGGAATTTTGGTAGATTTTTACCTCTTTGGCTTTGGCTCAACATTTACATCTTCCTCTTGTTATTTTCATTTTTTTTTTTTTTTTTTTTTGGCATCGATTTGAATTTTATGCTTTTATTTTGGGTGTTGTTGAATTGGATTATTTATGAGTGTACACAACAATTTGGAAGAATTCCATAAAAAATTCTAGAAATAAAAAGAGCTGAGAATAGATTATCTTTGGGCTGTAAATCTGTTTCATAATTACCATAAGATATAGTAGGTCGATCCAGCTGAAACTGGGTAAATGTGGGTGCCTACTCTAATTTGATTCAGCTTGTAAAATAAATCAAGAAGATATGCCTAAATTCGATTTAGGATTACCCAATGATATCATTGGCCGATCTAGAGGAAATTTGGTATTTAAAATTGTCTATATATACACTATCATAATGACAAATTTGATCAAGATCGGTTGGTAAATGCTCGAGATATTTGGCTATACAAATTGCTCCTCTCTATGTCCTTTTGAGCTTTGCAAGTCACTGGACCAAAATTTAAATTTTTTTTTTAAATGTGTCAGGTTTGTGTCAGTAAAAATTCCCCCAGACCACTCCATTTCTTTCCGCTCTCTTTTGTTTGTGTTCTTTCCATCGTTTTTTTTTTTTTGCCATTTCCCCAGTTGATTTGTAACCCAAATACTGCATAATATAATCTTATTATGTATCTTATGACAAAGATTTCAAAAATATATAGAGAATAAAATAAAAGTTGGCAACGACATGACCAAAAAATAAATAAAAGAGAAAATGAAAATGAAGACAGACCAGAAAACAAATCTCTTGCACAAATAAGGATAAAGGATTGTTCGGTGGGTTTCCTTTACTTTTCACTTATGAACAATTGCAAGTTTTTAGTTGGCTTTCGCCTAAACTTGGCCAAAATGTGAAGCCAGCAGACCGTGACCTCTGATTTACAAGTCTGTCTGCTTATATCCTTTTGGGTTTACTCGCAGCCAAAAAAGTAGAGGCAGAACTTGCTCGAACAATTTTTGGATGTGTGCTTTTGACAGTTGCTCTCAGTGTGGTTGGAATTTTACCATCTCCTCCACCACCGAGAGAGTTCCCCCTTTGGCCCGCTGAATGTTTTGTTTGCTTGTTTGTGGGCCATTTGAACTTTGGCGCATTTCACTTAGCAAACTAAAATGTAATTTATTATGGACAAAATAGATTTCAAGCCAAATAAATTGTCAAAGTCAGACTAGAAAGTGAGGAATTTCGTTCAAGCCAAACTTTTACGACTATTTGAGGTTAAGGTGAACACTAATTATCATAATGCTTTTTGGCCAATTCCCGCCCGGCCAACTTTTCTAATCTCTTTCGGGCTTTAAGCTTCTTGTTCAAGTGCATTTAAAATATTTCCCACTAATTGGAAGTCAGATTTTTCTTATTATTATTATTGTTGTTGTTGTTTTTTTTTTTCAAAGCCCCACGCAATTCTTAATATTATCCACTTTGTGTACTCTTGAGGGCAGACCAGAATAATTTAAAGCATTTTTATGCTTATTATGCCTGTTCGGATTGTTGATGTTGGTCATATTAACTGCACTCACACTCACACACACACACACGTACACACATGCATATTCTCTCAAACAGATTCCAGTCACATTCAGCTGGCAGCACGTTTCCAACAACAGAAAAAGGGAAGAGTTCAGCAAAGGAGAGAAGAGTCTCTGCGGCTTTTCCATTTTAGCAGTGTCGTCCACACGCGCGAAAAAAAATCTCAACAAAAGCAGCAAAAATAACAACAACAAAAAAAGAGAAAAAAAAAGAAAACAAAAAAAAAAAAACAAAGGAATGGAAAAGAAAGAAAGGCGGAAAAAAACCGACACGGCCACTGAAAATGACGCATACAAAATGCGAAAAGCTCGAGGATTTTTTTGTCGCCCATCGTGTGGCAAAGAAAAAAAAATTATAATTTTTTTGGTATTTTTTTTTTTTACAAATTGTTTTGGCTTGCAAAAGAATTCAGTGCTTTTTTTTATTTAAGCATAATTTTATTTAAAACACAAACACACACACACACACACACACACACGCGTACTCCCTGCGGCCATACTCATTTCCATTTAGTCTTAAAAAAAAAGAATAAGAAGAAAAACACACACACACACACATACACATATAAGCAGTGTGTACAGTGCATTTCACAGCCTCAGACTTGAGGCCTGTGTTTTTCCCCCGAAAGCCTTGCAATGAATTTTTGTGTGCAAAAAGTCACGTAGTCGACGACCCCGAGTCGACCGGGCGGGAGTAGTTTGCCAACGGGCCTTACATTTTCATTATGCCTGCTTACAAATTTGTACATGCTCAAGGGGAACCAGTGGCTCAGTGGGTCGAGAAGTGCAGCATCGATTCGGTTTTAAACAGCTTCCGCCTCGAATTGAGGCCGCCACAGCAACGCTTGTCCCATAATTGCCAAAAAAAGAAAACAAGAAGAAGAAACAAAATCAACGACGAGCCACAACCCAAAAAAGGAGTAGCCCACAGCAAGGCGACGTAAACGTCAGCAGCGACGCCAGCGATGCCAGCGATGGCAGCGATGGTAACAGTAAATGAGAAATCTCGTCACCTCGCTGGCTACATGCAAACCAGAGGCGTCGCTGATGCAATTCTCTTGCCTTGCTGGTCAATTTGGCCGTGTCAGTTTGCTGCCCGGCCAATCCATCAGTGACGGCAAAAGCCTGAAATGCATAAAATTAATTAGCCATCGTTAAAGGACAACTCAACGCACAGCCCACAGTGGCTGCTCCTCTCTCTCTCTCTCGACGAAAGTATCGATACTTAACAAATAAATAAAATTTCATGGCCGCTTTCAATTTTTTATGGCCCAATGCAATTGACAACACCAATAAGAAAGCCCAAAAGGAAAACAAAATTTATTCATAAAAAAAGAAAAAAATTATGATGCTGCTGCCATAAATGGTCCAAATTGCCAACTTAACTCAGTTCATGGTTTTGTTTGCGACAAATTTCAGTGTTATTTTGATTTTAGTGTGACACTTGTTC
The DNA here is from genome assembly GCA_037075145.1 of Scaptodrosophila latifasciaeformis. Classification (NCBI taxonomy): domain Eukaryota; kingdom Metazoa; phylum Arthropoda; class Insecta; order Diptera; family Drosophilidae; genus Scaptodrosophila; species Scaptodrosophila latifasciaeformis. The sequence continues at coordinate 937,575 of JBAMCM010000533.1, forward strand.
TGGCATTTCGGTGACAGTCTCTGTGTGTATTTGTGTGTGTGTGTGTTATATTTTTTTTTTATTTGCAGTTTTATTTTGCAATAAAAACGTTTGCCTAAATGTTTGTATCTGTTTGAGTGTGTGTGTGTGCGGGTAGGCAATGTACAAAGTCCAATGGTCAGTCGGTCGGCTCTCTGACACACACACACACACACACGCATACACAGAAGCAGTTGTGAATATTGCATTCAAATGCAAAAACAGATTTGCACTGTTAAACGTAGGCAAATAAAATTAAAGAAGAAAACAAAAAAAGAAAAGAGACAAAAACAACAACAAGAAAAAACACTTGGCCACCACAAACAAGAAACTCACACAGACACAGACCAAAATAAAAATAAAAAAAAAAAAAGCCCAAAACATTTCGACACACCAAAAAAAAAGGAAATTGAACAAGAAGAAGAAGAAGAAGAGAGAATTTGCCACTCTGCATTTTTAGTTGAATTTTAAATAACTTAATTTAATTTTCTTGTTTGTTTAATGGAATATTTATTTTTATTTATTTTTTTTTTTTTGCCGTGGGGCTAATCCATTGAAAGGTCAAGTGAATAAAAAAAATTAAAAAAATTCCACCTTTCATTTACTCTCACCGAAAGGGAAGTGATTTGTTTGCTTAGGTTTTTTTTTCGTTTTTAAATGCTTTCATAATTCTTGGCATTTAAAATTAAGAGCATTGCCAAATGTTTTTTTGATTTCAAGAAATTTTCCATTAATTAAAGGCAGAAGGGCAAGCTTGGTAAAAGTGAAAAATTTAATAAAAATAAATCAACTTTTTTTTATGCATATGTCTGGCCCGTCTGGCCCGTCTGGGCTGGCTGGCCGGCTGGGCAGATCATGCCAAGAGCACGTGCTCGCTCGATCCATGCAGCAATGCAGGCGGGCAACTATTATCAAACGAGCTATCTAGCAATAAATGAATTTATTATATGAAATGTCTGAATAATTAAAAGTAATTTATTTACCGAGAATCTTGTGAATGCACAGCTCAATCGAACCTGTCTATGAACCTGCTACTCCGGCCCCAATAGCCTCAGTCATTGCCAATGTATACATATAAATTTATATATATATTTTATCCCAAGCAATGCTGTCAGCGTCATTTTGATCACTCGTTCAGTGCATGCCAAGCAGACCAAAAGTGAAGCATCCCCCAAACAGATCACCGGCCTGGCATCTGTATAACTGTAAAAACAAATTCTATTCTATCTATGGTCTTTTCGACTCTCTTTGATTTTTTGTTTCTTTATATCATTAAGAAGACAGAGAGAGAGAGAGAGAGAGAGGGAGGGAGAGAATGACTAAGTAGACTAGCTTTGAAATATACAGTTATGCAGTTGGAAACAGTGAAGGTGAAAGGGTCAACCTGTTCAAGGCTTTGTCTAATTCTTCTTCTTCTTCAGCTTGAAGTGAACATCAGCTTGGATCAGTTTTTATTACATAATCGTTCCACTTCTCCTTATCAATTTATTATAAACATTAAAGTGCTATATTTTTTTTTATTATATATATTTTTTTTCTTTCTTTTAATTGCATTTGTCGAGTTTATAGTAAATTATATTAAATAAATTCATACGGATAATTAAATAATTTTCCGCTATTACTTTGACGATTATCAAGCGTATTTTATTTCAATCTACACTTGAGCACGCACACTTAAGCAAATTGTATAACCGAAAGTGCGGCCCCGGCCTCCAATTTGGGTGCAAAGTGCGAATGCTGACGTCATAAGCCTAACGATCGATGTTGAACTTACTTGATTGGACTTGATATTCGAGAGAGAAAGAGAAAGAGAGAGAGAGAGAGAGCAATAGAGAGTATCATGGGACTGCCGCGTGGCATTTACAGTTAGAAATAATTCAGATTTATGTTGTTGTTATTATTTTCGTATTTGTCGCATTTTACAGAGGCTTCAATTACACCAACAACACGCATTTTAAAACAATAAAAACAAAACACAAAAGCAACCAAGCAATCGCTGTTGGCGTCTCTGCCATCGTTGCCATCGCTGCTAGCAGCGATTGGGGTACAAAGTCCATTTGACGTTTCGGACTCACAGGGTCCAAAGTCCAACCAACGCAACCACGTTCGGGTTTTCTGCAGCATGCCAGCTAATACAGTGAGCGCACCCCCCGCAAATCCCCACTTCGCCAGCGCGTTTACCTTAATTCTCTTCTCACAATGAGTTTGCGTGCGTGCGAGCGAGAGAGCACAACCCTGATGTGCTTCTCTTCTAGCTGCTGTCCCTACACTTTTGTTTACGTTTCAGACACACACACAAGCACACATACTAACGGACACCGCTCTCCAAATCCAACAGTTGTAAAATTGTGTTGATGTTTCTCTTTCGAAACAAAAAAAAAAAAAACTCTCTTTACCGAAGTCGAGAAACTCTTCAAGATTTTTGATTGCATTTTGCTGGTATTGCTGTTGTGTTAACAGCCGTGTAAAAAAGTTAATAACTTTGGGTGGGCTTTGGTGTTGTTGTTGTTGTTGTTGTTGTTTTCCCGATGCGACTGTGCGAGTATTTTTGGCGCACTTTATGACAAAGGCTCAACTCGGCTTTTTACCAGAGTCTGGGACGGCTAATAAAACGACAATGACGACCCCCGTTCACATTTAATACCTTGCCTCAATTTCAATGTAAATTACTCGCAATGACTCGGTATTTACGATATACACAAAAATAATGCATACCTATATAAAAAATGTATATACATATATATTTCCATTGGGCGCCTGGAAATTCACAAAAATAAAAAAATTGCCTTGAGCCCAATTTTCCATTTCAATTTGTATCACCTTCGCCAGGAGCAAAGCAACAAAAAAAAAAAAAATAAATAAAATCGCACTTCATAGTTTTTACAGGCTTTGACTTGAAATGTTCTTTTCATGTATTTTGATTGGATTTCCACTAGTCTCGCCATTCACCCATTCATAATTTACCGTTGACCCACCACCCGCCCCCCTCCTACGCTTGTGCTAATTGCTGCCGAGAGCACGACAAAACAAAAAGAGCAGAGGCTGACTTGTTGAGTGCCACGGAGAGTGGTGGGGGTAAATTCTTTTCTTACATTTTGCTTGCAAATTTTTCAGGTGACAAAAAAATTATATTTAAAATTCGTTTCGGATTTTTTATGGAAATTGTTAAGATTCTTTTTTCTTTATTTAATTTTTATTTTTTTTTATTTGTCATTTCATTTTACATTTTGTTGTGCCTGTGTTGGTTTTATTGTCTTTACTCTGGTCAGAGATTGTGCTGTGCGCTCATTTTGTATGTCTTATTTAATTTTAGCGAAATCCACAAAAAGTGGACTTTGCCCTCAAAAAGTTTTTATATACGTTTTTTTTTTTTTTTTTTTTTTTTTGCTCTTTGTGGCTTTTTAGCACTATGCGAATTTCATGTGCTACCGAGGAGAATATAAAAACTGAATATATATTTGTATTTACATTTTAAAAACATATTTTACGAGCCGCAGCAAAACCAAAAGAATTCTCTTACACAATTAAAATCAAACAAATATGCAAACAGAAAAAAATTAAATAAAATAAATACAGTTTGCTAAATTGATTGTTTTAAATTGGATTTGATTATCTCTTTGGCGGACTGGCAAATGAAATTGTCAATTTCATTCACTAACAAGAGTGTCAAACTATATTCAAATTTACCACCCACACTCACACACACACTCACGCTCACGTAAATCCAAAAGCATCGAATACGACTAATTAAGTTGGCAGCTCTCACAGTTGCGGTTCGATCTAGGCAAGAGCAAGAGAGAGAGAGAGAGAGAGAGAGAGTGCGAGGTGGATGGAAATGGAAGCATTTCATTGCTTGTCTGCACAACGTAATTAATTCATCAACTTAAGAGATCAATTTACATGTCGCTGCTTCGGTAGGCCTTCCTCTGCTAAGCTTTTGTCTCAGCGGCCACTTGCCTGGCTGCCTAGAAGAAGAAGAAAAAGAAGAAACAGCATAGCAGAGCTTAGGGCCCCCACACAGATTTGAAGGCGTTTGCCGTTGTGCGGTTTTTGCGCAAGCTTCCGCCTCTTTTGTCATCGCATATGTGTGTAAAGAGCTTCAGGGCCATTATAGCTGCATATGTAAGTGTTTCTCTGGGTGTGTGGGTGTCTTTGGATGTGCCTCTCAGTTTGACATTGGCCATCAAAGCGCAACTAATGAAGCCCCTTGAGAACAGGCGATCCAGTGTGGAAAAGTAAGCCTCGGATACCTTAAGAATCCGACAGTTAATTAAAATGGAAACAGAAATAGAAAAGCAAAGCTCACCAATAGGAAATTAAAAGTTTTCCCCAAAAATCTGAAACATGTAATTAAAAATTCACCCCTGGAATTATTTTCGAAAACCTAGTTAGATTCTCGAAAAACTTTCGCCTCTTGCATTTTCTGCGGCTGCCTAATTAGAAAGTGCAAACCAACTGATGGTAGGGGGAGGGGGTAGGGTGATGCGCCAAAGCGGATTTACCATTGTATCCTTGTCTGTAATTTGTAAGGCGTTGATGCGCACTGCGAGTTCCCACGAAGTTTGCTACACAACCTGTTGCCCATCACAAAAGACAAGCCAACAAGTTTTAAGAAGCACACAGCCACCCCACCCCCCCAGACTCCCCCGCTCATTATGCAAAGTGCATTTGGTTGGTCGAGAGGAGCGTGGGAGGACAAAAGTTCAGGTGTTAAATATACGGTAGAACAAGTTTTACTAACAATTTCGGAATGCTGTCCCAGCCTTCAGTTATGGCCTGGTAGAGCTTATTCATTTTCCTGCTTGTTGGATGCTCAGTGAGGCGAGTTGAGGGATTGCCTGGGCATGTTGAAAATGTTTTATCCTTTATATATGTTTTATGATTGTGTTTGTATTTACATTCGGTTATGTTCTTCCTGTTCTTGTTGTCGACATACTCGAGACATTTCAATTCGTTTCAAATGATGACACGTTTGCATAAGCAAATATTTCGAGCGAGCAGAGGCTCACTCCTACTCCTACTCCTACTCCTTGTTGCCTAGGCTTCGCAACTCTATTAGAGATGGCCCAATGCGAGCAGGTGGCAAATGGAACTACAGCTTTATTTGAGGACTCTCAAGAGCTGTGGTCTCGATTTAGATTGGTTCACTAGGGATGCCAACGTGAGTTCTTCTAAATCGTGAGGTCTGAGCCGCGTACAGTCCCGACAGTATTGTATTGTATACCAGATTAGTTTCTTGAAAATTAGAGGGTAATTCCAAAGTTCCTGGAAAATCTTGTAATTCTCAGAAATTATTCCCTGTACCCCCCTGGCCTTGGATTTTCCTCTGTGATAAGGTTATTTGAGACTCTGCCATCCCTAAGTCCTGGGCTCAATGAATTTTGTGTGGGTAGCGCTTTGGGGTGGCCTGACAGTTGCACTGTCATGGCAACGAATGCGTTGACAAACCGAAAGAAGACCCCATACCAGCCGAAAGCCAGTCATGGACAATAGAGACAGTGTGGGGGAGGGTGGAAACCCGGACGAGGACATTGATGCTGGGCGATGGTGACTGTCACTGACAACGGCTCAGACAGTGTTGGTGGTGCTGCGTTTTTGTCAAGATGATGAAGGGCGTGTGGTTGGTTGGGTTGCCTGGGACACATCAAGTGTGCGCTTGAAGGATTAGCCAATGCTCTCTTGTCTCCTCTTGTTATGCCAAATTCAATTTACTTTCAATACAAATTTGATGAACCAAAGTCTTTAACCTTCTATGTCTTGTTATGCTTCTATCGTGGCAGGTGTGCAAGGCCTTGGACATTATCTGTGAAATGGAATACTTTGGGCTCGAGCACTGGACTCCCAACCAGAAGGAACCACGCACGCGTCAATGGATCAATTTGCGTAACCGCCTCTCTTGTGATAGCGGCAGCAGCAGCAATGGCATTCAACTGATGTTGGCACTGCGCGTCAAGTTCTGGGTTCCCGTCCACTCGATTCTCCAGGAAAGTGTGCGCAATCTCTTCTACATGCAGGCCAAGGTAGATCTGCTCGAGGGCCGCCTGACTGCCCGGGACTGGGGCAATGCAGCCAAGCTGGCTGCCTTTCTCTGTCAGGCCGATGGCCTTCGTTTCAACGAGCTGGCTCTGCGTGCCGAGTGCCCCATTAGGATGAAGCGCGAGGCCGATCTCATACGCAAGCAGCAGGAGCAGCAGCAACTACGGCAGCAGCAGAAGGAGCGCAAGGAACGAGATAATGTTCTGAGTCTCAAGAAGCGTCGCCTCTCCAAGCAAAAGTCGGTGGAAAACATTGAACAGCCCCAGGCCCACACTCAGGTCCAGACAAATCCCTGCTCGAGTGTCAGTCTGGCTGCGGCCACTCATTGCTATTACCTGACGGCAGGTACAAGCTCGAAAACCACCAGTCCTGTACCCTCTAGCTCGAGCAGTCATCAGCAGGTAGCTGCTCCATCCTCGCCCTCCATTTCCCCCAGCCTGGCCGCCCATTCCAACTCCTCCAGCTCCACCAGTCCCAGTCCCAGCAACACCAGCAATCACTCCACCCAATCACAGATTTACCTGCAATCTCAGCTCACGGCAAATACTCTAATAGAACTAGAAGAGCGTCGGGCCAGGAATCCTCTACGCATCTATGAGAACTACCTGCTCCAGTCGGAGTGCGGCACCGAGATGCCCGAGGACTTCCTGCGACAAATTGCCGAAGAGCATCGAAAGCTCGAAAAACTGAACATGACACCAAAGACAGCCAAATACTGGCTACTCGAGGAAATCGAAACACTGAATGGGTATGGCGAGGAGTTCTTCAGTGGAGTGACCACCAATGAGAGTGCCACCCGCTGCGACATAGCCGTGGGTGCCCATGGCATAACAGTAGTGCGTGGGGAAGATAAACAAGGGTGAGTCCGTCATTTATTCTCTGGATGTGAAATCTTGACTGACAAAGAGCTTCTTTATCCACAGAATTCCCTTTAGCGCCATTGCCACGGCCAAATCTTTGCGTCGCAACTTCAAACTGGAATATCTGGACGATCACAATGACCGCAAGGATCTCGAAATCAAGCTACCCAAGCATTCGATTGCAGCCGGTCTCTACTGCTCCATAACCGAGCGCCATGCCTTCTATGTCTGCGACAAGGTGAGGGGCGTGGTGACCAATCAATTCACCAGGGATCTCAAGGGCACCATTGTCTCCATGTTCAAAGAGGACACCGAGCTGGGCAAACGCTATGTCTTTGACATTCAGCACACCCGGCGCGAGGTGCACGATCAGGCGCGACGCATACTAAGGGAGCGGGGCGTGGAGGCTCATGCCCCCACTGTGCCCGGCGTGGCATTGGGAGACGGTGTGACTGCTGTGGAGGGTGCCATGGCCATGGGTAATGTTGCCGGCGATCTCGACGGCCTGTGCGTGGGTTCCATGGCTGGCAAGATAGATTTGGCTATACGCGAAAGGGAGGCGCGCGAGGCGGCCATCGAGCGAGGCGTCGACTCGCGCATCTCCGAAGCCATGACCTGTAAGATCTGCATGGATCGAGCCATCAATACGATGTTCAATCCTTGCTGTCATGTCATCGCTTGCGCTCAGTGTGCAGCTAGGTAAGTCCTATACACCCTCTGAATCGATGGGTTTTCCTAATTTTGTTTTTCTTTCCTCATCTTTCAGATGCGGCAATTGCCCTAACTGTCGCGAGAAAATCACAAGCGTGGTCAAGATCTATCTGCCCCCCGAACTGCGCACTAGTCCCTCGGGTGGCAGCAGCACCGATGGCCAGACAGACAGCGGTCACGCCAGCTCCATGGCCGAGCGGGACGATGAACTGGCAGCCGGCACTTCTTCGGCTAGCTCCACTCTACCAGCTGAAACAGCAGCCGGTGCCACCGGTGCAGCCGGAGCCCTACCCAAGGTCACAACGGCTGCCTAGAATTGGCTGTGCTCGCTGCTGTTCCGGCTGATGGAATGGGTTTGCGTGCCGCTTGTCTGAGAGTCTTTAAACACATGAAATCATGACTACCATTTGACCATAACTAACTTAGAGGGAACAACAAACCAAATACAACTACAAACAATATATAGCTACATAAATAAATTATTAAAGATGAAAGAAAAAAAAATTGTAAGAGAAACAAGAGAACAAATATTTATCAGAATGTTTACTTTAAAAATTCGTGAAATGTTAATCAAAATTCTAAAAGGGTTCCACAATCTAACCAATCTTAAATCTTTACTCAAGTATTTCTTATCTATATAAGCAAAATCAATCGAGATATATATCGGATATATTCTTACTTTTAGGTCAACTTCAAAGTGCTATTTACTCGGTCTAAGACTTCTTCTAACTGAACACTACGAAAGTAAAAAAAAAAAGAAAAAAGTATAGAGAATCCATAAGTGTCTAATTGATATTAATTAGTTTTTAACTGTGCGCCTAAATCAAATTTTTAACTGTCAAACTGTCAGCAGATATAATCGAAAACTTAAGCCGAATCACTTACTTAGTAGTTCAAAAGTTTTATGTCTAAAAAAAAAACTTATATAATCATATATACATAAAGATATATATATATATATATATATATATATATATATATATATATATATATAAAGATATATACACTATATATATTTAATAATTCTAGTGATGCTAGATTTGAACTGTATTCATTAAATTTATGTATACCGCTATGCCTAAATCTAAACCTCTTAAAAACCGATTAACGATTAACGTTTATCGAAAGTATTTATTACAAATTTAGATTTCTAAGTGTTAAATGTTTAAACAAAAAAAATATATATATATAAAATGAAAAACCCAATTCTCATGTATATAGACAAGGGTACAATAATCGCAACTCTAAGGAGCAACTAGCCTAAGTACCTGCAAACAAAAATACAAAACAAAACAAAAAAACAAATATAATTAAACAAATAACGTATCTCTGCAGCAGATATTACGTAGTCAATAAATGTTAACAATGTTATCAAATTTAAATTTATCAATTTTGAGTTTTTCTTTTTTTCATTTCGAATCTTTTTTCCTTTCTACTGACAATTCGCTACTCTCCCTTCTCTTCCTTGGTCTATTTTCGAGCTTTCTTTCAAGCTTATTTCAATTTTGATTTCATTCAAGTTCTTGGTGTTAGAGCAAATAAAGGCAATAAAAATTAGAAGAAATCAAAAATATACATATATATATACCAAATCATATTCAATTCGATCATCTTCAGCTCATTTGATTCCATTGTGTTTTTGTTTTGTTGGGACTTGACGGAAATTCTAGTCAAGCAGCAGGTGTATCAGTTTTATGAAAATAATTTTTGGTGAGAAATTTCCCAAGGGCTTTTTCAGATTGCTTTTCTTTTCGGGCTTTGTGTCCTTCTTGGTTTGGTTCAAGGCTGCCACTATTGGGGGCTTAGTCTCCTTGATAGACTGATGCTTTATTGAAGAATTGGCCAAACGCATTATGACTCCGTTTAGGGAATATTTCTTACTAAAATGTAGCAAATTTGGATCAATTCTACCATTGAGTATTTTTAAAACGGTTCTGTAACTAATTTTATTAGACTTCTGAGTGCCTGCATAGACCGGAGATTTTCATTGTTATTAAACTTTCTCTTTTTAAATTGATTTTCAAAATTACCATTTGTTATAAGTTCCTTTATATTATCTGGCTTGGTGGCATTTTCTAATTGAACAGTCTTGCTTGTTTCACCTTGTACACCTAAAATTATTTAAATTGTTACAAATTCCAAAAAAAAATTCTATAAACAATTCTATATTTATTTACCCAGAAACAATGGCAAGGCCAGCACTAGGCAAAGTTTAAAAATCATTTTCGTCTCAAAGTTAAAAGTTGAATTTATTGAATATTTAAAACTAGAAAATAAAAACTGATTTTGACAATAAGCATCCAATTTACAAGTAAATCCTAGTGCCTGTGATTTTTAGACTATTTGGCGCTAAATATAAAATTTTAAATAGTTTTGCAGCCCTATTTTGGTTGTGCCAAGTTGGCAGGGTCGGCGAACAGCTGTCAGGAGTCAAGCATCGATAATAGCACGGCTCACTCGTTTAGTTAAAGGAAAAACAGCAACCTTATAATGTTTTCGTGAAAACAAATATAAAAATTAATTTTTTTCTTAACTAAAGAATTTTGGCGCAATAAATAAACAATGAAATCGGCCGACATCGACTGTAGGTATCGATTCTCATACTCGATATTGAATGCCAAAAACATCGATTTCGATAACGATACAGACAACCCTACAAACAGATTGGATTGGCTGTGAATGGCGCTCACGCAGCCAAAAATAATTAATTTTAATAAAACGGATAAAGTTTCTATAATCTGAAAGTGTGCAGACAAGTGTCACCCAAACGGTAGAATCGACAAAATGCAACGAATCCATACGCAGAACATATAAATTGCAGCTCCAAAGTTGGGGCCGCTGCCGCCAGCAAAGGCAAAGACACAGACTGAGACGCGGCGTCATCGTCACCTCGTTGACTAAACACTTTATTAAATACGTTTTCTTTTCGTTTTCAAGTTCTGCAATTGCGAGCAGGCAAGGCCGGAATAAATTTGTGAATACACTCGTGGCTGTTGATAATAATTACGGCCAGCTGGCCTCCGCTTTTGTTATTGTAAAGTCGTTGCCGTCGTCGTCAAAATCGAAGTCGTCGTAGTCGCTGTAGTCGCCGTCAGCCGCCAGCCCCCAGTGCAATACGTATTCTTGTCGATGTGGTTGTTGTTGCTGTCGACTTAGGTGGCCCCGGCAGAGGCAGACGCAGACGGAGGGAGCACCACATTTGTGGCGGATTCAGATCAACGCCACTGCGTCGGGAAACTCTGTTGCTGCAGCTCTAGAAATATATACTCTATGGGCTGCTGCTGTTGCTGTGCGTGTATGTGTGTGCGTGTCTGTGTGTGTGTCTGCGTTGGCCCTGACGAGCAACCAACGTTGTTCTAAATACTGTGAATGTTTACGTTTAAAACAACAACTAAAAAAAAAAAAAAAGAAGCCAACGAAAATTTTCGTAAATTGTTAAATTGCATAGCAAGATTTGAAGCCAAAACTGCACGTACATTCGTATGCAGTATGACATCAATAGCAACAAAACCAACAATACAACAACAACAACAACAGCAACAACAAAAGTGCCAGTCAAAACAGCAACTGCAAAAAAATAAATAAAATCAACCCGTTCTAGTTTCCGCCGCCGCAAATAAAACAGCTGAAATACAAGTCCATAAATTTCCCAACTAAATTTGTTTCGATATATTCCATTTGTGCTCTTAAAGCTTTTAAAGCTATCAAAAAAAAAATTAAAAAGAAATGAATATAAATATAAATATATAATATAAAAAAAAATATAAATAATTAAATAAGAGAAGAAGAAGAAGAAGAAGAAAATCTAAAAATCAAAAGGCAGTGCATATGCATTTTTGGTTAAGGAAAAGTGCCTAAATGTGTGAATTTAAGTGAATTTAATTTTGTCTGTGCCGCCGCCGCCGCCGACGCCGCAGCCACCGCCAACGACGACGACGCCAGCGCCAGCACCTCTCTGCTTCTGCTATTCCTTCATTTTGACGTCACGCGTTTCGGTCTGGGTTAACCTCTTTCTTTTTCCCCCACTCTCTTTACGCATCATCACCATCGACGTTCGAAAATCAAAAGCTACAACAACAACAACAATAACAACACCAGACAGAGTAAAATCGGAAAGCGCCTTACTTTTTTTTTTTTTTAAATGCGTTTCGTGTTGTTAACATTTCTGTTTGCTCCTCATTTTTAATCACGCGAATTTTTCTGCGCCAACGCCATTAATTTCAACCCAAACCAGCATACATCGGGATTATTCATTTCAAACCAAAACTAAGGTCAGTATTCCGTTTAATAATCCCATCGAAATTCCCTTTCATAATTACGAGTATTGCAAAAAAAATTTTGCTCCCCACAGCCGAACCAATCCATCATTCACTTAACCATAAAATCCGAACAACCATTTCAATTCATTATCATTGATTAAACTTTGTCTCTTTTTCGGGGCTCTCAACCAGTTTCGAATTTTCGTCGGAATCTGCTTTCGTTTCGCTGAGGTTTATTTCAATTCAATTAATCAATTTGGCATTACCAGCGTCACCAACCCTAACGTTCTGCTTCCAATCGCCAAATATCCATTAAGTTTCGAATTATAGTGTCCATTGCAATTTCTCAAGCCGAGTTATTTTGCAATGTGTTTTTTCACGCCTTACACTAAATTGCATAATAGAAAACTTAATGGCATTCCAGGGGACGGCGTAACGCCTCAAAAGTATCGCAACTAATTTGCTAGAACTCAGTTGGTAACGATTCAAATCAAAAATCCATTCAATTAGTCACAAGTTAATTCATAATTGAATGATTATTTTGAAAGTGTTTGAAATCTGGATTGAAAGTTTTTAAAATACACCCAAGCTGTATCAAAATTTGTCTCGCCACTTTGGGATTGAAAAATTCCCTAACATTTTTCTTTGCAGATCTGAGATTTTTGAAATAAGAAATAATTTAAATTGTCACCTAAATTCAGAGGATCTTGAAATCTGGAGTAGTCAGTATCCTAACAGCTTTGGGGTTGGAAATGAAGATCTTGAAACCTAGAGAAATAGGGAAGGTTATTTCTACAGTGAGCACAATCCTGACAGTCTGTAAGATCATTAAAACCCTGAGAATCTAGAAATCTGGAGAAATCAGAAAAATTATTTCAATATTGTCCAAAATCGTTGAGGTCTGAAAGCTTTAGAAAGCCTTTTCAAATTCTCAGAATCTTAAGCTAAAATTCTTGTCAAATTTTTCTAAGTTGTTGTCAGAAGTGTTTTTTCAAAATACTAAGGATCTTAATTTTCTTAAAAAACGAAGTAATCAAGAAAATGTTTCATTATTTTAAGCATGTTGAAAGTTAAAGAAAATGTTTCATTATTTTAAGGATCTTGAAACTTATTGAAAGTATTAAAAACACTTGTTGCGATTACAAGTCTCTGGATCTTGAAATCTTTAACTCAGATTTCAGGAAATTTCCTTAAATACTCAAGATCTCAGAATCTGAAGAGGTTGAAAAAACCCAAAACTCGGAGGATCAAAAATATCTCGGGACCTGCCTGAGTTATTTCCGTAAAAATAATAATTTTGGGACTAAGAAAGAGTTGCACTTTAACTTTCAATTTAAATGTATAGAGAATTTTCGCTTTTCCGTGCCTTTGGCTTTGACATAAAGCAAGACAAAGGACCTGAAGAAAATTATGACTTGCACCGTAATTAAATGTCAATTCATTTCTTTGCACGCCGTTTGTCGGTAAGTCTGAGGGACACAGATTGCGGCCTGTTAGCCCAACATGAAAGAGAAGCAAGAGAATATGAAACAAGGATGAGTATGATGATAATGATGATGATGATGATGATCATGATGATGATGATGTGTATTAATTTACCCGTTTTTGGTGCTGAGGTTGCCTGCGCCGGTCTCATTCGATTCTTATTATTATTATTATTTTTTTCCTTCTTTTATTTAAAGTCTGCTTTAAAAGCGCCAGGCAGCTCCCTCGCTTAGGGTCTGCCACCCCTGGCCCCCCCGCTGTATGTGGCCCGGACAGCGCCAGTTAATGGAAAAAAATGCTATACGGTTTGGCAACTCTTTGCTTTGTTTTTATTACGTTTTTTTTTTGTGAGGATGTGGGGAATAGGTTGGGGAGAGCTGCGGCAGGAACAGGTTCGAGGCAGCGATGCGTGCCACAGACGCTCTGCCTCGGCCACTGCCGCATTTTGTTGGCAATACATCCCAAACATCCTGCCATAAAATTGCATGTCCGAGTTTTATTTTTACGCGACTCTTTCTGTTTTCTTGTTCTCTCTTGTTTATTTATTTATTTATTTTTTTTTTTTTGTTTTGCTGAGAATTTTTTTTCTCTTTTTTTTTTGTGATGTTGGCAGAGTTTATTGCGCGGAATGCTATTTAATAAATTCCATTTCATGCCCGCCTCCCTCTAACCCGCTTGGCGGCTGTTCTGCCACAATTTTTGCTGTTGTTGTTATTTTGTTTTTTTTTTTTTTTTTGTTTCATTCGAGGATTTATCTGTCCAGTGGCTGGCAGCGCCTCCTCCTGCGTCGCCCTTGTTTGTCTTGTTCAATGCAAATTTTGAAATTCAATTTTGCTCAACAAACTGCAGCGAACACAACCACAAAAATTGCTCGGCAAAATAAAAATAATAATAAAAACAAGAATCAAAAATAAATAAATCCACACACACACACACACACGCATACACGTACGTGCACATATATCCACTCGAAAATCCTATTTTATTTTTTCTATATAGTTGAAAATATATTTTTGTTGTTTTTGTTTTTTTTTTTTTTGTTTCCATATTTCACTTTTAGATTTATTAAATTTTCTTTAACGGGGGAAAAAACAAAAAATTCCATTTCGACTGCGTGCAGAATGTATGCGAGGGTAGTTTCAACAGTCTTGATGAATCCTGGCTTGCTAAAGGACAAATCGGTCAAAGCCTTGGTTTGATTTGAGTTGAGCTGGGCTATAACTAAAAACCTATTAGAGGGCATATTTCAAACATATTTAAACTTCTCAAAAAAAAAAAAAAAGGAAAAACTTAAATCTCAAAGAACCCATTAAAGGGAATATTTCATAAAAAATCCAGAAAGCCTCAAAAAGTATAAAGATTCTAAGGATCTCAATATACCTCAAGGCCTTCGAGTGGCCTTGTGGGTCTTGAGAACCAGGGATCTGGTTAACCTAACCTAAACTCAAAGGGGTTTGATAAAATTTATTCGTTCATTTGTTCATGAACAAGTTCACTTTTATCTTTAGTTATGAAAGCAAAAGATATCTAGATTTTAATTTTTGACTTTTCTAATTTTTATCATACTTTCACAACTTTAGAAGCAACTCTCGCTGGTGCTCTCGCGCACATCCTTTTTAAATCGCAGAGTTGCATTTCCCCTCTCGGAAAAAATAATGTGGCACAAGAAGCGAACAATAAAGACGGCAAAACTTAAGCACCTTAACTCACTTTGTAAAGAACAAAAAGAAAATAATAGAAAATATAAAAAACAGAAAGAAACAAAAAAAAAAAACAAAGAAAATGGGAAAGTAAAAAGTAGACAAATTCCCGACAGCGAAAAAGTTTTACTGAGTTTCAGAACTTTTATTTTTCTTATTTTTTTTTTTTCTCCTTGCTTTACTCTTCCTGCTTTCACTGCAGTTTGTCTTGGCTTCTTTCTCAAATTTTCCCCTGCCACGCCCCGTCCCGGCCTCCTTGTAAGCTCTTCCGGCGGCAACTTTTATATACATTTGTTTTTTTTTTTTCTTATTCGTTGTTGTTGTTTTTTTTTATGTGCTATGCAACTTCCTTGGCAAGTTCCTTGTTAAACAATAAAAATAACACCAAAGAAAAACACTGAAGAAAAAAAAAGTCGGCAAAACTTTTGCAAACTTTAAGTTGGGCTGATTTCTTTTCTTCTTTCTTTAAAAAAATACTTGAAGAGGAATAAAATGAGTTGGCAAGTTTTCTATTTCATTTCACTCATACACACACACACACACACACACAGATATACACACGTGTAACTATCGAATACATCAGATGGGTTATGTGTGCGTGCCACGCCCCAGCCAATTGCCAAGTGGCATGCAACAAGGACACGAGAGTCATAAAAATGCTGAAAAAATGTTGTGCAACGATTCAGGATGAGCTGAGGGCGGCCCAGGCGCCTGCTCAACCAGCAACAATGTTCAAGTGCATAATTTGGGGCATGAGGGCAAAGGTCGGGGATTTTCTGAAATATGTAAAAAGTTCAAACATTTTTCAAGACGTACATATTTTTTTTTTTTTTTTTTTTTTGGTCGATGAATGCAGAATTTCTGAAAAAAATAAATCGTAAATTTTAATTGAAGTCAGAGAAGAAATTGGTTATTAATCTGGAGATCTTTGAAGTACAGCTCGGTGGTCCAAATGAGCAGAAGAATCTGGTTCCTAATTTTTACTCAAAAATTTCTTTATAATTTTAGACCAGACTAAAAGTTAAATAAAAAATTAATTTTATATAGATTTTTCTAGATTTGTTCCTGAGATAAAGTATGTTGCTAACTAAATGGACACCCTTGGTTTTTTTTTTTGAGGTTTTATTAATATTTTTAATACCTCGGGAATATTATCAAAAATAAATGAAACCGGAGAACCACTGTTAATCTCTGGACCTCTAATTTTTAGGATATAATTAGAAAGATAGACCTGATTTTGAGATCTTATTTTTTCCCATAAATTTCTTAGATTTGTAGACCAGACTAAAATTTAAAAACAGAATTTATTTTTTATAGATTTTTTCCCCCAAATTAAATTATCTTGCTAACTAAATGGACTTCCTTCTGAACCGTGAAGAAAGAAGCTAATTAAGGGCTTCGGAAATAACAAATCCAGCACTTTTTTGGAGTCAGAAAAGAATTCGCTTGGAGTTTCTTGTCATCAAAAATCTTCAGGAATATTATCAGAAATTAAATAAACCGAGGAACCTTTAATAATCTCGGGATCTAGGGTCAAAAAAGAGAGAATACTCTTTTTTTAAAAATAACAAATCCAGCACTTTTTTTGGAGTCAGAAAAATATTCGCTTGGAGTTTTTTGTCATCTAAAAACTTTAGGAATATTATCAAAAATTAAATAAACCGAGGATCCTTTGGTAATCTCGGGATCTAGGATCAAAAAAGAAAGAATATTTTTTTTTAAAGATCTTTTATTTTTGTACATAATTTTCTTAAATTCAAACAAGTTGAAGAAATTGAATAATTTATTTCTGCAAATTATTTCCTGAATAAAATTATCCTCCCAACTAAATGGACTTGCGTTGAATCCCAAAATAAGGGCTAACCCAAAGAGAAGTGGGTAAAAATATAATTTATTTCCAGACCAAATTGAAACTCTAAAATGCTGGAAAATCGATTTTTAAACCAAGAACAAAACTAAATAAATTATATGCTATAATTGAAATATGAAAAATAAATACAGCACTCACTTTCCATGGTCCGAGTTAGGGGTGGGGTCTGAGGGGTCTGAGTTGGGTTCGACTTTAGTTTTTCTGTTTTTGTTGATTTTGCGAAAATACTAAACTTTTTACCATGTGGGCTGTTGCATTTTTTTCTTGTTGTTGTTGTTGCTAGCAAAAAATATATATATAATTTTAGTTTTTCAGTTGTTTAGTTTTGTATAAATAAATAATGCAATGTAATTAGGTTCTGTAATTTTGTTCGCCTTGGGGCCAGTTGGGACTAGTTTATTGGCCATTTAATTTTTTCAATATTTTTGTTTATTTTTCTGTAGGTTTTTGTTTTATATTTTTATTCAAATCGACATGTGTTTTTCGCTCGCCAAAAATAAATAAATAAAAATTATAATAAATTCTCAATTTTTTTTTTTTTTTTTTGGTTGGGTCTGAGAGTTTTTTGTGTCTCAGATTTGAGGTTCGAGACTCATTAATTGCACGATAACCTTTTGACCTAGACGCTTATATTAATGTTATTTTTGTTTTTTTGCTTGATCCTGATAACCTTTTCATGTTTTGCTCATGATCTTTCGAACCTTTCTGACTTTGAGTCGGTAGCATTTTTTTTTTTTGTGATTTCAATGCGATTCGACGGTCGTTGAATTTTACTCGGAAAAAATCAGTAGACATTTTATTTCATACATTTTCTGACATGCTCCATACTCTTTTTGGTTCAGAAATTTTCCTTAGGCATAAGTTTCAAAATTGCCTAAAAAGATTTACTCAACTTTGGCTTGGAAAAAAAGTGTATAAAAATTCGCCCATGGAAATGTGATTTCGTTTTGTTTTATTATAAAGCTGTTGATGTCAACAGATGTAGGATGTGTTTATTTTCAGATCGAGCAATGAATGACGCGTGTTTGAATATTCGGTGCTGATAAGAATAAAGAAAGAAAAAAAAAATTATATTCTCATATTTTAATTGTTGTCGGGGGTATCGAACAGGAAATTTATTTCTCTGGCTGTCCAATAAACGATAATCAACAGCTTATTAATAGTCACATTATAAAAGAGTTTTTTATTATTATTATTTTTTTTTTGTTTGATTAATACTCTATTCGAATAGAAAAAGAGTATATTTATTTTGTCAAAAATTACCTGAAGAATCTATATAGCTATGTCGATGTGTGTAAATGGATAGGATGATAGATATGATATCTGTCATAAAAGTCTATATCGGGGTTAGATGTATCCTAGACATATTTAGAGTACTGAGATAAAGATACATTTGTTATTCTTGAACTCCACATCAGTTTTAATCACACCTGCCACAATTATTGACCTCACTCGTTCAAGTTAAATATCTAGTATAAGGAATGAGAGTCACACATGTATACCAAGTTTCATTGTGATCAGGTTTATGTATCATGTACACCTAAATAACTTTTAGGCATATCTCTGACATATATTGCCCTATCCCATTCAAATATTTGAAACAGTTATCTAGATTCACATATGTGTAACAAGTTTCACTTGGATCGAGCTACTGTATCTTACAGTTCCCTCATTGATCCGAATCTATTTTAGGGATATCTCGAATTCCAAAGCTCAATAAAACTTGATTGACCAATTAAGAAAAAAAAAAGTGCTATAAATTTAATTGCTATATCATCCTCACTGTGCCATTAGAGCTTGCAATCTAGAGTCTAGATTCTAGACTAGCCCAAAGATAACCTGCTCAACTGTTTCCTTTCTTTTTTTGTCTGATTAGATTGTCGAGGGACTTGTTTAATTGTGCTTTTCAAGTGGTCTAAAAATAAATATTTCTATTTGTTTTGATTTGGCAAAATCAATAAATAAATCATTCTTATTTCAAAATGAAGTGGATATTGATCTCAGCTGATGATCATTAGCCGAAGGAACCGGTTGAGCCTCACCGTTTGCCCGATTGAAAAACCAGATTGAGTTTGTGATAATTTGTTTTATCAAGTATGTGCGAAAATCTCGAAACTTGCTAAATAAATTTGTGATGCTGATGTTTAGCATCTGACTTACTCAGTCTAATGATGAAATCGTCTTGCCCGAAGAACTCTGTTTTTGTTTTTCTTTTTTCTGTTTTGTTAGTAAACAAAAATCATGAAATTGAAAGAAATGGTTGGGTTAGAAAGTTGAAATTTAATATGCAATTTCCTTTGGCCCAACTAGGTGAAAAGGTGAAAAGAAATTGACTTTTGCAATTATCAAGAAATACTAGAAAAAAATTATTGAAAATTGTTTTTTTTTTTCTGTTCTTCTTTTCTTACAGTTAAATATTATGGAAAAGGCGAAAGCCTATATCAAAAATGAACTCCGTGGAGGTATTCAGCAACAGCAGCAATCCGAGCCAAACTCAACGCCACCACCGGCCCATCCCAAGGCCCATACGGCCGCCGAGTTGATGCCATCCCCGGGAACGGCTCACCGCACTCTTACCCCTACAGCCGATCCTCAGCTGCAGCATTTGCGCAGTCATACGGCCTCGGTGGTCTATCCACCACCCCAGCAGTACTACCAGAGTCCAGGACCGGTTAAGACCAACACCGGACGTATGTCAGCCCCGCCCGAGCATATACCCGTCTGCTATGTCTGCGGCGGTCAGGGTGGCTATGAGCCACTCCGTGTGCGCCCAAATCCCGAGCGACCAAGTGAATCGTATTTCCCCTTTCTGGAACGACACGAGCCCCCAAATGGCATGCCCTCGGTGGGCAGCACCCAAATGTATGTGCTGGCCTGCATGCTCTGCTATCGTTCCCTCAATGAGCAGTGGGATGCCTATGAGCGGCAGAAGAAGCCACTGCTCCAGCGCATCTATCACATGAAGCGGGTGGATGGAAAGGGCTACATTGGAGCCGACATAGCCACCCAGAGTGAGTACGCAGCTCAGATGCTGGGCTTGAGTGCCGAGCACTTGACTCCGAATGGCCTGGCCGAGATGCACAATGCGGCCGGGTATCCGGATCCCTATGGAGCGGCCCTGGCTCGGCATACGGCCTATGGGGCCTTGCATTTGCCGGGGCGTGGGGAGTCGCCACATCATAGTACCTCAAGGAATGGTTCGCCCATACCAGCCGAGAATTATCCTCGTAATGTCACGCCGACTAGTCGTCACAACAACAGCAACAATGCCAACGAAAAATACCTGAGTCGTCCCCAGTCCAGGGATATGCAATTGCCTTCGCCCTCCTCGCGGCCGCCCAGTGCGGCCGGGCTCAACTATGAGACGAGCTCAAAATCCTCAACTTTTGCTCACCACAAGTTCAAGCTGGGTCAGCATCCCTACGGCAGTCCCAGTCCGGGTCAGCTGCCTGCCTCACCATATTCGACACCAGCGCCCCAGCAGCACCAACATCAATATCATCCCGCTCAATACCAGCAGCTGCAGCAGCAGACGGCCACCTATCACATGCTCCAGCAGCAGACGGGCGGGGGTCCAGCAGATCACCATCAGGCCCACTACAAGGGCAATCCCTATAATGTTCCGGCAAGGAGTCCAGCTGGCGGCATATTGCCTCAACCGCCCACACTGGAGGATGACAATGCCACTGTCTTGGACTTGCGCAATTCCTCCAGCCTAAGTGCCCCTCCGCCGGCTGCTCGTCCCACTCCGCCCAGTCTGAGTCAGAATGTGGCCAATCCGGTTGCATCTGTGGAAGTGGGCATCTTGGACCTCTCCATGCCCGACAAGAACTCTATCACAGAAGTTTGCTATGTCTGCGGGGATGAGCAGCGCCGCGGCAGCCTGGTTGAGCTGAGCACGGTGAAGCCGAAGGATGTACGGGACCGCTTGCAGGCCGCCTATTTTCCCCTATTCAACGAGCAGCATCCGCGTCCGGCACGTTCGCGACCCAAGGATCCGCGTGGCATGATTCAGGCCTGCCTGCCCTGCTACGAGGATCTCATGCAGCAATGGAATCACCATCAGGTAAGTCACTCCAAAATCTTTTCCTTCTTATAAATGGGAGCACGCTTCAGATTTTGCCAAATTGGCAGCCAAATGAATAATTGAACGATCCCAACAATCTTGGTATTCAAATTCCATGGATCTGCATAAATCCATATGGAACTGGTTGCTGGAATCAATCGGAAATACGTCCGTTCTCTGAAATATGCACATTTTTAGACTGACTGAAGAATGAGGTCGAGGTGGTCGATTGATTAATGAATATTTTAGCCATAACTTTTTGCTAAAATCATTGCAAATATTCTTGAATATTTTTCCAAGTCTTCAGATTTTAAAATTTCCGAATTGATTTTCGATTCGAAAAAGAAAAAGAGAAATTTTCTACGAAAGTTTCGGGCCAGTAGGTCTATATCAAGAGTCCAGTTAAAGCCAAATTTCCTGGAAGAAATCAGATCATAAAAATGATTATAAACTTTATAATTTTATGAGCATTATTAAAGCCTAAATAAAACTGACTTTATCAGTTTTAGCATATAAATAATAAAAATAAAAACTTAACAAAAATAAATGAATTAAAAACATCTGAAAATACCCTACAAATAAAGATACAACTAAAAGTTGAGAAAGTCGGAAATAAATGGGATTTTTTTTCTAAGTTTTTTTTTTAAAATTTTGAAATATTTCTATCTTTTTTGCCAATCCCAAATTTTCACTTTCTTAGACTGTAGCAGACCTTCTCAAAGGTTCTATATGACCAGAAAATAGTAGGGTATTCAAATTCCCAAATGTATGCATAAATAATAAATTAAAATAAAACAATTATAACACCAGAAATTCTGAGTAAAATGAAATGAAAATATGCAAATATGAAAATAATATAAAAAAAAAAATTATATATAATATCTATATATGTGTGTGTGTGTGTGTGTAGTATGAAATAAAAGAAGAGTCATTTAACGTTGGCAAAAGCAAACAACAACAATAACAACAAAAAGTATATACAAACATTTGCGAAAGCAAATTTACGAGAACAGTTTTTCGCGTCACTCGGCGAATCAAAATAAACAATATTGCCGCAGTGACCATATAGTCATTGTTGTTGTTGTTGCTGGCACAGCAGTTGGGCCAGCGGATTGCAGAATGACCCGCATAGACAAGGACCGCCAACCAGGCCGAAACCAAATAAAAAGAATGGGCCAGACGATTAATCGGCCTGCTCGTGGTCGTGGTCGTGGTCGTGGTCATCATGCCAGCCTAGACAGCAAAATTTTTAAATACATACCGTATTATCATCTTTCCAAGCGACTTCTTTTCACTCTATCCAATAACAAAAAACAGAAAACAACAACAACAACAACAAATTAAAAAATAAAAATTGCCTGAGCAAAAATATTGTGGGAAATTTAACCGCAGGGTCGAGGTACGAATTTGTGATTAAATTTTAATAGCTTTCGGTGATTATTTTGTTCTTCATTTCACAAAAAAAAATTTAAATAAATAAAAAAAAATTATGCGTGATTTTAATTTGAAAATAGATTTGTTCTACTTTGTTAATTAGACTGAGTGTGTGTGTGTGTGTGTTTGTGTTCCCATTCAATTTTGTGGATGATTCAAATAATGAAAATTTTTCTAGTGTCTTTGGGATTCGCTTTGTTTTACTGTGATTTCATTTTAATTTTAATTTTAGATCCAACAAAGCCGAAACAATTTTCCAGCTAGGCCATAAACATGAATATTTCACAGCTCATCCCTCCCTCCCGCTTCCACTCGCCCTCCTTCTAATTGATTTTTCATTCGATCAATGTCGTGTTTGGGGTGGTGCAAAATGCCGGATAAATAATTAAATGCCATTAATTGGAATTGTGTAAATTTCCCAGGAAAACACAAGCCTCCTCCAATCATAATAATAAACAACAATTTCAATACTCTTTTTGGGCACACGGAAATTTTTATAATATTTCCCAACCCAACCAAAAAAAAAAAGGGTGAATAAAAATTCTATTTAAATTCAAATAAAATTAAAAATGCCACTCAAAGAGTGAGAGAGAACTAACACACTTCTCTCACTGTCTCCCTCTAATGTTGTGTGTTTGGAGAAATTAAAAATGAATAAATAATAAAGCATTCGAAATCGGTAGAATGCGAAACAAATTAATTAAATTTAACCCAGTAAACCACCGCGTTGCCATGTTTTTTTTTGGATTCTGGCCAAAACCAGCCAACTCATCGACCAGCCGCTGGCAAACAGAACTGGTGGGTGGCAGTCTGGCCAAATGTTTTCCTATATCCCCTGACACTCGCAAAAAAATATATATTTCAATTCAGTTCACGTCCGCTGGTAGCTTGGTTGGTTGCCTGCCACGGCAAGTGCGAAAAGGAATTTAATTATTTATGCGTAGTTTTTAAAGAGAATCAACTAAAAAAAAAAAAAAAATGAAATAAAATAAAAATAAAAACTCATGGCGAAAATAAAAAACTTTAAACGAAAAATTTTATCCGAATTTAAATTGATCTGGTTTGTTTGGCAGTTTGCCCAGATTTTTTTTTTCTTTGGGGTAATTTAAATTTGATGCAAATGAAAACACACACACATGAGTCCAAACAAATAAACCAAAGCATTGGCCATAAACTATTTATGCCAAAAAAAAAAAAAATCACACCCACAAAAAAAAAAGATAAAATATCTGAAAAAATTGTGAAAAAGTTTACACGTCAAATTTTCATCAATCTTGAAAATTCCACGGATTTTATTTCCCTTTTTTTCGAGGGGGGGGGGGGGGAAAAAATAAACAAATGACAATGTTCCTGATGAAGGTTCAGGGCGCCTTGTCAGCACTTTTGGTCTTGCCAAGAATAATAAAAATTGGCCACTTGCCTAATCGAAAATTCGGCAAGCCAAAAAAAAAAAAAAAAACCGGTTAATTCATAAATTTCCCAAGTAAACAGGAAATCAAAAGAAATAAACAATGTTGAAGTTATTGATTTGAGAAATGAAACAGAGTCACAATTTTATATGTTTAATATATTTAGCTTTTTATTCAATAAGCAGCAACACCAACACCACGACTTGCCTCTAGCCAAAGTTCCAGAAGCAAAAGGAAAAAGGAACATTATGTCCACTCACACCAAGAATACAAAAAGTCTTGTTTTGTAAAAATCAATTAGGGTATTCCAACAACCAATAAGTAAATAATTTTTTAAGCTTATCTCCTCTTCTTCTTCTTCTTGTTTTTTTTTTTTCAATTTCCTAAAACAATATTTTTTGGCAGCCTAAAATAAATCCTCTTTTTTGTAGAAAGTGTCCCAGATTTTGTACTCTTTACCCTCCGGATGCTCTAGGAGCTCCACTTTTTGGCTAATGTTCAAGCAGAGTTCGGGTCCTTCAGATGGCAGGGCCAGCCATTTGGTGGGCTCAATCTCTGGACAATTGGGATCGCTCTTTTCGGCAAAGGCTGTCCACATAGCAATCATGCGTTCTATGGTTTTATATTCCTCTGAGTTCTTGTTCAATTTACTGGACAATATATTGTAGAACAAATATGAAAGATCATCGGCATGTGCCACTCCTCGCATTTGACGACCACAAAATAAGATCCGGCATTGATTGAAATCTGGCGAATCAAAGTCAAAGCGATACAAATAGGTGGGTGTCTGGGGAGCATAGGTCACACGGGCCTGGGCTGTGCGATGAATGGCATGACAAAAGATCTTCACCGAGAGCATTTTCAAGCAACCCATTAATGTCATTTTGTCGCAATTTTCATCATTGAAATATTCGATTTTGAGCTGCTTTATCATTTCCTGAATTTGCTGAGGTGAACTTGTCTCGCGCACCTCTTGCGGCAGGACGGCTTCAAAGGCTTGGAGCATGTGGTCAGGATCACGTATGATTGACGGATAGGAGAACAAACCTTCAAAGGAGGTGCCGCCTATAATGAGGGGTATATCATTACTCCAGGTCTGGGCTAGATACTCTTTCAAGGGCTTTGAAATCACACAATCCTTGGTCTCGTATGGCTCAATCACTGGGGCAAATGTTATGATGCAATAGTTGCGTTTCTCTTCTTGAGTAATGATGGCATTGCCGTAAACAGCCAGTTTTTCGGGCGGAGCCTGCTTGAGGAACAGAAAGACCTCTTTTTCATTCTCGGTGCCGCCATAGCCCAGATGTCGGGCCAAGCGATAGGCCCAGTTTCTATGGGGTGAGTCGTCCCAACTGCACAGCGCCGAACCAGACTGGACTATAGCTTTGTGGAAGAGTCCACGGGTCTGCTCCGTGAGCATCATTATGTGTGCAGAGAATGCACCGGCACTTTCGCCCAGTACTGTCACATTTTGGGGATCTCCATTGAAGTGGGCAATATTGTCGTGCACCCAACGCAGAGCCAATACTTGATCCTTGAGGCCGGCATTGCCCGGCACATCCAAATCCCTATCTTGCAGACTCAAGAAACCTGAAATTTCAAAAAGAGGAGTGAGTAGCTGCTTCTTTAGTCTAGATTCCACTCACCCAAAGCCCCCACTCTGTAGTTAAAAGTCACTAGAATCACATCTTTCTTCATAAAGTAATCAGGACCGTAAAAATCACGGGAGGCTTCGCCTGCTATAAAAGCACCACCGTAGATCCAAACCAAAACTGGCAGAGGTTTCGGTGTTTCCAGATTCTTAACGTAAACGTTCAGATATAGGCAATCCTCTGAGCCATCAGCTATATTGAATGCAAAGTTCTTTTGCAAGGGCTTCGACCTTGCATAAGTACAGTCCCGCACGCCCTGCCAAGGCTGAGCAGGTCGTGGGGCCCGAAAACGTAGCTCTCCCAGAGGTGGTTCAGCAAAGGGAATGCCCTCAAATGCAAAATACAACTCCTCATCATATAGAGTTTTCCTTCGCAAACCCTTTACTTCTCCGAGTTTTGTTCTCAAGACTTTGGTCTCATTGGTCGCCAATAGGTACTGATTCAGTTTATAGGCCAATACACTGAAATTTTAGTGAAAATTTTTTGTTTATCTTATCTATTTTATTTCCAAGGGGCCTACTTTTTCCAAAGCCTGAGCTTCTCTACAAAGGGTATCGTCAGATCCATCGACTCTAGGTTCTCCTGACTTCTATAACTAACCAAGGCTGAATTAAAACTAAAAGGTTTGCAGTTCTTAAAACAATTTCTGTATTTATGCGTCGATAAATTATATTAGTTATCTTATCTTGTAAGTGTTTTTGATTAGAATTTCGATTCCACACAATAACAATCATTATATATATTATCAGCCCCAATTTGACATATCTTTTGGCTTTCTACAATTTAAGCCAAAGTGTGTTTAGTGTCAGCCGTTTGAATTGCCGTCTATTTGCTGGTCTACTTAAAATTTTGTTCCTTGAGTCTTGCCTCTATTCCATGTCTACTTCAGACAAGTTTTGGCCCACATGTTGACAAAGACTTAACTTGAGAATCGGCCCTCTGCTCACCAGGCCTCCTGTACGGCTTCCTGTCCAAGACCAGGCGTTGCCATGGACACATATCTGTTTGTCAGTCCCCTTTGACTCAGCCACTTGACTCTGAGAAGCCGTTGTATCAAGTGCCACGTATCTCTCTCTCCGACTGTCTGTCTGTCTGTCTCTGCCAGGCTACATCTGTCTGTTTGCTGTTTCTTGAGTTGCTGTGGATTCTGGGGTGTTCTTCGGGTGGTTCTCTGGTTGCTCTGCTCAATGCTATACAAGTGGCATGGTGGTCCATGTGTTGTATATAAATGAGATTACTTCACACTTGGCCGACTCAAAATATACATATTTAATTAGATTCCTTAAAGAGCCTTGGCTTTTTGTTGAAGGTAAAAATTATATCTTTTTTTAAGGCGGATTAAATTTAGGTTCGTTAGATGATGCCAATTGAAACAATCTTATTGAATTTCTGATTTACTTAAGACTTAAGGATTTATCTAAGCTTTCCAAATATTATTTCCCACCTTTGGGATTAAATGTATTCTTTGTGGATTATAATATCACCCTTGGATAGATGGCGCCACTTTGGTGTTAAATGTAGTCTACTGGCTTTTCTTATAGACTTCTTATATGACGCCAATATAGATGGCGCCACTCTAGTATTGAAAGTCTCTATGCAGGCGGACAACTTGCCTTGTCAACTAATGCAATTATCCTGCTGATATTGCCTTGGATTCTTTATAATTAAAGGACATTGATTTAACTAGATGGCGCCACTGTAAACTTAATTTATTTAGACTCTCTCCTTGTTTACCTTCGCATCCAACTTTGTTGCATTCCATTGGATTGGATTTGATTTTGTTTACAGCCTTTGCCGGTGGCTCCTGCCTACGCCAGTTTTAGTTGCTGTCTGGTCTGGTGTTGCCTTTGTGTAAATAAATAAATACAAATGCAAACTCACCATGCAATTCACAAAACCATTTGTTTTTGTTGTTTGTTATTGTTAAAAGCCCATGCCCAGACCAGGGTGCAGGCCCAGACCTAGGCCCAGTTAGTTGTTTACTTGTCTTCCGCATTGCAAATCGGTTTGTTCTTGTTTGTTGTTCAACAACAGCAACAACATGTGCTAAACTACTTTAATTCTTCTTTCTCTCCCCCCCTCTGCCACTCTCCTGACCTAGCAAATGAATAGTCTTGTGGTCTCATGGCCATTCGCTTTTAGAGACCAATTGACCAACCTACCGAGGGACCGACCGACCGGCCGGTCTTGATTGATGAAAAACTTGTCTAGTTCCTGTTCCTGTTCTTTCTGCCTTTCTTTACCCACATAAACAATCTTAAATGTCGCCTGGCTTATACAAATTACCGACCTCTGTGGATTTTTTTTCCTTTCTTGTTGTTGTTATTGTTACTTTTCCACGTCCTTCCTCTCTCGGTTCAATCTTTTTCTGCTATTTGCAATTTTGTGGGTCTTTTGTTTTCTTATCAAATTTCTATCGAGTTCAGGGCCGGCTTCAAGGGTAGTTTCCAAACAGGTTTCAATTTCTCTCCCTCTCTCCTTATTAATTTTTTTTTTTCTTTGGAATTTAAATTCTTATATAAAAAAAAAAATCCATCGACATCCTTTAAGTCATATTTTAAGAAAATAAAACAAAATACACAGCCACCGTCTAGTTAAGTCCGCCTCTGGCTTTTGCTGTTTCGTTTTCCATTCGTTTCGCTCGTTTTGCGGTTCTGCTGTCAGCAAGTATTATTGTGGTTGGTGTTGTTGTTGCTGCTGGTGCTGCTGCCTACGTTGCCGTTGGCGCTCATTCACTTTGGTGTTTTTGTTTTTCATTCGCTTCAATTTAATTTGGTTCAGTTCGTGTGCTTGAACTCGTAGATTCGTGCTGCCCAACGATGATGACGTCGACAACAGCGCCACAGCGACGTAGTCAGCGTCGAAGCCGGCGTTGGCAACAAGAACAAAATAACGCAACGACAACAGCGAACTCCATTTCGCAGCGACGGCGGCGGCAATGGCGGTGGCAGCAAAAACATGTCAGAGTGTTGGCTTTGTTCGGGCTGGGGGGAGGGGGAGTTTGGTTAGTCGTTTGTTTTGCTTGTTGGCTTGGCTGTATTTGTTGTTCTTGTTGTTTGCCTTTGTGTTTATTTTAGCTGTTTTCTGCTTCTTCTGCCCTTGCCTCCCCTTGTGCTTTCGCCTTCTCCTATGCTTTGTTTTCTTTCGCAACAATAACAAAAAGCAGTGAGCACGGCTCTATCAGCTTTCTGCTTCGCTCTTCAAACCTATTGCTGATGTGAGCAGCTAGTGTTGGTGGAGATGGAGAGGCGGTGGTAGAGCAAGGGGGAGGAGGGGTAGGAACTGAAGTAGCCTGGGCTGCCGGCAGCAGAAAAACGACAAGAGCAGCAGCAGCAGCAGCAGCAGCCGCCGCCGTAGCAACGACAACATTGCTCGGCAGCGTCGCGACGCATCGTCAGTCAGCTCGATCCGTTCTTTTCTGGCGTCGCTGCCGTCAGTCGTTGTTGTCGTTTGTAGTTGTCGGACGCGCAGTTAGCCCCAAAATAGGCACAAAAATTCTCACAATTTAACATCGCCTGGCGGCGCGCCTTCTTCTTTGTAATCGTAAACGTCGCACGTTGCGGCACACGGTCGGCAATCGTGTCGTTTTTGGAGCTGCCGCCACCGTCACCGCCGCCGCCGTCGTCGTTGTCGTTGTCGTCGTCAATGCCGGACAATTTGTTTATGGGTTTGTTTGTTTGTTTGCCCCTCCGAATCAACGAAAGTGTGTTTATACAAGTGTATGTGCCTGTGGTGTGTGTGTGCGTAAGTGTGTGTTATCACGCGTTCGTTTTGCTGCCCATTCAGCAATTATTTAATGAGCAATCGAACCGCACTGCGTGATTTCAAAGCATAAAATCAAATGAAATAAAACAATCAAGCCAAAAGTGAAATGTGCCAAAAGAAAAAAAAGCCCACTCAATTGCATAAACAAAAAAGTTATGACCCTCAAAATGTCTTCGACTCGCCCCATTGACATCAGACAACAACAACAACAACATACATTGCTGTACTCCAACCAGATTCGGTAGCGGTGTTTAAGAACTGGTTTTATTTTATTGTACCTTTTTTTCGCCGGTTTAGTTCTGTGGAATAAAAACAAAAAAAAAAAAATAAACCCACACGATCCTTAACCCCCTCCTTTCACCTTGGAGTAATCAGGTGTCAACAATGTTTGCCTTTTTTAACCTTCTACTTTGGTCGCTTCTTCCACTTCACAGTTGGTCGTTTATTTTATTTTATTTTTTTTTTTAAGCTTTGCTCGCAGCTTCTCTTCTTTTCTCAGGTTCGGCCATTTTGGCTGTGTGTGTGTGTGTGTATGTTTATGCATTTCAAGCTGTCAACGAGTTGGCAGCACTTAATGACTTAAAGAAAAAACGTATTACTTTTAAGCAAGTGATTATGTATGTATGTGTGTGTGTGTGTGTGTGTGTGTGCAAATTCAGTGTGTACAAATGTTTTGTCATGTAGTCAAAGGCGCTTAAACAAAAGTGCGCAGGTCTTATAAGAACAACAACAACAACAACAATTACCGTATTGCGCGATTTCATAAAGCGCCGCACACTTTTCTTCATTTTTTTTTACCGTACTAAAAATAACTGTTTTTTTTTCTTTTTTTTTTTGTATGCAATCACAACTCCGCCAACGAATTGAGTCAATCTGTTCGTCGGTCCGTTAGACCAGTGCTGGTAAACAAACAACGAAAAGGCAAAAGGCAGCAAAGCACATCGAATATTCTTTGACTTTTTCTTTATTTTTTGTAATTGTTTTTTTTTTTGCTACTTCGTTTTCCTCATGTGCTTGTTTTAGCCGTTGTTGTTGATGTTGTTGTTGTTGCTCACTTTGGCCATGTGCATGTATATTTTGTTATCGGTTATTCAATGTGATTTATTTGCGTGTCGCTGTTGATTTATATCGCCTCAATTGCCAACAACTGCAGCACAAACCAAAACAAGCAACAACACGAAAACCACCCAGCAACAAAAACACCTTCAAACAATACCCAACAACAACAACGACAACAACAAATGACTCTGGTCTAACACACGCACACCATCAGCCTTATAAGTAGGTCAAACAATTACTGGCTCGCCTGGCCCCAATCTCTTTATTCCTAACTCAAACTTACAACACTCTTGCCTCGCTGCCTCCCTCTGTCCTTGTCTCTCTGGCATCGACAACCATCGTCATTTGAACTTAGCAAAGTGTAACCAACACACATTTTTAGTGTGGTTGTGGTCTATTTCAAAGTTTCTGCCTTGTCTAAGGGAATTGTTTATTTTCTCTATCTCTCCCTTTCTCTCTCTCTCTCTCACACATACACACACTCTAGTGTTTCTCCTCTTTTGTTCTTTATTATTTTGTTGGCAAGGCCAAATGTTTTCCTTTTGCTCTTTAGCTTCCTTTTTCAGTTGGGCCCGCCTTCTCCCAGGGTCATTTGTTGGCAAGGAAAATTAATTTTTAATCCACTTTTCTGAGTTCTCGGTACTTTTCGACTTTGAAACTAAATTCATTTGTTCTATAGATGCGAATCAGAATTTCTGATTAAATTAAGTAATTCGAAAAGCCCCAACTATAATCAGTTGAGTAGCTTAAAACTTTCCTCTAAAACCCATTAAAACTTTAGTAAATCAAGGATCAGACAAGACAATATATATATTTTTTTTGCATTGATCTATAAATTTTTAAGGTTAGTTTGGCTTAGATTTTTAAGATTTAAATTTTCTACTCCTGCATTTATCGTAGCTTTCAGCTTTTGTCGTGTAAACTACGCTTGACAGTGTCCCAGTTATGTTTGTGGTAGCTGCTCTGCTCGCCGTGTGTGCGTGTGTGTGTGTGAGTGAGTAAATGAGTGAGCGATTGTGCTCAATGCAGTCAGGCGTGCTTTCGTCAGCTGATTGCTGCCAGCAACAAGTGGCTTAAGAGAGCGTGAGGGAGAGAAGGGAATAAGCGGCACTTTAAAAGAGAACTAAAGCAAAAACAACAACAACAAAAACCAGAAAAAGCAAACACCTAAGGGGCATTCATCTTCCGTTTTTATGGTTGCACTTTTTTCACAACGAAAAAAAAAATAAAAACACACATATGGACAGACATACACATACAGACGAGCATAATGCATAATTAGTTGGCTTTTAATCTGCATCGTGGGCAACGTGAACATCATAATCACTTTTGGCGAGATCGCGTGTGCGGAACTCGCGCGTTAACTGTGCGAAAACTGCGATTGTGATTGCCCCGTTCGAGTGTGTGTTTAATTGAGAGCGCGTTTTGTCAGTTAGTCAGTCGTTGGAGGGAGCTGAGCCAACGGTGGCCGCTATGTTTTTGAAACGGATACGGATGCATTAAGCATTGCTTGGGCCACGCCCCCAAAGTGTTTGGTTGGGGCGTGCAATGGGGCGCTGCTCCATACACTCGCCAATTATTTTGAATGGCAATTAAATTTAATATGTTTTCGTGTTGTAATTGAGTTGCCTTGCCACAAATAGAGCGAGAGAGTCTAAACACACACACACACACATACACACATATAAGCATTTACTGTGAATGCCTAATTAATCTCGTTGGAAATAGCAGCAAAAGTAAAATACATAATTATAATAAGTGAATGATTCACTCAATTCATATTCACTCTCTGAACGATGCTAATCACAAAATGCTTGAATGAGAAAAAATAAATAAAGAAATAAAAATATAAAAAAAATAAATAAATATCAAGTCATGAAAATTGGAGCAATGCTCTCGGCAGTGCTGATTGGCCGACAACCCCAATTGTTAATGTGAGAGTGTAAAGTGTTTACAGTTACGAAATTCGCAACCACAACAACAACAACAAAGCCAATTTTCAAGTGTTAATTTTGAGTGATTTTTTTTTGGTTTTGTGAAAATGGCCCAAAACATGACCGTCACAATGGGCGAGAATGGGAATACCAACGGAAATGTTGGCATCACCACCACTCAAGTTAACTTTAAGCCAAAGGATACCTGGAAGGATTATAAGAAACTAAAGACCTATTTACTCTTAAAAGATCAGCAAAATGAAAAGGTATTTCTGAGTAACCTGAAATATATATTTATTTATTTAAGAAAAAGAAAGCCAAACCAATTTTGATTTATTCCAGGAACACTTGAAAATATTCTCAAACAAATCAAGGAGCTTAATCTTCTTAAATACTTGATAAGTTCGTAGGGAAAAATCTATATGCCAAACACTTGAGATCTCTGAGATTACCGACAAGTCAAATATTTAAGAATAAGTGGGAATTAATGAAAAAGTTTCAAATAGATTTCCCCCTAATTCTAATTACACAGTTTATTTGTTAAAATTATAAGATTTTTTGTTTTTGTTTTTAAGTGGATACGGCAAATTCTATTCATGCCACGCTTGGCTGCACAATAATAATAATGGCATAAATATTATCTTTTGGCCCACTCACTGCCAGAAAAATGGCAAACAGCAACAAGAAAAACTTAACAATTAACAAGCTGCAAAAAAAAAGCGAGACAAAAATCATGAAACGAATCAGAAAACAAAAAAACATTTCTTCATAAAAAGTTATTAAACGGTCATGACCCCCATTCTGAAAATGCTTATCAACATGAAAACGAAAAAAAGAAAAAAAAAACAACAAATAATAATAATAATAACCACATTGGCTAGAACTCTGAAGAAGAACTCAGTCAATTTGGGGGCGTCGAGTTGGGGCGGTGGAATCGGTGGCGACAAAAAAAAATAACGAACAAACGAACGAACATAACCCGAATGAGCATTAAAACCATTCGAAATGACAAGAACCAACGAACTCGTTCCCATAATAAGCCAACCCAATCGACTCACTCACTCAGTCACTCTGTGACGATTTGTCCAAATGTTAGTGTGTCTCTGTTCGTCCCAAGACGTTGGTTAACTCTGATGATGGCGTCGTTGCCGTATGCCGCCTCTCTGTTGTCCGTCTGAAATGCCATTTGACCGGCATCGCTCTCGTTGGATCAATAAATATGGATGACAACGTCAGATTGATGTCTACTCAAACAAACACACACACACACACACACATGCACAGTCACATTCTCACAAATACAAACAAATTAAATACACTCACACGTCAGAATTTGCCACGAGGGTAGATCGGAGATTTTGTGGCTTATCATTTCGCTCATTAACCTAGTCGTGTGATTGATGGCCAGATTTAAAATAAATAAATAAATAAATAAAACATGAAATTTATTGAAAGATTTTCTAGCTTAATGATAACAAATTATAGAGGATTTTAAAGCCATCAATCAATAACTTTATTATGAGAAAGTTTGCGCTTCTTCTTAACGGTACAAAACCTGCGAGGGCTTTTGCAATTGTTTCATTAACCCTGAAAACTTGAAAATTTTACAAAAAGCTTAGGGGATTTTCTGAAAAAATAATAAATATATTCTGTATACTTGATAATGGTTTCTAAAAATTTGAAAGTATTTCTTAATTATTTTAATATCTCTTTTGAATGTATCAAACTATATTTTGAATATTTAAAAACTTATTCTAAATATATGAAATTCTTTCTTAGATTTCTTTCCGGATTATATGAATATTTTAAAACTTCTCCAGATTATCCAAAAATGTTTTCTAAATAATTAAAAACTTATTCTAAATATGTGAAATTCTTTCTTGGATTTCTCCCCGGATTATATGAATATTTTAAAACTTCTCCAGATTATTCAAAAATCTTTTCTGAATATTTGCAAATCTCTCCTGGATTTATGAAAATATTGTTTTAATTTTTAAAAACTCTGCCCAAATATTTAATAGATTTTCATGAATATCTGAAGATATGAAAATATATTTTGAAAATATTTCTTAAATGTATAAAAATATTGTTTCATTAATTGAAAACTTTTCCAAATTTTTGAAGTCTTTCCTGAATGTTTAAAAATTTTCCTGAGTATTTGAAATTCTTTATTGAGTATTTAATAGCATTTCCTGAATAAACGACATTCTTGGACATTTGAAAGCCTTAATTGAATATATCCTATAATTTTGTGTACTTGATCTGTTTTAATTGAAGAAATTAAAAAAGGATAAATCGATAATTAATTTCTGATCCTAAAAATATTGACATATACACCCGATCAGTCGTCTCAATTGTCAGCTTCGTCTCTGACTTTCTCTGACTTTCACAATGATTCTTTGGGAAAGTCAGAAGCACACCTCGTTGTACCCAATAAATATGGCAAACACAAATATCCATTTGGATGGACAGAGGGTAGAACGGAGCAAGACAAAGCAAGAGGAGAGGGGCGAATTGCGTAATAAAAACGCGAGCCTATCAATGTCAAAAAATCTGACACAATGAAATATATAAAGTAAACAAACAATTAAATTGTTTTGTGCCTAATAAAATAAATTATTGTTTGCGTGTTTCAGTTTACCAGAAATTACTGGAAATCATTTACCCGATTTACTTCTCAAGACCTCACCAAAACCATAAACCATTTTCCCTTCTTTTTTTTTTTTTTTGTTTAACATTTTTTTTTATTGATATTTATTTTTATATATGAGTTGATAAATCTGACACAGAAATAAATTGAAGCAGCACACAAAAATGGAATGAAAAAAAAAATCTATATAAATAAAAAAGAATTTATAAATTAGGAATTCTACTGCAATATATCAAATTGTTTATCTTGTTTGATTTTCTCATTTTAATTCGGAATTTTTATGCGTTGAGCAGAAAAATCTGTCTTTTTGGTTTTTTGTTTTTTTTTTTTTTAATTTGTATAAAAAATGCTCATGTCTGATGACACAGCTTTCCGAATCAATGACAATAGAAATTATTATCGAAATACTGATAGTTTATCAATAAAATGGGGAAATCATTATAAATAGTTAATGATGACTTGCATTTTTATATACCCTGTAGACCGTGGGTAAACTGGAATGAAATAATCAAAAAAGGAGAACCCTTAATTTAACCAAATCATTTCTTTGACCTTATGGATCTTGGAAACTATTAAGGCTAGATCCAAAAAATTCCATATAGAGGGTCTCCTAGGCATGAGAAGTTTATATTCTCTTTTTGATTCGCTTTGAAGTCCACCGCGAGGGATTAAATAGACTTAGGAAGCTCATGTTCCACCCGTAATACCTTGGGGTAACCTAAATTCGGGTTCCTTGATTGTTCTATTGCCAAATTAATTCAAATGAATTTTATATAAATTCCTTGGAATAGTTTCAGAAATTAAAAAAAAATAAATAAAAAACCACAGATTATTATATCTGTAATTAGCTTTAACTCCCCCATTAATTGATGATAATTATTTTTAAGGGATTCCCCAAATTAATTAAACGGAATTGCCGCTTTGTCTAATCTTTTTATGCGGCTTGTTAATTGCTTCAAATGAATTGCTATTTAACAATTGATTTTATGTATCTTGTTACATGTTTTGAATTTGAATTGATTTTTAAGAAATTTTTATTCAATTTTTCAGGCCTCGCACACCCCAGAAGCTGAGCGCTCGTACACTCTGCGTAAGCGTCCGGCACCAGTGGCAGAGCGGACAACTTTTGTCTGCTATACCTGCGGCTGTGACACGCCCTCGTCGCAGCTGCGTCTGGTCTACTGTTGTCCCAATGCCGAACGGGAGCCCTACTATCCCTTTATCAAGACGATGAAGGTCTTTAAAAACGCTAGTCCCATCAGTCCGCAGGGTGAGTTAATTAGAGCCGGAAAGAAATGTCTTTGAAAATTATTAATATTTATGCTTGGAACAGGCATGGTCCAGGTCTGTGCTAACTGCAATGAGAAACATGCCAATCTGGCTGAGGGCGGCCTCCCAGTGGCTCCCGTTGGCTCGAGCAACCTGGCTGGCTCACCCGGTGCCAGTCATCAGACAGAACCGAATGCTTTGTACAGCGGCAGTGGAGCTACTGGTAATAATACCTATGCCGGACATAATACCCCCTCGGAGAAGTCATTGGCCAATTCGGATTCCACCAGCAATGTGAGATTTAAGGTGAGTCAGGCCCCAGCACACCTTGAAAGCAAATGAGGAAACACATTATTTATTTTACTCATTCCTTAATATATTTTCATTTGATGTTCTTTATTTTTGTTTTGCTTATCAATGAGGTTTTTCCTGTGAGCATGGAAATTTACTAGCTGTCGATTGCTATGCATAAATGAATAAATAATACAGAGCCCCTAGAGAGGAACCACTGATTATATATAGAAAGCAAAAAAAATTATATATATATATTATTACAAAAATGAAATGGAAAATGAGAATGCAATCGTAATCGGAATGAGTCGTATTCCCTGCACTCAGTGCCTCTCGCATCATGGGGTAATGGGAGCAGTAGCACTGCACTGATAACACCGCTGACATTTCAGACGATTAGCAGCACTCGACAATATGCCCCCACTGATAACACTAATGGCCTTAGATGCCCATAAAGGTGATGACTACTAAGGAGACGGTAACAGCAGCATTGGGTCTGTGCACCTTTCGTAGTCTCTTTGCTTCCGAAACTTTGCAATAGATTTTTCAAATAACGACAACGATGACATCAATGGCCTTTCCTCAACTCTGAAGGTCGAAGTTTTGGGTTATCTTCTATTTATCGCTTCAATTCCAACTGGAATATAATGTTTGGCTTATGCCAAAACAAATTGAGGTTGGACCCGGTGTCTCTCTCATGCTCTCTCTCTATCTCTCTCTCTCTCTTTCTGTGTGTTGGGATTGTTTATCAGTTTACTTTGTGTACCAGGCGATAGAAGTAAACGGAAGAACCCACGCTAGTTTGCTAGGCCGAGTGTCAACATGTTAACAAATTTAAGTCAACAAATGTTACGATAAGATAGGACAATATGGCGGCTACGACAACTAAACCAAAGACAAAAGGGAAAGCTAAAAAAAGAATACAACCGGAGAAAAAGAGGAGAAAAATATACACTACACTCTTTGCCAAATCGAGCATCTCTTTTTATATATATTCTTGGTCAATTTATTTATCGGACTTGGATATGATTAACCTGGTCAATGTTTTGCCATAGCCTCATTCTTTATCAGAATCTGCTATTTTATTAAGTTTTTGAATTGATTCCATAAAAATTTTAATTTCTAAAATCTAGAACTTTCTCCTTCTTGAAAAAAGAGATTTCCATCTTCAAGATTCCCTGCCTGAGGGTTTAATATTTTTATATAAAAATGAGTACGATTAATATATCATAAAGGCAGCTGCCATTGGTCAACTGTAGATGGCGCTAACAGAATTAAGACTAAGTTGAAATTAAAGAAAGAATCGGAGCAGATCAAAAGATCTTCGTTTTTTGTCGTAAGAAATTCAAATAAAAATTATTAGAGTTTCACTCTGGGCACAGTAGATGGCGCTACAAAAAATATCACAGTGTGTTCATGGTGAAAGTAAAAGGAAACCAATCCGAGCAATGCCTGTTGAGGTCAGTGGGATACCAAATATTAGGTAAATTCAAGCTTGCCAATCTAGATGGCTCCAAAATCTTTTTCACCTGTAAAAGAGCATTCTGCTGTCGTTGGGAATTAAAATCAGCTCTTTTGCCTAACTTGGCTTTAATTACTTTTTGTAGAACTCGAGAGTTTATTTGTCCTTACTGTTATATTCCAGGCAAATAAAAAAAGCAAACACACACAAACAATAAAAGCAAATAACACAAATGAATAAGTCATAAAAAAAAAGGAAAACACCAAAAAAAAAAAAATAATAAATAAATAAATGGAATGAAATTATTAAACAAATAATTGCCAGAAAAAAATTAATAAATACACAAACCGACAGACGAATTGACAAACGGGCAGACCCAAAGGCAGACAGAACAAATAAAACCCACCGATCTGAACCTGAAGATAAACCAATAGACAGAAAAGGCAGTAAACTGACTTAAATGGGCAAATAATGTATAAAAACACTGAAGTAGGCAAACCTAATTTCACGGATTAGACAAAGTCTAAGACTGCTTTCAGAACTGCCTTGAACTGGTTTCCTTTTATCTATTCCCCACATACCCAACAATTTTATTAAACAATTTAATTTAAAATGTTTTTTTTTTTTTTTTTATTTGTTAAAAAAAAATCTTTGCTCGTTGGAAACACTTTGACAAGTCGAGCTAATTGGAAGACTGATTAAGTTGCCTCATAAATTTCTCGACTTTTGAGTAACTGGAAAAAAAAATATATATTTTTTTTTTCTTTACCAGAAGAAAAGTATTTTCATTATAACCTCAAATATTCTCACCTTGACAAAGTTGATTGACTTGAATTTCTTTCCTTTTTTTTGTGTGTTTGCCTTTTGGAATTTTGTTTCAATAATTGCCAGTTGTGTTTTTCTATTTTTACTATATATTTTTTTTTTTTTGCTATTATGTACTAACAATTTTTTTCTTTGGTTGGGTAAAGTTTGTTTTTCTTTTATACTTTTTTTTTTGTGTTCTGCGTTGCTTGTTTTGTTTGTTTTGCGTGTCGCCAACCAACAATGAAATTCTCAAACGTGCAAATAATTACATAGCTGCTGACTGAGTTTTTTATCTTTAAACAGGTGTCTTCTGCACTTTTTGGCCCCAAAAAAGTAGAAAACAAAAAAAAAAAAATTATTATAATAATCATAATATTCTAAAGTCTTTCTGCTTTCTGCCAAGCTAAAAATGACGTCAAGGTCTCTAAACTGTCAGCAAATAAAAATTAAAAAAAAAAGAGAGAAAGAAAATACTTGTACATAAAAAGTAGAAACCTTTGCTCTATTTAAAAGCAAACGTTGAATATTTAAGCTCTTCAAATGAAGTTGTATCTGTGAGATACGCCACCGAATTGCACAACCAGCTGAATCGAGTTTGCGAAAGCACAAAAATTAAATATAGATAAAATGGCACAAACAATATTTTAACTCTTTTTGTATATATTTGCATAGTGATTTTTATTTATAAACCAAAAAAGAAAAAAAGTTAAATAGTTTATTCATATTCTGCGAAATTTCGCAAGGCAAGCTTTTTTTATTTATTCTAAAGATTTATTTAGACAATTGTTTGCAAAAAAAAAAAATGCTTTTTTTGGGGTATTAAAAATTATTTTATTTAATGACAGATTTATTTTTGACCACTTTTTCAATTGCAAAAAAAAAATTAAGATGATTAAAAAAAAAAAATGACAAACCAAAATTATTTATAATTAAAAAGGTTGTTAAATTCCTTAACAAGTTTTTAGTTTTGTCTTCTTTTTTTTTAGCAATTATTGTTCATTTGTAGAAATTCAATCAGCGGTTTCTCTTTCGATAGCAAAGCAGAATTCCAATAAAAAATGAAAAGAGTGTGGGCCATCAAAGTGTTTAAACAAGATCGAACAACCAGAAAGCACACTCCGTTGACATACTTAACAATTGTTGGAAGCATTCACCAGTCACACAATTGGCCAACAATCAAAAGATCTAAAGAATTCGTAGAGTACCACTTCAAGTCTGGTTTCCATAAAGGTATTTCAATGGAGCACTCCGGCAAATTGGGTTAAACAAAAATGATCAATTAGTTAGAAAAAAAAAATCCGGGCAATACCGAAACTTGGAAAACCAGGGAAACTTACTGTGATCTTGAGTCTTTCCACGACGAATTTTGTGGTTCCAAATGGTGTTTTGCTTTTGGGTATGTCAAAGGAGAACTCCGATTAATTGAGCTAGGCAAAAATTACCTATTTTTTAAGAAGGTGAAGCTGGCCTATATCATACCTTGGGGAACCAGGAATACTTTCTGTGATCCCGAGTCTTTCGAACTTTCTTATCAAGTGGAGAAATACATTTTTTTATAACGTCTTTTCGGGTTTCGAATTGTGGATCCCATTTAGGTAATTCAAAGTAGAACTCCGTCTTAGTAGGCTGTGCAAAAATGATCTATTAAGATTTAAGAGGATAAGCCTGGGCTTTAGCATAGTTTAGGGAACCAGGAACATTTTCTGTGATCTCGAGTCTTTCGACGATGAATTTTGTGGCTCCAAATTGTGGTTTGTTTTTGGGTATGTCAAAGGGGAACTCCGATTAATTGACTTAGGCAAAAATT
Organism: Scaptodrosophila latifasciaeformis; assembly: GCA_037075145.1. Classification (NCBI taxonomy): domain Eukaryota; kingdom Metazoa; phylum Arthropoda; class Insecta; order Diptera; family Drosophilidae; genus Scaptodrosophila; species Scaptodrosophila latifasciaeformis. The sequence continues at coordinate 978,119 of JBAMCM010000533.1, forward strand.
ATATATTTTTTAAGAGGATGAAGCTGGCCTATATCATAGCTTGGGGAACCAGGAATACTTTCTGTGATCCTAAGTCTTTCGAACTTTCTTATCAAGTGGAGAAATACATTTTTTTATAACGTCTTTTCGGGTTCCAAATTTTGGATCCCATTTAGGTATTTCAAAGGAGAACTTCGACTTATTGGGCTGGTCCAAAATGATCTATTAAGATTTAAGATGATAAGCCTGGGCTTTAGCATAATTTAGGTAACCAGGAACATTTTCTGTGATCCCGAGTCTTTCGGATCTTTAACTGGAATCTCGAGTCTTTTGAGCCTTCTTTTCAAGGGCTTTTCGTTTCCATTTAAGAGGATAAGCCTGATCTATATCGTATATTGGGGGAGCCAAGTAAACTTCCTGTGTTTATGAGTCCTTCGAACTTTCTTATCAGGTAAAAGAAATTGAATTTTACAACAAATTTTGTTGTTCCGAATTTATCAAATTTTGAGCAGTGCAATTCGTTTGGGTAAAGCAATATAGATGTCCATATATTTGTGGGTATTGGAAACGGAACTGATAACACAACACGTGGTAACCTTGTGGGCGGTCAGGCGGGGCATAATTCATTAAAATTATACGAATCGATTTGAATCTAAAAACTGATTAGAATTTTGAGTACTCTATTCGCACTAGGCAATTGACTTTATTAATTCCAATACTCTTTAAATGTTGTCGAAACGATTTCGAAGCCACCCTAACTTTTGTTTTATTTCAAATATAATTATGGGTCTTAGGCTTTCAAGTGTTCCTTCTATTCCACTTATCTGATAAACTTTAACAGTTTGAACTGCTTTGAACTGGTTGGTAAAGGCAAATAAAACTGCCTCGTAAAAATATAACGAAACCGAAAAAAAAAGCAAATAAAACAAATGGTCGAGTGGCTCTCTTAAGTGACAAATCAATTGTACGAAATATTAAATGGAATTTGATTAGATAAGTTGTTTAATATTTGTATATATTGTACTGTTTATTATATATACGTAGTCTCTCCTCATTGGCCGAAAAAGGGCGAGGGGGGGATTGTGTGGATCGTGTGAGCCAGCTAAATCGCAATTTGATTTGATTCCACGCCGTCCAGTTGCGCAGTTCAGAGCAGTCGATGTGTGTTATTCTCTTGGCTCAGTCAAATCAAAATACTAATTTAATTAAAAGTTTGTTTATTAAATTATTACCTAATGTAATTTAGTTCTATTTTATTCATATTATTGTTATTGTTATTGTTGTTGCAGCCTTATGAATCGAATTCAAACAATTCAAATTCGAACACAGCACGCGACCTGAAGCAAATCCGTCGAAGCGACTCTAGGCCTAATTCACCATCATCCAATCAGGGCGCTCTTGAAAATGGTCATGGACAATATCCGTAAGTCTTTAGATATTTCGAAATGATTCAAATATTAATTTAGCCTATTTGCTTTGCCATTTTCAGCTGCTCAATTTGTAAAGTGCTCTGCGCCTCCAACAAAATGGAATGGCTCTCCACAAGTGCCGAGCACATGAATTCCCATGCCATGCACTTCCCTTGCCTCAAAGCCAATCTCACCAGCAATAGCAACGGTGTCAATACCAACAATAACAACAACAACAACAATAATAATAACAACGAGTTGAACAGCAATCGGGTGTTGGCCTGCAAAGATTGTGTCAACTACTTGGCCCGTCAGTGGGAGACCATGGATGCCGAACGCATACCCCTGGAGCACAGAAGGTCTGATATATTTTACGAATGTGATTAACATTCCCCATTTTCGAATTCCTAGCTAATGTGCGGTTTACATTTGTCTTACAGATACAACATTCCCTCGCCCATGCTGACCTCAAGCTCACCGAATGGATCTCGACATGGCGCCATGAGTATAAATACGCCGCCCTCGACTCCTTCACTATCCTCGTCCACACCTGCCAGCACATCGATATACTGTTTCCTATGCGGTCTGCACTCGGATCTAACACTCGCTCGGATTCTTTATGCCAGCAAGGAGGTATTAGCCAAAGTTCTCCAACTGAGTTTGAGATTTTCTCAAATTGATTTCCGATTCAATTAAACATAATTTTAAGCGCGCCACCAACAAGCTTCATAATTATTAATTAATGACAAGTCATGGCTCTCAAGACTTTAGAATGATAACAACCCAATGAGTAAATTCCCAAGCACAGAACTCTGACTTAAAAGTCACTATCAAATCAAAAACTTAAATGAAACACAAAAAGTCATTTAATTATCAAATTTTGATATACTTAAGTCAATTGTAGTTTCAATAAGTTAAAATATTGTAAAATCATGTAAGCCTAGTCTAGTTCTTTTGAAAATTCTCTGTAATCTCAAAGACTTTAAAAAGTCTTTTTGATAGTCAGTTTGTAGACAGGACTCCAAGGTCCCTCAAATTGAATTATTATAGAAAATGGAAATCATTTTTTTTTTTTATATAAAATTTTGAAATATCAGCTCAATTTTTTAAAAATACTTTTTCTTTGAGAGATATATTTATTTACTTAATTCAAAGATGCAATCAGTCTGTTTATATAAAATTAATTTCTACTTACAAATATTTTATATTTCAAATTCAAAGTTTTTTTTAACTTAAACAGACTCAAATAATGTTATCAAAATTATTGGAAAATAAGTAGGGATTTGCATAGTCAATATTATCCTTTAACTTGAACAGACTCAAATGTGGCTAATAATTTTATTAAAATTATCGGAAAATATGTAGGGGTTTGCATAGTCAAAATTATAGCCAGTTGAGCCTATTAAATATTAAAAATTATATATTTTCTAAAATTTGATATAATTTATTTTGAATTTTCAGGGATCTCGACCATATTTCCCTTTGTTATTGAAACACATTTCGCTACCAAATGCTGAGCAATTGAAAAATAATTCAGCTCTGGTCTGTACGTTCTGCTATCATTCCATGTTGAATCAATGGCGCAAGTAAGTTTTTGGAATACTTTTCCACCGATTTCTTATTAATTGAATATATCTTCCCCCCCCCCCCCCCATACAGATACGAGGCCCAGAGTCCTAGCCTGACTCCAGCCGAGCGCAAATACAACTGGCATGATTACATTTGTCATCTTTGTGGCATTACCACCTACAGGAAAAGAGTCCGAGCCCTGCCGGTTAATGAGTTTCCCTTTGTGAAAAATCGGAAAAACGACGATGGACTGCTACTTGAGAATAGTGAATATGCCGTTGTGTGTTTGGACTGCTATGAAAGCCTAAGGTGAAGATTTGAAAGCTTAGATCAGAATTCCCTAAGAAATTAAATCATTAACTAGCTGGAGAATTAAATAGAATCCCCAAAGAGTACACATAAAAATGTTGTAATATTAAGAAGAAATTTCAAATTGTCATAGAATTCATAAAATGAAATTCATATTTCAAGTGGACTTAGAGTCCAAAGATTTTATAATGGATAAATTAGTATTACCAAAAAGATATTAAGGTCTTTGAAAAGGATTACAAAATTTTTCAAGAAAATTTATAAATTTAGATTTAATGTTTATTTTCTCTGTAAATATATTCAATTCTGTTCTACAATAGATCTATAGGGTCTATTGTATTAGAGAGAGAGAGAGAGATGATAGTCTGTTGTCAGTTAGACTAGAGTTGTATGATCCTTGGAGGTATAGTTGATAGGTCATGTTATAAATTATTTTCATTCAAGAAATTATCAAAGAACTCTTTTTTTTGTATCTTTTGCAGACAACAAGCTTCACAGCATGATAGATTTGGGGTGCCAATTTCTAGGCGGGCCTATAATTGGGTTCCCCAGCCGCCTCCACCGGAAGATAGTCCAGAAGCTGCTGTGGCTCGTCTGCCCTGCGGCGAACGCTCTGATCGGATTGTAAGCTCATAGCAAAACCATTTATATAATAAAACAAATAACCAGCATTATTTTTTCACAGCTTATAAGTAATGCCCTGAGGCCCGTGCCCAGCAAGAAGACAAGTTCGCCAAAGCAATACGAAAAGTCAAAAGAAGGTAAGTGGACAAAAGCTTTTTACCATTTGCACAATTTGTGGAAATTTGAAACTATTTTAAAGCGCCCACAGGTGGCGAGTTCAAGTGAAACCCAATTCACGACAATAAATATCAATTGGTTTCACTTAACTTTCCTATGCTTTGGCTCTGTTTGGGAGGGGGAGCTCTTGGTCCCATCAGAATGCTTAGAATAAAAGCCTTAACAAATGGTATTTTGAAGGCTTTCATTTTCTTATTGCGAAGACCCAGTTCAGTTACTCATTTGCCTGCCAAAAGTTCAAAGTTCAAATGCATATGTGGGGCATCTTTCAACTGGGAAGGGGGATATGAAGTCGTAGGATTTTCCAGAAGCTTAACCTGAAACTATAAGGAATTAGTAGATTAAAATTTATAGTTGAACAAAAGCTTAATAAAATTGTATAAGCCTATTTGTAAACAAAAGCTTTGACTTATTGATTAGTTTCATCATTTTCTATACATTAAATGCCTTCGTTCTGCTTATACTTTTGATTCGAGTATACTGCTTCTTCTTGTGATTTTCTATAAACATTTGAAAGCTTCTTAAACGATTTAGGGTCTGAAGTAAATAACTGAGGCTTTCGGTTCTTAGAAAACAGATTTAAATGTTTTGAAACCTAAAGATCTGTTTTACCTGAGCCTTTAGAAAGAAATATTTAAAACCTCCTTGAACTATTTCAAATCGAAAGCTATAGACTATGTTTTTTATACCTTTGCCTAATCTTTTGGAAATCTTAAAACTTAAGGAAAGTAAACAAAGCTTTTAGTTTCTATAATGAAAGATAAGAAAGTCCTTTAAGCTATTTAAGATCTGAAGCTAAGCTGGAGAAGCTAAGCTGGAGGAGATATTAAATCTGCTCAAACTTTTATAATTCCTAAACTTGGTAAAAAGATTTGAAAATTCGTAAAACTGGTAAAAATCTGAAGCTATTAAGTGAATCTTTTAATCTCAAAGCTCTTTATTTTTATAATTTTTATAAAGAACTTTTTGAAAGACCTTCAACTGATTTAAAATCTAAAGTAAATAACGGAATCTTCTGGGGACCAAGATAACAATCTAAGCTGGGGAGAAATAATTGAAACTCTATAATCTTTAAAAGTTCTTTCCACTATTCAAAGTCAGAAAAGAAAGTAACCAAGTCTCAAGTCTTAGGTTTCTATAAATTGCTACCTTTGATAGGATTAAATCTGAAAGGAAAGAAGCTAAGCTTCGCGTTTCCCTTTTTTTTAAACCTGACAAAAAGGATGATAAATTTCCTTGTTTTTGCAATCAGCTGAATAAATCCTTGTTTATACTTTGATTTGATTTTTCACTTACCACTAAATAATTCAAATAAACAGGAAACACAGTAAATTAAATCATTTGATATTGTGTGATTTTTTTTCTCCACTTAATAGACGAATTTGTTAAGCAATTATCAAACAATTAAATTACACGATTGATTGAACACCTAAAAGAATATTGAAAAAAAAAGAAAAACTAATTGATAAGCAAAATTCAGCCAACTCTATTAAAATCAAATAAGCCAAATCAGTCGGTGGGAAAAAATGTAAAGAATAAACAAAACAAAAAACTATAGTCGAAAGCAATAAATATTGATTTTTTATGAATTGCAAATGAAAATGGTACGAGTGGTTGCGGTCTTGATTGAGTTGAAAATAAATAAGTGTGAGCAATGCGGGGGAGAGGGTGAGGGGGAAGGTGTGTGAGAGGGAGGTGAGCATGTTTTACTCATTTATGCAAGCTGAACAAAGTTACCGCAGCCGTCGACTCGACTCGACTCGACGGCGGTAAACTTCTTCAATAAAATGCCGAAAAGGAAACATCATAAAAATAAATAAACAGGAGAAAACCACACACACACACACACACACACACAAACGCATACGTAGACATATACGAATAAAGTCAGAGATAGCAAACAAGTGAGACAGAGAGAGAGAGAGACTGCATGAAAGAGACCACAACTTGCCCACAGAAGAGTTTTCTGTGTAACTTTCATACAATTTTTTCCGCACCTACACAGTCAAAAGTGTGTCCTCCCCCCCCCCCCCCCTACGCCTTCGCCCCATTATCCTTTTAGACTCCATTGGGCTGCCCCTTACAAATGCCACATCCGATGCCGACGTCGACGTCGACAGCAACAACAACAATGAAGACAGCCAAAAACGAGCAGAACGAGTGAGCACAAATAATAAAAGCAACAGCATAAAGTATTTCGAATTGAATTACTCCGTGTTATCCTGTCAACCATACGAAAACACTCAGGACTCATTCAACATGCCGCACACAACCACACCAGCTCGCCCCCCTTCCACCCACCCACCCACTCACCCCTGGTAAGAAGAGTAAGGACCGCCGAACAAAAGACAGAGAGAGAAAGTCTGGAAAAAAAAACAAACACCCACCGTTTAAGGAGTTGGCATCGATTTGCAAAAGTATATTACTCCCCAAACCTGCCCGCCCCGACCACTCCATCCATGCCATAGAAAACAGTTAAGCGAGGAAGGGAGAATAGCATCCACTGACTTGTTTTCGGAGGTAAGGCAAAAGTTACTAGAAGGTGCCAAGTGGCAGCAGCCTTGCCAATAAAATGAAGTTGTGGATGAGGTGGCCCGTGGATGTGGGGAGGGGGATGCGGTGTGCTATGCTATGGAAGGTCGCCCCAAATGATTGTCCTTTGGTGTGGGCTAAGGGGTTTGAGGGTTTGAATAAGTAAACATAAAACCACTGAATTTACGCTTATTGCACCCGCAAACATTTCGTTTAACACAACAACTCCCCGACTTTGCTTCCATCAGCTCCACTTCGCCCTCACCCTCACCCCTTAAAGTCTGTCGTCATCTCAGCCAGGCTCTCTCGGTTTTAGATTGCTGCGCTCTCTCCGGCTCGAGGCACACGAAGTAGTCGTCATCTTCGTCTAAGACTCGGATACAAGCCAGTCAACTCTCTCTTGCTCTCTCTCTCTCTCTCTCTCGTTATGTCTGTGTGAGAGGTCTCTTGTTAGTAGAGCTTTGGGCTGGGAGAGGGTTGGACTTGTTCACCCGTTTCGTGTCATTTCCGGCCTCAATTTCAAAAGAAGTTCAAATTTCCACACAATTTTCCGGCTTCGCTCTCTCTCTCTCTCTACCTCTCTGGTTGAGTCGACTTTTCTCTTGGCTCGGCTGTCCTGTGTGGCAGCCACACGCTATGAGCCCACCGCATCTGCAACCACAACCGTCACACACACACACACACACACCGACACATGCAGAGAGAGCCACATTGACAGTCGTTTCCTCGGTTGCACTTGTTCAGTCACTCACTTTTCGCCCCCACCCGACTGCTGTCCCTCTCTGGTTATGAATGGCGTCCTCGCCCTTTCCACCCGCTTGACAACTCTTGTGCTTTTCATTTTTGTTTCTCTTCGGTGTTTTCGTTTCTTTGTATGCGCTCACTTCCTTGGCTTGCCACTTGCCACCTTTGCCACAAAAATATTTCAAACACTTGCAACCGCACTTGCCGCCTGGCCTCAGACCAACTACGATTCTAGCCCACTTGACAGTCGACAGGCCAAGTCGGTTGCCGGTTGCTCAGCCGCCCCCCTGGAGTCGCTTCCGTTTTGCGTAGAATAACAGTTACATTATCCTTTTTATTGCCACACTTTCAACACACACACACACACACAGACAAAGACAGACATATTTTGGCATGTGGCAATTTCTGCTCGCCAACGTTGCCTTCAAACCGGGGGAGTTTCTTGAGGGTGTCGCTGACAACGACTACGACAGTCTCCGGAAATGTGGCAAAAAAAAAAAAAAATGTGCATTTAGTTTTTGCAAGTTTTCTCGTGAAGTTGTTGTAGATTTTGTGGCAGACACGAAGCCAAGTGTTTTGACTATTTACTTAGCCGGGCAGCAACCACAGTGCGCGGCACAGTGGGATGCATTTGCATAATTAGCCACCATAATTTGATATTGTCCTGATCATGAAATAACTTGCCAAATAGTTAATAGAAATTCCCCAAACAAGCCACGGATTATCTTGGATCGGAATAATAATATCACGACTATACGAAATTTTTAAGTCACCTAAAATTTCTTCCTCAACCTTCTCTTAATTCAAAAGAACATCTCTTTAGAATCTCAAAAAAAAAAAAAAAATAGTACTAAAAAATTCTTATGGCTCTGTCAGCTTATTATTTATGCAAAACGAATGAAAAATCAAACATAACCTTAAAATTACCTAACCTCAAAGTGTTATCGAATGATGGATTGATACTCTCTTTAGTCTGACACAATCACACTCTTCTAACCACACTCACACACATGCACACCCGCACAAAAGACTCCTTCTTCCTCTTAAGTATTTTATGGAAAACGCTGATGTGGCATAAAAAGGAAAAGATATAAATTTCGCCAATCGATGAAGATAAAATACATTTTGTAATACCCTAGTAATGCGACAAGTCTGTATGTATATGGATATAGGCGTGTGTATGTGCGTATGTGTGTGGTTGTGTGGCACGGGCCTGAGGTCAACCATATTCAGTGGGCGTCTTTTGGGAATCAGTGAAGTGTGCAGTCAACGTCAACTTCCCCCCGAATCCTCAACGGGCCAAGGCAAAAAAAAGCAGGCAATTGTCTTCTGGAAGTCGAAGGACATATACTCTTTTAGAGCAAATTATTAATGAATTGATACTATGGATCGAATTGATCTTGGCTTGAAATATTTTTCAAGAACATAATAAGGTTATATAGTCCGATCAGGTTCGGCCTGCCCACATATACATGATACTATGGATCAGATTAATTGTAGATAAAAATAATATATTTAATATCTACCTAAATATAGTATAGTTTGATCAGGCTTAAACTCCATACAGGGATCAGATCAGTCATAGCAACAAGTTACTATATGTATTTGATTTCTTCATAAATATGGAATAGTTCGGTCTAAGCTTAACATACATTTAATACTATCTATCGAATTTATCTGAGCCTAATTCCATCCGATCTAAACTTAGTATACATACGATACTACGGATCGGTTTGATTTTGATTTGATTTCTCCATGAATAAAGAATTCATTAGACCCAAACTCATTCCAAGTATCGATTTTGATGATATAAACAGCTGGATTTTATTCCAACTGATTTTAATGGGTTACAATGGTTCGGATATATCTAGAAAATCTGAAATTTAACGTAGATCTATCTACTTTTCTAATCATCCCCAAGTATCCCTTATATCGATTCTTGAAAACGTTACCAACTTTTGGATAAAATGGATATACTCTTTTTTTTTCTGTGAAAAGATTATAAAAAGTGCGTTGGTGTAAGTGAAATTTCAAGTAGCTCTGCCAGAGTAAACTTCTCCTGTGAATGTGTGTGTGTACGTGTGTGTGTGTGTGTGTGCGGCTTTGATGGGCGTATGTTAGTGAGAAACCCTTTAAAAGCTTGTTGTTGCCAGACATAAACGTTTAGCCCATAAACCCTTGATGTATGGAACATAAACACCACACTTCCAAGTGCCACACTTGGCCAGTCCATGACTGGAGAGGGGGCGAAAGGGGGGGGCAGGCGAGTAAGCTGGAGTAGCTGGAGGATGTTTAAGAAAGAATGGGCTGATTTTATTTTTGTTTTTTTTTGGACTGACTAAAACCCCAAAGCTACCCGAAACCGAAACCAAGCCAAATGAAATTTCACTTGGGCTTGTCCAGAGTCCCGCTTCCTTCCGATCAACCGCAATGTCAATAAATATGTTACGCTTGAATTGTCCTTTTGTTGTTGTTGCTGTTGTTGTTGTCGTTTCGGGTTGGTTTGGCAGCAATTTTGTTAAACATATTTATTTGGTATTTTTGCTTTTGCTTTTCCTTCTACATTTTTTTTTAAGCACACTTGAGAGTCTCTCAGCTTTTTTGAATATTCAGCACGAAATTGGTATTTGTGATACGTGCGAGTGTGTGTGTGTGTGTGTGTGTGTGTAGAATGTTTTTCCAACATGTGTTTAGAATAAACCCGTCCACATGTCGTCGATTTTGTCGTCAGGTGTAGACCAGGTTACACAAAAAAAAAAGAAGAACAAGAAGAAGATGCAGGGGGGAAAAGATACGAAAAAGAAAAAACATTGAAAATTCGTTTTGGGATTTTTGTGAAATAAGTGTTCGATTTCATGTTATTTTATACGCATGTGATGCAGATTCTTCCAAGAAATATACATATATACATGTATATATATATATATAAATATATATGCATATCTATCTATATATATATATGTACATATTTGTACATTCTAGTAGTTATATTTTTGTTGTCTCTGTCTTGTTATCCTTGCGTAGGATTCTTGTGTTTTTATTTTATTATTTCGAAATGTATTTTTGTATACTTTTAGCACTGCATTCTCGATTTCTCTATTAGCAGCCCCCAGCTCCTCCTCCTTCACCCCTAAATAATAATGAAAATGCATTTATTTTGTTTTTTTTTTTTTGTATCTTTCGGCATACCTTATTCATCAAATAAGAACTGCATACGATATGCTTCTAGTCAGGCATGAATTGCATTGAAAGTTCTTGCAATTTGTACAGAAATTTCAAAAAAAAAAAAAGAAGAAGAGGAAATAGGAAAATAATAGGTTTTGTCTTGGAATTTTATAATTTTAAATTTCTATATGAATGCAGAAGTTGCCAAAAGTGGAATTGTTGAATTTAGGGAAATTCTTTGCATTGAAACAGAATATTTTCCTAAGAATTTTACAATTGCAAAACAAAAAAAATTATTTTCAAATCAAATACAAATAAATCGGAAGAAGCGAAAAGTGTTTTGCTAATTTCAGCAAGTTGGCAGCCCCGAAAGTGCCCCAAAAATTAGACTATGCCACGCAACCAACGCCTCTGTCTGGTTAGACAGTTTATTTGTATATGTATTTTATTTGTTATTGTTGTTGTAGTTGTTGTTGTTGTCGCTTTCACCGCCATATTTACATTGTATTTGTTTACGTTTTTATTGTAGACTTTAGCGCACGTATTTAAATATTTGCTCATATTCTTTTAAACTCTCTTGGCAAATGCCAAGCCACGGAGAGCATCGCGTAGTCACATCACACACATACACACACACACGCCAACTCTCTTCAGTTCTTCTTGTTCACACTCTCGCCCATTCTACGTTTGCCTGCAAGTTGTATGGCATTTTTATGACTGTTGTTGTTGCCTTCGCTACTTCTCACTTGCTCGCGTTGCATTGTGTGTTTGTGCTGGCGCAAAAGTGATTTACTGTTATAAATATTTGCTCGTGAGCTTTTTAAGTACTTTTGTTTCGTTGTTGTTGTTGTTGTTTTTCACATCGTCGTCGTTTTGTGAGGCGTCAGCCGCCTTTGCTTTTCGTGTATATTTTTTCTTTTCTTTTTGTTTTGCCACGTTTACTTTGCCATTTTCTTTTTTAGTTGCGCTTGCCAAAGTCTCGCGCTGTCTCTCTTGCACCTATGCAAACTAATGTGTGCGCTGTGTTCTGTTTGCTTTTTGTATAACCTTTTTCGACGATCCTTGCTTGGCTTGTGCCTTTCCGTTGCATACTTTTCAGCGTAATTTTATTGAATCATGTTTACCATCACCATTACCTAAGGCGCCATTACTTTTATTATACTCTTTTTGAAAAGAATTATATGCATTGCTCACAAGTGAAATGGAAAATATTTCAAAATTTCTTTGTGAAAAAAATATCAAATTATTATTATTTCTTTTTTTTTTGGAGTGAAAATAGTATTTGTTGCGCCGTCTTGCACAAAGTAGCGTTGTTTCTCTGGCAATGCTTGCTGTTTTCTTTTTTCATTGTATTGCCTTTTGTGCATTCATTCATTCGTTCACTCCTCCAATTGTGTGTTGGTGTGTGTGTGTGTGTGTCACAGTGTTTGGCATTTCGAAATCCAAAAATGAGTGAACCTAGTTCACTGATTTCACTTGCGCAGAGTTTTCGAACAATTTTGATCAAATTTTTTAGTATTTGTGTACTTTTGCGCTCTCAAAATTGATGTTGTGTTAGTTGCACGGTTTGTGCTGTCGAATGTTGCTACATATTTGTGCCTTTTGTTTGTGGCTCGTGCTTGTTTTCATTTCGTGGTAAATTTTTGAGATATTTTTCGTTTAGCTCACTGGTTCTTGCCGGTGCATTGCCGTCTGCTTCCTCACCTCACTCTCCCCTGGGGAATCATTTTGCATTAACTGAGCAAATAAACCAACTTTGTTATATTTTCGTTCATTTCATTTCGTTTGCTTTGGCTAAAGGGGATTTCCAAAGCATAACGGAACGGACGGAAGGTAACTGTAACACTCGTTGGTTGGCTACAGGAGGCAAAGGCCAGTCAGGCGAAAGCTTGTTTAGAGTAGTCAGAAAGAGACGGACAGAGAATGAAAAGGCTGAGACGCAGAGGCAGAGCAGTTCAGAAAGGGTACACAATTTTGTGATGTTCTGATATTTGTGCTGTTAGTCCTGTTTTTTTTTTTCTTCTTCTGCTTCTTCCTCTTCATACCTTTCTCTGTTTTTTTTTTTTTTTTTTTGGAAGCAGGTTTTTGTGTATGTTTGTGTTTGGTATATTTACCCTGTTTGCTGTTTGTTTGCCTTCCCAAGTGCGCTCGACTGTGTGTGTGAGTGAGTGTGTGTGTGTGTGTGTTGGTCGACGTGCGTCTGTGTTTGAAATTGAATGCTCAATTGAGCACTTAATTAGCAAAAACAGTTTTTAATGACGACACGAAAGCCTTTATACCTTGAATGCATAGGATACACTGAAAAAAATTTCTGATCACATTCTCAAAATAATCTGAATTTTTATGGGAAAAAATTTTATTATGCTTTACATTTTTTAGGAAAATAAAATCAAATAAAATGTTGACAATATTTGACAGATCATCTAATTATTTCGATAAAGACTAATTTTCAGTGTATGGCATCCCCGCTGTTTTGTTACTTTTCATTGACGGTGGTTGCTTGTTAATTTTATTATTTTCTTTTTTTTTACATCACTTGAATCACCCTTTTCTTTAGTACAACTCCTTTGGCTTCTACTACTTCAATTTTATTATTTAATTTTTTTTTTTTTTTTTGTGCTGGTGAGCGGTGCCTGGCCAGCCATGACACGCACTCACCTCACCCTAACCTCAAACCTTACCATTCAGTCTTCTGGGGCCAGCCACACTCCATGAAGCGAAAACACAAACACTTTTGGTGAGCACAACCGTAATTGTCGATGTGATTAATGTTCTTTTAAGTGCGTCATTTTGAGCATATTATGAATTTATAGGGGTTAATTTCCACCCCAAAGGACTTTGAATATGCCTGCTGGCATTTTAATTGAATTGTTGTTAATTTCTTCTTCTTCTTCATCATCTTTTTTTTATTGCTATTCAAGAGATATACAAATAAAATCAGTTTCAAAAAAAAAAAAAAAACAAAAAAAAAGCATTCACTCAAGTTTGCATTAATCACTCGAAATGAAACGCAGATCCCAAACCATTCCAATAGAACTTTTATTAAAGTTCACAGTCTGTCAAGAGGGGGCAGAAGGGGTATAGAGAAGGTGATATGGAAATATGTGGCTATGTTTGTTGGTTCTGTTTGGCTTTAGGATACTTTTGGATTTTGGTTTCGCAAATGGATTTATAACCCCTTGTGTGATTTTATAGGCCCTTAAGCCATTGTTCAAATAACCTATACCAACTCCGAGTTCAAACCAAACAGCTGAATGTATATATATGTGTGTGTGTGTGTGTGTGTGTGTATGTGAGTACCTTTTCCGTGTTCACTGGCCAGAGTGGGTGTGGTGGGGTGTGATGGGTTTGTGGGAGTTGTTTGGTTTAGCCTTTCAGTTGGGTATCCAATTTATGGTCGAGATACGCTCTGCCGCTGTTCTAATGATATTTGACGAATGGTTATACTAATGTGGTAGCAATAATAAGGCAATTCTCGATATGCTAAAGTTAGGTTTAGACTTACTTCTCTCTCTCTCTCTGTGTGGGTCAACAACTGATGCGTTTATCAATTGTATTGAATTTTGGCAGATTTTGCTGTTGGTAGTGCTCAGTTCTCCTTACCAAAACACAATTATCATGAGAACGTTGATGTTTATCTTTGCCTTTCCGGCTTACAAGCATTTCGGAGGTTATCGTAGGGGTTTGCACAAAATATGCCAAAACTTTTCATCTGTTAGTTTTGAAAGATACTTGGGATTTTTTAGTCCTTTTTTTTCTCTACTCACCCCACTTGACTGGCTGTCAGTTGGTTGTCACTTTACCGGGACATCCCGACTCTTAGCCCAGCCAAGCCAGAATGCACCTGAGTTGTTTGTGCGCTTTTCACATTTGCATTGGGTACTTCCCGTCAATCCGGTGATTCTGTCTCTTAGCTCGCTTATTTTTGCCTCTTTTTTTTTAGTTCGTCATAAAAGTTTTTCGCTGGCAGCCAGCAGATTTTTATTAGTTTTTCGCGTTGTTCACTTGCCTCGCGCTTTTTCCACATTCCAGGCACCGCTGAGCACAGGAACCTCTGACCAAAGGTGGGTAGGGGGAGGGGGGCTGCTAAAGCTTTCGGTTTATTGTTATGGCAACATCGTAAAAATTTATCATAGTTGAAAACAGCAGCACAAAAGCAACAACAATGAGCCAAGCTGGACAACGGGGCGTATGAGTTGTGCAAGTCGGAGGACAACATGGACGACACAAAACAAAGTTATCGCATTTTTATGACATTTTGACGACGGCTTTCATTGCATTTTGTTTTTGTTTAAGGTAGAGCAGACATTTCCGTGCAAACCGAGTTCTACTTTTCTACTTTTCAAATCCAACGAAAAAAGGAAAATTATATCTAAAAGGTAGCACTGATTTCTTAACTGCAAACTTGGCCAAGAAATGATTAAGTACTTCATTTCTTCCATTTTACTTGAAAGAGGTTTTGTTTTTTTTTTAGTATTCAAAAATCCGATTTTCGGAAAATATTTTGATTCAAATAAGCCGAGTATTTTACTCTGGCAATTAGAAGTTATTACAAAACAAAATTTTATGAATTTACTAAAATAAAATGAAAACGAAAACAAACAAATTATCAACATTTTTTTTTTAATTCTCTGAAAATTCTCATTCCATTTACAAAATGAAAATAGAATTATACAAGGATAAAACTTTGTTTCCAGCTTTTCGTTTTGCTCTAAAACTTTTTCAAAAATAAAATCCTTAAAAATAAGGATTATTTTGTAATTAAAAATTCTTCCTTTGTCGTTTTTACTTCGTTTTCATTTTTGGAGAAAAACAGAAACTCTCAATATTCTCAACTGATTCTCTGATGCCTTTAAGTTTGCCTTATCCTTTGTCTATTGTTGTTATCGTACATTCCGAGAGAGAGAGAGAAAGAGACAAAAAAGAAAAGAAAAGAAACGAAAGACAAGAACCAAAAAATGTTTCTGCGTTAAATTCTTTGCTGGCCACATGCTCTATTAGTTGAAAATAACCCAAGTTTTTGGCATCTGAAAAATGAGCATGGATGCAGTGTATACCCCAAAAAATCCTAGGCAAAGCCAGAATCCAAAGACCAAGGCATTGGTGAGGATCTAGGGTGGGCAGAGTATGTCGATGATGGCAATGATTCTGGCCATACGAAAATATCCTCACATTTGAACTTCGAACAGGAAACTCTAAAATGCAATGCCAAAAACAACAAACACATACATACTCACTGGAACAAAGAGCATACGCAACTCACGTGTCAGTGTGTATGTGTGTGTGTGTGTGTGTGCGTGTGGGTGGATGGGCATAAAGATAAAGGCCAGAGTAGTATGGAAACAACTAGCAAGCTATCGAAGTGCAATGGAATGCTTCTGGCATCCGCACGCCATCCAGAGACTCTCTTTCTTTCTCTCTCTGTCTCTCTTTCTCTCTCTTTCTTTTTGTGCCCAGGACACCTCTCGGTCGAACTGCATCGGGCTAACTATTCGGGATTGGTATTGGGACGATGACGTTGGCGCTAGTGGGTCGGCCTGCGAACCTACGCACTCGTGCTGCCAATACCAAAAAAAAAAAAAAAAACACACACACACACACACACAACAAAAAAGAAGAAGAAGAAGAAATTTCCATCCACTCTCTCAACTGTGGGGCAACCCACCCAACCCGGCTAAGATCCACCTGTCTAATCGGTGTTTGTTAGTATATAAATCTAAAAGCTAATCCGCTTGTATTTCCGCCTGGGCCCTGTGAGGTTAGACCGGAAATTCCGCTCTATATGCAGAATGCAGCAAATGGCAACTAGCAACGACGGCAACGACGATGCGCACAAACGACGACGCAGCTGATGGTTTATAACTCTGCCTGGTTTGGTCTGGTCTGGTCTGGTCTGGTCTGGCTTGGTTTGGTTTGATTTCAAACTGCTCTCCTCACCAGTCCGCTCCATGCCAATTCACTCCACTACACTTGCCGCATCTCATCGCTGGCTTTGGTGTTGACGACGGAAGTCGAGTTGCCTACACCAACTAACCCGACTGCGTTTTCTAGTTCATCCGTTGCCATGGTTGTTGTCAGAGTTGTTGCTTGTTTAGGGATTTGTTGTGGTAGTTCAGTACATTTGTTCGTTGTAATGGCTCTGGGCCTCGTTCTCAGGTTCTCAGTTCTCGGTGTGTGTGGGTGGCTGTTTGTTTAGTGTGTGTGTGTGTGGACTGCGTGAGCAAATGCGCTCACGAGTCTCTTCGTGTAAAAGGTATCAAAAGGTGCTCTCCAAATTTCAGGCGGCAACTCAGCTTCAAAGTTTATTGTTAAGTTTTTCTTTTTCATTTTTTTTTTTTTTTTTAAGCAAACCGAATTCGGGGCCAAATACACTGTGAAAAATATTTTAAATAAGTACAGTTGTGCTTGAAAAAATTTCAAGTCGATAGTCATAATTGATACTTAGAAAGATATACTTCAAAATTACTTAAAGTACGGCCAGATCGAATTGAGGTATCCGAAGCCTTCAATCTCTGAAATCGAATCATTTATTAATTTCTATGTTTTTGGTCTAACGGTTTATTTTATTGTTACTTTGAAATACATATTTACATAATGATTATATTTATAATCTACAAATCAGAGGATAACGTCGAGGTTTCTTTATTCTTCCAATCTAAAGTTTCAATAGAATCAGTTGATTATATCATTAAATCGGATGAAACCAATTTTTTATTTCTATGAAATCGGTTGACTATAATCATAGAACTGATTCCCTCCGTTTTAAGCTTTCCGTTTATTCGCTGTGCAATTTTTAAGGTACAGTTGTGTAAAACAATGAACTTGTTCCAACTCACATAGGCTTTTCTCAAGGTGTAAAATCGAAATTGGTGCACTTGCATCGCTGCTGTTGCGTTGCATTGTGACTTCAGTTCTGCTGTGGGCACAGTTTTTCCCACCACTTGCTGCACTCAGCTTAGCATCTCTGCTCCGGCAGAGAAGTTCACTCTCTCTCTCTCTCTCAGCGCAGGGAGCAGGATTTTGTTGTGCACTCGGTTCGACGAGCTCAGCACATCAGGACATCAAGTGTAATTTCTTCAGCCTGTGCACCTTCTTGAGCCGACCACATCGTATTGGGGCACACTACGAGAGACCGAGTGCTCCCAAAGAGAAACAGAATGAGAGCCAAATCTTTAGAGGAGACAGTGGCTATTACGTTGGCAGTGGCTATGGTGATGGCTATGGTGACGGCCCTGTTGACAGGAATGCCAGCCTGTTGTGACGGCATGGCTGCTGTACCCCAGCTGCGGTTTTTTCAACTCGACCAGACCTACCCTCCTCACTTCTCGACATCTCGAGATACTTCGAACCGAGTGCCGAGAGAAAACTTGAAAAGTTTAATCAAAAAAGAAAAACTGAAACTTTAAAAGCTGCAGTTCTCTGGTTTTGTTTGGCTCACCCATTCCTGACAGCTGGCGGAGCGAGGAGGGAGGTGAGCCTGAACTGCACTGTCAGTTTAGCACAAAGCCATATCCGTTATGAGCAGTGGCAAAGCGGGCGAAAAGAGCAACAAACCAAACGCTCAGCTCGGATTTGCTCGTTTGGTCAGAGGCCAAGTGGTGTGTGGACCCGAAACTGGGTATATCATCAGAGGCGAGGGTGTTGCGTGGGTGTGAACTGAGTTTTGAAAAGAACCGACCGAATGTGTGACATTGACAATTGGCAAGAGTTAAGAGGGGAACTACTCGGAAGAACTGTGGCCTGTCCTGGCAGGCTCATTTCTCCTTCCTCGGATGGAACGGCCACCAGGACGGGCGACTGGATTGGTTGGGGTTATGCTCGTAACTAATAACCAAGTAAATTGATACGTGACCCTGCATTTAAATGCTATTATTGCCTAGGCCAGGCTACTGCCAACTCGAGAGGGTTGAGCTGGAAGTTTGGACATGAAACTGATTGCTGCTCCAACTGAACAGATGAAAGACTTTTCTGTTGGCTATGCCGACACTCGTACCCCCAGTTTTCCGGGCGTTACTTGACTTGCTCATTGGTGTGCTTGTGACGTCAGCTAGGTTAACTGCTCTCTCTCTCTCTCTCTGTCTCTCTCTCTGGCAATTTGTGATTGGAATTTTGATGAGTCTCACTGACGTATTGATTGACTGACTATGCGGTATGCAGAAATATGTTTGATCGACTTTTTTTTCTCGTCATACCACAATCTCGACTGGCCAAATAGTAACACACTCTGATTTTTCGCCGAGACGCCTGGAAGAGTTGGAACAGTTGCCAAAGACTTGACTTGTTTGCTTTGGTTGCGGCATTTACTTCATGCACAGGCATTTCCCTGGGCTGGTTGGCTTGGCAGGGAGTCTTTGTATTTGGGGCGTGGCTGTACTGCCCATATCCGTGCAACGGAAATTCGTGGGTGGCAATGACTCGGGCAGTGCCATTCACAGATAAGTGTGAGAGAGGACGAGATTCCGAGAGTCTTTTGTAGCATTTCTCTGCCCTCCCCACCCCCCTTTACTGTGGCAAACTAAACGATACACATGTTGTATGCATATGTATGAGGAGGCACTGGTGGGACGCCCATCCGTCCACACTTCGCATCCGGTAGCTCCCAGGCGCCCAGTCTTTCAGTTTTGAAGCCTCTCAAGTCTCTTTCCCCAAGCATTTGGTCTTTCTTGGCCATTTCTGGAAAAGTTGTGGCAACTTTTATGCATCCTAAGAACAACAATTGTCTGGGTTGGCTTCTTTCTTCTATCTCCCCACTCGGCTTGCTTCTGTGGGTTATTTCAAGGAAAGGTCCTTTGTGTCGCGTTGCAACTGTGGAAATGGCTGCGGAAATGAGCACGGAAAATCGTACACACGACCGGAAACTCAGAAAACTTTCGTTGTATTTGAGAAAACTAAAAACGGACCACCAATTGGACTGTGCCGACAGCAACTTGCAAGTTTCCTAGCAACCACCGATGTTGTCTCCCAGCCCGCTGGCTATGATTAAAGTTTTCCTTTTAATTTCTAACAATTGTGTTTCACTTTGAATTTGTTTCTCTTTTTCTCATTCTTTTATTTTTATATTTTTTTATATTCTTCTTTCTATTTGTCGTCGTCAGCCAGTTGGAGAAATTCCCTTAACAAATAGAAAAAGATTTCGGGAATTTCGATTCCAACACGTAAAAAGGAAACATTTATTTTCTGGAAGTGTTTTAAGGATCCATTTTTGAGATTTTTGGAAAGTTATATTTCTAACTTAAGATCCTGGAATATTAAGTCAAATCATTATGTGCGGATTTATTCTTATGTCTTATAAAGTACGGATTCTTGTAAGGACATTTAGTTACTTTAAGATCTTGAGGATTTATTCTGAATTCGAAATACGAACTCCTGGGAATCTAGTTATCTTAAGATCCTAAAATTCTAAATCCAAATCTTGATTTCTAGAGTTCATAATATATAAAGATTCTGAGATTTTATTCTTTATTCTCCAGAGAAATCTTATCAATATGTTAAGATCCTGAGAAGAAGTCATATTATTATCACCAGATCCTGAGAGTCCATTCTTATACCCAAAAGATTAAAATTTCCTGAGATCCTAAGGATCTATTCCTATAACTAAAATATAGGGACCCCTGGCAAGTCATATCATTATCTGAAAATCCAAAGTTTCTCCTAAGCCAAAACTAAACTAACTTCTTTCCAACTGTTAAGCTTTGTGTTTTTTTTTTTGCCACCTTTTCAGCCGTAGTTATTTTTTGGTCTTGTTTTCAACTTGAATGTCAAACCTCTCGCTGTGGTTGTGTACACAATGTCTGGTATTTAGCACTGGGCAGAGTATTTAGACATTTGCCAGAGTAATTCACCAAGCCACTCACAGACTGCCAGCTCTGCGCTCCACTTGGTTTGATCCTTTTTTTTCTGACAGTGAGCGCATTCTTAGAATTTCGCTGCCTTGCCCGCATATCCGCTAGGTTTCATGCACTTCTCGAAGACCCCGTCATATTGTTATCCTCTGCCAGTTAAGCTTTCTCTTTTTTTTATCTCTCTTTCTCTCTCTTTCTGTCTTTTTTGTTGGGTTTCTTGCATTATCAAACAACCTTTCTATGGTATCCTTGCCTTCGTCCTCGTTGAATCGTTTCGGTCGTGCTCCTTTCACAAACTTGTCGCTACGTGGTGTGAAAAATATTTAAGCGTGAAGTTTTAGCAGCGGTTTTCGCTTGAAGGCTCATTGTCATCATCCTGCGACTTCTCCGACCCCAGCCATCAACCAGCCACTCACTAACATCATCAGAGGCTCCAGACGCAGTCGCTCTCGTCGCCGCAACTGACGAACAGAACATCGTGTTTCCGCATCATTTTTAACGCCACTTTTGTGTAAGCTTTGCGTTTATGCGGTTCTTCGTGTATGTGTGTCTCTGTGTGTGTGTGTGAGTAACTCGGTTGGTATCCGTGTCGGTATTTTTGTGGATTTGTTTTGTGTCTGAGGGTGTTTTTCTAAATGGCTTTTAAAATCTCATCGTCGACGTTTTGTCCTCCACCAACGACACGGCTGAACAGACGGACGGACGGTTGCTCGGTGAGTCTGTCCTTTTGCCTTTCCGCTGGTTTGAGATCTTCAGGCTAGCCCGGAATGCTAGTGTCACTGTTCGTCCATTGTCCATTGTCTCTGGCCAAGTTCGGTTCGGTTTGGTTTGGTTTGGCTTGGCTGGCCGAGAGCCTTGTGGGTTGGGTGGGTAGAGATTTGTTGGAAGTGAAGTTGAGTTTATTGTGTTATTGGTTTTGGTGATGACTTTGCCTCTGCTCTCTGGCTCTCTGGTTCTTTGCCTTACTTTGGGCTTTGATTGTCGCCTATGCTTCTACCAATTGACGTGTACTTTTGGATTGCCTCAGGGGAGGGCTGTTTTGAGGAAGGCGGGGTCCCCCTAACCATTTCAATTGCTCAACTGTTTTTGCTGGTTGGGTTTTTATTGTTTGTACGTTAATTGGGTTGGTTCTATTTTTTTTTTTTTTTTTTTTTTGCAAATGTTGAGTGAGTGGTTTATTTTTATCTATTTAACAATTGGCATTCAACATTCCCATAACTGAAGTGTTTTAATTGCTTGTGGGTGGTCCTGTTTTTGATTTCCATGAAGTTGACAAGGAAAACAATAAAGTTGTTGGTCTGCAAGGGATTTGATTGCCTTTTCATTGAACCATGGAATATCAAGGAATAATTTTCAAATGAAAGAAAAAAGTGCAATTTAATTGAACAAAGCTGATCTCTTATTAAGTTGGACTGGATAAAACAAACAAAAATAAAAATAATTAATTTTTTTTTTTTTAATAAAAAGAATTGTCCAAGAATTTATATTAAAAATTATAAATATCGATCTGCGATCGAACTATCGATACCTTTTAATTACTTTTTACCCCCATGGTGTGATCGATAATTATATGAAACTATCGATACCTCTTCACCCATTTGTATACCAAATATTTTACTCTCAGCTGTAAGTGAGAATTATGGAGCTAAAAATTCCATTAAAATTATTGTCACTTTTGTAACAAAAATACTAGAAAATATTGTGACAAAATACTTGATAAATACTTTTTTAATCTGCTCGTTTGAAAGGATTTTGGAATTTATTGAACTTTTGTAGTGGCCTCAGCAACATATACATTTCTCCCATGTAGCCCTTCAGACCCTTGACTCTCACAACTCCATTCTTCCTCACTTGGCAATGGCAAGAGAGTGCTCATCCGATTTGATTCTGGTTCACACTGAACAAGGCAATAATTTCAGCCTCTAAGCCCTATTAACCATTGCTAACTGAATGGTGGAAGCAGCCAACCGAGAGGCCAAACAAGCCAAGCACAAGGATATGCAAAGAGTAAGAGCGGCTGAAAGAGAAGCAGAGAGATTTGTTGAAGCAGTAGAAATGGACGTGGGTGGAGGCAGTGTGTGGGGAGTGTGGGTACCGAATGGGAGTGTTGACTGAGCGAGCAATTGAATAAGCGGCAGGACAGGCACAAAGAATGAGCACAGCCACAGACAACAGATAGATGGACGGACGGACGGATGGATGGATGAGAAGAGGGAAGGGACAGGCAGACAGACAGACGGACAGACGGACGGGCTGACAAACTGGCAGAACGTTTTGCGTGCACCACAGAATCATCGTCATTGTCGACATCGTCATCGATTCTGGTTAGCTGGAGGAGGTATTGGTCGGAAGAATGGGTTCGGCACGGTCGGTAGACGACGACGACCCACCATTCTGTTCTAAGGCCGTGCAAATCCGGAACGAACGAACATATTGACAAATTATCCTTTTTACACGCATCGCCTGCTGAGTTGGCCTCGCCTGACTGCTTCACTCATAGTGCTCCCTGGATAGGCTTAGCAGGACTCGCTCACACATACACTTGGCTTTGTTAAATGTGCCAATGTACACACATAGTGGTTCCGCTTTCCTCACTCGCCTCGAGCCCTGGGCATTGTGTCTTTGCCACCATCATCAACATTCTCAATGCCTGCTGCGCGAAATGGGCGAAATGGACCACCCGCTCGACTGCCCCTGTGACGGCCTCAGGCAAGGCTTGTTGTGCATATAGATGTGTGCGCGTATGTGTGTGTGTGTGTGTGTGAGTTTTGTGTACATAAACAGAGCAGAGCTGTGCTGAAACAACAGCAGCAAAACTAACAACAAAAACAAATGCCAACAAGCGGAACCACAATGGCAGGCGGGCCTCAGCTAGTCGAACGGCAGAGGAGGAGTATGAGTCAAAAATAGAAGTGGATGTGGCAACACCAGCCAAATGCTCAACGAAGGATATCATGAAGGTTGGCTTTTCTTCCTGCACATATTCACACACAGACACAGACACACATACTACTCGTTCACTCACTCCCTTTTAGGCAACTCCATCTTTGGGTTATGAAAGCATAGCTTTAAATTGCAGACTGATCGAAGTAAAAAAAATTCTTAATTTTAGCTCGTGTTCCTCGAGCCTTAATGAAATGTATCGATTAGTGAGTAGTGAGTACTTAGTACAAAGAGTAATCGAAATAATCGATCTTGAGTTGATTTGAATTTTCAAAAAAAAAAAAAAAATCCTTAACCTCAATTTAATATTTTCCGAGAGATAAGATTGTAGCAGTCAAAAGGAAAACCGCATTGACAGCAACAATAACAAGAAGCAACCTGCCACAATATAAATACGAACAACAACAAGTATAAAATGCATCCTGAAAACGTCAAAACCAAAACGAAGTTGACGATGACTGCAAAATACGTCGAGGTGTTGAGCACATGAACCGCAAATTTTGTTTACAACGTTCATTTCATTTTTGTTATTATTGTTGTTGTTGTTGTTTTTCTGCTTGTGGCAAGAGAAACGCCACCAACAACAAAAACAACAACAACAACAATCATAATGAATAATAAAGAAAAGAAAAAACAACAGAAAACGCGCGCTTCGTGTTAAATGCAAAGGGCAACAACGACCTCAACGTTGTCGTCGCTGTGGTGGTGTCGGTGGCTTGCTTGGCTGACTCTCTGCCAATTTTTGCCTCTTTGGCTTGGCCCCTTACGTTTTTGGTAGTTGCATTGTGGGCAATAAAGGTGGCAGAAGAAAATCAACCCCAAAAATATTGCATACCACATTGGGCTCAATACAGACAGACAGAGACAGACTGCGGGTGAGAGAGAGAAAGAGTGAGAGAGCAGCTGCTGCTGCTGCTGCTGCTACTGCTGCTAAAGTGGAGTGGGCGCATCCTCATAAAATGCATACCAATTTCTCCCTATCTCTCTTCCTCTCAGCCGATGCACTAAAGCGTCTCTCGCTCTTACCCCTCTCTCACTCACGCTCTCACACTGCCCAGCTTGCTCTCTCAACGCACTCTGGAGAGCATAGCCCACTCATTTCTAAGCATTCAACAGAGAGAGAGAGAGACAGAGAGCGAGAGAGAGTGTGTCATCGTCTTGGATTGTTTCGGCTTTGTTTGGTCTCTCAGACCTGGAGAGCGCCCACTGAATTTAGTCCTTTGGCAAACGTCGTACTGTCTTCGTCGTTGCTGTGACCGTCGTCATCGTCGTGGTTGTTCCTCTCAGACGATTGCCGCGTGTGAAGCTTTCGTCGCATAACCATAACCGTTTTTCAACCTGAGCGCTAAACAACAAAACCTTTAAGCCACCGGCACCACTACCAGGACCAGTTCCAAAAGAATGTCTTTTCGCCATATGTGCGTGCGTGTGTGTGTGTGCCTCAAAAGCAAACGGAATAAATTACAGTAATTATGGCGACCACTTGAAGTACCCGTGTCCCCAACAATTTCCGTAGCAAAAAAAAAAAAAACAAAACAACAAAAAAAATTCAAAAACACACTAAACCCCTCCTCCACCCCTTTTGGCTCGTGTGTGTTTTGCCGCTGTTGAGTTTCTCACGATTAAAAAAAATACGGCCGAACGTGTGGGCGCCCGCACAATTTGACAATTTTGTAGTCCGCCAGTGAATTAAGCATAAATTATATAAAAAATAAATAAAGAAGAGAAGAAGACGCCGTGAGCATCTTTTGACGTCTTCTCAAGTCAGCTTGGCCTCGTACAATTCAGTTGGCATCTGAACAGTGGCACGGAGCGGTGTGTAGGTGACGACGACGGAGAAAAGCGAAGCGAAAGAAAGAATGAAAATAAAATAGAATAAATAAATAAGAGCAAATAAGAAATAAACGAAAATTCGTTAAGAAATTTCATCAGTGACGGAATTTTTACTGGCGCGGTGCGGTCCGCCTGCTTCGTGTTTGGTTCCAGGAAATTGCAATTCCCCACCCACAAAAGTTTTACCTCGTTCAAACACCCAAACAACAACAATCAGAGGCAGCAAAAAGCAAATAAAAAAATATATATATAAATATATATAAAATACTCAAAGTTTCCTCGACTGTGAATAAGAACCGCGCGTTCGTGTCCCCCCAAAACCTACTCACTCCAACTGACTTTAGACGGAAAGTCTCCTGGCTTCCTCTTTCCTCCAACTCAGCTCACAACCCACAACTCACATCATCTCCAAGCCCACCCCAAAAACACAAAAAAAAAAAAAAGAAACGAATTTTGCCAACCCCCCCAATCCACCCTCCTCCTTCTCATACAGTCAAGCTGCAAAAGTTTTTGCCTGGAATTTAAATTGGAAAAGTAAAATGAAAAGAAAAGCGCTCGAGTAAAAGTTAAACAAAGTGCAAAGTAAATATTAAATTAAGAAAACAAAACAAAGAAAAAGAGAAAAAAAAGCAAAGCAAAAGAAAATAAACGACAAAGTGAAAAACGTAAGAAGTGCAGAAGTGAAGGCAAAGAAATCGCTGAAAACATTGCAGTGAAATTGCAACGAAAACGTTCGGTCTCAGGCGATACGAGCAGCTTCCGTTTCCGGTCTGCTCCCAATCCACCACATCCACGCAACAAGGAAAACGCGCAAAGGATTCTACCCGTTGTCGCTGTCGCCGTCGCAGTCGCAGTCAACGTCGTCGCTGTTGCTGTTTTCATTAATGCGTTTTCGTCTGCCCAGCAGCCTCAGCCAGCCAACAAACGCACTGTAAAAGTAAATCTCAGAATTTTGTGCGAGGACGAAAAAGAAAGAGAATAAGAAGAAGAAGAAGAAGAAGAAACAGAAGCCCGCAGCCGACGCTGAGAATCATTTATAAAGCGTTTTACATGTGCGCCAGGATAAGTTGGCGTTGTTGTTGTTGGCCTGCGTCTCCTTTTGGCAACGTTTTATTATTCCGTTTTCTTGGATTAACTCAATTTGTTGTACCGCCGCCAACCCAGCCCGACCAGCCCACACAGGCAACGCCAACACAGAAGCACAACCAGAGTTATCGCAATCTTCGTACTGTTGTTGTTGCTGTTGTTGTTGTGGCTCTTTTGGGTTCCTGGTGAAAAATCGAAACACAAACAGCGGCCAAACGGTGGCCCAGACGCATCTGTGCTTGGATTACGCATAGTGCAATACACTCACTCACACACACACACACACACACATTTCACCAAGAAAGAGAGACAGAGAAGGCAATACTCTTTCACACACACTCACGCACACACACGTACGCGTGCGACGATTCGATCCGGTTGGATTGGTATCCAGCAGGCACCACGGAACTAACATACTCTCGTCCTAGTTGGTGTTTGTGTGGCCTATTCAACCGTTGATTTGGTCGGTTGTTGTGCATGGTGTGTCTGTGTGCGCAAGTTGTGGGTTAGGTGTATGTGTGTTTCGCCTTCACCTTGTTTGGATTATAACCCATAATAAATGATGGAATGGCTACCAAGAGGATTACCCAGCATTCATGCACCGATACCGATTTGTGGTGAGTCGTTGGTAAAGTTGTCGTATCTCGTTGGCGGCTCACGAGCCAGCCAGCCAGCTAGCCAGCCAACTCCGTTCTGCCCATCCACCCAATCATCCAAACTTTCTACCTCTCTCAATCTTTCCTATCTTCTTGTTGTTGTGGTTGTTGTTGTTATTATGCCTGTCAAATGGAAACTACAACTGTAAACCGAGTAACAAAAAAAATTGAAGAGGCATCAATAAAACGGATATTTTCTTTTCTGTATTAGATTATTTTATTTTATCCTTTTTTTCCATATACTTCATAATCGGATATGATACAATTTTGAAAGGTTATCTAAAACATTTTTTGCTTCAAAAAAAGGTCAAATCAAAGCTGAAAGATTATGGCTTTCTGTACGAATTGAAGAAACTCTCTTTGAATTATTATAAAACTTGGAATAAAGAATTAAATTCTGAGTATTGACCTATAAAGATATTGAAAATTTTTAGGAAGTATTTTTGTTAATCTATTTATGGAAATCGAAAAACGGCGGGGGTTTCAGGGTCTCAAGAACTGTATCTGGGAATAAAAGAACTGAAGCGTTTTCGAAAAATCTGGGAAGTTTTCAAGGATTCGCAGGTAGTTTCTAGCTATACAAAACTGAGGGCTTTTCAGGGTATTATCCTGGAATACAAAAATATATTCCTCTATATTAAAAGAAGGACAGGACGTAGACTTTATATTTTTTAATTGTTTTTACTAAACCACACAGATCTCTGATCAACGTAAAATTCTAAAGATTCTATATATTCGATATAAATCAATGCAAAGCCTGAAACCACATATAATTCCTAACAAATTCATTGTAAAATACCAAAGAAGATGGATAGATGAATACACTCGATTGCGACCAAAAGACTTATATAGTCGTCAGTTGTCGTTGTAGCTTCTCTCCTTCCCTTTAGATCAATAAAAATTTTTAGATGGCAAACTATTAAAACACTCGTCAGCAAATGCTTCCATCTAATTGCCTGTCAAACGAGCATTTCCAAAAATATGCTCCATCAAACACTTCTCACACTACTCTCTGCCCCTCCCCCATCAGAAGCATCGTTGTCAGAGGCAGAGGCAGAGGCCCAGAAAAGAAAGAAAGAAGAGGAAGAAAAAAAATTCATCAGAGTTACGACGACAAGTCTATAAAAATGGAAAGCTCTGCCGACGCCATCAATAAGTTCGTTTTAATTTTCATTTATTTATTTTGACATAAAGTCTAGCAGGCAATTAAATGTCAACACGCACTTCTCTTTCGGTAGCCCTGTGAATGTCATTGTGTGTGTGTGTGTGTATATTTGGGGCTCGAGGTTCTGAATGCCACACAATCCACATAAAAATCCACAGAATCGCGGACCATTTGTAATTTCCTTCAAATTGTGTGTTTCTTTTTCTATTCGTCGTCTTCTTCTTCTTTTTTAGAGCACGAGGGGGATTAATTTTTATGTGTGTGAGTTTCCTGTGGGATCAAAGTGTTCGAAGAGAATTATAGAGAGGGAGAGGGGAATTGAGCAATCTAAACGAATTCGGTTACAAAGCGGATCACTTAAGACAAACAAAAACATTTTCAGGGACGTAAAACGATCGTGTGCCCTCTTCTCCCTCACTCTCGCCCTTTGGAAATTTAAGTATTTTGGGGTGAAAAACATTGATTAATTTGTTGGGTATTTTGTATACAAAAGAATGTGAAACGGAAAACGTAGGAAGGGCATTCTGGTCGAAGGTCTACGACAACCTCATCATAGGCACAACCGTGGCAACAGTAGCATTTCGAGTTATTTTCGTTGGCTGCTGTGGCAGCTGTTGCTACCAGTCACACAATTAAAACCAATAACAACAATAGATCGGATTATCTAGCATATCACGGAATTAAAATACTCTTTTCAGCAGAAGTTTAAAAAATAACACTCAAACAAAATCATTTTCGATTTATCCCAGTTTCGCAGCTGAAAAAGGTAAAGGTAGCGGCGCACCCGCTTGATACCTCATCTCAACACATGTATCGATAAAGAGTATCGATTGATATTAATCGAAAATGAATTAAACAAGCAGATAATTTGCTTATATAATCTAATTTTAAAAGAAAAGAAAAAAAATTGAACATAAATGTAATTAATACTTTTTTTTTATTTATTAAGAGAATTATCCGCACATTAATTAATACTCGAATTCATTTTGAAATTTTTAAAAATATATAAACGAAATAACAAATTATTTGTAATATACGAAATAATTTGAATATGAATATAATATTTTAAATCATATGAAATTTCAGTTTAAATTTCTTTAATGTAAAATTCAATGAAAAAGTGCAAAATTCCTAAAGATATTGAAACTTTGTGGGGTGTTTGATGTTTCTCAAAAATTGATGTTGTTCAATAAATGAAATTATCACCTTTGATGGAAACGAAGAAGTGAATAAACAGATGGCCAGATGAATGGACTCCACCCACTCAAAGAATCAACAATACGAAAGTATCAGCAACTCTTGACTTTATGCCAGCAACGTCATCAACTGAGATTGAATATGAAATTGATGTTTTGCCATTGCCTTTGGTTGGTAGGATTTTAAATTATGCATAACAAATCCCAGGATTCTTCTCATTCAGTTTTAACTCTTTCTATTGTTGCTGAATTTGAAATACATATTTAGTTTACATTTGAATAACTAATCATTTAATTATCGGCTTAGCCTGGTCAAAGAGTCATTTAAAATTAAAATAGCTCTCTATGTATTTGTGTGTATGTGTGTGAGTATTGTTTACTCAATTGAAGCAGAGAGTGTAGTCCTGGCAGTTTGCCATATATATGTATGTATATATTCATAGACTGGACTGGCTGAACTGACCGCCGAAACCGAACTGCATTTTCAAATTGATATCAAATAAAACAATTGTGATTCACTTATTTTCTCTCACATGAACATTGCATAAATAAATTTGTTTATTTTTTTTTTTTTTTTTCCTTTGGTCAATTCAATTAAATTTGAAAACAAAATCATGAATAATTTTCGAATATTATCTCAGAGGCCGAGACAATTTGCACTCGAAATTTATCCAAGAAAAGGCGTCAAATTTATCTATTCACTTAATCATTTAATATAATAAATATAAATATATATTTTAGCTTGACTCGTTTGTTAAACAAATTAGACCGACTTAACCTATACCGAGTATTCCGTGTTTGTTTTATTTTTAAAACTTCTTTCAAAAATTTAACACTTTTGATTTCTTATTTAAGCAGTTGATTATCACAGAGCACTCCGCTTAATACCAAAATTCCTTTATGGCTTAACAAATCAAATTT
Source organism: Scaptodrosophila latifasciaeformis (assembly GCA_037075145.1). NCBI lineage: Eukaryota > Metazoa > Arthropoda > Insecta > Diptera > Drosophilidae > Scaptodrosophila > Scaptodrosophila latifasciaeformis. The sequence goes on from JBAMCM010000533.1 coordinate 1,008,269, forward strand.
GTGCCCCCCCAAAACAATAATAGTGTTTTCTGGTTTTTGTAGTTTTTTCTTTTGCCTTCCCCCTTTCTGTTTTGTTATTACTGTCAAACTTGCCCGTCGACATTCAATTGAAAATCAATATTTACTTTGCTCTGGCAATAAACCTAATGAAAATCGCATTGAAATGATAATCAATTCTGTAAATATTGCACACAAGTGCGACTTTTTAAGCATCATTGAAACAACGTTGAGGTTGGCGATGATTGTAAGGAAAAAAAGTATAATAATAATAATAATAGCAAAAGCAAATAGTTTCAAGTGCGGAGGAAAATAACGAGAAGGAATTTTTTTATCGGAATTAAAAAAAGAATGTAAGAGCTATTCTCGAATCAGTTGTATTTCTTACTCATTCCTTTGAAATGTAAATTTTGTCATTTTATATCGATACCCATTTAAAGCAAGTAAACTTATCGATACTTTCTTGAATTTAATTGACTGTACTCGGGTTGAAAAAGAAAGTAAACAATCGGGTATATAGGAAAGTAATTAATGATATTTTAGCTCTGATAAATTTGTGTATTCAAAATTGAATTGCCTTTGTTGAGATGTTAATTGTCAATTACAGATAAACAGTTAACACTTTGACCAAATCCACTCGCACATTGTTTTCCTCTCAACCCGCTGACATTGAAATAGAATTTGGTTGTAGTACATTAAGTTGCAGTGTCACTTCAATTAAAAATATGTTTTGACCATTGCTGCAACAGGCTTGGAGCCTCCCACCAGGGCAGTTGTTTCTTATTATGTAGCAACAAGGATTTTAAATTTGGAATTAATGTAGCAACAAAGTGTAAAACTCCAAATGTCCAACTAAAACGGCACTCCATTCAAAGTCCCCCAGAGAGATATACCGAATAGAACAAAGACATTAACGAGCTGATCAACGAACTTTCCCCATGTCTGGCCGGACTCACGAAAGGCCACTTAAAACTTTAAATCGAGGGGACTGAATTGGCAGACTCTGGATTGTCGTCCTGTCTCGTCCACTTCTTATGTGTGGAAACCAATTACTTAGGCAGTGGATGAACATGAACCGAACATGAACCGCATTCGACTTGGGCCAAACAAAGACCAAACAGCCAAGCGACAAGTGACCGACCGCTCGACCCAAGGCGAGCTGGCCAAGTGGCAGAGGTGGTGAACCTTCCCTCCAGCCTCCCTAGTATCGGGTCAGAGTCATTAACATGCCGTTGTCAGTGTGGTCGAGCAAGTACGAGTATGTCTGTATGTATGTGTACTTGGATTGCTTCAAGCAGAACACATTTAGGTCGACATCTGCACCTTTCCCGTGACACTGACGCCGCAGGCGATTTGGAGAGCCACACACTCGATGGCAAAAGGGCAACAGTTTTGCCACCAAAAGGCACCACCAGCAGCCGCATTCAACCACGCCCAACAACAGACAACTGAACAGAGCCAGTGACCATGTTCGTGTGGAATAGAAACAAGGCTAACAGCAGCAACCGAACGAACGAACGAACACGCAAGGACACATCAGAGTCCTGCTCTAAATAGAACCAGTGCCATCCTTTCCCCAGTTTATCAGGTGTATGTTTATAGGCTAAACAAGAGCCGCAAAGGACCCGAAATTTAATATATCCTCCAATTTCCAAATCGCTGTTTGCTTATGAAAATTTTTCTGGTCACTTTTCCTGCTCGTTTACCACTCACCAGTCACCGTCTGTTCGGTGATGAAACTTTTTGAAAAACTTTTCATACACTGGTGCGAGGCGAGGCGAGGCGAGACGAGACGAGACAACAAGTTAGAATGGTTTGAATTTCGGTTTTGTTTGAGGTTGACTTGGTTCGAGCGGTGCGGTGTGGGTAGAGTTTGTGAGCTTAGCAGACGCCCTCTTGCCCTTGTCAGACTGGGCAAGCGTTCAGTGAGTTCGTTTCGCTTAACCTCTTTCATGCTCGAGCTGTCTACTCAGTCGCACATATTTGCTAGAAAATTGCCCCAATCCGGCTGCTGGCCTGGTCTGGCCTGTCACGCCTGCTTCTTCTCTCGGCCTGGGGTCTTGTAAAAATATGTCTCCGTCGATAGCAAAAGTCCCAAAAAAAAAAAGTTTCTCTGTTTGAACTTTGGTTACTTTAGTTTTTGAGTTTTTTTTTTTTTTTGTAAAGTTTTCCCAGTGCGTGAGTGTGTGTGTGTGTGTAACTAAGCTGAGGCTTTTCAGATTTTGGTCAAGCAAACTAATTTGGTTAAAGTTCGCCCGCTTGCCACTCGAAAGTCACTTAAAAGTGCTCTGCCAAGATAAATTCTATTATTGATAAACAGAATTTAACTCAATTTCTTTGATTCTCCCAGTCCATTTTGGTCAAGGATTAATTAATATATATATATATTTTTTTTTGATTTTATGTGGAACCTGAAAATTTTTATATTTAATTAGGTACACACTGGTCGGGCTTATTCGGCATAATAATATTGTCTGCAGAGGTCTGTGCTTAAATAAAATAGGGGAACAATAGACATAGTGGGCTTTCAGAATTTAGTATAAAGACTTCATTTGCATTTTGTATCTGTTTGCAACAAGAAATAGAAAGAAAAGTATAATACCAACTAGGAAGATTGCTATGGAAAGTTGAAAAATTTTCTGACAGCCGTCATTTCACTCAACTGTACAAACAGTTACAGAAATAATAAAAGAATGAACCGGACTCTGACACAGAGGCAAAGGCCTGGGACGCTGTGAAAATGCTTATAAAGGAGATTGTAAAAGAGGATACCGGTCGGGTTAAAGAAAAAAATAAAAAAAAAATATATATATAGAGTGAGCGAGTGAGTGAGTGAGTGAAAGAAAAGTGAATGGGGAGGGTATTTTTAAGAGGGAAAAACACATTTTTGCACTTTTATAGCGCAACATCTTTTGTGCAAGCCAAACCCGCCGCCGCCATTCCTGTCCAACACAACATATACAAAGCTCAGTCCAATACAAAACACACACACACACAGAGTTACCCAAGTAAGCCCACAGGATAAGGAGGAGAGAGCAAGAGATTGAGAGAGAGAGAGAGAGGGGGCGGGGTGGGGAAGTAAAAGAGCCAGTAAAGTCGTCTGCCTTCGTTGTAGTCACAGTCGTCGTCGCCGTCGTCGTCGTTGTTGCCTTTAATAAACCCACTTTATTGTTTAGAGCCCAAATAAAATAATCCCCTTAAATGATGCCTTCGCATAATAGACGCCTGCTGCTTATTTTACTGCTGCTGCCACTTCTTCTTGTCTTGCCTGGCCTTTTATTCCTGTTTCATCGTCCTTGCCAATTCGTGGCACAGTGGTCTTCAAACCTGTAAAAATTGCTTTGGATTCTATTTATTTTCAATAGTTCTCATTTGAGTATGGCCAGGTGCGCGCCTTTAGTAGGCATCGGTATCGATAACAACTAAATAAAATCAAGCCTGACTTTGGCATCGATACTTTGTGGTTAGCCAAAGGAAATCAGGCTTTTCACAAACCGCACAATTTTCAAATGATTCAGGGCCCACGGTAAACCGCACATTCAATGAGAACGTGTGAGCGAGTGGCTCGTGGTGGTAGGTGGTTGTGTGCGGCACAAACAGGGCGTGTGAAAGAGAAAGAAAGGCGTTTGCTTTAGCGTTACTAATGATGATGATTTTGTGGTAAAACGTTGTGTTTGTGCTAATCGGGACAATATTATGCGGCAGTAAAAAGTAAATGACTCAAGACAAGCCAACAAAGAGAGAGAGAGAGAGAGAGAGAGAGAGAGAGAGAGAGCGAGAGAGACAAATAGAGACAGAGAGAGTGGTAAGACAGACCGAAGTCCTTACCCAAAATAAAAATAAAAAAAAGAGGAAAAAGAAAACCAACAAGAACAAAACCACGGAGAACTGTCTCAGCAAAAAAGATAAAGGACCAAATAGAGGTAGAGAGTGGTGGGCGGAGGGTTCAGACGGCTAAGCCAAGAAAAGGCAACCACAACATGGCTGCGGCTACAGACAGAAACAAGAACGCAGAAAGGATAAATCGTCAGGGCAAAAATAGAAGTAAATGAAGAAGAGGTCCTGAGTAAACGAAACGAAAGGCAGAATAAGCTGACGGACAGACTCGGTATAGTAAGGTCCTCCTGTTCAACTCGACGCAACTCGACTCGCTGACTGCTTGGCTGACTAATGCGAAAAATACGTAATTGCGCATAAATACGGGATTAACAAAGTGGTCGTCGGCCGACGGTTGTCGCCTTTGCCATTTCCACATGGAAATCGTGGCTGTTGATATGTATTATACTTCTTTTTTTCTGGGTACAGACAGACCGAACCGGTAGGCTTGGGCCACAAAAATTAACAATTTCCATGAAGGCACAAAAGACAAGGCGTCGACCACTGTCGATTTGTAGATTTGAATGCTGGGATTTGCGTCTGTGTGTGTGTATGTGTGTTTTTGGGTTGAAACCATAAAAAGGGAAACCAATTCGGCACAAAAATCCTGTGAAACATTTGCTGGGATTTGTGGAATTAGTCGAACCTAATAATGTTCCATTGACCACTCAGGAAAATTTTCTGCTTACTCGTTTATTATGGAGGGTTAAATCCATCTAATGTTGTTCCACAGATTAGGCAGATTTCCATAAATTGCATTCCATTTGCTTTTATACAAATTACTCTTCTTAAGCTTTATAATATTTTTTAAAATATGTATCTATATTTTTTTTATATGATGACTAATTTAGATTCTTTTTATTCTGTATCATTTCAGGTGAGTTGAAATATTGGGAAGAATGGGTTTTCCAAAATTGGTTAATTACTGTAAGTATAGTCCAACTTGGTTGATCTAACCGAACAGAAGCTGATTGGTATATTTCGTCACTCCCAACTCGACAAAAAATATATAAGATTCTCATCTTGAGTATAAAAGATTTTGAGGTTAGATTTCAAGATCTGAGTCTTCCAAAGAGATTCATGCATCTTCTAAGAGAAAGGGTGAGGTTAAGGACTCAAGTGTTGAAAACACGCGAGTTGCCACTTAAGTGAGTTTTTTATTTTCTTCTTTTACAAATTCACCCAACAAAAAGGAGCAAATAAAAAATAAAAAGAAGACAAACATAACCACTTAAAGTTGCCTGCAAATGGTCGGTTGGCCTCATAAGGACAGATGCAACACTCACCCAAAGACATATGCAACACACAAATTCCTAACAACTTGCCACATAAATGAGACAGCGCCAAAAGCAACAAAAACAACATGAAAATGTATAAAACAAAATTACAAAAACTCCAGAGCCCCTGACAAGGACCTCTGTTATTTTTTTGTTTTAATTTTATTTCAAACCTTTTTTTTCCTGGGCGCAACATAATGTCTGCGCATCTGCCAGCAACAGGGAGAGACATATGATTCAGTTTTTTATGCTCTGGAAAAATTTGTTGAGTTCATTAAAAGGGAAAGTCCCTTTTCTGTTTCGTTTTGTTTTGAATATGAAATCCGAACCGATTTCACAAGCTTCCCAGAGATATCCAGAGTTCTTATTATCTTGTTAGTCGAATGGAGACAAGAAATACGCAGTTTTCAGCTCCCCCAACCAAAACCTACTTGCATTTCTTTTACTTCTTCCTTCTTTCTTTCTTTTTTGATGCGGAGATGACATTTGGTGTTGGCGGTTTTATTCTTCTCACACTTTGTTTTAGTCTCTTGCTTTCTCTGGCATTTCATTTATGCCCGCCATGAATGAGTTTTGCACTTGGTATGCTATGAAGTTGTGCATTTCTTACGCGTGCTGGGAATTTCAGTGTAGAATTCCTCCATTCTGTAAATACCACACATTCTGTCTGTGGAGCCCAGGAGCCCTAAACCAGAGTCTGCCTCCACTCCATCGGGATTCAAAGACACAAAAGGCGACAAAGAGAAGCAGAAGCTAAAGCAGAAACCTTTTGTTGGAATTTGTTATTATGCAAGACAATTTCTTCTTGCAGTGCGTCGTTGTAGTAGAGAATCCTCTACTTTGGCAGGCAGGACAGGCACGCACTAGAAAATGGTTGTTTGGTTGGTTGGATGCTTTACTTTTGTGTTCGTGATTTCTGGCACTTGTTTGTTGTGGGTACCGGTACCTCATTCGCCGGCTTCCCCACTGGTTGGATGAAATGTGACTGCAAGTATTTAAATTGTGCACAGAGGCGAAATGAAAGTTTGCAAACATGTTTCTTACTTTGGGTAATGCTTACCTCCTTGCAGCCTAACAATTTTCTACCAACTCATTTTGCGTTCTTTCTGGGCCCTTTTGTCTGGCTGGCTAGAGAGAAATGACTCCTCGACCTCTTGGTGCACCGTGCTGGAATGCATTTGGGAGCGATATCTGTTGCCTTGTAGACAAAATTCCAGAAATGTTTTTCCTTTTCAATTAATTAAAATGAACTCTTTGTTGTATTCGTTTCTTTTAGATTTGCTTTCCTCTTCTACACGTACAAATATATATATATAGTTTTAGTACAACTTGGCAAACAGCAAACTAACAATGAGAAGAGAACCGACATATATTTTTTCCTTATTTTGAAAAGACATAAATACTCCACATTTAATTGGTGTGTATGAGAAAATAACTCTAGTTCTTATTAGGAATCTTATTAAAAATCTTCGTTTTTTTTGCTGATCACACAAAATACAACTCTGTTTATTCGATTGAACAAGTGTGGATATCGATAAGTGAATGATCTGCAGAAAGCAATCGTGTAATGCAACTCCGTAGTTTTATTTTTGCCAGTTACAATTTTACCACAAAAAAAAAAAAAAATAGGAATAATAATTAATATTGAAAACAATTCATTTAACCGCTATTGATATTTTCAGTCTGGCTCAAATCAACAACATTTGAGCTTTTCTCTCGGTCGGTGTGTTTGCCAAATCGAAAATTTGCTTTTATGCATATTTATTGTTATTTTGTTTGGTTAATAATATTATTTACATTGCCAACGCTTTGCCTCTGACCGTGCACGTTGAAACCATTCGAAATTTCCTTTACCGTAGACTAACCAAATCATATTAGATATATTGATGAGGGTTGGGAGAATTTTGCCAATTTCAGTTTGTTAAATGGATGCAAGACCGCAGAGACCACCCAACCGTTCCCAAAATTGATGGCAACATTTGTGCAGTAGCGGCCGGTGGCTGGAACTGTTGCAAGCTTCGGTTACTGTGGTCTCAAGCCCCAACCAGTTTGGTACTCTGTCTCTCTCTCTCCGTTTTGGGTCGAGGCAGGCTGACCATCCAAACGCGCATATTCATTCACAGCCAAGCCTACGCTTATTGGCCATGGTGAGGCTACCCCTTTTTGGTCCCAATCCCGTTTCGGTGGCGCTTCTTCCTGTGATGGTCGGCGCCTGCGACTACTGTTGCCGACATTCTGGCTATTTGGCATCTCGGTACGTTCACGTAATTTTGGTAGGCGGCCAGGTGTGGAGTGAGAAGGGTTTCGATTGCTTATTCGACTCCGAGCCATGTCCATATCCGTATCCAACGCCATACTGCCATTGACCACAACAGAGCAGCAATAATTAATGCATGAGTTGCAAACTAACTAAACTGGGGCTTCGGTCACTCTGTATTTGTGTTTTAACCGAGAATCTCTCTCTCTCTCTGTGTGTGTGTGTGTGTGTGTGTTTGCGTAGAGTAGTTTTACCTACTCATCTTCCTACTGCTGGTACACTGAACGGCTCTGGTCAATCTGCCTGGCTTTGGTAACAGACAGATGCCAAATGCGGAGGCTCATATGAATTCTGTGGCTTGAAGGGCCTCGAGGCCAACTGTTGTCCCGGAATACGGCAATGGTTGTCGTGATGACCGTCACCGCCGTTATCGCCATTGCAAACAATTGCATATGAAACCGCAATCATTTTCGAGCTGTCGACAGTCTCGAAAGACTTGCCTCTTTTGCTCCTCGCCATCATACAACTGCTCTGTCTCTTTCTCTCTTTGTTTGAGGAAGTATTTCATATTAACTCTGGTCCTTTCATATAAGTCGGCTCTGTGGTTTTCCAAGAAATATTGACTTTTATCCAAGGTAAAATGTAAAATTCCTAACTAATTAGTTAGACTCAAACTAGGAGTCCCGTTTAAACTATTTGTTGGAATCACAGCTCATGATGTCTTCTTCTTCTAATTTTAAATCAAAGCTAAAATTAACAACTGCAAAATGGAAAATCCTGATTGATACGAAACACATCGAATAACATCGTAACAAAAATACAAAATTTTTAGCAAGGAATCCTTACCAGCAGGGTAACTAGCTAGCATAAGTTGCATAAATAAACCACTAGATGGCGCTGTAGTGACTTTGTAAACATATTTGTATAGTTTGATTAAATGTGAATATGAAAAGTTGCAGAGCTGCCACCTTCCCCGCTCATGAGCTATCCATCATATATTTATAATAATTTTTACTGAAAAAAACTTATCTCACCGCTTAGTCAAATTCCTACATACCCCAAAGGCGGAATTAGGTGAAGCCCCTAATTTTATATATAAAATTCTGATACCGTTCGCAATTAAAAACTTTCTTCCATATAAATGGAAACAATTATAAAAAAAGAAGAAAATATTTATTTAAGTAAAACTTTATTGTTGAGAAATTTGAATATTTGCAATCATCAAAATACGAAAGATATTCTGTATTCCATCGTACATACTTGTCGATTTGGTAAATCTCTCGACCATTTCTCCCTGTTGGCAGTACAAATTTTGCATTTTGATTTAATTGTAAATGTATTTATTAAATAAATTATTCATGGTCTGCCCTGAACAAGAGTGTAGAGTGCACTCCATGAATGTGCTGCGGCTGACCTAAACATGTCCTCGCTGCAGCCGTTGCTTTGTTGTTGGGTCAAGCGTTTGCCACTGTAATTAGTTGTGGTCAAATAATCGCATGCCAGCCACATTCCTGTATCGTTGGTATTCCGGCCTGGCTAGGGCCTGGTCGAGCTGGGAGCTGGGTGTGTCGTTGGGGTGACGGAGATGAGTCCTACAAATTACACGAATGCCATTAATATTGGAGGCGAACATGTGTTTATTTGTATGGACTCACGCACCCTGTGGTCTCCGCTTTGCTCCTGTATGCTACGATATTTGTATTTTTGGCCATTTTAATGGTCCGACACATGACATTTTAATTTACCCGAGCGAGAAAACCAATTTTGCAGCAATGAACCAAAAACGTACAAAGTGACAAATGCCACAAATACTAACAATAATGTTACACACACAAACACACACACACGCTCAAGCACAAACATTATAATGATTGGAACAAATGCTTGGGGCATAATTTATTCAACATTTATTTAACGGCAGTTATGATTTGTGTTTTGGAGCGAGTTCAGACACAGAGAAGGGGGGAATAAATTGACATTAGCAAATTGCATTTGTATTAGGCAAATTAACTTATTGTTCATTGTGAAAGTCAACGAAAGCCTACCTCAAGCTAAAACTCTAAATTTATTGAATGCAGAGCTGCTTGTTTAGTCAAAAATACCAAAGAGAGAGAGAGAGAAAGAGACTCTGGGTCTAGTGAGTAGAAATTACTACTAATTTGCGAAATATTAAGATTTATTAATTCAATGGAATTTCAAATATGCACGAGGAGTTCCACAAATTTATGTAGAAAATTGCTGAAACCATGTTAACATGATGATTCTATAAAATACAAACGAATCACAAATGGATAATACAATATTAAATAACAGGTTAGGCTGTTTACTTCGAACGATCTTATTTTTGAATTATTCTTCGTATTCAAAATAAATTTAATAATGTTTTGCTTTATTTTAATTGTAACATAATAGTTTTTAAGAGGTTTCTCCGCTGAATTATGCTATCGAAATCTTTGGTTGTTCCAGTTAAGGAACTAGATCATATGAATGTCAAGGTAGCAATTTTTTTCTTTTTGTGGAAAATAAAGAATTTAAAATTTTCGTTTTTCAAAAGAAAGAAAACAAGAATGGAATTTATGATATAGTTTTAAAATTGGCAAATACTGCATCAACTTTGCATATAGAAAATTCATGTGCAATTGCGGAAAATATCCAAGCTTTAAAAGTGGCAAGCACGAGCACTTTCATGTCAGTGCACTGATTAAATTCAGCAAATATCGCTGATGCCGGCAAATCGACGCGACGCGTTGTTCTCAATGCGAAGCAGGCCACGGCAATAGATACACAGATATGTGAAGTGGGAGTGGCAATAGCCTTAGTATCAAGAGGAGGCGGCTAGTGTGGGGGAGTTGGCAGATCGACCATGTTGAAGTACACAAAACCCATGCAAACAAACAGGCATTTCATGGCAAACATGCCCGTACCCGTCACCTGCATCCCTGCTATCCTGCTATCTTCAGTTAGTTGCCCTCACCTAGTTAGACAAACAAGAGAGTTGGGGCCGACCAGCTTTGGACAGGAGGAGGCATTGGTGTTGCTTGTGTTAGCCAGAATTGGTAGATTGTGGAATGGGAACTCTTTGCTATTCGAGCCGTTTTGAACACTCTACCAGGACACTCGCAGTCGCATTTGCAACGGCAGTGGCAGTGGCAGTTAAAATTTTATTGTTGTCGGTCGTGGTGGGTGGAGGGTCCTCTACGTTCTGTTGCTGCAGTTTCGGCATTATTTCGGTTTAGTTTGGTAAATACACATGCGGCGCTCTCGAAGCACATTCCCATCAGTATCTCGCTTTCTCTCTCCATCTCTCTCTCTCTCTCGCGCACACACTTTACCCTGGTCTATCCAGGGCCGAATGCATCAATTGCACCATACATATGGTTTTGGCATGGCAACAGAAACTATCCCCATGGCTGTCGAGTTTGGAAATTGAAGCGACAGATGCATTGCCCTTCTTTTGCCCATTTGCCCATTTTTGCATCCACTTTTGGTTGTCATAAATGGCACATAGCACTTCCAAAAAACTGACAAGGCCTAAGCCTCAGGCTGAAATCGTGTATTCTTTGAATGCGTGTTGCTATGTTGGCTTTTCATTTTAGCTCACATGTCAGCAAAAGCCCATTGTTGCATACTGGAGCATTTCTGGTTCGAAATTGTTAACTTTTGATATTTTTTGCGATTGATTTCACAAGCGGAGCAATTTTTAAATTTATCAAAATTTGACTTTTCTGCAACAGGAACAAATTGATTCTTATTTAAGTGTGTCAATTTTTTTATTATTATTTTATGTTTTTTTTTTTTTTTAATTATAAATTAAAGATTGATAATCAAAGAAAATCAATATATAGACCATTTGAAATTATATAGAAACTTTATAAATTTTTAAGACGCATTTGCAGCAGTTTTTCATTCTTGCAATTAAAATTTAACAAATTTCCAAGCCCTTTTGATATGTTTGTAGAGTACCTCGAACGTACTATAAATTTAATCTTTTGCCTGACCTGAAAGGGGCGGAGGAATTGAAGGCGTTACTGTCATATCTGAAAGCAATTTTCCAACGATACGAGATCGATAAATTCGTTAGGCGTGCAATTTGTGCCGTGAGAACCTTCAAAGAACGTTTCAGTTGGTGCACACATATCGTCCTTTCCCTCCGCAGCACCAGCCGGGTGGAAGAAGAGCCTACTGCTGTGTCCACTTTGACTACCACCCTAACCCCATTCAGGGCACTCAGTTTTTGGTGTACCCAAGGCCTCTTCCAGCACTCGGAACGGTCAGAGGTACACGGTGCCTGAATTGTGCAAGTTACGCATTTACATTTTGCCAGAGTCATCTGCGAAGTCCTTGGGCTCATCACACTCTTTTTCGCATGTCCTGACCATGCAAGGGTATGTCCAAAGGGGCGGTATGCCGAGTGGGGGGCTGGTGACTCTTTGCCGTGTGTGGCACGGCTATGCAAATTGCTGCAAATGCATTGAGGCGTATGCGCAATTTTTGTGTTGCTTGTGTTTGCCACACTCGGAGTCCCGGAATGCCACACTTGCTCTCTCTTACTGCACCACTGACAGCCACGGCAGTGACATCAATCAGTTATTAGCGCAGGAAATCCGCCTCTACCAGTCTTCTTTCCACTCTGCCCCTTGTCGCTCTGTGGGGGATTTCATTTCGTGTTTCGCATCACAATTAACTAACCGAACCGATATTCTCGCATTCTGCTTCTCCACTTACAGTACCGCCGAAGGCAGGACAGAAACGACCGGCCACCAGTCCGGCCCCACATATACCGGTGTCCCATCACCTGCAAACGCCGCCTGGAGGAGGCAGTAGTGGTGGCAATTCGGGAGCCCCGCCACCCCCGCCAAATAGTGGACTCCTGAACCACGCCCTGCCGGCTAACCATATTGGGACTCAGTCACCGTCCTCGCTAACGGCCGTCCAGCAGCAGCAGCAGCACCAGGCCCATCAGCAGGCAGTGGCTGCTGCAGTGCAGCAACAACTAGTGGGTGTGCCACCCGGTGCTCTCAATGCCAATGCAGCCAGTGGGCGGTCGTTTGCCGCCGCCCTGCGCACACTGGCCAAGCAAGCCGACATTAAGGAGGAGGATGAAGTTGCCAACACAGCGCGTGAGCGCATACCCACCTCAAGTGGTGGCGTCTCGGCTTCCCCAGCATCGGTGGGCCAGCCTAACTCCATTACCGTAAACGCATCTCGCGGGGGAGTGCCTTTGCCCAATGATCGCGGCATCTCTGGTGCACCAGCCAGTGTAGCCGACGAGCGGATGGCCAATAAGAAACGCTCCCCGCCCTCACCCCAACCACCAGAGAAGATGGCCCGCCTCAGCCACACCCCACAGACGGCCGCTCTTCAACCAGAGCTCCTGGCCCGCAGCGGCTTTCAGCCTTACCGATCTGATGAAAGGTTGATGCATCCGGCTGGTGCTTTCCCACTGGAGGCTTACTCTCATTTTGCCGGCCTACCCGGCATGCCACCCGCAGGTAAGCCACAAGCGAAGTTTTAATCTCAGCTTCTTCGATTTACTCCCTTGTTTTGCAGCATTTCTGAACCCAGCTGGCCTGTCCTATTCAGCGGATCCATTGTATTTAGAACACCGCTATCAATTGTTCCGAGGTCATCACACGCATCCACATGCTGCCCTCTACCCACAAATGGCCTCGCCCTACTCCCATCTCTACTCTATGATGCCTGGAGCCCTGGGCATGCCGCCCTCGATACATGATCGCCTCAAGCTGGAGGAAGAGCATCGGGCGCGTATGGCTCGTGAGGAGGAACGCGAGCGAGAAATCCAACGTGAGAAAGAGCGCGAATTGCGGGAACAGCGCGAACGGGAGCAACGTGAAAAGGAGCAACGTGAACGAGAGCAACGTGAAAAAGAGCAACGGGAAAAGGAGCAGAAAGAGAAAGAAGCCCGCGAACGAGAAATGCGAGAAAAAGAGCGCGAAGCCCGGGAGCGTGAGCGGCAGCAATTGCTGAATGCCTCTCATCACTATTACCAGCCCCTGAATCGCAATTTGATCTCGATGAACCTGCACCTGAATATGGGTCTACGGGGCCCAGCCGGTCTTCATGGCCTACCCGGCATATCAGCCTATGCGGCCAGTGCTCAGCGACAGAGTCCCCATGCAGCCATGGGCCTGAATCTGGGTCTGCCCAGTCTACCCGGAGTTCCCTCTCTGGCGGGTCATGGCCCAGCCAATCTGCAGCATCACCTACAGCAGGCAGCAGCCATGGGCTTGGCCCATCCCTCGGCCGGTTTGACACATCCTAGTTTTTCGGCAGCAGCGGCCTTGGGCCTTCCACATCCCCATAGTCTAAACCTCAGCCATCCACACATCTCCCCGCACCATCCTTCAATATCGGCGGCAGCAGCAGCCGCTGCTGCAGCCCATCAGCTGCCACCCCACACCTCAACCGCCGGGCCAAGCACCACCTCGGCTGTGACATCTATCAATACCATCAGCTCCTCTTCACCACACAGCAGCCTTAACCTGACGGCCAGCAGTGCAGCAGCCCAATCCTTAAAGGAACAGGTTACCTCCGTCTCATTGCCCACAACCCTCAGCAGCAGTGTGACCGCTACTACAAGCACGCCAACTTCGCACATTCCGGCTATGAATCACTACTACCATCCGAATCATTTGGCCGTCATGCATGCGGCAGCAGCGGTTGCCAGTGGATTGACACCGGCTGCAGCTCACCAGCAACCCATCTCGCTGGCCAACAATGTGAGTGCTCCCCACTCGTCGCATCCCACATCGCCCACGAGTCTGAAGATGACGCCGACCGTCAGTATGGCCAATAGCCAGAACGGTGGTAGAACGGTCAGCAGTCCTCATGTAATGAGACATCACATTGCCTCGGCCGTGGCTGCCCACCAGTCAACCATGATTGAAAAGACTAACAGCGCAGGGTCGGGCGTGGGCACTGCGACACCTACAACCCATGAGCCAACCACCTTGGACTTGACAGGCTCTAACTCAAACTCGAGTAATCAGGCGCCTTCGACCACCAGCAGTACAGTGCCGAATCCCCACGAGCTGAATGGAGTGGAGTCTAATGGTCCCACAGAGAGCAAAGATGTCGCCCCCACAAATTTGACCGGGATGAAGGACGATCCGCTCAAGAGCATAACGCCGCCTTCGTCTTTGGAGAAAAAACCGGCCACGCCCACCGCTAGCAATACCACCACTGAAAAGACTCTTCTGCCGGATAGTTCACCAGAGAATTGTGCACGTCGCAGTGCCAGTCCAGCCACAGATACATCGGCAGCAACAGCTTCAGCAGGTAAAACCAATGCCGAGCCCAACACATCCCCAAAGATCCTTTCACCCAAGATCACCTCTCCAACACCTCCTACAATCACAGAAGCACCGAGTGCTATACGCGCAGATAGCTCGCCGAGGCCCTCAGCCGACAGCTTAGATGAAAAGCACACCAGTTTGTCCGTTTCGCCAGCTTTAATGGCGGCCTCGCCAGATCCCGTCTCTGGTGTCACATCAACCTCGGGAACGACCTCACCGCCAGTGGTGAGCAGCAGCACGAATACTGCAGCCAGTGCCTTGGCTGGGGATGAGGTGACAACCAGTGCCAAGACCCCCACCACCACTACCGAGGCTGTGGCCTCCGCCTCCAGATAAAAGCGCCAGTTTGTGCTTGAGAAAAATCAAAACAAAAAATTTCAAAATATATCGTATTTAGTTATCGATAATTTTAAGTTACAAGTCGATAACATATCGATTCATTTGCCAAATGCTAAATTGAATCGATTGTATTTTAATTTGTCGAATCGGAACTAGTTGACAATCTACCTTCAGTAAATTTAACTACGCAATAGCGATAATGATTTAGATCCTAATCCCATTGTTTAATTTATATGCATATACTATTTACATTTACATTTACATTTAAAATTTTTTAATTGCAAAGCTTAGAGATAAAAAACAAAAAAAAAAAAATTAAAAATAATCGATACATATGATTTTCTTTCTTTAAATGTGAAAACTATGGCCTAAATAAAACTTTTTTGTTTATACGAATTAATTTGCTTTTTTCTTTCTTTCATCTTATCATTTGTAAAATAAGCAATAACTCTTTCCATTCTCTCAATATACAAGAAAATCCCATTCTTTCAGAAGATAACAACAAAGCATCTACACCACATCCATTGGGCGGCGCTCTCGTCCGGAGCAATAGCTCCGAAGAGGCTACTGCCTTATGACACCAGCTCTTTAATAATTCGAACAACTAACTAACGAAAAACTTTGGGGACATCGGAATGTATTTGTTATCGGAAAGAGCGCTGCATCAGCAGCGCAAAAGGATGCTCGATGAATTTTTGAAGCTTTAGAGAAGTCCTACCCACTAACAACTCAAACATACAAACATATATAACTCAGCCGAAAAGAAATCCCATTGAAACTTGGAAATACAAAATAATATAAAATATTTATAAGCTTAACAATTTGCTCCCCCAAAACCCCTCATCCCATAAATAACATAAAACTTAACAAAAAATAAAACAGAAGCAGATATTAGATATTTGTGTTTGTTCTTGGTGTTACAATCTAAAGTTTACTCACAGTTGAATTTAATTCAGCAATTCAAATATGTATAAAAAAAAAAAAAAAAACAAATAAATAAATTGCAAAAAATATTTTAATTCGTGTATAAAAATAAAAAGGAATACATAAAATGTAAAATGCAAAAAAAAATAAAAAATACAAATAAAGTTTTTGTAAATGATTGTGAAATATTTGAATTTAATCTCATTAGACTAACCCGAAACAAATTGTAATTGTAATTGGTAAATCAATCTGAATGTAGTTGCAAATTTATCCTACAACCAGTGAAATGAAATATTAGTTTTAATAAAAAAAAATAAAATATATGAATGTATTTAATTACCATATTAATATGTATATAAGAATCTACATTTACCAAAAAAGAAAAAAAAAAAAGAAATACAAAATGAGAACACTGAATAGTTATATTTTATTCTTAAATTACTAACAAAAAAAAAAGAAGAAATTAATAATAATAATTGTGATTTGGAGAGTACGAAAATGGAAAGAAAAAAAACTGAAAATTACAAAGAGGACAAAAACAAAACGGAACTGAAAATTTAGATGAAAATCAAAAGGATGACTTGGATGTATGGAATAAAATAAATAAAAAGAAATGCAAATAGGCTTAAATTATTTTTTGAAATTACACATTTTTTGTAATGTTATGCGAAAACATTTTTCGGCCCTTTTTGTAAGAATGAATCACAGTCTTTTTTAAATGCAAATATAAATTGATATACAAATAAAAATTCCAAATCAACAAAACAAATTAAATTCTACAGTTTAAATCAAATATCGTGTTAAATGTGCAGCCGTAAATTAAAGCAAACAATGCCAAAAAAATATATATACTTTTTCAAATAAAAAATATACGATTATTTTCGAATCTATGGCTAACTGAAATGCATTATTCAGAATAGCATCACGATGACTCATACTCACTATCAATCTCGTGGAATTTCAAACAAACTTAGTTAAAATATCAGTCAACTACCAGGCAATCAGAAGTGAACAGAAGCAGATCAATCAGGCCACATCTGGAAATATGAGCGAGATGGCCTGTGCATGCAAAAAGTTCAACGTGATCGAATTCGCAGTAGAAGATTCCAGCCAGCCATCAGGCGCACAGAACCTAGTAGAATAACGAAAGCTCTCTGCAACCAGCCAAGCCAAGTGAGTGGGAGTGTGAGCAGGATAGCAGAATTTTGTGAGTGAGTGCAAGACAGGTGACTTGCGCTGCTGTTCTTTGCAGTTCTTATCAGCTTTCTTTGTGTTGAGCTCAATGCAACGGCACAAAAAGCTCTCTCTGTTCGCTCTGAAATGAACCCGGGTTGCTGATGAGATCGTAGAACTTGGTTTCAAATTATTTTTGCTGGTTTGAGGACCCAAAAAGCCTGTGTTTGAGATTATCTGTAAACCTAATTTATATATTTTTATTTACTTAATATAAACAAAAATCTCGAGCAATCTGTGATAAATAAAAAAAAAAAAAAGAAAAACTCAAAAAATTATTCTAAACAGTAAAACAAAATTCAAAAATTTACCTTTTCCTAAACAAAAACTGTTATCTTGCATTTGATTGATTTAAACAAATAAAGAAACCCTCAATTATATATGATTTCAAGAAAATTGCATGAACTCCTTTCACAAAAATAAAATCTTATGTATTGATCAGTGAAACTGACACAAAAAAAAAAAAAAAAGAAAAACAAAAAAAACAAACACAATTTATATTAAAGAATAATATAGAGATTCACCAAACTAATCAGCATATTGGCAAAGACAAAGACTCCAATAATTAGTCCGGCTAATGCGATTCAAAGCTAATTAATAACAAAAAAAAAAAAATCCAACGATAGTTTTAAATATAAATTATGTAAAACAAATTAAAGTATTTCTCCCTCAATCTTCAGTGTGTGTGTTAAACAGTAAACCAAAAAAAAAAAAAAGAAAAAAAAACAAAAAAAATAAAAATGTGTAAAACATAATTTTTAAGCTAACTAAACAAGGAAAATAGAAATTATGCAACATACATCATTTGATTAACAAAATAGCCGTTGAATGAAATAAACAAAAAATACACAGCAACAACAACAACAACAACCTAATTCAAAAAGAGCATTACAAATTGCAAAACAAAACCAATTGCGGTACAAAAAAATCAATCGATTTCAATCTGCAATACATAAGGCATTTATGATTTTATCAAATAAACTGTACTTAAAACAAATTAACAAAATTTTTGTGTATTTATTAATCTAAACGCTGACGGCTTCAGCCTTCTTAACATATTTCAACAAGCGTACAATTGTTGAAGGTGTCACGCCTTGAATTCGGCTGGCAGCGGCAATAGTCTGGGGCTGGATCATGCTTAGCTTCTGGCGCTCTTCATTGGAAAGACTCAGGGATTTTGAGAAATAATCTATATCGTTGGGTATGCACAAGCGTTCCTCGCGCCTCACATCCTCCACATCGCGTTGCTGCTCGTCCACATAGAACGAATAGAGGGCTTCAATTTTAAGCCTGTCGGAAATGTACGAATCGTCCCGCAGCCAACTCAGCTCGCTGGGATATAAATTGATTAACTGATCTACTGTGATATTGTCGGCTGGTATACCAAGCATATCGAAGGCTGATTTCTCTATCGAAGCCTTGGCCTTCGGCAGACCCAGTGACTGACGCCAGAAGTTGCTGTGTTTCTGCAGATCCCTTAAAGCTTTCACTCCTGCCTGTAGTCTATCTTCAGTCTGTTGAAAATGTCGGTATCGCTGCTCCGATACCAAGCCAAATTCGTAGCCTTTTTTGGTGAGTCGCATATCAGCGTTGTCTGGGCGCAGGGACAACCGGAATTCGGCGCGACTGGTGAACATGCGGTAGGGCTCGTTGGTGCCTAGCGAGGTGAGATCATCTATAAGCACTCCAATGTAGCCTTCAGTTCGACTGATGGTTAATTGCCTGCCATCCGAATGTACCGATTTGCCAGCCGCATTCGCTCCAGCAATTATGCCTTGTGCTGCAGCTTCCTCGTAGCCAGTGGTGCCATTGATTTGGCCGGCGAAGAACAAATTGGCCACTCGCTTGGTTTCGAGGCTGGGATAGAGTTCTCGGGCATCAATGAAGTCGTATTCCACGCCATAGCCGGGCTGAACTACTTCGGCCTTTTCAAGACCCTTGATGGCACGCACTAGTTCTACTTGTTGAGGATGGGGCAGTGTGCATGAGACACCTTGAGGATATATCAGCTCACTGTCGAATCCCTCTGGTTCTAGCCAAACTTGGTGAATCTTGGCAGCAAAGCGCAGTACTTTCGACTCAATTGAGGGGCAATAACGTGGTCCCGTAATCTCCTCAGTCACGTGACGATTGACATGTAGATTTTTTTTTACAATTTCGTTCACGCGGGGTGTGGTGTAAGTCAAGTAGCAGGGCAACTGCTCGGCAGGTGGCAGCCAAACTGATCGATTGAGAAATGAGAATGGTGTGGGCGGATTGTCGCCTTCATGCCGCTCCAGCTCTGAATAGTTGACGCTGTCTTTGGCAATTCTCGGCGGCGTTCCAGTTTTCAGGCGCCCCATGCGAAAGCCCAACATGTTAAGGGCATCCCCTAGAGCCTTGGCAGGTGCATCACCAATTCGACCGGCTGGTCGCACTTCCAGGCCAATGTTGATGTGAGCACGTAAAAAAGTACCAGTGGTGAGTACTACAGATCGGCTTTTAACAGCTTCGCCGCTAGCCAAAAGGACTCCCCCGCAACGCATGACATGTTCGCCTTCTTTCTCCATTATGATATTGTCAACAGCAGCACTTCGTATCTCGAGATTCGCGGTGGCAAAGAGCTCCTTTTGTACTGCCTGCTTGTACAATTTTCGATCGATCTGGGCTCGAGGGCCCCACACTGCTGGCCCGCGGCGCCGGTTCAATACTTTATAGTGAACTCCAGAAATATCACAGCAACGGGCGCACACGCCATCCAAGGCATCGACTTCTCGCATTAGGTGACCCTTTCCAATGCCACCAAAAGATGGATTGCAGGACATTTCCCCAATAGTTTCGAGTTTGTGTGTGAGCAGTAAAGTTCTCGCTCCCATTCGAGCAGCCGCGGCGCAGGCCTCCGTGCCCGCATGGCCGCCTCCAATAACAATTACATCATATGCACTACCGTCGGACCGAAGGGTGGACTTGTGACGAGTCCTGCACAGCTGCTGTATTATGCCGCGCCGCAAGTGCAACATTTGTTAATTGCACTAAATATTTTTACCACAATTCAAACCGAATGCAACAAAATCACGAAAATAACTACGCATGCTTCGCAGAACAGCTGATTAAAAGTACTCGATACTTGTTATCGATACCTCACTTGTTGAGTGCATAAGGCGGCTTTTTGAAATTCATTTAAAAAAATATCTTTTAATTATTGTACAATTGTTATTGCTACATTAATATTATTTGTAAATAAACTTAAAAATCATCAAACTACAATTCCTCCATTTTTGCTTTGCGTTTTTTGAGCTTGTGCTTAGTATCGGCTGCCTTGCCTCGCACAACAGCAGTTTTTAAGCGCTTTGCTGATTTTTTTCGCTCTTGGATGCCAGCCTTTCGCTTGGCCGCTCTAGCTGGATCGTGTATTTTTTCTTGGGCCACCACCTTACGCCTCTCGGCTCGACGTACCATGAGTTTTGTTTGAATCACATTCCGCAGTTTATCGTAGGTGTCCGAGCCAATTCGTTTGCGTAGACGACTGCCAACACGCAAGGCTTGCTGACGCAGTTCCGGGCTCACATGCTGGTCATCCTCCGACATTTCTCTGATCATGGACTGAAGCAGAGCCGGCGCCAAACTGTTTACTGCATCAAGACTCAGAAGAGTAATTAAGCCTTCGATCAAAGTGAAAAGGGCCGTGCGCTGTTGGAAATTACAATTAGGATTTTTTTTTGTATTTAGCTTGAAACACTTACAATACTGGTTTCATGTGGAGCCTTGGCTACCTCCTTGTTTATAAGGAAACGAATATTTCGCACCAGCCAGTTCAGATTGATTTTCATTCCCGGCAATTCAGCTTCCTCCACATCCGGTTCTTGCTTAACTTTGAAGGGGACATCCCTCAGCATCTGTCCCACATAGAGAAGTATCGTTGCGAGCTCATCTATCATTTCCTGGGCAGTTTCACCAGGTTGCACCTGGGCACACAAATCCAAAACCAAAGACTTGATATCCTGGGCAGGTCGGGCATAAATAAATTCCAAAACTTTTTTATCTCCTTTCTCGCGCTTAATACCGACCAAAGCCTGCCCCACCCAGTCGTAATCATAATGAGCCAAAATCTGCGTCAACATTTTGGCTGCATTACAACGCACCCAATTGTGATCATGGCCAAGCAGACGCTGGCAGCCATATGCCAGCTCGTCTACCAGATGGGCTAGCTCCACATTCTGGAAAATGACATCGCCACAATGTTCAAAGACCTTCAGCAGGCAATATTGCAATTGAATGAGCTGGTGATCCCGGGTGCGCTGATGATGCTCTTCAAGCTTTTCCTTATCCATACCGGTTAAGAGCAACTCCTCCTCAGACAGTTTTTTGAACTTCTGAAATTGCAAGATTATAGAACAAAATATAAGGTTCCAACTTGACTTACTCACCATTCGCTTACGCTTAGTCTTGGGCAGTTCAGGGTCTATTAAATCCTTGCCTGGAGCTTTAACGAAGCGACCACCTGTCTCTGGATCACCCATTGTCAGCACACCCACTAATGTGGGCAAGACTTGTGGCAGTCGTTCGGCAAAACCAGAACGTTCGGCCACTATGAAGCGGGACAGCAGAGCCGCGGCCATTTCCCGTACACCCGGTCGTTCCGCAGACTGAGGTGAGGTAAAGAACAGCAAAGTCAGTTCAAGCAGCGGTTCACGCTCCACTTTAGTCAGACGACTGATTAAGGCCTCTAGGGCAGTAGCTACAGCCCGACGACAATCGGCATCCTCATCATTCACCAGTCGTGTCCCCAGCGATAGGTACAGAAATTCCGATTGCTTCACTAAGATCTGCTGTGGAAACCGATTGATGATAGAATGGATGAATTTAATAGCCGATTGTCGGCCCGAAGACTGCGTATAGCTCAATTGTACAGCCATGAATTTGAGATACTGCTCCACACGCTTATGCAGTGTGTATTCCATGATATACGTAAGCAAGATAGTGCGGGATTCTTCTCTCACATATTCCGACTGGGAGATGATGGTTAGGTCGCCCAAGCGCTTCATCAGATCATGCAGAGAACGTGTATCCACCTTTCTGCCTACCAAGGCTTTTAATAAAGTGAAGCACATCGTTTGACTGCTACACTCGCCCTCCTGTAACTCCTGCTCTATATGCAGTAAGAGCTGCTCAATCTGTTCGTCGGTCAGCGTGTAGTCGGAGCACTTTCGAAGTAGGGCTACCACGGCCTTGAAACTGGCTCTCACTAGTTGGGCATTCTCTTCTTGACGTGTGGCTCCAAATGACGAAAAGTTCTTCAGAATCTCAAACATGCGAGCCACCACAGGCTGCAGCTGTTTTGGCCCCAGGGCAGGCAGCTCATAGTCCCCGAACCACAGGGCCGAGAAGCACTTCAGGGCATAGGTGGTGGTGCGAGCATGCGTACTTTTCAGAGCTTCGCTCAATAGCGGCAGCAAAGGCTGCAGGAACGGCTGATAGTCCAGCTCGGCAAGTTTCTTGCGCTTCAGCACAAAGTGTAGCAGCTCCAGGCCAAATTCGATGAGAATGTGGGCATTAGTCTGGGCATTGGAACGCACCTGTTTGTTACCAGTGGCCACAGTCTGCCGGCCAGGGGCTGGCTGAATCAGTAGGCAATCGGGTCGGGCACGTTTGATCAAGGCCTGCTCCTTGTCGGTAAGCACAGGTCTCTGGGTGCCCGGCAGCAAGTCTGTGATACTCTCCGAAATGGTGCCATAGATGAAAATCAGAAGACTCTCTCTGGCCAGATGGGAGTTCTCCACCAGACCGGTGACAATTTTGGCAAAGCACTCTTGAATCTTTTGGGTAACCTTGCGGGAGTGCGTGCGGGCCAAGTGCTCTTTGAAGGGCAGTAGCAAGTCCAGCAGGCAATTGTCGCGTATGTGCCGCGCAGCTATGTGGAGAGTGAGATAACTTTTGGCACTGGGTTTGGCCTCGGGGGTATGGGCCACAATTTTATCCACTTCCTTTTCGGCACTGATCTCGCCAAAGATGTCGTTCAGGGCAACTTCCAGAAGATTCTGCAAGCAAGATTCGATGTGTGCCGGCTCCAATTTATCACGCAGAGCTTCCAATACACCATGTAAAGTGACCGAAAGGACATGAACCTGGAAGCCGCGAGTGAGCAGCGATTGCAACTGCTCCAGCAACAGACTTAAGTAACTGCCGCCCAGGGTGAGCATAATTTTCTTGAGTATATCCCGAGTCAGCATACGAACGGATTTTAAGGGGGAGCGCAAAAAAGTGCAGACTTTCATGAAAATGCCTGAGGGGGAATGAAAATTTAAGAGATCCTGGTCTATGCCAATCTAGGCTTACTTACCTGGCAGACTATTTTCCATCAGATCCTTGGGCAACTTTTGCAATAGCTTTACCATGGCCAGGGCAATGGGCACACGCTGGATCTCCTCTTCTTCCCTCTCATAGCTCAAGCGTCGCCGATTGACCTTGTGCTTGGCATCATAGTTGGTTTGCTCCGTTATAGACCGATTCAGTGTGGGTAGCAAAATTGTGGTTATGGTGGACATCACCCGTCTGGCTGCATTAGGTGCCAATTGCTGAGACCTCTGTTTGGGAACTTCTTCGGCGGGCTCATCGTTATCGAATTTAATTGTTTCATCCTGTTCAATCTCTTCGGACTCTTCGGTTTGCTCCACTGGTCTTGTCAAGGTCTCCTTGAGCTGACTGAGGGCGGCCTTATCTGTCTGAGCCTGGCTTAGATCAAAGTGGAAGGCATCAAGTATACGCACAACCAGGCGCACGCATTGTTTCTGATGCTGGTTTTGGGGTAGACGCAGCTTTAGCAGATAGTGCCGGAGCACGGCCTGGTAATGCTGCCAGGGCAGTTGCTCACAAATCACACCCACTGTCTCTATGGCAGCATCCACCAAAGTGTGCTTTCCCGTATGCTTCTCGTTGAGCAGATAACGACTGGCCAGAGGCAATAGAAACTGCGTCAGGGTGCGGGCACTGGGCACAGACTGACGCCAAACACCTCCAGACACATTGCACACTCTTTGCAGGGCGCGTCCATGCCGCGTTGTCTGCAGGTGAACCATGTTCTCAAAGAAGTCCACCTCGGCATCGTGCTTCTCCGTCAGCGGGGCTAAGTCTCTAAGTACCTCGTGGGCGCTGGGACATTCCCGAGATAGCTCACCTAGTAGATTGAGGGCCTCATTGCGGGCATGCTCATGCTTCTCATCACGCAGGCCCCGTTGCAGCAATGGCAACAGTACCTGATCTACTAGAAACTGCTGCTCCGGCTTGTTTTCCTTTTGCTGTTGGACCAACTGAGGCAAGAGTTCCTTGAGCAACTCGCTAATGTTCACACGCATGCCCATATCGTTGTCATGGGTTAGCATATAAAAGCAATTGTAAATGACCAGCTGACCCAGATCCAAGTCAATGGCTTGTTTGGCTACCATCTGCTTCAGTTCCGTGAGGCCCTCCAGACGGCGATCGTAGTCTGGCTGCTCGAGCCAACGCTTGTCCCAGGCATTCAGAAGTAAGACGATTCGGGCCCTCTCTCTGAAGGCCGTGGCCAGTGGTACCAGACTAGTATCTAACTTCGCCTCTTTATGCAAACGCTTGGCTATGTCAGCCAGGATTTCGCAGAGTAATTTTCGGGCGGGCAAAACGTGCACTTCCTGGAAGAAGGGAGCTAGCGGACGTATAAAGTTTTGGGGCGCTGCAACTCTTTTGCTGAGATTGGCCAGGGTGGTGATAAGCTGAGTGGCTACTTCAGGGGCGGCAGAAGATGTTTGACTCCGGAAAATCGGCAGGAGTAACTGCAGCAAGAGCTCACAAGTGGCTGGATCCTGAACATGGCTCGTTAGGAGTGTCAAAATGTTCAACTCTCTCTTGTCGAGCGACTGCTTGCCAGGCTTCTGCTGTCGCCAATTGGCCTGTAGACGCTGCAAGATATCCGGAATGTGAGGCTGGAGAAGAGCTAAAGCCTGGGCACCATACTCCTCTGTGGCAGCGCTCTCCAGCAGCTGCTCCACCAACTGCATCAGAGCCCGCCGCACCACTGGCTTGGTCTTGTCGTTGAGCAGCAAGGCAATGATATAGTGCATGATGGGCAAAGCTTCGGAAGGGAGTCTTTGCTGTAGCCAATGCTGATACCGTGGCTCTCCACCCCAGAGCAATAGCAGCTTGAGCAGGGGTGTGGGTGTGTGTATAGAATCGTTGGGCAGACGATTCAGGCCCGGCCAGACGTACACTTCACAAATGGGTTGCATTTGACTTTCCTGCCAAAGTTCTGGTTTATCTCTCAACTGCTCAAAATAATTGACCAGAGTCTGCAAGGCTGCATGCTTGACATTCTTGTAGACTGGAGTGAGCTTACTGTTGGCATTGAGGACATGTTGACATACACTGCCGGTCAGTAGGAGCAACTTAAGCACATACAAATGAAAGTCCTGGGAGAGTCGACCAGCAAACTCCTTCCGAATTAGTTCGAGAACATTGACGATCCTTTGAAGTTGACGGGCTGCAATCACGGCCTTGGGATCAAACTGTTTTTGAACATAGGCGAGCAACTCCTCAATGGGCTGATCAGTGTAGGAGGCAAAGCGACCAAAGGCCATTTGAAGGAAAGAGAGGATTTCGGATTCATCCAGTTGGCCCAAGAAGCGCAAGATCAGAGTCTTCCGTTGCTGAGCGTTCATTTGTTTTTGAACTCCTTTAGTCAACATCTTGCCATAGAGCACACGAAGCATAAAGCCCATGAGCTCTGAGCGCTGGCTCGCCGGTACATTCTCTAGTGGAAAGTTGGCCAGGGTGGTCTTGAATTTGGACTCGTCTATGAGATTTGTCAGGTCAGTTTTGTATTGGATCAGGCCCGCAGGTTGCTTGTAGCTGGCGAGGCAGTCCAGAGCCAATTGCTGCAGTTGGGCATTTGGACCAGCCAACAATTCCAAATAGAAATCGTGCATTTCGGCTTGACGATGCAGGGCCTTGGGATTTGGCTGGGACACAAAGCAGCCCAATTTCAGTTGCAAAGTTTGCAGAATAAATTTGGCCTGGGCATCTTGGGTCCTGCGTTTTGATTTTGGACGTGGTGCGGGTGATTCTTCATCGTTCTCTTCCAGGTCTATATTAGCTGGTTCCTGGTCCAGGTTCCAGGTGTGCTCTGTGCTTTCTAATTGGCCTCGATATTCTTTCTCAACAAACTGCAGAAACAAACGCACTAAGTCGGCATTCTTCACCTCGGCAATTTTGCCCATCTTTGGTATGCACTGCCACAGAAGTTGCCGATAATTTAGGGCCTGTTGAAGTGTTATCACCTGTTGCATTCCAGAGGCTTGTAGGAGAGTTCTCAGGGCTGACGAACTGTATTCTCTTTGAACTGTCTGCTGCAATCTGATTACCTCTACATTATAGTCAATGTTTTCTTTGGCTTTTAACAGTTTTTCCTTGAAAATTTCCCAGAATTCTTCTGTGTCCATTTCCTGGACATAAACGGCCAACAATTGCTGCACGGGTGCCCACACAAATTTGAAATTGTTGTAAAGCAAGCCGAGGAGCAGACTGACCACGTGCTGCTGGAACTGAGGCAGTTGAGCATAGGCCTTGAATTGGGCTGCCGAGGGCTCAAGTTGTTGTAGCTGGAGTAACAATTCCCGGTAATTGTGCACGGTGGGCTCAATACAGCAGGCAGCGTAAAAGTGATTATACGGATTGGCATTACATTTCTTGTTCAGTAGCTGTAGACAATGGGCCGCTAGGCGACGATACTCAGCCTGAGGCTGGGCCAATAGAGGTGATAAGGCTGCTAAGATTGCTTCTTTCCCAGTTGACTTAACCTTGGTGATCTCCATTAACAGTAACTGAAAGCAGGCTAGTGCCAAGACATTCTTTGCCAGATCTGGAATCAACACTTCTTGCAATTTGTTTCCCAGGGTCGGTGGCCACTGGAACTTCAATACAGCATTTGTCTGCATTAGCAATAGGAGCACTTTATGGTCTAGATCATTAGAACAGGTTAGAAGAGTCTCCATGGCTTGGTGCAAGCATCCAGCCATGTAATCTTTGTTAAAGCCACGCAGATGCGGGGCTAGGATGATAAGCAGCAAGTGATTTTCATTATTCAAATCCAGATTTTTCAGCTGTTCCTGTACATGACTAATGGTGGATTCCTGTTTCAGTTGCAGGGGGTAGACCTGCCAGGCAGACAAAGTGTTGGCATCGACTTGCAGGGGTCGTTTGTGTTGTACAATTTTGGCCAAAAATTCAAAGTTCCGATTTTCTTCAAAATAGATCATGACATGTGGCAGCACAAGTAACTCAAACTGCTGATAGTCCAGCATTTGTATGATGAATTCCTCGAAAACAGGTGGTGAGACTTTGCCTACACTCAACACGCGAAGTAGTAGACGATTTGCATCCAGTTGACTGAGTTGTGTATGTTGCATTTGGAGCAGGCTGCTCACCAGAGTAAGCACTTCTGGTATTGTCGATACGTGACGTTCTATCAGCTGGACGGTAGTGGGAACCAGGAGCGTTAATTCAGACACATAACGACCGTTCTTGTGCTGGACAAGGGGTATCATTATGTTGATCAATTGGCTGGTGGATTCTACGGGCAGATCTTTACCAGAGTTGGATAACGTATTGCAGAGTTGCTGCCAGAGTACTCGTGTTTGATCTGGTCTGATAAAGTTGATAAGCAAGCCGAGTGCATGTTGTACAATATCCACAAGTAGCTGGATTTGCTGGCTAGTTTGCTTGGCTTCAGTGTTGACCATCACCTGTAGGACGTGGGAGAGTAATTCACTAGTGCAGGTGTGGAGTTGTCCATCTACACCACGCCAGATCTCGAAGAGCAGCCTTCCACAGCCATGGACGCTTTCCACCTGCTCCCGCAAAACAGTTTGTAAAACATAGGTGAGGAAGCGTGGAAAGTCTCGTACATCTCGAGCTATGAAGGCAAAGCATTCTACGGCAAAATTGGTCACATGCTCTGCATAATGCTGCTCGTCCAGCAATGGCAGTATGGCATTGAAAACCACTCCAATATTGCGTTTCAGATATGGCTTGAGCGTCTTGAAGAGGTGAGCCAAGCAGACAAATGTCCATTCTAGCTGCTCAGCATCTTGGGTGTTAAGTAAACAAATAAGCCGGTCCAGTACACGTTGGAAGTACGGATAGAAATCTTCTCTCAAATCACGTGCCAAAACAGAAAGCAGTTCCAGGAGTGGCTGCTGAGACAGATTAGTGGCTATGGCCAGACGTTCCAGCAGCAAATCTATCACAAAATCTTTCTGATGCAACAGTTGTGGTAGCGTTACGATTTTGCGGCATCGTTTGCTGAAGTAGTTGTACTCCTCGGTTAGATTCAGCACATTCCATTTTTGAAGTGTTTGTTGGAAAAACGATTCAGTTTCGTCGGTCGCGTCAAGTCCTTCGTATTTGTGGCCAATGTGATATAGTGCCAAATGACGTAAATCAATTTCATTAACTCGATCTCCAAACGATTTGAACTGAAAGACAATTTAAATTTAAATCTACATGCTGAATGGCGTGGTCAAAACTCACCCGAAATGTGTTCGTGATTTTTGATTTTTCTGTTATGGCTGCCATGTTTTGTGCATAAATATGTGCATTTAATTAATTTAATAAGGTAAATTGTTTTTTATTTATTATTTAAAGAAAAAATTATAGAAAAACACTTCTCTTTGAACTGTCCATAACGCACGTGCAAGCCGTAAACAGCTGGCAACAACAACAAGTAGAAGTATTTCTACTGAATAGCTACAAGTATCGATAGTAAAAATATCGATTTTTCCGGAGCTGCCAACTTATAATTAATAAAGGCGCGATTTTTAAAGGCATTTTATTAACAATAAAAAAAATCCAGTATTTATTGTAATATTTTATAAAAAGTTTACATATAACATGCATAAATGTACGAATTTCCCCAAAGGTCTCTTTGTTTCCTTGTTCACCTAAGCAGACTCTTGTGCTTGACGATAATCAAATACGGTACCGCGCTCTACGAATCTTTGACTGCTTTCACTTTCTTTTACTTTTTGTTGTTGACCTTGACCATAGCCACCACCACCCGGTGTTCGCATTGAAAATGTATCCTGAAAATAAAATTTAAATATGGAGCAAACGAATTTATTACATTTTACTTACCCCTGCCTCTACGTCAATACAAGTCTTGCCAGCCAATGTTATAATTCGTCCATCTTTCTTTAGAATGCGATTACGTCCCCGTTTTCCTGGTAGCCCTCCAGCCATACCATAAGGCTGGAGTGTGCGCCGTTCTGTAAGCACAGACAGAGTGACGGGTTTCCGGAAAAGTAATTCTCTTTCAACACCCTCTCCACCCACGAACTGGCCACGACCACCGGACTCATCAGTCCGAAGGCAAAACCGCTTTAAAATCATTGGATAGCGCAATTCCATTATCTCTGGATCTGTGATCCTCGTGTTAGTCATATGTGTATGCACTCCCGACGCCCCATCCCAACCCGGTCCAGCCCCGGCTCCTCCGGCCACAGTTTCATAATAGCCCCATTGCTCGTCCCCTATGGTGACATTATTCATGCAGCCCTGGGAGGCACCGCAAGCACGGAAAGCCTTTAGCACTGTGTCAACTACTCTCTGCGAGGTCTGGACATTGCCACCCACCACTGCAGCTCCCTCCGAGGGATCCAGTATAGAGTTCTGCGGAATCACTATCTGTATAGGCTTTAGACAACCCTGGTTCAAAGGCACATCATGGCCCACCATGCAGCGTAGGCAGTAAATCAGTGCTGACAAAGTAATGGCACGAGGAGCATTACAATTGCCCCACACTTCAGTTCCAGAGCCAGTGAAGTCGCACAGGGCCGATCCATTCTCAGGATCGATGGTAACACGCAAGGCAATCGGTGACCCATCATCCATAAACTCTTCAGCCTCGAGAACAGTAGAGCCAGTGCGCTCCAAAGTATCCCGGGCGATTTGCTTGAGCATATCACGGACTGCCAGCTCTGCATTCTCCTGGATATGAGACATGTAAGCTTGCACCACATCGAGACCATAGCAATCGATGAGCTCGCAGACCAATTGGATACCCTTGCGATTGGCAGCAATTTGGGCCTTCAGATCTGAGAGGTTATCGCTGAGATTGCGAGTGCCCACAGCTCCTGGCGCTCCTGTTGGAGTTGTCAGTCGTTCCACAATTTTTTGTTCTTGGAACACACCGTTTTCCACAATAAGGAATGATTTGAAGGCAGCTCCTTCCTGAGCCAGTGAAGTTGAGTGCGGTGGCATAGAGCCCGGCGTGATACCACCAATATCCGCATGATGTCCACGAGAGGCCACGAAGAATACCGGCTTACTTAAGTTCCTGAAATCAAACCAAAAAGCTAGTAGAGAGGTCTAAGCTAAAAAAAACCAGCGCCATACTCATAAAACACGGGAGTGATCACTGTCAAATCAGGTAGATGAGAGCCACCGGCTTGAGGATGATTGGATAAAATCACATCCCCATTTTTAATGGTATCTCCGCGTACTCTCATTTGATACTGAACAGTTTCCTGCATGGCGCCCAAATGTACAGGAATGTGGGGAGCATTGCTTACCAGACCACCGTCTGGACCGAAGAGTGCACAGGAAAAGTCCAGACGCTCCTTGATGTTTGTGGATATGGAAGTGCGCTGGAGTACTCTAAAAGCCACATATGATTACCATGTACTGGGAACAAGATTAATATACATACCTCCCCATTTGCTCGGCAATGCTCATGAAGCGATGACTAAATATGCTCAGGTGAACGGGATCCAGTTGAGCGTTGATGCCATGTTTGCCACCAGTCTGGACTTCCATTATGAGATTTCCAGTTTCCGTCACATGGGCACTGCACTCGGGCTCCACTATGATTGTGGACAATTGATCGATGAGCACAGCTGGACCGGAGATTTTGTGGTTGGCCAGCAGATTCTTGGTCAAGTAGATGGGGGCATTAAATGAACCTTGGTCGAAGTGAATGCGCGTCAGACCCTCATTTGGTGGAGTTACTGCCGCAGCCGAAGCCACTGACTTTTCGGGTGGTGTATCGTTTTTGCCCAAACCACGGACTCGTATATCGTCGACAATGATGCGTCGACCTTCCAGAGTGAAACCAAACTCATCTTGATAGCGTTTTAAGAATACGGCATGGGCTCCCAACAAAATAGTCGAGGCTGGATCATTTCCACTAAAACCTTCGCCACTGGCCGAGCACATCAAAGCTCCATCCGTACCCTCATAGCGTAGGTGCAGGAAGGGTTCCAGTTGGATATTCCTAAAGCCCTGGGCTGCCAACTTGTTCTGGCATTGAGCGGATAGCGCTTCTAGCCTGGTCCATATGGTCTTGGAGTTGGCCTGACAGAATTCCAGACCACTGGGTTCTTGGACCTCCTGCACCACATCGGCCAGGGCCATGCCATAGGCAGACAAAATTCCAGCATACTTATGTACCGCCACCTGAAGACAAAGACGTGTCAATTCCAGTTCTCTTAAAATTTCAGAAACTCACCTTGGAAATGCCCAAATCACGGGCAATAGCGCAGGCATGTTGGCCACCTGCTCCACCAAAGCAGGAGAGTACATGACTGGCTGTGTCCAGGCCTCGAGACTGTGTAAGCGCCCTAATCGGTCGACACATGGTCTCGTTGGCCACTCTGATAAAGCCCAGAGCCACTTCCTCCACACTCAGCTGTCGTTTGTCTCCAGAAGCTTTTAAATGGGCATTGATCTCAGCTTGCAATTCCAGAAACTTTTCCTTTGTGACTTCATAATCGAGTGGCTCATTCTCATTGGGGCCGAAGATTTTCGGAAAGTATTGAGGCAAAATGCGGCCCAAAATCAGATTGGCATCAGTAACCGTCAAAGGTCCACCCTTTTTGTAACAGGCCGGTCCCGGATGGGCTCCTGCAGACTCCGGACCCACAACAAACAGACCAGAGCGGAAAAATAGACGCGAGCCTCCACCAGCTGCCACAGTGTTAATGTCCAGCTGAGGTGCCTGAATGGTCACACCGGCAGTGGTGCTCTCAATGACATGCTCATAGTTACCAGCATACCGGGACACGTCGGTTGAGGTGCCCCCCATGTCAAAGCCGATCAGTGGCAAGTCCGTTTCACGTGAACCCGTTATGGCATATCCAACTACTCCGCCCGCCGGGCCCGAAAGTATGGCTCTGGCTCCACGGAAATTCTCCATGTTGGTGAGTCCTCCATCCGATTGCATAAACAGCACATCGACTCCCTCCAACTGCTTATCGAAGCCCGACTTGAAGCTGTAAAATCAAAAACATTTTTATTAAAAGCGTCACAATATTTTAGCCCACCCTTGTAGTTGTGTTTGCCTAATATTTGCACTGCCACTGTGCCTTTCAAAGTTTATTGTATGTATTAATTTCATTAGCTAGAATACCTTTTTGATTGTGGCTTTGCTTTTGTGCTTTATCTTTATAGTTGTTGTTTTTTTCGGAATAAATTCAGAACTGCACAGATTAATGTACTATAAAAAATATGCAAACTCACCTGGCCAAATACCGGTCCACATGCGGTGTTAAGTAGGCCTCTGCACAGGCGGTGTAGCCGCGGGCCACCACTCGGCACATGGGCATGGCTTGATGGGACAAGGTGATATGGCTGAAACCCAATTCTTTGGCAATGGCCCCAATGCGCAACTCATGGTCGGGACAGGCATAGCTA
The DNA here is from genome assembly GCA_037075145.1 of Scaptodrosophila latifasciaeformis. Classification (NCBI taxonomy): domain Eukaryota; kingdom Metazoa; phylum Arthropoda; class Insecta; order Diptera; family Drosophilidae; genus Scaptodrosophila; species Scaptodrosophila latifasciaeformis. The sequence continues at coordinate 1,041,181 of JBAMCM010000533.1, forward strand.
TGAGCCAACACCACGGCCACTGAAGTAATCCCTTCTCTGAGCACATTACTGAGGGCTACGCGAACAGCTGCCTCATCCACTGGCTGCATCTCTAGATACTTGGCTCCGGCTATACCTTCCAAGACTTTCCAGTTATTAACTAATCAAAAATGATAAGTTTATAATTGTTTTTTCCAAGCAGTTTAAGCAATTATAATCACCGAGTTGACAGCGTTCTTTTTGCTCTGGAACCAGACGGCAGTCGACCTCCACCACAGTCTTGTACAGATTAGCCGGTTTACGTATATTCAAATCGAAAATCTTTGGTCTGGCCTGGTTGCCTATATAGAGGAGATCGCGAAAACCGCTGTTCACCACCAAGGCCACGGGATCCCCTTTACGCTCGAGCAGGGCATTTGTGGCCACAGTGGTGCCCATACGCACCCAGCCAATTTTGGAGGTGTCTACCAATCCAGACGGGGCGAGGTCTGCTCCGGTCTCCTACAACAAGCAACATTTGTGGAATGATAAGGCAATTGCGAAATCAACTCAACTCAAATTGGTCACCTCTTTAAGTATGCGACGTATGCCCTCACGTGGTGCATCACTATAGCGTTCCGGATCTTCGGACAGTAGTTTCAATGTACGCACTCGTCCACCAGGGCAAATGCAAAGCACATCGGTGAAGGTGCCACCCCTGTCAATGGCAAAACAATATTTGCTATCCTCTCCAGCCTTCGCGACGGCCGGCATCTTCACTTAGCAATTATTTTATTTTAATTAATTTTTAATTTATTTATTATTAATTTTGTGAGAGCCGTACAGATTTTAAGATTTTAGCAAGAATCCAAAACGAGAACAAACTGTGCACTTGCCAAGTTGAGCAAGCTTTTTTATATTTCTACAAGTCAGCTGGCAGAGCTTTGTCTGCGATAAGAACTGTAGGCGATCTCAAAAGTTTTTCTCGCTGAGAGCAAGACCAAAGCTTTCTACACTGAGCGCACAAGTACAGTTGACGGTGGCTAAGAAGTCTTTGTTGGTTTAAGTTTAAGACCTGCTGACATTTAATATGCTTTTGAGGAGGCAAAAAATAAAAATGAAAAATATGTGTGAGGGGTCCAATCTCAGGTGATGCCTCTTTTCCTGGATATCCTTTGATGTACATTTCCGCTTTGGTGCGTCATAAATGTGAGGAAAGGTATTGTATCTTGAGCTTTATTCCCCATAGGCAACTGGCAACTGCAAAAGTAACGGCAATGAAATTTAATGGCTTATTAAATGTGGCAATAAAGCACAGACTCAAACCCCGAAGATGGTTTGAAAATGTCTCAAAATTTTCTTAGCGTTTCCTACCTAACATAAAAAAAACCAAAAAGATACAGGCAGTTGCTCCCCGATGTATTTCCAATGCAGAGACCTCGGTCTGTGCCATCTTGTCAAATATTGTTGCCTACGGGCAGGAAAGATAGCATGTGTACGCCTCATACGTATGTATATATCTCGAGGCTGTCAAACAAATCGAAATTTCTTTGCACGCAAACATTTGTGGATTTTTTACGACCTTTACTGCTCTGGCCAAGAAAAGATAATCAATAGAATGTGTGGCTGAGATATGCGAAACAATAAGTTTGCAACGCCAGATAAAACAAACCATACTTGTTGAAAGGCATTTTCATTTCGAAATTACCCTCTAGGCAGTCCAAATCTTATTTTATAAAATTTTTTTCTTCCATTTGCCTGAGGGTTTTTTTTTAAAGGCAAGTTGAACTTTTTCTTTTATTGTTGCTTAAAAATTTTCCAACTGAAAGTAATGCTCAATAATAAAATATTCTTGATTTAAACACTCATTTTAAAATCTTGCATTTATTTTTCAAAAACTTAAAGGTGTGTGTGTTTTTGTTCATTGTTTGGTGTTGATACTCATTTTGACCTTTCCCCTCTTCATCAGGTTGCGTACCCATTTTATAGCACTTTCTATCTATATCCAATCAATTCAACTTCAATTTCAATTGAGCATGTTATTAATCTACTTTTATGGATTAGACTACTTTGTTTATTGTGTTGTTGTTGTTCTCATTGTTGTTGTTGTTTAGGCATGTGTTTTTATGAATACTCGGACTTAATTTAAATACGACTTGGTTGCTTTGAACATCGATAAATTATTTGCTTGCTGCTTGTAAATATGTGTTTTTTTTTTTTTTTGATTAAACTGTCAAACATTTATGCATGCCATTATATATATATATATACACATATATATATATTCTGTAAATCGGTTATAGCAATGTGCACAATTAATATATGTAGTTCATTTTTTACTTGTTTTTTTTTTCTTTTCCATTTTTAATTTTCTTGCTTAAATTTATATTTATTTAATTGGTTTTATTTATGATCGCAAGTATTCGTATTTTATGGGCATTATTTTAAATGACTATTTTTAATTTAAATTTAATTTTTTTTTTAGTAAATTAATTATTGCTTAAACGGAAAACATTGTGCAAAATAATGTTTCTTTTTTTTTGTGATGTCAGTTTTTTGATAGAGTTATTCGAACTCTAAAATACCGATATGAATTGTATGAAAGAAAGTTCAACTCATTACGAACTATTTAAAGGTTTTAAATATTTGTAATTGTTATATAAATTTTAAATTATTAATATCAAAAGGAACTTTTCGAATAAGCTAATTTTTTCTTATACTAAAGCTTTTGCTCATGAGATTTGTAAGAAGAAAGAAATTAAAGAAAAAAATTCGATGCTTTCGATGTTTTATGAAACTACGATTTACCATATATGAAACCGAACGGTATTACTAAAACCATATAATACACATACATATAAAAAAAAACAAACTTTTCAATACAAATAAATAACATATTGTACATTACAACACAAACAGAAGGCGGTGGGTTTACTGTGCCCATTTATGATCTAAGACTTATCTTTACTTCTTAAAACACATTTTTTTTATATCAATTTTTTATTTAATTTGTTTTTTTTTTTTAATTGCTTTCCTGCAGTAGTTGCCTGCTTATTTTTTTATTAAGCAAAAACAATTTATTCGCGCTTGTCTCAGTATCGATTTAAAGTCACAATTCAAGTTTGGGTAAGGAATACATCAAGGATAAAAAATGACTATAGTTTCCTTGCATTTGATGTTTCTTTATTTTTTTCCATTTCTTATCAAGTCTAATGCATTTTTTTTTATTAATATATATAATTTATTTAATGTCTTCTGTGTGTATATAATTTTATTTTCTCTATAGTTTTAAGCTTTATTTTTACTGCATGTTTGTTTGCTTTTTTTTATTTTTTATATTCTTTATAAATATTTAAAGTAATTTATTTAAAGTAATTTCGTTTACATTTATATATATATATTGAAGTGTGTGTGTGTGTTTTTTTTTTAATTTGACAATATTTAAATTGTTTGTCCATTTTTTTGTTTTGTAAATTTATGCGTTTATTTTATAATTTTTTTTTAGTTATTGTTAAATAACACATTTAGTTAAAAATATTTGTTTTTATTCTCATTTATTTATTTAACTTTATATTGTTTGCCCAAAGTGCAATCGACAGAGGCTCTTATTTCCAAGCCCTTTCAAAGGAAAAGTTCTTACGATTCATCATGAGATCAGCAGATAAAGCTGGGTGTGTGTATAACCACTTCCATAAAGTAAGTATTTTTTGTATCTTCCACAGTTTTCAAAGATTAAGGTTGTTTTCTGTACTGCAAGTTTACGGTTAGTCCCTAAAGATCGGTACATATGGTATGATTCTCAGTCCGAGAGAAGCTGTCTCTCTGGCCGAGAGTTCTTTTATAATGGCACCAGATTTGATCAATTCAAAGTGTTTTGATTTCTTCTTTTTGTTTTTTATTGGAAATTTAATAATTTTTAAATTTTTTATAGTAATTTTAAGATCTTAACTAGTTTGTGTGTGTCTTTAAAAGAAGGAGGCGGGGCAAATTGTAGTCGGTCAGGTTGGACCATCAGTGCGCAATTTGTATAAGTTGTAGGGTTAGACCCCTTGAGCGAGACTCTCTTTGGGCAATGCTATGATGGACTGATCCACAGTCTGGTGTGGAATTATAAAAGGTGAAGCCAGCATTTGCATGGGACTGTAAAAGAAAAATGCCTTTAAAATCAGAAACCAATAAACTCCGAATAAAACCTACTCGCCAAAGCTAGCCGTGGCGACAACTGGATTGCGTACAGAGTGCAATGCCTGAGAGTTCTTGGCACGTGCCAACAGGCTCATCACTGTACGCTTTGTGGGATTCATACCAGATCTGGGTACCCCAAGCAGAGGACGCTTGCGACCCAAGCCATTGCCTGGAAGGGAGAATGAGTAGTCAAACCGTTGCTAAATAAATATTCGAAAAATTATTACCGATATTGATGGTCTTGACACTGCGCAACGCAGGATGCAGTAGGGCTCCAGGTGGATCTAGGAGCGTGAGCGTTGATGTGGCGGCTTCTGTATCACCAGGTAGAGCCTGCAATGCGGCCGTGGTGGTCTGTGTGGTGGGTAGACCTGTCATGGTGGCTCCCACGCTGGCCGCAGCAGGCTTGAGCAATCCACTAATTCCAGCTGCAGTCAATTGATGCTGAAGGGCCACCGCCATGGCTGTGGTATGCACTGCGGAAAGAAGTTAAAACAAGAATTAATCTGGATGACCGAAGAAGGAATTTCGGTGATACATACAGGCTGCTGCGGCAGCTGGATTCGTTTGACCCATCAAGTGATCACCGCAGGCAGCTGTCAAACCCGGGGCTGCTGCCGGAACTGCCCCGTGGGCTTGCAACAGCTGATGGAAGTGCGCCGGTTGTTGTTGGTGTTGCTGTTGTTGTTGTTGTTGCTGCTGCTGCTGTTGGTGGTGGTGATGCTCATTGATTTGGCAGGACTGACTGCAGTCAAGCTTCTCGGGTGAAATGCAATCCATGCCGTTGGCATCGTGGTCCGATTTATCGTCATTCGATGTATCCATATCGGCCAGGCCGCCGCTCAGGCCCCGGGTTGTGGGACTTTGAGAATCATCCAGTTGGCTGAGAGTGGGCGTGGAGGTGAGTGCCTGCATTTCCCACATTTGCTCCTGCCGTATATCGTCATGATAATCCTATATAAGCGAGAACGATTGGATTTATAAAATTCTTTTCTGCAAATGTCACTTTGTGCCGTCCAGTAGGTTCGTTTTATGGGGAAAGCTTCAATTTGCTTGGCTGAGCAATTAAATTTATTTAATTCAAACATTTTTCTCTTTTCTTTTCTCTTCTTCTCATTTTTTTTTCCACGCGCAATAAATGTGAATTTTATTGGATGTCAATTAAAAGTTTGCGAGGCCGTCCATGTGACACTCCATGCTGGGCTTCTCTTCTTCCCCACATTCTCTGTCTTCCTCTTTTTCAGTCGGTCTATCTGTCTGTCCTGGGCTTACTGTCTACGTGTGCGAATGCGGGCGTGTTCATGCATTTAACTGAGCTTGTATATGTAGTTCAGTTGGCTTGTGTGCGGGTAATTGCATTACAGTGGTCTATATATGCCAAGTATCCAATAGATACAAAAAATAAAAAAGACTAGATACAGATACACAGGAGAGCGAATACATTTGTACTCAAATAAACTACACTCTTTCGTTGGACAATTTCCAGTAAAAGTTTCCGAAATTTAACCACCAACCAAAGGAAAACCCAAATAAAAACTCGTAGCTATAAAAATTTCCTATTATTTTTATAATTTCCTATTTTTTTCGCTCGTCAACTATTTTTTATTACTTTTGTTATCAAGTTTTTTTTGTTTATCTATCAATTCTTGTCTTGCTCTTAATTTGTTTTCCACCCCAAATTTTGATTTATATGGGTCCACATATCATAAATCAAAAATACAAACAAAAATAAATAATAAAAAAAATTATACCATCAAACGAATTCATTCGCATCATGACTGCACCTGCTATAAACAATTTCTTTGGTCTAAATAAAGTATACGCCGTGTTTGCTCTGAGTGGTTTGCTTCAAATAACTTATTCGCAATAAAATTGGTTGGGTTGCATGTAGCAAAGGATTCGGATTGAGTAACCGATTTGGGCGAATTTCAGTTGCTCACACATGGTGCAAATAGTAACGGCTTCCCAGGCAATTTATATAAATTGGAGCACACACTTTCACGTGGCTTCGCGTACTCAACGAATTTGTGGCTTTCGTCACGTGTCCGACATGAGTTGCTCTGCTTGATGAAAGAAGAAGTTAGGGAATTCGAAGGTGAATGCCTCACAAAATATACATACATTCATACATACATATATCTAAAATGTATTTTATGTAAATTTTCATCTTCTTTTTTAATACTTTGCCAAGGACAGTTTTGGGCTGCCGACCATGAATGCGTGTGTCAAAGACTACCAACTTTGGCAATAGATACATGCGCATAAAAATATATATTAAAAGCCCTGGTTCAGCGATGATTTACATATGCTCGGATTCCCTTTAAATGTGCTTAGCCGAAGTACTTTAAATTCACTTACGATTGAGAATACAATTCTAGGCATTCTTGCCTTCGTGTTTGAAATAAAGAGATATAGGAAATCAAATATTTCGTTTTTCGTTTTCAAGCAATCATTTATTTTAGGTGGATAACGGGTGTTTCAATTTGGTAAGCCTTTCAAATTTTAGAATGAATTCAAATTACAATTTGTTGTTTATTTGATTTATGTTTTTTATTGAAGTTTAATGAGCCAATTTACGAGTATTTTAAATCCGATAACACTGCCAATTGCGTCATTATAATAATGTAGACTAAAGCCATCGTGGTGAACTTCATTATTGAAAAGTTAGTTTGTTACTAAAACAATAGAGAAGCCTAACGATTTTATTGAAAGAACCACACAAAATGAAAGCTTATTTGCACAGTTGTTATTGTGCTTTAAGCGGCAATTTGAAAGAAAATTATTTTTTTTTTTTAAGAATCAACAAATGTTGAGTAAAAGAATCTATAATGAAAGTTGGTGTGAGCTTTTCTTGAGCACCCTTTATTGTGAACTTTTGCAGGACATGAGAGAAGAAAAATTTCGGGAAAATATTTCATTGAGTTGAAAATTTCGAACCACTTGTTGCCACACCCTGTAACTGAGAGATTCTTGCGTGCATGCGTGCGCTTTTGTATTTGTGGGAATCCTGCCCAAGGATGGCAAGACCGGTAGCCATCAGAATCTTTGCAGCAGTGAACTATGTTCACTTCGCATGCCATGGCAATAGCTGTGTGGTGTCACTACCCACAATTCAGTCAACCCAGAATGGACAGTGGAGGTAAAGTTAACGGAGCTTGTGTCACGGCTTCGGAGCGAAGCGGACGTACAGTCTGTGGCCGGGGTGGTCTGGGGTGACCTGGGGCCAAATGTAATTACAGCACAATGCAATTTTAAGCATCGCCATTGTACAAGAGTGAATGAAGGGGAAGCTGAGACAAGGAGGAAGTTTTTGTGCATGCCACAAGAACACGGAAGCTGGACTCGATAACGAGTGCAGCCTTGAAGTGGATGGCAGAAAGTGAACCAGTTTGGTAGTCGCAGCTGTTCAAAAGTAAACTTTAAAGCGCTGTTTTCTTTATTCTCTTCTTCTTCTCTTCTCCTTCTTCTGCTTTTTGCGAAGGAGGTAAAACTTTAAAGGATGAGTCTTAAGATGGCCAATTATGGAAACTTACCGGAACTAAAAACCGTCGTACTTCCGCCAAGGCGTAGGCAATGCGGGCATGTGCCTCGGCCGGGGCTGCAAATGTTGAAATCTCGACATGGAGGTCCTCGAAGAGGTGAGCATATCGACTATCTCCACTGGCGCGCAGTTCCTCCTCCTTCCGGCGATCCCGCATGGAACCGCGTCCCAATACGGCCATTTTGCACATTGTATCCTCCTGCAAACGCTTCATCGAGTTGCCCTTCGGTCCCAACAGCTTTCCAACAAAATTGAACTGTGTTGACGAAAACAAAAAAAAGAAAGGAAATGCGCATTTAAAATTAACATGATAAAGATGACTTTCCTTATGGAAAATTTGATTTCCCTCACCTTGGGATGATCACGAACGGGCACAGCCACTTTGACAGCCACCTTCACCGGCTTGTCCCGTGTTATGTCGAGCATCTTAAGTTTCTCTGTGCAAACGAAATGAAAAACAGATTTTGTATGCAATATTTAAGAAAAAGAATTTTTCATCTGCTTAAGCAGAACTGACTGAGCATAAACTGCACCCACTCTGAATGGCTCAAGCAAGGAGACGAGCCTTAATTGCGGGCTCCAAGCCCAAAAGTGTCCTGAGGACAATGTTGATGATGATTTCTTTCGTTTGTGAGGTTTCTGCTTGCTGCTGTTTGTAACTAATTAAGCAAAATGTTTCTGTACACATGAAGAGGCAGGCGGCAGAGGGAACAGGAATTGGGTAAAAGGATGTGTGAGAAGAAGGAGTCGGCCCTGTTAATCTGTTGACAAGACCAAACATGAAAACATTTTTGTTTGCTCTTCTGCTCAAGACTTGGCAAGACAAGACAAGGACTCGACGACTCGCAAGTAAACAAACATACACTCTCACATATACACACACACATAGACACAGACACAGACACACACGTACACTCATTAGCAGGTGAAATGGCTTTCTTAACACCTTTGCCTGTACTGTGGTTGTTGGCAGTGTCGCTCCCGCCGTCATGTGTTTGGCGCCTGCTACAATGCATTTGCGTATTGCAGCCTCCCCACCACCCAGCACTCAATGTAACCTACCAGCATCCAACTGAGCTGTGACTTGCCACGACAGGAGTATAACCGACCAATTGTCTGGCATGTCATCTCTGCCATCTTTTGCCCATCTTTGAACACTGTCGCCTTGTCAGTGACAGCAGCACACGATATCTAAGTAGTTGACAGTTGTCAGGTAAGTGCACTTTCTTGGCCATGTAAAGCTCACCCAATATGAAAGATGTTTATATATATGTAGGTATATATTTTTGATTCTGACAAATGCATAAACAGGTGAGCAGCAAATGTGTCTTTGTCAGGAAAAATGTTTAAAGTTAAATTCACGACATTTAAAAAGCCAAAAGGGCTGACGTAAATATGCACTCAAAAAAACGAGTATCTTGGCAGGATGAATAGAAAACTTTCTGGTAAGGCAAACAAATAATTCAAGCAATTTGATATATTCCCAAAAGTGAGGGGGTTTTTAGATTCACAAACGAAACTTTGGAGTTTTAAAAATTTTCTTTTTCAAGATTTCCATTATAAAGAATAAATTATAATTTAAAGACTTATTTTATTATTTGATTGGCAAACAAAGGTGTTTCAATTTTTTTTTAACATTTTTAATAAACAAAAGCTCTGCAACGGCTGTGCAAATTAATGTAGATAGTGGACGTCAATATATCAAAGAATTATGAACAAATTAATGGGAGAAAGCTGAAAAACAAATACTATTATCTATCAATAAATAATTTTTAAATTACATAATAATAATAATACTCCTTAAATTGTTATTTTGTTAGACTCTTTTCGAAGAAAAAGGAGTCTATTCACTTTGCTCTGATGTTTGTAACGCACAGAACCAAACATCGTAGACCCACAAAAGTTACATCTAGAATACTTAGAATCACTAGAGGAGTCGATATAGCCATGTCCGTCTGTCCGTCTGTCCGTCTGTCCGTCTGTACATATCAGATTTACTCCGTCAGTTTAAAAGCTATTTTGCTGAAACTTGGTATATAGCCTTCTTTTTTACCTAGGTAGTACACTAGTTTGAATCGGTCGGATCGGACCACTATATCATATAGCTGTCATACGAACCTAAATCGGTTTAGGCAATAACTTCCACATTTATTATTCGATCCTTTTGAAAATTGGCATGCGTGTGTTTTATATAACGATGGATAACTGTACCAAATTTTGCCCGGATCGGATGACTATATCTTATAGCTGTCATACGAACCTAAATCGGTTTAGGCAATAGCTCCCACATTTATTATCCGATCCTGTTCAAATTAAGCACGCATATGTTTTTTATAGCAATTAATATATATACCAAATTTTGTAAGGATCGGACTACTATATCATATAGCTGCCATACGAACCTAAATCGGTTTAGGGAATAACTCGCACATTTATTGACTGATCTTTTCAAAACTCGGCCAACACGTTTTCTACATAAATATACGCGTTTGTACTCAATTTTATTAAAATCGGACTACTATATCATATAGCTGTCATACAAATCGAAATCGGCCCTATTAACTGACCAACCCCGTTCATGTGATTTACGGCAGAAACAACTTCGAAAAGAGTCTGTAATCTTCGGCACCCCGAAGATAACGTTGGGATTTTTTTAATTGTTTTTAGACTCTTTTCGAAGAAAAAGGAGTCTATTCACTTTGCTCTGATGTTTGTAACGCACAGAACCAAACATCGTAGACCCACAAAAGTTACATCTAGAATACTTAGAATCACTAGAGGAGTCGATATAGCCATGTCCGTCTGTCCGTCTGTCCGTCTGTACATATCAGATTTACTCCGTCAGTTTAAAAGCTATTTTGCTGAAACTTGGTATATAGCCTTCTTTTTTACCTAGGTAGTACACTAGTTTGAATCGGTCGGATCGGACCACTATATCATATAGCTGTCATACGAACCTAAATCGGTTTAGGCAATAACTTCCACATTTATTATCCGATTCTTTTCAAATTTGGCATGCGTGTTTTTTATATAACGATAGATAATTGTGCCAAATTTTGCCTGGATCGGATCACTATATCATATAGCTGTCATACGAACCTAAATCGGTTTAGGCAATAACTCCCACATTTATTATCCGATCCTGTTCAAATTAAGCACGCATATGTTTTTTATAGCAATTAATATATATACCAAATTTCGTAAGGATCGGACTACTATATCATATAGCTGCCATACGAACCTAAATCGGTTTAGGGAATAACTCGCACATTTATTGACTGATCTTTTCAAAACTCGTCTAACACGTTTTCTACATAAATATACGCGTTTGTACTCAATTTTACTAAAATCGGACTACTATATCATATAGCTGTCATACAAATCGAAATCGGCCCTATTAACTGACCAACCCCGTTCATGTGATTTACGGCAGAAACAACTTCGAAAAGAGTCTGTAATCTTCGGCACCCCGAAGATAACGTTGGGATTTTTTTTTTATTGATTCCGGAAGCAGTTGAGTAAATAAGAGTCAAATCCTTTTGGATTTTGTATAAAAAGGGCTCAGCGATTTTAGATTGTGGCCCTAGTAAGTTGGATTCAATATGCAGATCTCAAAATTTATTCTGAGCTGCTTTGTACTGACTCTCTGTATTTCAGTCAGCCTTGCTCAATATCGTCCCACAACAGACTATATAAGTTATGATTCGACAACAAACCAGCCAGAGACTAATGCAGCTCCAAGTAGGCAACCTCATAACCATCATCCCAAAATTTGGTGGAACGGTCCCATAGGAAAGTGGTTGGGTCGTAAAGAAATCAAAAATGTACAACTAATTTTTTAGTTCCTTGAAAAACTCCCTTAAAAATACCGAATAAAAATAATTTAATATTAATCAGAGCATTTCAAATACTAATCTTTTTTTCAAAATTTATGCTACTGGTAATATTGGGCTTAAGGCAAAGGTGTATAGTTGATCGTATTAAAATAAAACATAAGTCAATCAAGCTAGGACTTATTTCATTCCTAACGAACCAGGTGGTAGCCCTGTCTCGTATACTAACATAAAAACTTTGGGGTTAAGAAAATAATCATATCAATTTAAATAAATAAATACTACTCATACATAAGAAGCCTAAATTTGATTGTTCTAGATATTTCAGTCGTCAAGATCTAAACGTTTATACAAACAGACATGGTTATATAGTTTGTAGGCAACCTTAAGGGGTCTTCGACGTCTTCTGCTCTCCTTCACCTGAAGAGTATAACTTGAACTTTGGACTTAACGCAATATAAAAGACAAAAACAAAATATATGAATTATTTTCATTTTAAATTCGTATTTCTAATTGTTTTTTCTTCTTACCATTTAATAGAATATGGCCTATGATGATATATGTGTATAAAACTAATACATATTAAATATTTGTGAAACTTTCCAAAACAAATTTTGATAGCAGCTGAGTAAATAAGAGGCAAAATCACTTTTTGGATTTTGTATAAAAAGGCCTCAGCCATTCTAGATTCTGGCATTTGTAACTTGTATTCAAAATGGAGATCACAAAAGTTTTTCTGACCTGCTTTATATTGGCTATTTGCATTACAGTCAGCCCTGTACATGGATATACCACGTGGTACAACGATTGGACAACGATCGCGGCTGAGACTACTATGGCAACAACTAGTCGTCCGCCTCATAACGGCCATCGTCCCAGTAATTGGTGGAATAATCCCTTTGGAAAGTGGTTGGGTCGTAAGGAAATTAAAAATGTACAATTCTTTTTTTAATCCCTTGGAGAACTTCAGTTAAAGACTCTGAATAAAAATTATTTTATATTAATTACACCATTCTAAGTGTTTAGCCTTTTTTTTTAATGACTTTGAAAGTCTTGTCAATATCAATGCTATTGGGCTTCAAGCAAATGATATATTCACTTGTAATCATAATATTATAAATAGTTTATTAATTCTATAATCAAGTCAATACGTTTTGAATTACTAAATATTCAGAATGTTAAACTCGGGCGCAGCCTAGGGGGCTATACCATATAGTTAAACCTTCAATTTTTTACGCGCTTTCAGATCAATTAAAACTTTCAATGGCGGTTTTATGCTTTTTATTCCGAATCCAAATCGGATAAGGCGAAAATTAAATAAGCTTGATCTAACCTGCAGAACAAATTATTATTAGCAACAAACCGGAACACACAGACAGACAGACAGACTGACATAGCTAGACCGATTTCTCTAATCACCCTGATCATATTGTGGGTAGCTTTGGGGGGTCTACGACGTCTCCTTCTACAAGTTACATACATTTGCACAAACTTAATATACCCTTACCCTTAAGGAACAGGGTATAATTATATGATTTATGCCATGAAAAACATTTGGGTCTACCTGTCTCTATGTATATTCGTATAAACAACTGATGCGCACTGAATTTATGTTTAGTTAGCCAATATTTGTTTAACTTTCCGAACAAAGACTAGTTTTGATGGCACTTGACTAAATAAGAGCCAAATCATTTTGGATTTTGTATAAAAAGGCCTCAGCCATTTCAGATTCTTATTCATTTTTAGTTGGATTCAAAATGCAGATCACAAAAATTATTCTGAGCTGCTTTGTACTGGCTCTTTACATTTCAGTCAGTCTGGGCACGACAATGTCGTATCCAGCAACAACCGTGGCTTCTGCAGAGACGACAGCAGCAGCTCCAAGTAGGAATCCGCATCAGCATCCTCGTGGTCCTTGGTGGAATAATATCTTTGGAAAATTGTTTGGTCGTAAGGAAATCAAAAATGTGCAGTTCTTTTTTTAGTCCCTTGGAAAACTCCAAGTGAAGACTCGAAATAAAAATACGCATATATAACTTGAAGAATTCTAAAATTAAAATATTTTAAATTTAAAAAGTGAGCCAATATCATCAGTGTGGCGAAAATGCAATACTGTTGGCCCGCAATCGTAGACAGGCGAACTCAATGGAAAGTACGATCAACGTGTCACTTTCAATGTTCAAAAAGTATATAAAGAGAACTTTAATTGTTTCATAGATAGGATCAATAGGATTTTAAAAAATATAAATAGCAAGAGCAATTGTCTCGTAGACACTTCTGCTTATTAAATTTGTAAATGTGGCTTGACATCCATTTAGTACAAACCCTCATAAAAAGTCATAAATTCCAATTACCATATAAGAAAACTTCAACATCCTCATTCTCTGGCGCATATTTTGCTGACGGGCGACAATTTTCAACCATTCTCGGAAATTCAAAAGCACACTGGAAATACTTTTATTTTCTTTCGCAAGATACAACACAGCTCCACGCTCTGTCCTAGCCAATTTTGGACTCCACTCTAATCTTCTCAAATTTATGACTGAGAGGCCATTAAGGTAATTAGGTATGCACATCATTTGCCCAAACCTTTCAGAGTCTGCTCCTTCTCCACTTGGCTTGCTCTTACAAACTATTAAATCCGCCAACGATTTTCTCACCCGTTCCGCTTTATCAAGATTGCATTAAGCGCTTTTTTATTCACAAAACAAAAAGAGGTAGGAAATAAAGCAGTTTGGGTTTGGCCAGACTCCAACAAATGAATGCCATTGTAGACCTGGACAGGACAATAAGCAAGTAAAATATTTGGGGTTATCTCAAATAAAGTGAATGAGTGATACTTTTTTCTTTTTCCTAAATGTTTACCGGACAATAAAAGAAAAATATAGATTAATTTTCAATTGTACGGTTCGTTTTTTTTTCCTCGAAAAAATATGGCAAAGGCAGCTGGGAAAGTCTATAGGATTCCCACAAGGATCCACATGAAATAAGTGAAATGTCAACAGGAGTGTCTTCCTTTGATAACTGATAATGATTGCTCTCAGCGATGTCCGATTAGCTTTCCTCCATAAAATTTTAATGAAAGAAATTCCGATAGAAATGCAGGTGAATCAGGTAAGTCGAGCAGTTAAAAAAGCACTTCGCAAAGGAATTAAATTAAATATAAACTTCCGGTAAAAAAGAAAACAAACAGAAGACTTCGTCAACTAAGACTTTGACCAACTTAGGTAACAAGGAACCTTTCAAATAACTCCCCCAGCCGGGGTAGCTATTCCTGTTGTTGCTGCTTTTGCTGTTTGAGTTGGCGTGGCCATTTCCCTCCAGGACAACAGATGCTAAACATTTGTTCAGTCATTGCAATTGTTTCCGTTGCCAAGTTGTTGTTGTTGTTGTTCGTGTTGTTGTTGTTGTTATATACACAGTTTGCTTTTTACAGCCATATTTTTCCATTTCTTTTGTGTCTGGTTTCGTTTGGCTTTTCCAGGTCATTTGCTCATTCCGGAAGACTCTGCACCAAGCCTACACAGTGTTCCTCTTTCCTCTAAGCCCGAAGGGCGAGGACTTTTGTTAACACAAGGGTCGCCGGCGGTCTTCACTGTTTAGACCCGTTCATTTTCATACCATATTGCCATAACCATAACCCTCTTCAGCCGATGATGTCGGCTGGGGAATGATTTATTTCTCTCTCAGCTAATGCACACCTGCATTTAAATAAAACAACAATGCCAGAGGTCACATGAGGGACCCAACAATTTCTGGCAAAATTGAATAATTGGATTGATGGATTAAGGTCTAACATATACCCTTTTCTCTATGTTAAGCTTCTTCAGCCTGTACTCTGTTTGGAATTCAAATTTTCAGAAACTGAATAGGAGTAAGGAAAAAAGTTTACTGTCTTCTTTATTTTCTGTGTTCCTTGGATTTACCAATAAATCAATTCTCGAGAGATGCCTTTTTATTGGTAGTTTATCATATCTTGTTTGGATTTCATCTCAGTCGTCTAGAGAAACTTGATGAGTTTTTTTTTTTTTTTTTTTGGTACTTTCTTTAGGTCACAATTTGTTTGAAGATTGGCTTGAAGTCTTATTTTGTCATTGTCGGGACAATTGTTTTAGGGTGTCTTGTTTTGAAGAATAAGAAGAAGCAGAAGAAAAAAAAAGAAATAAAATTGAAGCTTCTTAAACGTCAAAGGGCCATTTAATCGTTTTGCGAAAGCCTTTGCTTTTTATGGAACGACGCGTCGTTGATATCCTGATGTCCTGGCTCTGGTTTAACATTCCTATGCAAAACACCCAAGGGACGGATTACCAAAATGCGGCTCGTTAGTCAAAAAATTGTCTGCCCAAGAGCTTACATGGCAACATCAACATCAAACATTCAAAGAACACTCACCGCTTGTCATGTATCCTTTTTTTTCTTGTTTTTTTTTTATCCTCACTCATTTTGTTGCTTTTTTTGCCTTGCCTTTTTGTTTTTATTTCATTGTCAAGAGGGCAGCCGAGCAACCCGATTTGGTTGTATTTTTTTTTAGAAGTTGGATTGAATTTAAATAAAACCAAAAAGCAGCATCCCATTTTTTTCATAGGATTTCATTTGGCTTGGTTTTACTTTAGCAAGCTTAGGTCGAAACAAAAAAAAAAAAATAAACTACAACACTTTGACTTTTAAACTACCGCCTTTAATAAGATCAACCGAAAGAGGATAAAAAGCCGACAAATAGTTTTGTTTTTCCCAGCCAGCTTCCCTCGGCGCCCCATGACGTAATCTATTTTCGTATTTATGATTAAATTCTCTATACGTATTGTAAGTAAGTTTGGTAAGTTTTTCCCTGGCTTTTAAGCAGTCAACATATCAGACAATTTCAAATAGATATGTGTGTGTGTGAACTAAACTGACGACAGTTTTTACGATGACACAACGGCAGGATGCCCATTCTTTTTATAGTCTTCCTTAACTTTTGCGTAAACAAGTCGAAAAGGTAGAGCGACAGTTTGAATTTCGTTTGGCGACAACGACCACATAAACACCCTACCTACCCAGCCAGCCAAGCAAGCCATCTACCCGGGAAACCAGTGACGTGAAGCGAGCCTTTTTTCTTGTCTTGTCTCTGCGATATCCCCAGGCTAGTGACTGCCAGGAGTCGACAAGTAAAGAACACACACAGAAAGAGAGAAAAAGTCTTTGGCGGCAACGGCAGCTCTAGTTTACTTTTCCGTATAGAAGTACCGGGGGAGATGAGTATGTCAGCTTGGCTGTAAGTATATAAGAATTACATTGTTTCCTCTACCCAGCCGAGGGTATTGGGCTTTCTGTCTCTCTATCTATTTGTCTCAGTTTATGTCTTTCTTTTCTTTGACTTTGTTGACTGACTGATTGAATTCCGGCACTAACTAGCCCTTAGATTCATTACGAGCATTTGCAATTAATAGATGAATTAAGGGGAAACAAGTAAATGGCAGAATATAGAAGGAACCGGCCACAGAGAACTCATGGCTTGACTTGACTTTGACCAAACGAACAAGTGTTATAATTAAACGGAAATTCATAGAACATGAAAGCTTAAACTGTACAAGTTTGCTTGTCGGCAACAGAGACGAGGGACCTTTGCTTTTGGCCAATTAAATAAACTTTGATTTAACCAAAGTTCAAGTGGAATTGGAATGAAGGGCGGAGCGAAGTGGCTGTGTTGAATTTGTGGCAGGCGCTTTTGACATTTTAAATTCACCCCCATCAGCCCTGCTGTTGAAGCCCTTTAAAATGTCTACAAAAGCCACCGCATTTTGTTGACACCCGTAAATCCAACACTTCAGACTCACTTTGTGTCAGGAAGGAAGGGGGGCGAAAAAAAAATAATACTACAAAACAAAAGAACAGACGAGTTTGGTCATGTTCCATGTCTTATCTATAGGGTTGCAACATGCAACATTGTGTTATAGTTTGTCGGTTTATGCAAAACATACCTGAACTTTTCATGGCACGTTCCTCTTGTGAGCTTAAGCTGCTTTTGGCTTCCATTTTGGGGTGAACTTTTTATCTGTAAAGTAAAAAAAAAAAACAACATACTTATAATTATTAGAAAAAAAAACAGTGGATAAATATTTTACCTAGAAAGAATTATGAGATTTTAGATTTTGTCTTAGATAACTAGCATTTGATTTGAAATAAATTTAAGCCAAGCTTAAGTGGGATTTACGAGAATAGCTTGCCATAACTCGACTCTATCTTTTTAGGATAAACTTTAGAATATACCAAATAAACCCTATGAGAGATATTTAACTTTCGAGCTTGGCTCAAGCGATTTGATAACAAAAAAAAAAAAAAAGAATCTACCCATGATTTTTTTTTTTTGGGGAAACCGTAATCATTTTTCGTCTCCTGCTTTGGGTGAAAAGTTGCGTAAAAGCCCTTAAGCAAACTTTGATAAATTTCATCGTAATGTAGTTGCCACAAAAAAGAAATACACAAAAACAAAACAAAGACACAGAGTGTGACAGAGAGAGAGAGATGGGTAGGGGAACCTCATCATCTTTGCAAATATCCAATCACAAAAAACTTTGTTTTCAATTCCCAACAGATTGCCATGAATCTTAACCCAACTAAGAATAAAAAAAAAACGAAGATAAAGAAGAAGAAGAAGAATACCACAACAACTTAGGAAGAACAACAAAAACCCTTTTTTGGTAAGACAAGTGTGAATTTTTTTATATGTTTTGTAGCAAAGTCGAAAAGTTTTGATCCTGATTAAATTCATGCGGAAAAAACGTTTTGTTTTCGACACTTTTCTCCGACAAATTGAAAATCAGAAATACTTGCAATTTGTAATATGAACACAAACTCTGACAAAAAAAAAAAAAATGCCTTAATTACAGGACCAAATTTTTGAAACAATCTGATACTCTGGCTCATATTAGTTATCAATTGGTAGTCAAACCTACAAACTATCCAAATTGCCATGTCAAAAGCACAAACTTTGAATGGCAATTAGCAGAAAGTATGTATTTGTTTTCACTGTCAGCAAATTTTGTAAATTCCAAAACATTCACATAACCCAGCAGAGAGACTGTACCAGCATATTTACTCTTTTTTTTTTTTTAAATACGCAATGAAAGCCTTTTCTAATCCCTGAGCTTTCTAGGAAATTTCAAGCACTTTTTGAGCCTTTTGGTTTGTGATTCATAGTTTTTTGTTTATATTTTGCATATCCTTTTTTCGAGGAATTCTCTTAAGATTATACAATTTTTTTTTTGGTACCAGAAAGCCTTTGCTATTTCTTTGATTAATATTTAGGTTATTAAATTTTTTTTCGAACATTTCAAAGTATGTTTGTTTGCTGGGTTACTTTTTACGAACTCAAATAATCTCGAGACAAGAGTGTTTGAGTTGTTGAATGGATTTATTAAGTGTTTGCTTAGCCCGAGGCTGGTTGAATAAACAGTTGACAGTTTTGCTTAAAGTTGACTGACAAAGCGGCCCCTATTAATAAACTTGACAATTTTGTAGCTATTTAAAAGCTGTCAGGAACTCTTTGTTCATTTCTCATTATTCTGCTTACTGCTCTCGTTGGCAAATCAGAGACACCCACACACACACAGCAACCTAATATTTTCAAGTTCCATGAATTCTTGAGTCACGCCACTTAATTGGCTTTTATGATGATGTGAAATATTTTGTTTTTCTTGCTCGAAGAGAACCCGACCGGGGGGGGGCTTTGCTTTGACTCCCTCAAAGCCTTAGAGATTCCCATCATTGCTAGGAGCAATTCACAGATGAAATAAAATTTGCTCCATATTAAAGTGGCAGTACCTGAGAGAGGTGCGCAAAAGGGAGGGAGGGAGGGGGGGTGAAAGTGCTGCGTTAGCGGTTACAAGGGGTAAAAATTGCTTCAAATTAATGATGGCACGAAAAGCTCGGCATAAAAGGAAACCAAGAACGGCAATCTTCGTCAATGTACTTTGTTATTGTGTGGGTGAACTTTTGTTGTTTCTGTTTTTGTTGAGTTTGACGGATTTGTGCACAGTTTCAGATTAATGTTGCGATTATTGTTTGCCATTAGAATGACGCACAGTGGTTTGGCGTTGGTTAAACCTCAGATTAAGTATACGCCCTGCTGGAATTGACACTACGCTACCCACAGTTTTGCCCACTTTCAGTGTGCCAGCCAGGCAGCCAGAGGCAGCGTTGTCTTGTATTGTATGCAAAATTTAACCCTCTGTATTGTCAGTAAAGTCAGGCAGTCGGTTGTCCTGTCATTCAGTCTCTTTTTTGTTCATCCGTTCATCCTTTCGTGAGGTTGCCTTGTAGTTTGGCTGCTCTTCAATCCGGCCGTGCAGTCGGTTTCCTTCAGACAGAGTTTCGTACGCACGATTTAAGGATAACGAGGAAGGAATGCAGGAAGCGAGTCAAATATTTACACAGTTGGATGGTTTAGATAAAGAAGACATGAACATGAACCATCAAATGAACGGTAAAAGCGGGTAGCGTCGGGACAAATCCTTCCTTGACGGAAGGGGAAAATAAACCCCAAAACATTATAAAAGTGGGAAGCATTATAAAGGATAAAGAAATTTGAATACAATGAAGAGGATTTAGGCAAGTCCTGATTGCTAAGAGGCCACTTTTTTTTGAAATTGTTTTCTTTTTTTTTTTTTTTTAGAAATCTCAGCCAATCTTAGAAACACAATAGCAACAACAGATTGAACCCATACCAGAAAACCAAATTAATGCAAATCTTGTGTTGGTGATTTCGAAAACACGTAAATCATTTAAAGAGAAAACATATTTGGTTATAGCTTGATTGTTTTATTCATATAGTGGCGCCATCTGTTGCTTGAAACTATCAGTAGAAGCTTAGTTTTGTAATAAGCTCATTCTTGCATTTTATTTGCTTTCAGTATTTTCAGTAAATTTCTATCTGTTTGATGCCGAATCCTTTGGTGAGCATTTTTTAAATGCCAGCAGATTTATGACTCCCGCAACCTGTAAATTTCAACTTTTGATTTAAGCTTTCGAGTCTGAAATATGCAAATCAGCGCACATGGACAATTTATTCAAGCGAATATTGCAATGGTGGCTTGCCAGTCTCCCTTCATGCCTTCATGCCTTCCTCCCTTTTGGCTAACGTCGGTCTAACATACTGACACTGAAGGCAACTGTAAAAACAAATGGAAATGCAAATATATACGCATACCAGCATGCAGTAACACAGGCTCCCATTTGAACCCAGCCCTGGCAGATACCTCAGCAGATTTGGAGCCTTTCTATTGGGCCTCAGTCTCTTGAATTTTGCAAATATCTAGATACGTTGGTACGGAGCACTCGGTAAATATGCAAACACCATGTTAAATTCACTGAAGCTGAAGGCTCCAACAGTTGCACATGCAAATGAAAAATAATATAAAAACAAAATAATCGTGTATGTAAAAAATATTTCCAACATATTTCAGCCCTCTACAATGATCAACAAAAAGAGTAGCTGAAAAAATTAAATAATTTGAGTTATGCCAACATTTGAAATTCCATAAATTTCCATGATCCAATGCATTCTCAAATAAGTTGCTTTTGGGGTCGCTGCCTAAGCCCCTGAATAAACTCAAAGCCCAACGCTTTATGAATTTCTCAATATTTTCACATTTCAACAGTTCCAAATCCATATATATGTATATATATTTTCTTCTTTTTTATTATTTGTCTATGTAGTGAAAATGGATTGAATAAAATGTAGAACCAGTAGTTTTAGTATTTTTTTGAGATTGGCTTTGCAAACAGTCTTAATTGGGCATTCATGAGTCTGGTGAGTGGGATGGGTCTGGTTTCTTTGAAAGATTCGGCATGAAATACATGACCGGAAATTGTTTCACAAGCGTCAGCCAATTAATTCGTAAAAATAAAAGGGTAAACTTGATGGGAAGTTGTGTTTTTGTTTTATTTGATTTGAATAGTAAAAACAAAAGGAAGATAGAAACAATAAACATCAAATGAAAATTGCATTTTAAATTGCACTTAAAGAAGGCAGGAAACTGGAACTGGAATGGGAATATCTTTGGCAAGGTCAACAAAATAAATAAAGAATTTTTTCAATTCAATTTCTGGGTGCTATGTTTCACTTAAAGGCAGAGTTTTATTTATTTTTCTTGGACTTTCTGCAACTTTTCTATGACTTTTCTTCTGTGTGTTTTCAAAGCGCAAAAGTTTTTCTGGAGTGTCATGAAAATCGTTCTTTTATGCTTTGATGTGAACTTTAGTTTTTCTCTTTTAATTATAAACTTTAAAATTATTTCAAATTCAAAACTATTTTTTGAGGCAGAACACTATCGCTCTTGAAATAATTAAAACAAGAAGCCAAACTATGCCAAAAGATAATCAAATAAAATTTTTCTAATTATTTGATTTGCTATTACCGAAATTTTCAATTAATAATCCTATGGATTTTTTCTCGAGTCCAAATTCTATTTTGAATAAAACAAACAAACCGAAAGCATTAAACCAAATTCACACAAAATCAAATAAAATGTGAAAATTTAGAATTATTTTCCCAAATATTCTTCGCATTGATTACAAAAACAAATAGAAACAATTTAACATGAGTACGAGTAAATATGAAAATATTTATTTTAAATGTTGACGAAGCAATACATTTAATTTTTTTTGTTCTGCTTGTTATGAGAATTTATAACTTTTCGAAACTTTTTCCTGAAAGTTGTCACTTTTGAGTTGACCTCCTCTCTGTGGCTGACCATCTCCACGCATTTTATAAAATTCAGCTTAATGTGAAAGTTTGCTACTTTTCATAAACAGCAGATACAAAAGTTGTTGGGGCATTTCAATCTTATGTACTTAATATTATTTCAGTACTCGGCAAGCAATGCGGAAAGTGGATAAAAATTGGGGCAAACAATTTTTAAGATAGTTTGAAACGTTGAGAGTAAGAGAAAAGCCGTGTAAAAGCCTTGGTAATAAATTAGTATTCATCAATAAGCTGTTCAGCAATAATTCATCTAAATTAGTTTTATTTTGTCAAGTCTTAAATGAAATTACAAAATAAATGGAATCTCTCTCCAACACAGCTAACCAAGCATCTCCGAAAGTGAGATAAATCAAAGGCAATTACTTACATCCATTTTCACTTGCACTTGCACCTCCCCAGAGAAAGAGAAAGAGAAAGAGAAAAAGAGAGAGAGAGAGAGAGAGAGAGAGAGGGAGTGGGAGGCTTGCTGTGTGTGTATCTTTTTGCCCGAAACTGCGCATTTTTCTACTGTCCTCTGGGCATTGGTATTGTAATTTAAGTAAATATACAATAAGCCAGAATAAATTGCTTTAGCAGGTAATAAACTTGTTTCTCGGCACTAATTAAGTTCTAAGAAGTGTGTACAAGCCATTCAACTGTATATCAATTAGTCTGATATATAAATATATGCTCCGACCATAATGTGGGTGGGTTAAAGCCCAGAGATTTGAAGAGGGGAAAATTAATTAAGCTTGATAGATTGCAGCTCATTGAAATTGATAATGGAGAATATTTTTGAAACACTTGTAACAATGCTAATTTGCATATTTCGATTTATTTTAAGAAAAAAGTTTTTTTTTTTTTTTTAATTGGTCTCCTTTTTCCCTAGAGTAAAAACTGTATTTCAAAGTAAAAAGAGGGTGAAATTAAAAACATCTCAATTTAGCATCTTTAAGCTTGAATGAATTGTTGAAATTGTTAACCAAGTTAACTTGGGATCAGTCGAATTTGAGATACTCTGTACGCTGATATTTTCTATTGATTTAATGTAGCTATCCTAAACCGATTAAATCGGTTTTTGCATATACATATATAATATATTATTTAGATCGGATTGAAACTTGTCATTTCTATATGTCCATAAAAAATGTCATTAATGCCAAATATGGCTGCAAAATCATAGAAAACCAACATTTTAGGGTCTATAAGTTTTGCACTCGTTTTTGAGATAATTTTGATTGGAAGCTTTTAATTCCGAACCCACATTCGATATAGAAAAATGAGCTTAAATACATATGTGATTAATAACAACACTCTAGAACTTTGAAAATCTCACAGCCTCTAAGAGTAAGGCGAACATAACTAGATCTATTTTCCTATCACCCTGGGGGGTGTCTGAAGTTTCTTTCTCTATTCGCACAAACTTAATACTTAACTTAACTAAACTTAATAGAAACTTTGTACAGGGTATAATATAAATGACATTTATTATTCACATTCTATATTTACTTACCTTTAAGGTGTCTATGAAAAATGATCGATTATATTGCAGCTGTCATGTATATTTTCGTATATAAAGTAATCCGATTCTTTGTCTGGCAAATGATTTTCACAATTCCATAAGCACATTAATATTGGCTTGGTTTTAACTGCCAAAACAGAGCAGAGAGAGAAGGCAGTGAGGCAAGCAAGACAAAACAAGACAAGACCAAAAATGCTTATACCATTTTTTATTCATTCGCAGTAAACATTTGCACATCCATGAAATTAATCAAGACTGATTAAAGTTGCATGCTAGGCGGTGGCTAAGGTGCGAGTACTGTGTCCCTTCTTTTTCTTTTTATATAATTTTTCAACAAAATACACAAACAGGCCAGCACGACGGCACGAAGACTTGCCCACTTTATATAAATCGCCAGTGGAGAATTGTCAACCGAAACAAGCCGCCCGAGAGCAAAGTGATGCTCTAAAAGTCCAACTGTTTGACTAAGTACTCCGCAGACGAGGGCGGCATATAACACGCTATTCAAAAATAACACCGAACCGAGTAAGTGTGGTGGCGACAACAAGGTTCACTGGTTAGCTGGGCTGGAAAAGTTAGCTAGGGGGGAGAAACCAACGCACACTCCCCAACACTTGTCACAAGGTAAACAATTTGTCTCTTTACCGCAACGAAATGGGCAACTTGGCGCCAAACACCTAAAGTGAGCCCGACTGACTCCGCTAGGTGGCTGTCTCTCTGGCTGTTTCTCGTTTTAGTTTTTAGCCAACTGCCTGTACTGAAAAGTGCTAAGTCAGCAGCAGATCAGCCCAAGTTTCACATGTTTTTTTCACCAACTGCACAGCTAGTTACACTTTTTTTTTTGTCTTGTGTATGTTTTTCAGAATCAACTTCTTTCACTGCATCCACTTGGGTTGTCCGTGTGTTTTCCGAGTGGTAAACCGTTCCGTAAAGAGTTCAAAGAACAACTGATTACCCGCGGTGGACTCTACCTGGTCCCAAGAACTAGAGCTTTGTTTCGGTTTGAGGATGCTGGGCCCTGATAGAGCGTTTCTGCGCAAGGACTTTCTCTTGCGTGCTCTTGCTCTCTTTGAAATGTTTGGCCAGGGCTTGTTCATAATGGGAACACTTTTTTGTCTTTACTGTTTATAGTTAGTTGTTTGCTTTAAAGGAATTGAATTCTTTAAATAAGCAAATGTGTTTGTTTTACACTTTTATTTTATTTTATTTGATTATATTGTTGCTTTTAATTTTCTACTTTTTTATTTGTGTTTAGATAAATCAGCTCAGCTGGTGGTACAAGCAATCTCGATAACACGTCTTTGCTGCTCTTGATCGATTAATAATCGAATCAATTCTGATAGGGTCACACTGGCGCTTTAAATGGTTTGCTTCAACGAAACGTCCAAGAATGCTTAAAAAATAAATGTTGTATACTTTTCAGACTATCTCAAGTTCTGTGGTTACAGTTTTTGTTTGGTATATTTTTCAAAATTAACCACAAACATTTGACAACTGCCACCAAAACACCAACATTGACCAGAATTGTGTATTTAAAAACCATTTTAGTTGCTTCATTTTTCTTTGGGTGTTTCTTTTTTGTTTATTGTTGTAGCTAAGCTTTGCCGGTTTCGGTTTGCTTTGCCTCGAAAAAGTGTTGTCGACTTTGTTGTTGTTTACAATAGCAACGTTACCATCGCATCTCTGTGTTGCCATTACCGTCCCTTGAACTGAACGCTGTAGGGTCCTATTAGAAACTGTTGAGTGTGTACACCCAAGGAACCATCCCATGTATGGCAAACAAACAGTGGGCAGATTGGAAACCCGAAAATATTCAAGAGGTTTCCACTCGCTCGCCACTCTCTAGGCATGAGCATTTAAGTGAGTGTGTGAGTGTGATTGTGTGCATGTGTGGCAGGACACACAGAGCTGTTTGCGTTGCGCACTCTAATTAAATTTTTTGCTATGGGCGGAAATGTTCACAAAATGTTTTACGAGCTTACAAAATACCACAAGAAAAAATACATATATTTTCTATATAATATACTGCACGAAAAATAAAACAAGTGCTAACGGCTTAATTTGGTCAAGTTGGTAAATGTAATAAACTTGCACTCAAGGCGTAATTTTATGTTAACAACTCAAGTTATAAAAGTTTCCAAATGAAAAATGTTTCTCGAGGCAAAAGATGTTTTTTTTTTTTATTCTAAGCCAGGTAGTTCCTAAGGAAGCGACACTCAGACAGTAAGGTGGGGAAGTATCTAAAATATTTATGAGCTATCAACAGTTAAAGATTATCTGTCTATAAATCAAAGAATTTTCTTACGTTCTTATGTCACGACATTTCCTGGGTTATTAAATTTGCCCACTCCAGTTTAGAATCTTCGGCGACTTCAGCGACAGAAGAGAGCTCTTGTTTCTGTTTGGTGTATGTTTTCGTTTTCTTCCCCTTAGACAAATAGTTTAAGTCATAATTAAACAAGCTAATCAGCTTTCATTCTTCGTTCTGTCTTTGACAACTTAACCTATTTTTAGTCGGCTAACGAGTCAGCTCATATAACTAAACAAGGAGCTGTTATAGAATATCACTTAATTGTGTTATCAGCAGAATTAATTGAATCTTCTCAGATCAACGAAACACAGTTTTAGCCTTTCAAATTTGACAATTATTTTCATGACTCACGAGTAAATTATGTTTCGCAAAGCCAAAGGACAGACTATCAACGAAGTCAAAGTTTTCCTATCTTTAATTAGGCTTTTAATAGGCTCAAAGCATTAGTTAAACTTAAATACGAGTTTGATTTTGAATTTAGAACTTATGTATTTAAACAGGGACTTAGTTTGATATACTACATGACTTGACAAGTGTCTTTGGTTGGTCAAACGAATTAAACAGACGTACACAGTTAAATAACTTATTTATGAGAACCAATTATTTTTATTTTTTAATTAGTTTAAATTCAGTTACAATATTGTTTTTAAAATAAAATCAGATAATTAAATTTATATTATAAATAATTTTTTTAAAGCCCCGCAAAAGTTTATCCTCTACACCCTGGCTTCTCTTCTATATTCTATATAGGCAGCAAAATAATCAGGCTGAACTGTCGAAAGCTACAGATAATGATGAATTATGCATGTAACTATTTTGCACTGCCCTTTATTATCGGTTTTTTTTTTAAGGTTTAATTTTTAACATTTTACAAATATCTGACATGATAGCTTGGATTCATCCATCTCGCTTCTTTTTTTCTTTCTTTTTTTTTTATTTGGCATTTTAACACAACATATTTAATTAGCTTTAACCGTCACGTCATGTCAAAAGTGTCAGAGACTATGATGACATATGTTGTTGTTGTAAATTCATTTTATTCTGGCAGTTAATACGCATAGAAATACCTGATAAAACCAAAAGAGTATGAGAGCTTCAGCAGGACAAAATATCCTGTTGGAGTTGTTGAATGGCACGTTGAAAGCTTTGATGTGAAATTCATGACTCTGGCCACGCTGTGACACCACCTCACAGATGAGTGCAACTTTTAATTGATTTCTTGCCTTTTGGCTTCCTCATGTGAACAGGTAGGCACGTACATATTTGAGAGGAACAGAGCTCATATGAGATATTGCTTGCCGAGTGTACTATAAGCAAACGACTTGTCCTTTCCAGTCAGATGTACCATGTTGATATATTTCCTGAATCCATGCACAAAAATAATTTTGTGCTTGTATTAAAGTGAATAAATTCTCTTGCCATCTTATTTTCTAATATTTCTATTTAGAAAAGTTTTAGCTTGGATGAGGTTGTCCTGGTTGCTAGTATTTTTTGAAAGTTGCCACAAGTCTAAAGCCGTAAACTTTAGTACAGTGCATTCGATGCGATTTAGCTCTTCCTCTGTCTATTTTACCACCTCCATCTGTCGTCTCTCGAAATAAAGGATACAAAGTGTTAGTGTTGTATGCTGTGGCAAGATTGCGACAACACACATAAACTTGTCAAGCAGTAGAGCATTTCAAGAGCTGACAATCTTTCTCTTGCCGAGGAAATAGCGGAGGCTGTGACAAAATGCGTGGGCTGGGAAAACCTCTCGGCTGTGAAAGTATGGCGAGAATAAAGCCAAATGTGCCATTTATAATTTAAGCGGGATTAAAGTTTCCTACAATGTGAAACTTGTACTAGAACATGCCGCACATCAAAACTTTTTATGGAGATACGGAGGCCGGACTGGATGCCAAAGACTTGTACTCTTGAGTTAACAAAAAGTCTAGACCCCTGCTGAAGAGTTTGGTGGCACTCTTGACGCCATTTTACCAGCCCAGACATACCAAATCGGATTAGGCTAAACAAGCCCACTCTTAATACACTCGGCCAGAACTAAAGTCTTGAGAAACGCCAAGTTCTTCTTGTCTCGTTGCCTTGAGTTTACACTTCTGAAACATGTTGGAACAAAAATAAATACAATTTTTTAAAAGCACCATGGCGATATGAAAAGATTCCCAAAACACAATTGAGAAATTTGCAGTTGATTGTTTCGTTTTTCTTCTTATTTCTTTGACCATACCAATGGCTGGGTGAAATGCCAAAAATGCCTCTTCTACCATTTTTTGTTTTGGTTTATATTTTTTATTCTCTTCCTCGGCCTCTGCCTATGCCTCGGACTACCTTGAGGGGACAACATTGACGCTTATTGGTCTCTACCATAAAAACTTCAAAAAATAAAAGGCATGTGAAAAAGCTTGTGGAAAAAAACAACAAGCGTCTGCAATTTCGCAAATTGTCTTGAAATGGCAAAATGCTTTTTCAGTCACCGCACCACCACTTCACCACTTCACCGCCTCACCCGCCTCTAATCTCTGCCTGAGCTCTCGCTCTCTTTATCGCAGGAGGTGGCCAAAGCGGTCGGAAATGCTGCCGGCAGTTGTTGGATTAATTATGAAAAATACACACGCCTACATGGAGGATACCGGGGTAAGCGGAAGAAAGATGGACCCAAAACGGCTGGCATTGTTGTGCAATGTGCAAAATTGTAGAAAAATGCATGCTGACTGACTGTTTGGTTGTGTCCGTTAGTTTGTGTGGAGGATTGTCGGGTTCGCTGGGTTGTGGGTCAGCACGGCAACTTAATTGTCTGTTAAGTGTCACCTTGCGCGCACAAAGTGCTCGTCCAGGCATGCCAAAAAGGACGTGGTATACTATGAAAAGCCTGGTTGACAGTACTCAGCCCAAAGCGAGAGCAGAAACGCACTAAAAAAAAATTAAAGCCCTCCATACGTATACGTAATGCGAGGTGGGTACAATTTGTGAGTATATTGTAAGCCATTGTGAGCTTAAAATCCCTAAAAATTTAAATATAAAAAATAAATAATCAAAAAGTTTGTACAACTTCTTCAGCTTTTATATGCTCAAGAAGTAAACCTGACCAAATATTTCCATAGGAAAAATGTTATCATTTAAATTTTCTTAAGAGATTTATCTTTCATTTTAAATCACTTAGACTGAATGCGATTTTGAGTACCACTTGAACTTCCCTCGTGAGAGCACACTTTCAATTTGAAGTGCCAACTTGGACAGACTGTTGTGTATACCGACTGCTAGTTGGTGATATGTGTTGTACTATATCTATGTGGTATATCTAGGTTAAGCTGAAAAAAAGACCTCATAAGAAGAATACTTGAATCAACCGCCAAGAGTGCCAACTAATTTGACGTCCTCAAATTGAACGACTTAGCAGCTGCTGCTCTTGACTCTGCTCCTGTTGCCTAAAAGCTGAAAAAGCCGAAAATCAGTTTCTCTGAATTTCCCCCTCGGAAACTCCATCCCCATGGCCTGGCAGTTCAATTTTCGGCATTGATTTTCAATTACGTCGACTTGTTTCATATGCAATGAAAAACTGCCGTGGGCAAGCAAAAAAAAAAAAAAAATGAGACGAAATCCTAGCCATACACAATGAATGGACCGGATGAGCGGGGCTGAGTATGGGCCAGCAAACACTTCGAGAGCGATTCATTGATATGTGAATACGTGAATGAAGTACGTGCTCTATTGAGATGGACATCGCTCGACTGACTAGCTGACTGCCTGCCTGGCTGGCTGGCTGCCTCACTAACTGGCAGACCGTCTGGCCAAATGGCAAATATTGCGGTCTGCTGTGGACATGAATGATGTGTGTATGTGTGTGTGTGTGTGTGTGTGGCTTCGTATGCTGTAAAACACTTAACTGGTCGACGAGCCGCATCCAAAAGATTGTGCGGAATTCATTGTGGGCTTGATGAAGTACTCTGAATCCTCAATAGTATGTTTCGTGTGTGTGTGCGTGTGTATACAAAACATAAAACACACACCATTGGGCTCCAGTCAAACACACTTCACACTTTTCTGCAAATTACCAAGACCTTGATTAACTTGCCGGCAACTTGACCGACATGGCTAACGTTTATAGACTAAGTAAAATTGAATTGCATTCCCAGCCAATGGCCAATACGGAGCAGCCGACGCAATGAACAACTCCTTGTTCAATGAGCCTAGCTTGTGGCTTTTTTATTAATTAAATTCCAAACCAAACACAGTGGTCAATGCGATCAATTTTCGATTGAGAAAACTGAAATTGCAAAAGGCAAAAGATTTTATTCGTTTTACCATTAAGATAGCTATTTTCAGTTACCTTAAACTTTTCGAAATTTAAATGCATTTTACTTTTGCTAAATAGACAAACCTGACCACTGTAACGAGGTGATTTTCTTTTATTTATACAACTTCAGCAAAGAGTATAATAGAAAAATTTCCCCGCTATGCTTTCAACATCTCCGCAATTCAAATTGAAATCCTGCACAATCGAAATAATCATGGACTTATCTTGGCGCCTTGGCCGGTCTCCTTCAGGTCAGTATTCATTAAATAAATGGACCAAGCTTACCTTAGCTCAAGCCAAAGTCGCGGTTACCAATTCTCAAACGAACCACAACGGTGTAGGGAACAAAGCCACCAAAGCTAGTTTCATTTAGTTTTCACATTTTTTGTACTCTTTTCAAAACATTTTAATCGTTTCACTATAAACGATAGCAAAAAGAAGGAATGAAATTTAGTAATCTTTAAATTGAATGTGGTTTCCAATTAAACAAGGAAATCAAATAAATAAATAAAAATAAGTAAATGGTTTTTAATTATTTTTTTAATTAAAAAGAGGGTACAAACTATTCTCTTCTCTAAAATATATTTTTTGCCATTTTTCATATTTGGTTTTTTATACTCTTTTCGAATAAAAAAGAGCATATTCAATTTGCCAATTATCGTAGGTCCTCCTAAGAATATAGGAGTCGATTAAGCCATGTTCGTCTGTCCGTCTGTTTCAACTTATTATATAGTCTGCACATTTGTCGGAACCGGGCGGAAAGCATATACGGACCTCAATCGGGTATAGATATAACTCCCATATTTATTGACCGATCTCTTTCAAATTCGGTACACACATTTCCCACATAGATAAAAGTATATTTGCCTAATTTCATAAGCATCGGACTACTATATCAAATAGCTGGCATACCCACCTAAATCGGATCTACCCACACACCAAAGCCGTTCATTTGCGACAGAAAAGAAAAACCTCGAAAAGAGTTTGTAGTCTTCGGTACTCTAAAAAAAAAATAGATGAGATTTTTTTCTGTATTGTGTATATGACTTTTCAATGAATTATTTACCGGTTAACCGAAAGAAAATGTTTATTTTTTACCTTTTTGTTTAAAAAAAAAAATATGCAAAAAGCACCTCAATTTTTGCAAGGCTTTTGCGTTTCAATTTAAAGAATAAAAATATTTTGATCTTTTGCTGTTTTACTAAAATATTTTTGACTCCCTCTTTCTATAGCAAAATTTGAATTGTCAGCTGTGTGGTTGTCAGAATTGGGAATAGCAATCCCCCAGGTCATTATTTTAGAGCACATCAAACGTACGAGTATAAATGTTTAAAGTTGCACATATCTATGTGAGAACAAGTCGGTTTGTCTATGCTAAGCATACAATATGATATATCTATCAAAAGTTTCGAAAATAAGCATAGTTACCATATTAGATGACGACGTATACCCACAAGCAGTAATTTGCCAATTCCAAACAATATACACAGCCAGACAGGCTATACGCTGATTGACTGAAAAACAAGACCAAAAGAGAAAGCAAAAGAGAATTAGACAGATACCCAGAGAGAGAGAGAGAGAGAGAGAGAGAGAGAGAGAGAGAGAGAGAGAGAGGGAGAGAGAAAGTTATTCGAACAATTGTATACTTAAATTTCCTCATTCATTTCGAATTGTGTATTCAAAGTTGCATGTATTTTGAGCCACACTGGATGTCAATTAAAACTGTGGCGAACTGAAGTGCCACTCATACTCTTTGGTTGTCTGTGTGCTCGAAATGCAAGAGAGATGTATGGCATGGTATTGAGGAATCGGGAGACTATGGGAGATATGCCCCACTTGTCTACCGTTCGAAATTGCAAAGTTCATGGCATGTGGAAAGCTGAATATGTGAATACTTTTGGGGGGGAGGGGCGGCGTTGGAAAGGGAAGAGCAAGTGTGTACAATTGTGCGGTTCTTTAGTCGAAAAGATGAAAATCAAGCTGACATAATGATGGGAATACTTTTCAGAATGCTCAACTCTTCAATAATTCAATAAATTTCACACTGTCAAAGGAGTCTGTGCGGTCAGTTACTTATTCCCAGAACTGTGAACTGTAAATTATGTGTGCTTGTAACATGATTTTATAGGGATAATAAATATTTATTGCAACCCATCATTTTGGTGTATAAAGCAAGGCTTTTCATTGATTCCTTTGATTAATGGCCCACATGTTAAATTCTCCACTTCAATCAGGTATTATAGAGCACTTCCATAGGAATTTATTAGCCAGCATAGAGCATATTTTACAACACTTTCAAGGGACTTTCAATAAGCACTCAACTTTGACTTTTTCATGGTATTTTTATTAATTAAAAAAAAAAAATGGATTCTTGCATAAAAATGATGTATTCATATATATATAGAGAAGTCGGGAAGCTTCAACAGAAAACACTGGGGATAGTGTGCGGTGAGAATATTTATTCAATATCAGAATCATAGTCAGCATACTTTATTTTAGATTCGGTTTCTCATATTTGGCATATTTAGTCCAATTCGATTGAATTATTTGTATGGACAATATAAAGTTTGATTGAGTACAGTTCGCATAATTTGCTCTAAGCTTTAAATTCTGAATTTGGTTGGCCCAATATTATTTTGAAATCAATTGATATTCGATCCAGCTTTCTTTAAAGCAACAAAATAAATTCAATACACTAGAAATATAATAATAGAGTTAATTCAATTTTATGATAAAGCATGAAACGAAAGCAAAAAAAAAAGTGCTAAATACTTGTACATTTAACGAAAATCAGCAATGAACGGAAACAGAAGTTGATTCTTCATGGTTGCCTGAAGCTCTTTCAGTCTTCCGAACTAACTCACAAGCGCCTGCACCAGGGCACGCCCACATCTGTCACCCAGCAGCCCAGCAGCGCAGTAAATAGTGTAGCATTAGTGAAGGAGGCGAAGGATGATGGCGCTGGTGGCGGCGGCGGTGGTGCCCGGAAAGGGTCTTTGTTCGCTTAGTTGCGTGATATTTCTACGGTTTGACTGCTTAATCGTGTGGTAGTTGAAAGGTTGAGAGAGCGAAGCCAGCTGAAGTGGAGAAGGAGACGGATAAGCAGCATCCTAAATGCTGCTGGTGTTGGTGTCAAAAGTTAATGCGAACTCGGCGATTTCCATTTGACCTCGTTACATTGGGCCAACACAGACACAAACCGTACCCAAACCAGCTAGGACCCAGGACAATCTATGACAGAGCAAAGCATTTCAAATTTCATTGTTTGATTTCCCATTTCATTTTTTTTGTTTTTTCTTTCTTTTTGTGTGTGTGTGTGTGTGTGTGTTTTTACCGCTGTTTGAGTTGCAAAATGTTTTTCGCACTTTTTATGACACCTTCGACAATTGATATCATTGTGTAGCATGAGCCAGGAATGAGGTCGTGTGTACTGAAAAGGACGCTCCACTTTACAACGCCCACTTTGAAGTATGTCAGCGAGTCCGGCGGGATCTAAGATAGATACGAGAGAGATGGTTCGGATTTTGTTCCATGTACGTGTCTGCTATTTAATTTAATACCATCCACTTTCAACTTCTGAGGGGAGGGGGGGGGAGGGGGCAAATAAAGTAACAGAGAAATGAAATGCTGATTTGAAAGCACATTAGTCTGCAATGTTTTCTAATCAGCAATCTTCGCATGTTGACAGGTGACGAAAAACAGGCCACCAACCTAACCTTGTCCGACTTGAATGCGTTTGACTAAACGCTAACATTTTTGACGTTAAGTGTAATCGAGTATACGATGACATGTGATGTTGCTTGTACCAGTAAAGTGATGTGATGTTCTGTGGTATGTGGCACGTAGCATGAGTGAAAGCGAGGTTGCTGACGGCAGGGCCTGCATATGTGTTTCAAGTCAGCGAGCAAAGCGAAACGCATACGCACCGTTGCACAAGGCAGCTGAAATTGACGGAGCATTTAAAAATATTTCGCAGAAAATGCCAAATTCATTCCTTTATTTTTCGTCAGAAAATAACATTTACGTTTATGTAAATGAAATTGCGTTGGGCACTTTTGTTTTATTGAAGCATCCCATTTTATATTTATATTTGAAAAATTGTTTATTCTCTTAATCAAAACTCATTTTGCCATATTGTTAAATAATTGATTCTTTGTATTTTATATAAAAGCAAATACAACAACGAAACTTGTAACATAAAAATCCTTAAAGTTACAGCCGGAATTCCCCAGCTCTTACCTCCCCTGCTCGGCATTTGCTTAAGGGGACAATTTTTGTGGTTTTATAACTTTTCAAGTGTTGTAACAGATGCCGACAAAGCTCAAAATTGGAAATTTTCTTTTCATAAATTGATGCTCAAATTGCCAGCGCTTTGTGCTTTTTCACATTACCTGACATTCCATCCGAAATTATTTGCATTCGCGCCTCCGACTTCCTATCAAAATGTAATTTATCTCGTTAGATACTCTCCTCTCCTTGTTTCATCTCTTTATCTTCGTCATCGCAGCATTGACAAGGACATCTGTCGCATTGCCCAGAGCATGCAGACGCATCCTACTACAATCCCCCATCTTGTGTTACCAATTTCTCATTCTCTCATCTTGGCAGCAGTCGGCAGACAGGCAAAGCAGGTGATGACAGACGGAAACAAGAAAATGTTGACGACAAATTCAACAAACCCTCGATGGTATACTCAGGCTCCTTCTCAAGGGACACATATATCTGTCTGCTTCCTCTATTTCTTTCCATCATCATATTGTTTTCCCCCAGAGTGATTGCCTCCCCCTTTTGACTAATAGAATCAATTAAAATGGCTATTTTTTTTTTTTCAACTTTTATTTTCATAGTACATTAAAAACATTTGCATTTTTATTGATATTTTATGTAAATAAAAAGCTCTAATTTTTGAATGTTATTAAAATATGTAAAGTTCAAATTCAACAATAACATGTTTTTACTTATTTGTTCTTTCGATAAAACAAGGAAATTAAATGTTATTCTTATTTGAATTACATTTTTCAGCCAGGGAAGACCTAAGAAGGTTGAAGTAATTAGCAGAAAATAGTTCTGGATTATGTCTCTGGAAGTCATAAGGATGCCCTGAACTTTACATTAAAATCATAAAATGTTGAGTAAAGAACTTTTTGGGTAAAACAAAAAAAATGGTTAAGCTTCAATCTTCTTTGACTTTTTGAAATGTCAGCGTGAATGGAATTGTAGTTTTACAATTCTGAATCATGAAATATACAAAGGAAATAAAAAATATATATGTATATTTTCCTTTTACTTAAATAAATGTTTTTTGATTGTTATTTTGCACTTTACCCCCTACGATGTGTGCCTTTTGTTGCACAGAAATTCCAGGTATGTCATATATATTTTCTTTATTATTATTTATTTGAGCTGCACCAAAGAAACAACAAAAGCCACTTTAATACAATGAAAATACCTTTTGTACATTTTCAATTTGCTTCTTTGATACCTCCAAGAGCAAAGCAGTTGGACTCTTCGTATGGGCAATAAAGGAATTACAGAGTAAGAGAGAGAGAGAGAGACAGAACAAGTGACAAAGAAGAGACTCGAGGGTGAAAGGACTTAAAGAAATTCCCTATGACTTTGCTTAGATGGCTGAACACAGGGCTCACACACACACACACACACACACACACACACCCACACGAAGGGCAACTCATCATAAATTCCTTAAAGGAGAATTTGAGGCTTTTGAATGGAGTGTAAAAATAATTATTACGAAAAAGCACACAAACATCAATTTGGCCACATACACACACAGACACAGAAAGGCCAGGATGCTTTATTCTATTTATTTTTACTTCACCTGCTGCTATAGCAAAAAAGTCTCTTAGATCTTTTTTTGCTTTAAGGCAACTGAAGACAACGCGAATGGCTTTGGTGACACAACCTGCTGAACTTGTGAACAGTCAGTGATTCCTGGTCTTACCATATATCATATTGTTTGGCAATGTCACAGGTATGTGTGTGTGTGTATATGTAGGTGAATTTCATTTCGTATAATATATTGTATATTGCCAAAATTAAATTTTAATTATTCATGTACTGGTAAAGTTTTTAATTAAATGTTTTTTGTATGCTTGAAATACACACAAATCGTTCGGTCTCATACAACCCGGCCCCCTACGGCAGCCTATAATACACACACACACACACACATGCAAATGCAGAGGCCCATACAATTCATATAAAAATGAATATTCGTTTACGGTTATGTCA
This sequence comes from Scaptodrosophila latifasciaeformis, assembly GCA_037075145.1. Classification (NCBI taxonomy): domain Eukaryota; kingdom Metazoa; phylum Arthropoda; class Insecta; order Diptera; family Drosophilidae; genus Scaptodrosophila; species Scaptodrosophila latifasciaeformis. The sequence continues at coordinate 1,077,800 of JBAMCM010000533.1, forward strand.
TGCATGACTTAAACAGAGCTTGTGGGACAAGCGCCGGGGGAGTGGGTTCGGGGAAAGCCAGAAAAGGATTGTATAAGCCATTTGTCTCTGTGTCTGGTAATTACATCAAAATATTGATTCACATTTATGTGCATAAATACAAATACATAGGCATTTACGTTGCATACACAAACAGAGAGAGAGACAGAGAGAGAGAGAGAGAGAGAGAGAGAGAGGAAGGGAGACACGCTCATCTATACAAATTAAGCGATTCCAGTGGGTCAGGCTTGTATTCTCAATGCAAAAGAAGCAGAAGAAGCCTATTCATTCATTAGCAATGGAAATAATACCAATTACGGACAATCGAAATCCACTTAAAAATGAATTTTGTATTGTAGTAAAATGCTCTATATAAGTTTATTGTTTTTATTATTAAATATTGTTCATTTTTTACAATTTAAATTTTTAATAGTGACTAAAAACAAAGTAATTTTCCCTTTTGTATTTTCACAAAAGAAAAACAATTTGTAGAACATTCAATTCGGACTCGATCAACCTGGAATTAAGCCACAGATTTGTATAAAAAAATAATTAAAGTTTACAGCAATAATATTTGGATATTGATACAATATTTTCATAAACAAACAAATTTGTTAATCAACATTTTTTTCATTTTTTAAATGAACCTGATATAGTTTAAAGGATATCAGATTTCTTTAAAATAAAATTCCATTATAATTAAAAAAAAAATCTTATATTTCGATTGATGCCGAGTTTTGTCTAAATATTGCCACATTTAATTAAGCGAAATTATAATTAAAGCAATTAAAAAAATATATATATACAATTTCAAAAGCTATTGAACACTTTTAATATTTACCCAATTTCTGCTACTCCTTCCGCTTTTTGTTTTGAGTATTTCAATACGTTCTACACAATTCCTATTGCCCTCTTTAGTTGAAACCTTTAAAAGGCTTTCAAAAAAACAAAAAAAAATAGGAAAAACTAATTTCAGTTTCGGAAAATGGTTTTGTTCTGTTCTTGATTCTTTTGCTTTCGTTTCAGTTATGCCTGCAATTTCAATTTTCCGCCAGCGCTTTTGGTCCAATTTTCTTAGACCGACGCCTGTGGGTATGCTACACTTTTTTTTTGCTACACAAAGCTAAAACAACCAGTGGCCAACTTGCCCGAACTTGCCAAAAACTTAAAAACGGTCTAGAGACACGTCCACCCATGGCTTGCATATACATCTATTAAAATATAATTGGGCATTGTGGAAATTTATAATTTCTCATTATGCTTTGAAATCTTTTTTAACTTTGGTCAGAAAGTTGTGGGGACCCGAAACTAAAATATATGATAGTTACCCGCATTCATCGTCTGGAGCTTTTGACTAACTAACCATTAAATCTCAATTATTGCTGATTGTTTAGGCAGATGAAGGAGGAGATGAGAGAATCAGCCAAAGTGACAAAGGCAAAATGGGTAAAGTAAAACGTTGATGTCATTATAATGAATTGACGTTAGCTTCGACTTTGAACCTTTTCTCAGTATTTCCCTTTTTTCGTATTTTGCTTTTCTATTCCGTTTTTTTTCCTACAAATAATTTAAACTTATGTGTGTCGAGGCAAATTTCCGCTTGGATTCCCGCCCACAAAGGCCAACTAAATATCAATGGAAAGAGGTGGAGGTAAGTAGAGGTAACCGCATAGGAATAGCCCCCGCACCCACTCACAAACAAAAAAGTGAACATGGGCGCAAGTTTCTCTGAAATAACAAAACCCGCACCGAGCAGATCCACCAAAAAAAAAATAGTAGAAACGAATAAAAAATCACAGAATACTGGATACTCTTTCGTCATTAATGATGTACTGTCTTTTTTTTTATTTTTTTGGCGAAAACGAAACATAAAGCCTTTTGAGTATCTATGGCATCGCCAGTTCCAAACCTTTTTTTTTTTTTTTTTGGTTTTTTCATAATGTTTCGAACTTGCTTTTTTTGGTATTTATAGAGTCTATGGAAAAGCAACACCGATGCCGCCAAAACCACCAAAGCCACCATCATCTCTTTGATTATTGGTGAATAGAAAGGAAAGTTTTCTTTGTATAACTTTTGCGTATTTTCTTTTTTTCTCTGGATTTTAATAGGAGCAAACTTGGCTTTTGCCAATTTATATTTGCTTCTATTGTTTAGCTGAATACGTAAAGTGAATTGTTCCCTAGATTTTCGCTTCTCGCTGTTTACAAGCCTCACACTTTTATTCATTTGTATTTCTGTGTTGCCATATAAATATATTGTTTGTTTTTCCTTTATTTCTATATATATATTTTTTGCTTCTACCTTGTCAAGAATATTAGTGTGCCATAAATTTAACAATGTTTTATTGTGCCCAATTTAGGCAAACGATTTTTATAGCCATTTCCATGAAGGGGGTCCCGTGCCTTTCTTGATTGGTCAGATCTACACATATTATTCATTTCATCTCACTTAATAAACTCACAAATTTAATGGCTTGTAAAAATTTTCGGAATTTTCGGTATAACCGACCTCTTTATTCCGAATGTTGTTTACGGCAACTTTCCTACAATTTCTGTTGTTTTCTTTTCCAGAACAAAAAAAAAAAAACAACTCAATAAATTACAGTTTTCCCACACAGTGACAACAATTTTTATTGGTTTTGCTTGTGAGGAAAATAACAAAAGAAACTTTTTCCAATTGTCCTTGAAAATTGCTCTTTTATCTGGTTAATTTATTCAGCTACCTGGAAAACAAGCTCGAAAGTAAAGTGTGTGGCTTGTCATATGTGCAAGTGAAATAATTGAATAATCTGTGAAAACTTTGGAAACACATCGATAAACATTACCGAAAAGATCAAGGGGCTATAACTTTTATAGGGTTTTAAGGTCACGAAACCCAAATCCCAGGCATGATTTTACTTAGGTCACGAATAAAACCTGAAAAATACCAACATTACTGTAATGAAAATAGCCAGTTAGCCTGGCTATCTAGGAATGACGAAGTGGAAATACCTTTTTTTCTGGAAAACCAGCTTAAAATTAGCTTCAATTAAAAGTGAGGTTATGTAATTCATAAAAAAGAAAACATTTTTAATCGGAATTTTCATTTTGTCAACTCTGCCGAACAAAGAGAAAGTACGAAGACAAAAAAAAGGAACGAACTGACAGTCTAACAAATTGGGATAAAAACCGGAAGACGGATTTACAATTTGGCTGGGTCAGTTGGCGGTCGCAGGACAATGAAGCAAATGTTACTCCTACATATAACTGCAATTCAAAATCCTAAGAGCTTAAGACACGAAGAACAAAGTATGTCAGGGCTGAAGCGAAAGCCAGGTAAAAAATGGGGCCCTTCAAACCCAAATTCAATGCGTTCAATACAAAAGCCATGAAGTATACGTGAGAAATCAAAAATGTTGCGATAAGAGCAGCAGCCATTTCTTACTTCCTTGCCATCAAACAAATCTAGAGCCAAGTACTTACCGTGTGCGCTCGCTAAGAATGGCTACACAAACATCCAGCGAAGGGCGGGATTATCGAGCACGTAAGGCTCTGAGTGAGAGAGAGAGAGAGATGGAGCGAAGGAATTGCTACGATTCGAAGAAACTTCAAATTTGGAATTGAAGTGTGTGCTCGCGTTTGAGCTGCACCAAAAAAAAAAAAAGGCACCTTGTTAGCGGCTTGTTTGCTTTTCAATTTCAAGCAAAAGCTGAAAACGGCAATAAATCCTTCTTGATGTAACGATAAAAGAAGTGCGGGGAGAGTGGCTGAGTGTTGCACACTCGAGAGCCTCGAGTGGCAGTGACGTGAACTACTCGACGACTGCTGCATGAATTAAAATTTGCCGCATTTGTTGTTTAAAGCGCCAAGCAGAAAAATAGAGGGCATTTCTGGCAGTGCCAAAGCAACCGAGTCTCTGTGTGTGCTTGTGCATGTCATGGGTAATGTTTGAATATTCTGGGAGAGGGTGCACTTACTTGGCTTGTTTGTTTTGTGCATTTTGCATTTTGCATTTTACATTCTGCTTTCTGCTTTCACCTTTCAACTGGTAGCGTATACACTTGCAATATTTATGCCTTCAGATTGGTTACTCTAAAATGGGCAGTGGCAACATGGCTTTCACATGTGTGTTTGCATATTCGCCGTGTTTATCAATAACATTTTGGTTAGTGTTAAATAAATTGTCTCACTTACTCACTTTGCTCAAATCGTAATTTTTTTTTTTGCATTTCAATTCAAATATAAGCGCAAACATTTGGCTAAGCTGAGCCATAAATAAAAACAAGAGAAAATGTGCAACTTGAAATTGCAAATAGCCACAAATGGATAGTATTTAATATTACTCATACGCACCGTGGCATTCGCTGCATACTAAATGTGTGAATAAAAACAATAGATTCCTAGCGCTTTGCATTGCTAATTAAAAGTGTACAAAAGTACATTCTCTCACAGCAAATCAATTTAAAAATTCAAATATTACGTATACGTCCTTTTTATTTAGAGGAAAATTCGAAGTCTTTCTCATCAATACTGAAATTCTCAATTTGATCAGAAAATGACTCAATTTTCTTACAGCTTCATTGAAATTTAAAAATTTATTTAAATGCTTAACTCGAGTATGACTACCTTGTAATAAACTCATTTGAGAAACTGCCAATGCGACGTGGAGTCCATCAATTGTAATTTGGTGAACGATGAGCTGCCTTTATTTAGAGGTTTCCTGCGCAGTTTCCTATTGGAAAATAAAAAACCATTTGTCTAAATTCGAGACATTGGGTCTTACTGTTTGCTCTGTTCTATTGGTCCCTGTCCCGATCCTGGCAGTGCTCCTGAGCTTGTGTTCGGTGCCATAAATATTGCAGGAAAATTTTGTATGCTGTGCCACGTGCTTTTGACTTTCAGATGTCGGTGGCCGAGCAGCCCTGATGACGGTGATGGCTGGTGTGGGTCTTGGGTGGCTTTTCCTTAGCTCGACCCAGGCCAGACACCGACTAATGCAATGCAAATTTCGTATAATCATATGCAAAGTCAGAAAGTAGAGGGTGACAGTAGAGCATCCTAGAAGAATGAACAGAACAAAAACAACAACAGACACAACAAACACAACGACAACCAAGCCCAGAGTATACACACACACACACACAGAGAGATTCTTTATGGGTATTGTGACGTACTCGAGATGTCAAAGGTTTAGGAGGTCAGTGAGACATTAAGATGTCGGGAGTAAAGATAATTTACATTAAAGATATTTATGTGCATACATAAATATTCATTATATTCTGGTGAAAGTCTGTTTTCTCTTTTGTTTTCGTTGGTAATGACAAAAATTTAATATTAATTTTGAGGCTAGAAATGGCAACATAACAGCATTTCACAAAACTTATTCCACTTGGGAGCTAACTGCGAAGGAACTTGGAATATGACTTAAGCTTACTTAAGTCAATTAAGTTAATGTAATGCGATAAAGATGAAGCCTGGCTAAATGTCAACAAATTCTTGTCCTACCAAACAGGCAGTAAAAGCTCGATAAAAACAAAGATACTAAAAATGGGTTAAAGAGATTATGTGATGCTCGGTAAAAATTAATTTTTCTATCCTTCGATAGAAGGCTTGAAACTACTTGTTCACATTTTATCCAGAGCCGATTATCCTTGTTTGCTTATAATCAAATTACATTAAGCAGAGCATAAGTCTATTCCATGGAGCTTTGACTTTAATTTTGCATCCAATAGCATCCGCATCCGACCTCGCATTAACCTGCATGTCATTAAAAATATAACTTTTCGGCTAGGTCGGATAACTCCCAAACTCTGGCAATCTAGGTCATGGACAAAACCATTTAAAATAAAGGAGGATGAGTGAAAGATGAGGGAATACACGACACAACTCTGTCTCACCCTCCGTGACGAAAACTGATGCTGACAATTTGTGCTCTAAAACCCCCAACCTAACCCGACCCGACCCGACCCAACAATGGGGGAGGACTAAGCTAAGCAATTTTTTATGCGCATTAAACACCTTAATGAATATCCCGTCCTCTTGGAAAACAACTGGGGAAATTTTGTGTTTTCAATTAGTGCTTAAAGTGGAAATGTTAAACTTTGATTAACTAACTGCAGCAATATCAATGCAATTAGGTCGTGCCTGTGGCTCGCAGTTAATCTCTGTACACTTCGGTAAACACACGGCATGCATCATTGCGCCAGGGCTAAGCCCTAGGCCGGTGGAATAGTTTAGTAGCACCTGATCCTGTGGTCGACTGCAATGGTCACAGGCACAAATCTTTAATGCCGAGTCGACCGCATTCAATTGGGCGGCCTACATCCAAATTGGGCGGTCGACCGCAAAACTGTATTGAAAATTGCGGTCGATGTAAAACAAATTTCAACTCAATCGGACACTGCAGTTCAAAGCAAACACGTCGGCCAGCCAAACAGTTGGTCCTTCGTCCAATCAATGAGTGACTGTTGTAGAGGGTCTATGACTGAGTGAGTGCATGAGAGTTGCTTTGTGTAAGGCAATTGTGTTTTCAATTGATTTGCTTGGAATTGCATTTGGCATTGCATTGGCAAACAAGCAGTAATCAAAAGTCAAATGCCACCCCTGAAGGGTGACCCTCCCAATCGGGAGGCTCTTTCCCGAATGGGCCATCAAGAAGAAGGTGCCGCTGAGGAGAAAGTGGTCAGAATAACCAATTGCCACCGCATGTTAATCAAAGAACAACAAAAGCCTTTCAAGTACAAACAATACGATTCGCATAAAAACAAGCCACATTTAACCGTAGGCCTACCAAATGTAAAAGGACAGCAAAACATGGGAAACAGTCTGGGACAGCTTGGAGCTGTTTTTGATAGAAGCGGACAAGGCGACAGCGAGTACAACGGGCCTGGTTAATTTATAGAGAAAGTAGCATTAAGTTAATTATTTATGCTTGCCCCAACTCAATCTGACCGACGACAACGGGCCCAAGGCTTTAGCCTGCCTGGTAGGGTCGCTTCCACCAAGGCGTCACATCTTATTTCATGGCCGAAAAAAGAAAACCAGAGACGACACGACAGTCCCAAGTGTTGTTCTTTAATTTCAAAGTAATAAAAAATTAACACGACAACGAGAAACTTTCGACCACTCAGAGGGGCGTCTCAAAAACAAAAGCAAAAACAAAAACAACAGAATTGATGCCCCAACCTTTCACGCTTCAAACTCAGAAACTCAGAAACTCACAAGCTCACACATTTTCAAAGATGAAGAAACGATGTCCAGCCAGCGGAGTGGTCGGGCTCTCACAGTTTTTATGAGCACACGGGTGTCATGAGAAATGGCTTCCAATGGAGCTGTGACGGCATTGAGGGATGAGCATGCTGCCTGCCATTAGTTTGGGTGTGCACACACACTTCACTTAAGGTGTGATTGCCACCGCCTTTTCAGGAGGACAGCCGTGCCATGTCCTGTGATGACTGTCCTAGCAGGCAACGCGCTTTAGCTGTCACTTTGGCAATGATTTATATTTCTTATTAAATTTGCAGTTGAATTTGAATGCGACAGTTGGCCTGGCTTTCCGAGACCTTTCACATCATATGTCCATTACAAAATATGTCGTCCGAAAGAGCCAATCCAGGTCTCGCCTGGGACTAGAGAGTGACTCTTGGAAATGCATAAATTTTGAATTCCAAATTTCTAGTCTCATTCAATTTATTTGAGGAAACTGAAGGAATTTCCTTATAATTAAAGAAAACAAAAAAGATGGAATAAAATTTGTTTTAATTTTATAAACAGCAAATAAGTAAATAAAAATTGAAATACGCATTTCAATTTCCCAAAATAATGCAAATAATTGAAGATTTATATGGAAATGTTTTCGTTGCACAAATTGTGGAGCTCATTCCTTTGGTTTGCTCACATTTTAAGTCCCTACATTTGCATACAAATGATGGGGATGAATTTTGAGTAACACACTCACACACGGAATTACACATTTGATGCCTTTATGACCAGCAACATTTCCACTGGTCCAAAGAGAGCAAGAGACAAACAGAGGAAGAGAAAGAGAGAGTTGGTTTTATTGTTCCCAGTGCACAGTAGAGCAACATTTGACCAACTAAAAGTAGGAATAACTTGATCCTCTTAAACCGAAAGAGATAAAGGGAGTAGCCCGAAATCTTGGGGGAATTTCAGACAAGTTGGCAAGGTTTCATTTCCCTTTTTTTTTTTGGCAATTTTATTGGTAACCAAATGTAAGGATAATTTTATGTGAATGTTCATAAATATTTAATATCGATTCAATGAATTTGTTACCACAGTGCAAGCAATTTTGGCTCAGCATTTTCCAAATATATTACAAAAGCAATAACATTTGACCAATATAAATTCGTAATCTTAACCTTATTGAGACGCATGGCATTAACAGACTTACTCGAAAATAAATTCTTCTTACAAATCAACGTTTTCAATGGGTTCAATTGGCATGTTAAGTTCAAGTGGGGGACTACATTCTATGAAAGTCGAGAAAATTTTTGAATATCACCACTTAACAAAGGCCAAGAAATTTCAGTTTCACTTTTATTCACCCACTCGGCTTTCAAAAAGAAAACGAAAAGAAAAAAAAAAATACCCAAGAGAAAAATTATCAAAATGTGCAGAGCCAGCTTCTCGGTTCGCAGCATAACGAAGAAATGGCTCTAAGGCACCCGAGAAATCAACCATTTACCGAGCAATCAACGCTGCTTTCCCACAACATTATAGCTTTTAAGGACGGCACACACATTCACACACACACACATACATACACACACTTTGACTTAAACGTATCTGTTTCTTGGCCTCAGGCCTCTAATCGAACTCCAGATGGTGATGGAGTCTGGCCCTTTTGTAGCCGTCACTCTCCGGCGATAACCCTTTCTAGTATAAATCAATAATGGGTTATTTAAAGCTCATCACAAGTGGTGGAGTTTTGTTTCGAATATGATACTCTCGAGTTAAGAAATATCAAAAAAGAATTTAAGACTGAGGCTGGAAAATACCACCCAATTAAATCTTAAACAGAATCCATTTGTTTCTTATATATAAAATATAAAACTCGAAACAAATCCAATCGCCCAATCAATCAAGTCACTCCAAATTATTTTAAATAAAATTAAGTTAGAAAGTTATCTCTTCAAAGTGACTTTGGTAGTTCTGTAAAGTTTCCGAAAGCCAAATATACTTCTGATTACTGTCAAAATTTATCTATGTCAACTTCAAACTATCAAAGCTAAGCTGATGAGCTCGAAAGTCAGGTTAAAATCTCTGAATCCAAGAAAGTGATAAAAACTTTAGTCCAGAGAAAAGTTTCCGATAAGCCCATTGAGTTTGCTAATACCACAATCATCAATTGGTTTATATTCATGAAAGGAACCCGGAAACTCCCAAAGATTTTCACACACACAAAATAATTGATGATTATGCCCACAATGAATAGAGTGAAGGCAGTCATCCAGGCCTTTGTGTGGTAATTACCTGATTTAACATACCATTAATAGAGTATTTACCAGATTTTGACATAGTTGGATAAAAAGGCTCTGGACAAGAGCGGGAAGCCGGGCTGGTGGGAGTTGAAGTCCGTTGGGCCAACAAGTCATTCACTCCTTCACCCGCCTCTAGCCCATTCATTTCGGTATTTCTTGGCTTGCGCACAATTTAAGAAAAACAAGAGAGTAGAACAGGAAACGAGGCTTGGCATTTACACAGTTGGATGATTTAGATAAACAAGACATGAGCTGTCAAGGAAGGCAAAAAATGAAAGAAAAACCTTCGTACAGGATAAGAAAAAAGCAACAGAGAAAAGACTGTAACAAAGCCCACGCTTCATAGTCCTGCGACTTGTACTATGTAGTCCAAGTGATAGTAGTTATATCATAAGACGGGATAAATCAACAGGATTAGGCCAGCCTGAGATACTTCATATTCAACTACAAGTCCTTTGACTTGGGCGAGTGGTAAGCGAGACGCTCTACTCTTGATTGTCTCACTTTATGATTCGCACTTTAAAGTGTCGCATTTTCTTTTCCGAGGCCCAGAAAAATTGGCATTCAGAAAATTGAAACAAGAAGATTCCCTAAGGATCTCGGTGTCTTTGTTTGTCTGTATTACTCTGGGTCCTGGGCTGGGTGTCCCCTTTTAAATATTTAATAATGCGAAAATATTTACGATACTAAACTGAAAAGTTTCAACGAACCCTAAATTAAAAGTTTCCAAAAGGTCTGCCATACGTCCGGGGGAGAAAAAAAAACGAAAAGTTACATCAAAAAAACCAAAAGAGAAAAACAACAACAACAAAATATATGTATATACATACACACAACTGGAAAAATAAAATAAAAACAAACATTCAATTTCTAGGACATAATTCTCAAGCCTGTTCATTGGCAATTGACAGAATCATTACTCATACGCTTGAACGCCTGCCAGTTGACATCGTAAAGGGAATTCATTTCTTTCTTTCTGCTAATTGAGAGAGATTTAATTAATATAAATTCACATACATATACATCAGAGTAATGAGATTTTTGTTTTGTTTTTTTTTTTTTTTATCTCAAATATTAATTATATCTATATATACATATATTTTAATGAGCATTAATACGTATTATTTAATTTTGAGTTTGGACTTTAATTGCCAGCGGCATTTGTTGTCTACTCTGTTGAGCTATCACCAAGTGACTGAATTTTTTTTTCTTTAGCTGGCCCAGCATATCCTGTATTACTGTGGATGCTGTCCCCCTTTCAATGTGGATTCTGCGCAGTCCTCTGGATGCAGAGAATCTGATTCTCTTCGAGAATTTCTCTTATTTTTTTTCCCAAAAATTATACTGGGAACAGTATTTCTGATTCCAAACACACAATGGTATTTTAAAATTTTGGAGCACTCAAAGATTTGATTACTTAAAGCTGCCCGGTCCCTATTTTCCTCCTATTCTATCAAGACCAGGCTAATACAAATTGGGGCTCTGTACTTCAGCCAGATTTAAAATTGTTAATCTGATGTCGGTAGCCCCTTCAACAAAGTCAAAAAAAAAAAAAAAAAATTATGAAATATTGTTTTGGGCGCATAGTAAATGCGTTTGGACCCTACCTCTTAGCCTGGTCTGCGTGGCACAATTGTCCGGTTCGGATTAGGTTAATGAGGTGTACAGGGCAACCCAGTGACAGTGGCCGTCTGATTGATGGACGTGATTATTTAAACTGACAGCGTGTCTGCCTGTCTGCGTTTCTCCTTGTCCTGACCTAACACACTTTTTGGCCTCCAGAGCTTCAGCTAGTTGAGAACCAGAAATATGTTGGCCTCCTATATGTATATTTGTGTAAGTGCATGAATTATTTCATATAAGCCTTGCATATTTATACATATATAGGGAGACAGAGAGACAGACAGACAGAGAGAGCGAGAGAGAGAGAGAGAGAGAGAGTGAGTCATCTGGCTGATCTAAACTAAAAATAAATGGACTTATTTTATGGTCTAGATGCTCGCAGTTCCGCCTGTTGAAAATTATGCAATTTAGAATGCATTTGGTTGCATTAACATTGATGGCAATGCTGACATGAAGGCTGATGTTGATGCTGATGTCGAACCTTCGACGTGCCCGGCCCAGTCACTTTTGGCGACAAAATTTACATATTTTCATCGAATTTGTTCCACTGGGAGTGGGTTGCCAAGGGCAACAACAAAACCGTGACTGGCACAAATTGCATATGCATTCTTACAGCCCATTTACTCACCTGGGCAAGCATCTCACAGATACACAACGGTATACTGTGCAACCGTATGGTATTTCTCTGTGTGGCAGCTTGTCTGAGATGCGGCTAGATGCTCATTATTATCAGCATTATTACACCAACATGCCATGTTGAGCTCAATGAAGGAGCAAACTAGCAAAATACCTTGAGGTCTCCATTATCAAAGATGAAAAATAAAGAAAAAAAATAAAAATATTTATTGAGAAATTTCCATGACTATGAGAATAATAACCCAGCCCTTTCACCACTTCTTAAAAAAAAAAAAAAATAATAATAATAATAACAAAGAAATGAAAGACTCTTTGAGTATCATGTGGAGAAAATATGTGAAAATTCTCTAGAAAGCCCTGAGGATGCTACACAATTACAAACCAATACAAATCTAAGCATTTTCCCTCCACGAAAATTCCAGGAAATCTGCTTATTTTGAAGTACTTTTCTCTTTGCTTTCTTTCGTAATTTTTCTTACTTTCATTGCCAGCAAATTAATATATTTTTGTTGGCTGAATTTTCATTACCAGAGACGTAAATTTTCCGCACCCCAAAAAATTGCCTGTTTTATGCCGACTCCCTTTATGCTGTCAGCCCCCACCACCCTCATACAAACCCCAATCTATTTCAGTAGTTTCCGGAAAGTGTGTAGGTGATTGCGGCCGTGTACACTAATCAAACCGAAGCCCAAGCTGCTTATGAGAAGACAGATAGGAGTGGTATTATTTCATTGTATTGTTTATTTTCGATAAAAGAAGAAAAAACAAAACAAAATCACAATAAATCATTTCAAGTCACTCTCTCAAAATATGATTTTGATGAGCCAAGTAAGATAGAAGGCAAGAGAGTAAAACTGACAGGTAAATAACATTTTCATTCAGAGTCAAAGGGTATCCCAGAAGAATTTCAGTATATTTCATATGCACCAGGCTCTGTGTCGCCCTTCTGGAAACCATTGATATACCAGACAAAAACAAGTTCAATCTTCATTCATAAATCACACTCATGGGATGTGGAAAAGCAATTGCAAAATCAGATATACCGGAAAGATAGCCGAGCAAGGTTAAAACTTCTAATGAGTTGGTTTACTTTTGGTCACAAATTGCATATATAAAATTTTTGTAATGACAATGCATGAAGTAAAACCCAAGTTTCGCCCACACCATCCTCCTCCTCTGTTGACGTCTTAGTTTTGGCCTACTTATTTAGTAAAATGTCATAAAATATGAATGCACACTTCCGAGAGTGCCAAGAAGTTTTAATTGCTTTCCGCATGCACCTTCTAAGCCTTCGTTCTCTTTCTCTCTCCTTCTCACCTTAAAAAGAATAAGAAGTCTACGTCGGTCTTAGTGCGGCAAGTTTTGCCATTTTATTCGATTAATGTGGCCTTTCCTCAGACCCAGGCCCAACGCCAGCCCCAGCCCCCATTGTTTCTCCCTCACTTATCATTTTGGATTCCCCAAACCCAACTAACTTTTGTTTGGGCCAAAACACGTGTGCCAAACGGTGAGGCTGGCCTATTTATGTACAAAACTCTGCTAACTGCAAAACAACTTTGGGACTATTTGATGAATATGCATAACTAAGGCATAAGAGAGTAACAGGAGCAAAAGCAGCTGGAATGTCATAAAGTTGTGAACGCTTCGAGCTACCGAGCCACCCACTTGGCTGGTGTCGACTCGTAAGTAGTTGAAACCAACACAACAAACAGTCCAAACATACGGAACTGGCTGAACCTAAAGGAAAAGGATCAAATATTTATACTTTAATCAGGGTCGAGTTTGTTACCCCTTGAGGCATCAAAACAAAAATATTTTGCATATCACTAACTTTACTACTTTACAGGCCTTGACTTAATTTTATGCTAATTACCTTGCCGCATATGCTGAACTCTGAATTACTGAAATACCAAATGAATTTGGTGTTAATCTGGTCAGCTTTGATAGCTAAACTATAAATGATGATAATTTGCTCTGTCTCTTGCCCTCTTCCCAAATAGATGAATCACATTTGATGACAGAATTTTTTGTTTTCTTTTTATCACGACAATTCTCTCACAGTTTGATTTTTTCCTTTTCCTCGTTTTTTTTTTTAGTGCTCTCCTGATGTCATTGCCATTAGCTCGTTAGCCAGGGCACATAGGGCATTGAAGAATTGAATCTAGTTTTGTACTTGACATTTACTGAGATGACGTTGTATACAATTCCATGAACAAGTCGTAATCATTTGCAGCAGATGTCTTATCTTTATTTTCTATTTGTTTTTTTTTTTTCAGTATAAATACAGAATGAGATCTCAGTAACTGCTAACTGGGTTTGTCTGCACTTAAGTGTGTTTGTGTGTGAAAAGAGATGAATTTTCTGGCCAACTCGGCCACATTGTTGTTGACTTGCCATAAAAACGCTGAGGAATAACAGATGGAATGCACGTGGAAACTTGAAGCAATGCAATTTCACAAATTGTCTCGAAATGCCAGAATGCATTTTATTTTTCTTACCCTGACCGAAGTTGGTCAAAACAACAGCAAAAAAATGCTTTCTTGGCTTGCTGCTTCTATTTTCAAAAAACGATGCCTGCGAAAAGTTTATGCATAAATTACAATGATTACGTATACGTAATTTTTTATCATATCGAAATTTTTGGATAGAAAAAAGGACGCTGGAATATTCTGATAAATTTTAATATTCAAAATCAGGCCCAGAGACTAGTTCATTCTCATTAGAGCGAGAGGCCTTTTGGCCAATCCAAAAGTTGGGAAAACTTGCTAGTCGGAAAGCAACCAAAATAACCAAAGAGGGTCTAGCCTCTTTGAGCTTTGAATAAAGAAAAATAAAATAAAAAAGAAATTACGAGAAATACCAAAGAAACCAGAAAACCAAATTCGGTTCTCCTAAGTTGATGAAACACAATACTCAGACAATTACACATTTAACCAACTTAAATAAAGAGATACACGCACATACTTAGGAAATATATAGACAAATTAGTCTGCAGCTGTAGATGTAAGTTAAGTGCAGCCATATCTGTTCACTCACCCGGAACTATGAAAAACAGAACCAAGCCAACAGCTGCGAGTTCATGAAACTACGTTAATGACAATGATGGGAGTAACAAACTTTCTATCTATCTTAATATACAAGCTCACACAAATACATGTGTGCTTTGGTTGCCTAGTGGAAACTCACTTAAGCCACGAAAAGTATAAAATTCATTTACTCTACTCAACATTAGAGCTTTCTTTTTTGTTTACTTGCTTCACACCCTCTTAAATCGAAGGATATCCTAATCTCTCTCACTCTCCTTCTTTCCCTCACTCTTGTATCTTCCAGGAAACTTGATACTGCCTTGTGGAATTTGTAAGTTTTTCGCCCTGCATAAGCAAATGAAACTAGACACTTTAAAAATTCTACAAAATTAATTATAAAACTTGCAAAATTGTATTCATTAATATCAAAAATGTAAACAATATAAATATTAAAAAGTTCAGAACATACCAAGCTCAACTATTTCTGATACTCTATATAATACTCTCAGTTTTAAGGCTATACTAATGAAACTTGATAAACGGTCTGCAACCTGTGTTGGAACCGACCGCATCGAACCACTATCTATCGCCTGATCTCTATTCATTTCGACTTTTACAGAATGATACATATATGTATTAAGTTTTATTTTAATCGGATTATTATATCATATAGCAGTCATACAGAGCCTCATCGATCTTGGGAATATCTCAGAATTTTACAAATGAAAAATCTCATTAGGGTAGTCACAAGCCCCACAATAGTATTGGGATTCTTCAAATATAATTTGGTACAGTTTCAGGATTTTTTTTATAGTTTTTTTGATTCCCCAACTTTCCCATTCAAATACTTATATTCTATTTAATCTCATTTAAATAACATAAGGGTAGGTATCGAATTTCAGACGGATCCAACTAGTATGTAGTAACAGTTCCCTAAAAAGTAATTTTAAAGCTACTTACAAAAAAAAACATCAGAGAGAGTATCTCAATTTCCAACAGCGCCAAAATAGTGTTGGATTTTTTGAATTCATTTTTTTTTCCATATATAATGAAGACATAACTTAATTAAAGTAACATGTGTCGGACAAACATTTAGACATTTATGTTTTAATAAAATATTTGATGTGTGGAAAAGCTCAAAGGAATAATTCATTAACATTAATTCTTTTAAATTGTAATAGTATAATTGATATTCGTTGACATTTACTTTCGCTTTGAAAAATCAATTAAGCCAATTATTCAGTTTCCTCTTTAAATTATTACCATCCGGTTCAGCAGAGTTCCTTGGGCGGAGTCCTTTGGGATACAGTTCCTTGGTATACCAAATATTTTTTTCAAGCTCTTCCTTGATATTGCCTTTACCCTTTTGTAGCATAACTTTTTGTTCTAAAGAAAGTTTACCCCTTTTCCATAAAATTACATCCATAAGTGGTTTTAAGAAAAGAAAATAAAAAATTTCAGCCAATGAGATGAAGCTGAAGCCTGTAAAGAGACCCATAACTCCTCCGACATTAGCTGCAAAGAAAGCTCTTAGGCTAATATTAAATAATATATGAATCTCAACTCACATAAAAACTCTGTCAAGCCCACGTAGACATTTTTGAGGTCTCCGTGATAGACCAGTTCTCTGTAATAGACATGAACGACAGCAATATTCTCAACAAGATATGTTTTGTTCATATTAGCAATGATGGAATTCGAAATTTTAAAATCCTTTTTTGCCATTGGACTTGAAAAACTACTGGGCTGGTAGGTCAGACCAAAGCAGCCAGGCAAGCAACGTTGTCGACAGATTGGAGAACCAAGTTTATCTGGCGACTTCTCAGACAGGCTCACGCAGAGCATATCCTGTATGCCGCAGACGCTGGCGTTTTCATAGATCTTGGGCAAATTGTAGGGAATGCAATTACAGAACTCGTACATAAAGCGGGATGCACATTCACTTTCGCAGTTCTTTCGAGAGTAGACCTGATAGAAAAGCAAGGTTTCCTCATCATTAAAGAGGCATTGACGATCATTCCGGTTAATGGATCGAATGCTAGGAACCGCCTCAGAGCGTATGGCTTCTAGACGGAAGTTGGTTTCAAAGCCTATGGGTACCAAGAGTCCGCCTTCCTTAACACTAGGCTGTTCGATGGGATTATGAAAGAAAATTTTGAAACCTGGTCCGTTGGTAGAAGAGCAGAAATATTCATTCAACTGAGCATCCAAGATTATAGATAATCCCAAGGGTATGCCTGGTCCTGTAAACATTAGTAAATTAAATTAAATCTAAATAGGATATTACAAAGAGTATGACATACCCACACCCTTTTGGGGATAATATTTTGATGGTAGATTTTCGGGATAGCCAGTTTCAGGATTCCATAATACAGGCTCTAAACCGTCACGGATCATATTACTCGATTGCATATAAGGACTAGGAAAAATTATGTTATGTATTAAATCTATTTCCACAAAGAACTTCAAAATATTTACTCCGATTTATATAGCAATTTTCTGGGTAAAAAATTAAACACACAGCACATTCCTTCATCTGTGAGACTAACACGAAATAAACTTTGGCAATTATATTCTATGGAACTGAAACGACATTGAAGTAACATCTTTTCGCAGGGCTGGGCATGGTCTGAAATAAATTGTTCTATTGTTATATTGCTCTGATTTATATTAGACCAAGTTGTTTCTTCATCTTTGCTGGGAAGAGTATTACAAAGCATATTCAGCAAAACACTTTCAGTTGAATTACTGAAAGAAAGTAAGCTCAGATAATTATTGGGATTTAAAAACTAAACTAATTTGATTTTTCTTACGCAGTGTAGTTGGATACTTTGCTGAGTAGGACTTGGTTCATATTGCAAATGGTTACAGCTGGGAAGGGTATTTTCTGTATAGATGTGGGATGCGGACTTATGCCAATTATAACCGGTGTACTGGACCACTTGGCATAAATGTTTGAAATCAGATGACAAGTGGTCACAAAGGCCGCTACAAAGGCGAGCAGGAAAAATGTTCTGAAATTTAATAAGTTTAGTTTTGTATTTAAGTGTCCATATAACAAAGTTACACCTCTCCCAAGTACTGATGGTGGCATCTCCAACAAATTTGAGTCCATGTAGACCAGTTTCTCTCAAAAAGACTCCCAAATTCTTAACAAAACTGGCAAAAAAGACAGTGGAACCTTTAGTTTTTTTAATATTACCTAGACCTCTCATGGTATCACTCCGGAAAACATTAAGTAATTGAAAGAAAACCAATTCAACCAAGCCTATTTAAATACTGAATCTGATTCGAAAAGAAAATTATCTAACCGATTACTACAATTAAAGTTCAATTAATTTAGCCTAGTTCGTATTTAATTATTGATATTTCGTTTCAGAACCAGCTAGCACTAATGATCCTAAGGAGAAGTCGTTTTAGAGCTAGGACAAAGAGAAGACTAAAATGAGTCCAAACAACCGAATTACACAGATAACTTAGCCCCTCACCTCAAATTCCAACTAACCCATTAAATAGGCTTTCACTATAGTTTAAGTTAGAATTAAACTAACTGTAGGCAATTGAGTTATTTAATTACGCACATTTCGTTGGACTTTAAAAATACTTTTAGTCTCTCTTCGCTTACTTCACCTTTACAAACCGTCGGACCAACAGCTGGCGGTAAATGCTAGTTTGACGTCACCTACTTCTGAAAACCCGGCCTTAGCAGAGACACAAACCAAATTAGCCAAGTCCCGTTATGACGCCGCAATCCAATTTTTAAATGTTATTTTCGCAAGCTTTTCAAATTATCAACACAATTTTAGTAAAACTTACAAATGGCTCAATTTTGAACGTCCAGTGTTGTTATGAATTCATTGCCAGAGTTGCAACTCGTCGATTCGTTCGAGGTTCCGAAGTTCCGAGGTTTCGGAGGCTGCCAAGTCGTTGCAAACGCAAAATTCCATCTGACCAAAATAAAATTACAAAATCAGCAAAATACATCAACCCCGCAAGTCTTAATGGAGCCTTTGCCTCTAATTTGCGGCGTCCCGTGCACACCGACTATTTTCTAAAATTCGACAAATTCTTTAAGGTTGTAGTTGCATTATTCGCTTTAACGGTGTTAGTTTGTTTTGTTTTTGTGTTCAATTTATTTGCTTATCAGACACGTAGAAAAATACAACTCAATTGAAATAAAATTCTTGAGTTAGTCATTCAGGTGGAAGCCCTTAGCACCTGTTAAGAAAAATATTAGATTCAAATGCGGGTGAACTATTATTAGAACCTAAAAGTGTCCAAGCTGACTTCAAGTCGAATATTTTTGCGGGTGCTGCGCATGAGTGCCAATTTGCAAAATTTCAGTGCGCGTGATTCAAGCAAATTTTTTCCGTTAAAAGACAATTCAGAATTATTAGTACAAGCGTTAGTAAAAGTTTAGTAAAATATGAAAGTTCGAAGCAATCCACTGCCCAGGCGGCTGGTGGATATCTTCTGTTTCCTAGTCATTGGAATATTTCTGCCTGTGGTCTTTATATTTGAGATGATTGAAGTTCTACCTTTGTTCCACGAACCCGGGGGTTTTCTGCATACATTCACCTTTCTGATGGCGGCATTCCTAGTTTTCAATATAAAAGGCAATATGATTGCCTGCATGATGATAGACACCAGTGTAGACTGTGAGTTCCAAAAGACACATAATTAGTCAAAGTTAAATCTGATATTTTTCAGACCAGTCAAAAGTCTTAAGGCGCCCAACAATTCACCTGATCAACTTCAGTGGCGACATTGTGAGATTTGTGACCGCTTAGCCCCGCCACGTTCTTGGCACTGCAAAGTTTGCCGCACTTGCATATTGAAACGGGATCACCACTGCCTTTTCACGGGATGTTGCATTGGACATCGCAACCACCGCTATTTTATGTGCTTCATATTCTACTTGTTTATTGGTTCCGTCTATGCCCTCACCTACAACTCCATTTATATGTGGGTGATCAAGGGTGACGTGCATTCG
This sequence comes from Scaptodrosophila latifasciaeformis, assembly GCA_037075145.1. Taxonomy (NCBI): domain Eukaryota; kingdom Metazoa; phylum Arthropoda; class Insecta; order Diptera; family Drosophilidae; genus Scaptodrosophila; species Scaptodrosophila latifasciaeformis. The sequence continues at coordinate 1,097,574 of JBAMCM010000533.1, forward strand.
AATTGGCTGACAGTATTAAAGCTGGTCTGTCCCATGCTCATGTACTACATTGGAGACTTCTGGTCCAACATGCACTTGTTATTCTACAGCCTTAATATCTTGGCTCTGTTATACTCGATCCTGTTGCTGGGGTATCATGTGCCCATTGTTTTGCGAGGTCAGGTCTGCCATGAACGGGGACAGCAACCGCAATATGATTTAGGTGTCCATGGAAACCTGAAAAATATATTTGGCAAACGCATGCACCTGGTCTGGATTTCGCCATTAATAAGGAGCGAGCTCCTACACGATGGCGTCAATTGGCCAAATACAACTGAAACCAAAGAGACTAACAAACACAACAAAACCCATTAGAATATATAAAAAAAGGGAATGTATTCAATGTTAATTAATTCATAAAGAAATTCCAACAAGTATTAAAATTCAACTTCTTAGGAAACTAAAACTCTGCGAATCTCCGATTTGCAGTTATTGTTGCGCGAAACGCGATGGTAGGTGTGAATCTTACCCAAAGAAGAAATGAAATTTTCATCATGGGTAATAATGATCAACATGAAATTCGATTGTATTTGACGTTCGTCCACGATACGATTAAGGGCATCACAAAGAGATAATATGTTGAGCCGATCCAAGTTAGTTGTAGGCTCGTCCAGAGCGAGTACACCGCAATTGCTGCTGAATGTCTCAGCCAAAGCCATGCGTATGATGAGAGAGGCCAGAACCCGTTGACCTGCGCTGCAGCGTCCACGCATTTCGATTTCCGAGCTGTTTTTCGATTGGACCACACGATAATTGTAACTCTTACGTCGATCGGCAGACAAATCAGTTTCCGGTTCCGTTTTGATTTCTATGTAGTCAATGTCGTTGCCCCGATATATCATACGCCAGTATTCGCGAATAAGACGATTGATTTTCTCCATTTTCTCAGAATGGAATTGGATGATGGCCCATTCGAGGGCAAGGCGATAGCTTCCCAGATCATCAATGCTACGTTTTGCCACAAGTAATTCATAATTGGCTCGACGATAGTTCTGCAGTGATTCCTTGTATTTTGGTTCAGCAATTTCGTTCTCAAACTTTTTAATTTGATTGTTGACCTCGCCCAGCTGACCTAGCAGCTCACCACGACGCACAGAGCCGGCATCCTTTTTCTTTGTTAGATCGCGCTTTTCTTTGGAGACACTGTGAAAGTCCAAGTTGCCCAATTTTTTGGCTAGAGATTCACATTGCTCATTCAACTCGAGTTCCTTTTGCTGCAGCTCCTTAAGTTCGCGATTGTCCTTCAGGTCACGCTCAATGGTCTGTTGATTTAGGCATTCGGTTTTAATAGTTTCCAACTGTTCAGTTTGGCTAGCAATTTCCATTTCCTGAAATTAAAAGTCATAAAGCAATTTCTAAAGTTTATGACATATTAGAAAAATAACAAATTACCAAAGTTTTTAGTTTTCCCGTGCTACTTTGTATAGCAGTATCAAACTTTTCGATTTCACTTTGAAGATTCAATTTGGCATAACCCAAGACCTCCTTATTTAACCTGTAAAGAGTAGATTCAGAGTGAGCTTACGGAATTTGTGGATTTTTCTAATACCTTTGCACATCCTGTTCAACTCTTTGGAGTTCTAAATATTTTGAATTTAATTGTTCCACTTTTAAACGACCAATTTCTTTTTCTCGATCCTTTTCTGATATAGCCTCATTTAGACTTTTCTTTAGGGGATGAATTTTGGTCTTCAAATCGGTTATTTCCAAGCCAATTGTAATTAATAAACGTGTAATTTCGTCAAACCGCTCTTTAAGTTGCTGCAGACTCTGCACACCTTCTTGAAGCCGTATCTGCTGATCCTTTAATCTGACAAATACAGTAAAATTATATTATTAATTTATCCTACAACCAAAGCCATTTGCCTTACTTGTTCTTCAATTCGCGTATCATATTCAAGCTCTCCATTTGCTTCTCATAGGTTTGCTGATGCTGTTCAAGTGCTTTGCGTTCGGCTTCCAGCTCCTTAGACACATTTGACTTTTCAGCTTGGAGTTCATCAATGGAAACGGTCGAATCATACGATTTCGGCAATTTGAGCTGTTGTGCATAGCAAATAATTCAAAAGTTCTTTTATATATATATATATTTTTGTATTTCAAACCTTGAGTTGTTCCAATTCCTTCTTAGCACGCCCCTCCTCCTTTAGAGCCTCATCCAACAAGGACATGTCTCCCATCATGGAATTCGCCAAATCCATATTTAACGTAGGCTCTCCGAGGAGGGCTATATGAGATTCGTAATTACTTGCGGTCTCCACCAGGAGCTGTTCAATTTTTTTCAAGTCTTCTCTTTTCTTGGGCAAGTTCAGTTTTAGATCTTGGACCTTTTGGAGCACGGGCTTTATCTGGAGTAAATCTTCGTATTTCAGTTGCTCTGCATTCAAAAGCTTCTCAGTTCGGCTGATGTTATCCGGTAATTTCTGAATCTCCTCACTCAGCTCAGTAGTTAAGTCGCAAGCCTAAAACATGAACCATTAAAAAATTTAGCAAAATCAAAAATTAATTCTACCCACCTCATCGCCCGACATGTTGTGGTGACAGAGAGGACAGCTCGGTTCCTCATCTATTTTTTGTATGTATCTAAAAAAAAAAAACAAATATTGATAATTACAAATTGTTAAAAGTTGCTATAAATTTTTATGCAACCTTTTGTACATGGCCTCAGCCGACTTTAGAGCTCCGTGCTCCAATTGAAGTTTGCTTATGGCCAATTTGCTGCGCTCGATTAGCTCGTCGTAGGGAGTGGAATGGCATTTCTGAAACACAAGCTCCTCAGATTCCTGCAGTTCGTGCTCCATGCCCACTATTTCACTCTTTAGGTTTTTACGTTGAATTTCATAGGATTGTTCTTTGAGTTTTTCCTTATTGGCCTTGTCGTTGAGTTCCTTAATTTCGCGACGCAGATTTTCATAGGCAGTTTGGATAGAACGACGATAATTAGAAGTAATAGGATCCTTGAAAAAACTTCTTAAATTACTGTTGTGCTTGCTGCGGACGCGGTGTATCTCCAGCTCCTTCTTTTCGATCTCCTTTTGTTTAAGATTCACCTCGGCCGTAAGCTTGGTCACCGAATTTAGTACGGTGAGTTGTTCATCGAGCTTTTTAAATTGCGACTGCTTCGCAGCCACGTTGGCCTTCTTGGTGTTTATGATCTCTCGGCAGGCATCTTGCTTGAAGTTCTGGACTGTCTGCTCATACTTGTTGTCTACATCAGATATCTGTTTTTCCAAGAGTTTTAGCTGATGCATTGAAGTCTCGATCTGCTTTATCTTCAGCTCTAGTGTATAAGCCTCTTTCTCGCTGTCTTCTTTGTGTTTCTCCTTGGCTGTAACGCCCTCTTCAGATTTGGTCAGCTCGATACGCAATTGATCAATTTTCGACTGACGTTGTCTGTCCGCTTCATCATTGAGAGTGGACAGTTCAGTTATCTCACAATGCTTGCTCAGAAGCGCTTCTTCAATATCATGTATAATCTCGGAGGAATTTTCCACAATATTGGCTTGCGCCATTACGTCCAATTGCTCGCATAAGCCTTTGATGGTCTTAATTAATTTCTGCTGACAATTTTTTTCCTCTTGATACTTCTGATTGGCCATATAACGTTTTTTGTCCAGATCACTCAAGGAATTCTGAATTTGACCACAGGAAATTTTCGATCTGTTCAGCTTTGCTTCGATATCTGTGCTCTGCAGTTTCATCTCAGACATTTTTTGCTCAAAGTTGTAAATTTCCCTATCCAATTCGATCAGGGTGCCTTCAAAGCGTTTTTTTATTTTCTTGGTAATGTTTCCGATTTGGTCAGTGCAGTTTTTGTGCTTTGTGTCTATTTCTACTTTTTGAGCTTGAAATTTGCCGACTTCATATTCGATTTCTCGAATTTGTTCCAAGCGCCCATCAATGGGCTTCATTTCGTCATCACATTTCTGTATTTGGTCATTGATAGCATCGCATTTTTGCTTAGCCGTTTGGAGACTTATCGTTTTCATCTCCATTTCCTTCTTGAGATGTTCCAGAAATTTCATATTGGTCTCTGCATTGAGTATTTAAGAATTAATGTTAAAACTATTAACCGATTTGCACTTACCCTGGACTTTGACTTTTCCCTTGGCTTCCTCTCGCATTTTTCTAATTCTATCCAACGCCTTATTGTATTTTGTAATGCCAAAAATTGCATCGAATTTCTCTTTTAACTTCTTAGGCTCGTCAAGGGGCCAACTGGAGTCCTCTTGATGACAAAACAACACATTGTTTATGATAGCCTTGGAGACGCCCATAAAGTCGGAGATGCCGGTATCAACATCTGCGCAACGCCCACTTAACGAATCCTGTGGTCCTTTCTTTCCAGCTTCAGTGAGAAAATTCAGGGTTGAATCACCAGTTGTAAATGTTGTCTTGCCCTGTCGCTTTGAAACTCTCATTGAGCGACTGACAGAGATGCGCGCTCCAGCCTTATCCCTAAGTTGGACCTTGATTTGAGCCACAGCCTCACTTAGGCCATAAATCTTTGGGTCGTGAACAAAATTCTTGCCCCGATCACTGCCAGGTGGACATTCTCCAGTGAGAACATATTTCAGACACTCAATAACTGTAGTCTTGCCGCATCCATTTTCGCCCAAAATCAAAGTCACAGGAGAATCAAAAGAAACAATCTAATAAAGACGCAGAATCAGTATTAAAACTGCCACTAAGAATATAGAAATGTATGCATACTTGACAGTCTTCTGAGTTAGAGCCGAAACTACGTACGCCTTGAATAGATAACTTTTCTATAGTCGACATTTTGCGGGTATACTTTTAAAACCAAAAATTAAGCAGATTGCAATTTCGCCAGAAACAATGTTACCAGGCGATGATTGCAGCGTAGTCATAATTTTGGCCATAGAAACGAACATTGACATATAAAAGAATTAAATTTTTGAACCTGCATTTCAAAGTACCTAGCTTACGATCTGAAAATAAAACTTTATACTCAATTAAAATAAAATAATCTTTATTAAAAATTATACGGATTATTTAAAAGTTACTAAAATTAGTAATTTCCTAGACATTTGCAACACTGTGCGCCGGTTCTTTGGGGTATCGATACTTCCTCTTGCAGTTATTTAATACACGCGAGTTGAAAACAGAAACAGTTTTCAGTAATTTTAAGTCAACTTTTCAATTAAAAATGTGGGGAAGGCAATTGAAACACCTTTCTAGCCTGCAGCGTACTTCTGCGGCTAGAATGACGACCAAGGCAGCACCGGCCATTACAGAAGGGGCAACAAATGAGTTTCGAACAGCTGTCACCAATCCTGGTGAGCACTCGGACTTGCATATAGCCAAATACTACACTATACCCCTGGAGGAGAAGAAGCAAATCTTTGGAGGCGGTGGTCTTCCCAAACAATATGAGCAACAGATTAAAACTTTCACCGAAGCATGCCTCATGGTGAGGCCACCTGCTCTGGAACTGATAAACTATATAAAGCAGGCGGACCTGAGTAAACCAGTAGTGCGCTATGTACTCTATGGAGAAAACGGAGTAGGCAAGACACTAACGATGGCCCATGTCTTGCACTACGGTGCACTCCACAACTTTCTGTTGGTTCATGTGCCTTGGGTGCCCAATTGGATGAAGCGACCTAAGGAAGCATCAAATGCAGCTTCCCAAGAGGGTTTCATTGACCTGCCTTTCGATGCCGCAGCTTGGTTGGTGCACTTCAAAAACCAAAACGCAAAACTCCTGGCTCAGCCCAACCTCAAGACCAGCAAGGAGTACATTTGGAGCAAAAGAGAAAGCACACCAGCAGGCTCCACCCTGTTAGATTTGGTTGAGCACGGCATAGCCCGCATCAAGTACGCCTCGGAGACAATTGCAGCTCTAATTGAAGAGCTCAAACTATTGGCCACTGCCGGTCAGTGCAAGGTCATGGTAGCCATAGACGGCTTCAATGCATTTTTCCACCCCGAGACACGCATATTCTCCGACAACAAACAAAGAGTGACCCCAGATCGTGTGACCCTCACACAGCCCTTCCTCAACATCACCAACTACGATTGGACAAACGGCATCTGCATTCTGACCGTGGATAAAATTGGCATGACCGAGGGTTATATGGATTCATACATGCCACGCTATCTGCTCGGCAAAGAGGGCTTCGAACATCTCGACCCTTTCGTACCCATTCACGTGGACAAATATACAGATAAGGAGTTCCATAGCTGCATTAACTATTACTTGGACAGAAACTGGATACAAAAGTCCCCAGCCGGCTTCGACGAACAACTGAAATTTATGAGCAATAAAAATCCTTATACACTAATGCAATTAACTCGCGGCTTATAAGGCCGGCTCAGCCTTTAAATGTTGCTAATAATAGTTAATAAATTATATAAAAAAAGAAAATTAAATATAAACAGTTTTTTAATGGGGCCCTCTAAAAATCAGAATATTGAAATAAAATAATTCTCTTGTATTTTGTATATTTGCATAAGTTCTATTACAATTTTAGTTGCTTTGAACAACAATAACAATTATGTATGTATGTGTTTGATGGATTTTATGTTGGTTTGTTTGTTTGTTTGTATTGGTATGTTATCGTTATCGTCATATTCGCGTTCCATTTAGATTCGTATTTTAGATTTTCGCTGTTGCGCTTTTTATTCGTAAGTTTTTCTTTTCTTTTTGTTTTTAATTTAAGTTTTTTGTGGTTTTGTTTGGGTTTATATTTATGTATGTGAATATGAATGTTTTATTATGTATTTTATTTTTTTATATAATTTAATTTTTTTTTTCAATACATTTATTTATGTATTTGAATTTCATGTGCACCTTCTAAATATAATAAAATCATTGAGATTTTCATTTTATTTGCTTTGTTTTTCGGATGCATTTTTTTTCATATAATTCTTAAGTTGCATTTTTTTTCAATATTAATATATATTTATATATTTTTGTTTTTTGTTTGTTTTAACAAATAATAAGCCTCCTGTTCTGTTATAGTTGTATAAATAAAGTCAAACAAAATTTAACCCGTCCAAACAGAGACAATTTCTTTTCTTGTTGTTGAAATGAGAGCTTTGCTGTTTTTGTTGTTGTTTACGTATTTATAAAATAATATATCCTTTCGTTTATATATATGTAAGTAAGTTATAAATAATAATAATATATAAAAAATAATAATAATAAAAAAAAAAAAAAAATACGATGAAAACGAACAAACATAAAATAAACTATTGATAAGAGCTGCCCAAATGCCGGCAGGGCACATATTTTATGTGCTCTCCTGTTCAGCATCGAGAAGATATTCAAATGCTCGCAGAGTCCACCACACTGAGATTAAAGTATTTCAAAGTTTATTTGGAGAAGTTTAAGGTCGAATTGCTTTGCTTTTGTTTTGGTTTTGGAAACTACACAAACTCAGAGATTAAAGTCTCTTCTAATCTCTATAAAATGTTTGCTTCCTTTTCAAAAGAGAAAGGTGTGTGTGTGTTTGTGTTATTGGTGAGTGTAGAGTGTATGTGTGTGTGTGTGTGTTTGGAGCATTTGTCTACTTAGGCCTAAGTCCTTAAAAATACATTATTCTTTTTTTCGAATTTGTTTTTTGCTTTCTCGAAAATTTTGGTAAAATCAATCAATATGAAAATCTTTTTCATGTATTTATAATTATTACATCTACCTTTGGAGCAGTGTGTATGTGTGTTTGTATGTGAGTAGCTGTGTGTTCCGATGACGGGCAGAGCACTCGGCTAGACCGACAGAGAGCCACCACAGACAGACAAACAGATGGCGAATGGCGCGCCTGCTTAGCTAGCGGGGCATGCGTTTGGATGAGATATTGATGATGACGACGACGACGAGAGAACGGTGAACAAACAACGATCGATGGGCGCATTGCTTGTTGTATATTATTTTTTGACAAATTGATAGGGCGCTGCATGGCGAAAGCGCATTGGGGGAATAGCGCCACCAATGCCGCCACTGGCAGCCGCAATGCTATTAGCCAGTATGCCACCGCCGCTCAAGCTGGCATTCCGGCCATTAAAGCTGGTGGCGCTGACTACCATACCGGGTGGGGAGGCGCGAACAATCGCCTGAGGTGGCAAAGTGGCATGCATTGTATTGCCACGCTGGGCAGCTAAAATTATCAACGGAAAATGTTAGCGCACTTTGATCAAGCATTTTAGCTACAATCGACCTACCTGGCACATAAGGTTTTGGCTGGTGATACGCATTGTTATGTGAACGATAATAGACAGTCTCGTCGTTTTGATGATAGTGCGATTGCTGCTGAAACTTTTGTCTGAAATAAGAAATATTCTTAGATTTTGGTTTCAAGAGGTTAAGGGAGTCAAGGGAAGAATACCTGTAATTGCTGTTGGTGCGGCCATTGCCGTTACCACTGCCACCGGCTCCGTTGCCGCCGGCGGCACCGGCAGATTGCTGTTGTAGCTGTCGTAGCGTTAACTTTTTGGCAGCCTCAGGATCCTCCATGAGTTCCCGATACTGCTCCATTCGTATGTCATCATGCTTGTCCGGAATTAGGTATCGCCGAATTTCGGCAAGGGCATAAGCCACACGGGCATAAGCCTCGGCCGGTGGTGCTATGGTAGACACTTCAACATGGAGCGGAAGATTGAGGTGGGCATATTTAGCATCTGCGGAATTGCGCAGCTCCTCTTCACGGGCGCGGTCCTTCATGGAGAACCGGCCGAGAATCACGATTTTACACTGGGTTTCCTCTTGGAGGCGTCTGAGCGAGTTGCCCTTCGGTCCCAGCAACTTGCCCACGTAGTTAAACTTCTTATCCTTAATAGGCACATGCACTTTCTGCGACAACTTAATGGTGCGTTGTTGGTACACATCGGCGTACTGGTCGCGGGTGGGTATACGGCCATTAAGCTGCACCCGCTCCAAAGCTAAAAACAGAAAAATTTAAATCAACATCCATCAAGAGCATTAGCCTTTGCAAATATAATTCGATAATGTAAAGTTCTTAAATCGATTTCCTACCTTCATCAATTAGTTTCAGTGCTAGTGGAAAATGATTCTCCATGCGCGACCGTTCGGTCATCAGTTCCTGGATATATTTCTGAGCAGATTCGTTTAAACGCGCCGGCTGACCCTTTTCATTATCCGCACTGTGTTCAATAATTTCTAGCTCCCCATTGCTGGTACCTGCACTTGCATTCACAGCCGCCGCTGACGACCCTGTAACTGGGCCTACTACACGCATTCCGTTTTCTGCCATTTAGATTTAGCGCTTTCCCTGGCGTGGCCTTTGCTCGCAATTAGTGTGGCAAATGTTTTCAAAACAGTCTGCACAATACGCTGGGCGTTTTTATGGTTATGCTGGCAGAGCTGTGCAGTCGCGTCTATTTGAAATTATTAAATATGTTCGCAATGCAAATGCAACCTCCTCTTTGGCCCTAATTTTTTTATCTTTTATTTCACTAATCAGTGTGTACATAGCAATGTGAAATACGATAACTCAAACATTGCATCGTAGGTGGCGCTTTAACCAATACAAAAAAAAATCTTTCTGCTTCATCTGTAATTTTCTTAATTCTTTCATTTAGAAGAAAAACGACCTTGAAGACCAAACTTTTGCTCTAGATCGTTTTTTGTTTTATTGTAAAAATTAAATTTTTTATCAAATTTGAAAACTCGCGCCCAACACTTTAAGGCTAACTTAATGGATGCTGGTCCGGCTTTCAGGGTTTCATTCGAAAACTATTGGTTCTTAAAACAAGTTAGCAGGTCAATAGCGTTGCCGTTTGTATGTGTGCGACTTTTTTCTTCTATTAATTTACAAAGTGAAAAATTGATTTACACGCTTGGAACTTTTGCAAAAAAAAAAAAAAATAAAAATAAAATTGAAAACCATATCAATTACCAATGTTAATTAATTAAAGTGTTAGCTTTGTAATTCTCACTGTTCTAAATAACGCCTAATGTGGAAACATACGGCTCGGCGTCTGCACATAATTACACAAACTCTTTGCTGTACATATACACATATTCCTGGGGGAAAATATTAATCTGAGTTTAACTTTTACGCATTCGCATTTGTGACAAATAGCACATTGAAAATGCCCCGCGACTACGACAGAGACTATAATGAAGATACTGCTGACTATAAACGAAAGCGCCGCGATGATGAGTCCGGTGGAGCCGGCGCCAGTAGCGATGTCCCAGAGGGCGATGGAGGCCACACAACAAGCCACGCCCCGTTGCATGACACGCCACAACTGAATGAAAAGACAAATGCATATCTGCAGGAATGCTTACTTGAGAAAAAAACGCTTGAAAAGAAAAATATAATAACAAAGCGTCTATTGGACGACGGTACGATGATTCAATTAATATATAAATGTAAATGTTTTCTAATGCCTTCCACTTACAGAGGTGGAAAAAATCTTGGTTAGCGGGCGCATACCCAAACCAGAAATTTATGCCAACGTCTACAGTGAGAAGCCAATTCGAGTAGCCCAGAAGGTGCTATTCCCCATCAAGGAGTATCCAAAATTCAACTTTGTCGGAAAAATACTGGGCCCCAAGGGCAACACATTACGTCAGCTACAAGAAGAGACCCTGTGCAAAATGGTGGTCATGGGTCGCAACTCCATGCGGGATCATGGCAAAGAGGAAGAACTGCGCAGCTCAGGGAATCCCAAATATGCCCATCTCAGCCGAGACTTGCATGTAGAGATATCCACAGTGGCTCCACCAGCTGAGGCCTATCATCGCCTGGCCTATGCATTGGGTGAAATACGTAAATTCATGATACCAGATGCCAATGACGACATACGGCTCGAGCAGCTGCGTGAAATGGACGGCAAAGAACGTTTGTATAAAAAATCGCATCATTACTCCAAATCCTATGGGGAGCACGGTGGCTACAGTACTCGGTAATTCACCTTTTAACCTAAATTATAAGCACATAATATTGAATTGTGTATCTTTTCTTGCAGTACTCCACCACCGACAAGCTCCAAGCCAAAAGTTTACTCAATACTTGAAAAGGCCCGCTATGTCATGGATGATCCAAATTATGGCATTGTTAAGACTCACAGGTATTTCCTAATATAGATTAGGTAAACCATTTTGAATACATTTATTTTCCAACAGATCAAGAGATCATGAATTGTATGACCACCATGGAGAATATGACCGATATGCCACTCCGCCACCGCAGTCCTCCAAGCATTCAAGCGGACATCATGCACAATATGACAGCACTTCGTATGAGCGAGACTATCGCCGGGAATACCATCCACACTCATCTTCCTCGACCTACCAGGCAGCCTACACAGGTAAGACATATCAATAAATTAGATAATTGTTGTCTTCCCTTTAGCAGGACTTGGACTGTTTAAAACGACTAAAATAAAAAAACAACCGCGTAAATATCTAAAAGAAAACGCAAATGCCAAATCAAATAAAATGCCATGTCCACTAAAAAGAAGAAAAAAAAGAAAACCACCTCAAAAAAAAAAAAGGAAGAATGAATAATTTTAATGCCAAATGTAAAAATAAAACGCGTATCCAAATTTAATTAAAGCTAAACGGAAAGTCAGTTCAAAACCTTAACAAGATTTTAAATGCACTATGCCTGAGAACGGTGATAAATAAAAGAAATCAACATAAAAAGAAGAAGAAAAAAAATACACAAAATCTACACTCATAAATTGGATATAAAATAGTAAAAAAAAAAAATCTTTTCAATACTCAAAAATAAATAAAAAGCAATAACAACCAAAAACAACGTGGTCTGCCAGAGGTCTTTGTAAAATACTCGTGGAATACTTCTCACAAAAAAAAAAATTAATAAAAATAAATACTCAAAAAAGAAAATCCAACTGTGATGGACCAGAATATTTTTATAAACAAAATTAAGACAATTTGAGTTTTCAAAATAAATCCATTTATATATCTAAATATACCATTAGGCGTAGTGCATTCAAAACCGGTTAAACTCTATATACATTTGTATATGGCTTAAATACTGTAAATACGTTTTTCTATTTCCTATAAATATACATTTTTTTTTTTTTTGTTTTTTGTTTATTTGTTTTTAAATACATTTGACTTAGGGCAAAAGAAAAAAGAGAAAAAAAAATTAAATAAATCAAATTTATTTAACCGCTGAAGAAAAAAAAAAAAGAAAAAGAAAAAAGAAATATAAAAACTAAAACAACAAAAAAACAATAAAATTCTTTTCAAAATAGCAAAACCAAGCAACGGTCGCTCTTCATCGTCTTATAGACCAACAACCTCGGGCTCGGGATCTCATTCATCGGCTCACTATGAAACTGGATCACGTTCTCGTGAAAGCGTGCGTTATCGCTCGGCTCCATATCCAAAAATGCGTTAATCTATCTATCTAACTCTTTATGTATAAATAACAACTACAACAACATCCAACAACAACAACAACAAGAATAAGAATCGCAAAGTTAAGAATACATCTAGAACATCCGTATCCACTATTTAAAATAACGTACCTATCATATACGATATACCCTATTCAATATATTAATAATAATAATAATAAAAATACAAAATTAAATGTGAAACCAATTCCAGCAAAAGTTCAGCTAAATTACCGTAAAAAAGGAAAAAATAAAATAAAAATAAAAATGCAACAATTTGCAAAACAAAACAAAATGTTATAAATGTTTGTTGATGAATACAATAAATAAAAAAAAAGAGAAACAAAAAAAAAATGGAAATCCAAACCAATAAACCAAAACACAATCTTTATAAATCATACACTTATTTGAAATTTCAATCTCACCAAAACAAAAAGCAAAAGTTTTAAATAAACTAAAGACTTATTTTATAATTCTAGAAATATTCCAATTGTGTAAACCCAATTAAAAAGAAAACAAAAATTCAAACCAACAAAACTAAAAAAAAATAAAAATTAATAAAACAAGAACAACAAAAAATTAATTGAAAATGTTTTGTAAAAATTCATTTGATGTAAAAAAAAAAAAAAAAATTAAAAGAATACAAAACCAGTCCAAGAAGTCTAGTTTTATCCAACTGCAAATATGATTAGAACCAACCATGTTTTTAGTTTAAGCAAGCCTCTTTTTTTTCTTAAATTATACTTTCAACAAAATAAAAAAAAAAATTAATAAAACAAAAACGAAAAAAAAATATATATACAAAAAAAAAAATACAACAATAAACGTAAAAACATAAATAAATATATCACTGCAATGCCCAACGAGAATGCGTAAGTATCAACGGCTTCAATATTTTTAACAAGACAACAAAATTAATTTTTCAACTTTTTCTTTTCGAATCTACAAACGAAAGAAATATCAACACTTTTTTTTTAGAATTATTTTTTTTGGTTCTTTTTCGAGCATACATAAAAAATAAATAATAAACAAGAACTATGATAAGCATAAAAATATATTGTTTGTTTTAATATTTTTGGGTTTTGGAAAATGAAACAACGTGTCTGGCTTTAATTATAATTTTATTATATCACAACGAAATTATGTTCAAAATGTCATAGCCCCGTCCAGAAATAAGAGACTGTCTACGGCAGAGATGGCCATGTCTACATCCTTCTTTTGTATAACTTTCTTTTTGGCTTGCGCTGTAAATGTGTAAGATTCACGTGCCAGTGAGGCTATGAACAATTCCACGGCTTTGGTTACTGTGAAGACAGCTTCATGGGAGAGTACTTGCATGTCTGGATCTAGCTTCATTATGTTGCGTATGCGCGCCATGGGCAGTCGTGTTAGTTTGACTTCAGGCTCGTGCTCTTTTAATGCTTTGACGACAGTGTCAACTAGAATGCATATAAGGACTCAATTGAAATTTTTAGTATTTTGGACTACAAAGAATTGTTTACCGGTTGTAGTTGCCTCGGTGTCAGTGGTCTCTGTGCTGGGATCCTGGGCTTCGTCTACTGCCATGTCGTCGGCATTTTCTTCATTTTCCTCAAGTAATGCCTGCTCCAAATCGGTTTCTTCTGTTAGATCGGGGGCAAACAAATCCTCACTTGTCATTTTTGTGCAGAAATAAAATAAATAAAACGCGGCAACTGTAACTGCAGGACTGCTTTGGAATTTATCGATAGTATCGAAATGTTGACAATGCAAGCCTGCAAGATTCCGTAGTTGACTCACTTCGCTAACAAAAAAAAAAAAAAAATAATTATTGATTTGCTTATTTCTCAATACAAATTTAGAATTTAAAACGCATTAATAATAAACGAAAATTGAAAAGTGTGTGAGTAGCTAGGACAGAGCTCTTAAAATGCTTAGGTCGTGGCTTTTGCCCTGGTTGCTGTTGGTATTTTGTTGGGCTAAAAATTTTGTGATTTGTGGAGACGTTACCGATAAAGGTAAAAGCAAAAACCAAAAATAAATATATTCTATTTCGATAAGCTAACATTTAATTTCAACACAACAGTATTTGGAGATATCAAAGAAGGTTTAGTAGCCGCTTTTGGAGATTTCAATTCCGACGAACTAACCGATATTTTTATTATACGAGATGACAAACGGAGACTGCAAATTCTCTATGGTAAGCGAATTATAATTTGAGCTTTCTACTGTCACATAATCACTTTTGTGGCACTGACAGGCGATGACACAGAGCCATTGTTGCGACCTGGTCCATATTGCTACTACAATCAAGAAATTACCAGCGTGGTTCCTGGCGACTTCGATGGCGATGCCTTAATGGACGTTTTGGTAACACTACGCGGCAGAGGCGACATCCTTGACGTGCACATTAACTGGGGCAATACTACAGAGCTTTTGTGTTCAGAGCAAAAAGTCATACAAACAAAAGGGGAGCCCCTGGCCTTAGACTTCAATCGGGACATGATTATTGATTTATACGGCCTGGACCCAAATGATAGACGAATCTTTTGGATCTTCAATAATTCCCGTAATCCACCACAACCCCGAGAACAAGCCGAGCCTACAAGTGGCAACTTGAAAGCACAATTGAGTATTCCCAATGCCAATGCGTACTTGGATCTTAACATGGACTTCGCAGCAGATTTATTTGTGCAGACTGAAAAATCGTACGAAATTTGGTATGGCCGAAATGAGCCCGGGGATCAACAGGATTTTACTTACAATCATACAATTGACATGCAACCAATTGGAGGAAAAGATTTCACCGCTGGACAAGCAGTGTTCATGGACTTTGAGCTCGAGGGTGTGCAGAATATAATATTACCCTGTTGTTATCAGAAAGATTGTGGCAATTCTACTATAATGGTCTACGATGGAAATTTCTTCCGTGATATCCATGTAAACTTCAAGGATCCTCAAGGTGTTACTTGGGGCTTTGTTCCCCCAGTTTCTGATGATGCATACCTCAAAACAATTACTGCCCGCAGCGGTGATTTCAACATGGATGGCTATCCAGACTTGCTGCTCACTCTGCGTCCTCTGGGCGGATCAAAGCAAGTAATGCAAACTTTTCTTTTGGAAAATGTGGAGTGCAAAACATGTAATAAACCACTAAAGCGTACATTTGAGGTACGTTGGAATGCCTTGGCTCCAATGGGCAACAATGCAGTGGCCGGGGCATTCTACGACTTCTACCAAGACGGCGTGCTCGATGTGATTCTGATCGAAAAGAACCAACAGGGGAAATACCGTCCACTGGCTTTCCGTAACACTCTTGACTATGATGCAAACTTTATTAAGGTGATTGTAGTGACAGGACTCGGTAGCTCCCAGAATCCAACTTTACGCACACCCCTTAGTCGCAAAAAGCGTCCTTATGGAACAAACTTGCCAGGACCAAGGTTTGTCTACAATACCACCACGCAGGATGGAGACAATCAATGTGGTTCCAGTGTCCAGCTGCCGCAGTCCTCCTATTTTGCGCTACAGCTTCCATACACCATCTTCGGTCTAGGACGAACGCCAAACTTTGTAGATCAGCTGGTGGTCGGCTTGGGCGGTATGTCTAGGCCGTGGAAGCAGCTTATACCCAATTCACAGATTATAGTGGTGCCAAAGCCATTGCTGCAGCCGCAGCATTGGAAGGCCCAGCTCTTTGTCACACCCAGTAAACTAATTCTGATGAGTGTAGTAGCGTTGAGTGGGACTTGTCTGTTCATTGTGCTACTCATATTAATTTTATACATTAAGGAGAAACGTGAGGATAAGCAGGAGAAACTTCAAGAGGCGCATCGTTTCCATTTCGATGCCATGTAAAATTATAACTACATTTTACATATTCTCAGCATACCAAACATTCTTGGAAACCTAAAAAAATTAATATTATCTGTTATTTCTCCTAAGTTTTTAAATTAATTTTTAATGTATGAAACACCACGCCGTTTGGGTGTATTGGTTTCTCCTAATCCGAAAGAGTACATTTAAATGATGGAGAAGAGTCACCTTATGCATAATTGCTTTCCATTTTTCTAATGAGTGCTAATTAAGTGTGACTGAAATTTTGCGTGATGGTTTTAATTAATATCAGCACACAACGGAGAAGTTAATATTATTTGGCAGCATCCACTCTCGTATAGTTTAAATAAATGTGATATAATAAAGTCCCAAAACTAATAAAATAATCGAGTTTTGTGTTTTTTTTTTCATTTTCGAAAGTTAAAAAAAAATTGCAAATTTTAAAAATTTGTTTTGCAGTATCTACGATTTTTCAGTATTTAATCTGGCACAGACCTTAGGGTCTTTCAGCCTTAAGGTATCGTATGTGAAAAGTATCGATTAATATCGGTTTCGTATATCGTTGAGCCGTAATTTGCCCACATACATACACATTTTCGCTTGGTTAAATTTGTATTAAGACAGTCAATTGAAAATATAAAAATTATAACATTTAAAATGGATAATTCAATAAATGAATTCAACGATAAGCCAACTCATGAGCCGTTTCAGCCGCGCCTTAACGAAGTTGCGCAAAAATTTCTAGCTGACCTAGAGGAGGAAAGGCAACGATTGTCCACAGAATTCCCCCTTTGTGCGCTGTTGATTGACGAAGGTAAATGTTAAGACCCAAACTAATATAATAAATAACAATATTTGTTTTTAGCTGTGGACCGCGTATATTGTACAGGTCGCATTCCGGGAAAAGAATTCTATGCCGATGTTTATAAACAAAAGCCGATGAAAATAACACAAAAAGTCTTTGTACCAGTGAAGCAATATCCGAAGGTACTTTTCCATATTTACTTGTGTGTTGAAATCAAAACTAACTCGATTTCGCTTGTAGTTCAACTTCACTGGTAAAATTTTGGGACCGAAGGGCAACTCATTGCGCCGTCTGCAAGACGAAACCCAATGCAAAATTGCCATTAAGGGTAGAAGTTCTATCCGTGACCGCAACAAAGAGGAGGAGCTACGTAGCTCCGGCGATCCACGTTATTCACATCTTCAAAAAGATCTCTTTCTGGAGGTCAGCACGGTGGCCACACCGGCTGAATGTTATGCTCGTATAGCTTACGCCCTGGCAGAAATCCGTAAGTATCTAATTCCAGATAAAAACGACGAGGTCTCGCATGAACAATTGCGTGAACTAATGGAAATGGACCCCGAGTCAGCCAAAAGCATTCATGGTCCCAACTTGGAGGCTTACAGGTAAAACAAAAGTGCTTTGCGTATTTTTTCGATTTGTTCATATAATAATTATATTGTCTTCGCAGATCCGTTTTTGACAAGAAATTTGGCGGCAGCAGCGGAGCACCTAAGTTTTTGAATTTAATTAAACGGACTGCGGAAAATCCGCCCGAGTAAGTTACTTGTAAAGTATAAACTTAATTATGCATATACAATTCAGCTCAGGATGGAACAGGCCAATCATAAAATTATATCTACATCATTTAACCTTTCGATTTTGGTCTTACCAAATTTGTATGTACCTGATTATTTAATTTAATATTAAATTTATATTTATATATAGAGCTGAAGAGGTAGAAGAGGCTTATGCATACGATCATCGCATGCCCAAGCGTGGCTCTGCCGGTGGATATGAATATAGCAAACGTAAGTTATTTTAAAAATTTTACAAATTTCTTATAGATTTGATTTTTTTGGTTATAAAATTAAGAATTTTTCAACTTTGATATTCTGGAGTTTTCTGGGAAATAAAAAAATAAAATAATCTATATAAAGAAAAAAAGAAGGAAAATATGAATTATAAAAACATTTAAAATCCCTGGACAAGTGAGATTTTATAACTGAATTTATGTATTTTATAACTACTAAAAATGGCAAAAATTATACTTATAAAATAATTAAAATAAAACAAAAAACTACATAATTTTATAGCACGCCCATCAATAATACCAACAAATGCTGCATATAAACGACCTCAGCCATATCCAACCGACATGAAACGTATGCGCGAACCGCCCATCAAGTCTTATAAGCCCAATTCGTATACCATTCTGAAAAAGTATAAATAATCAATTATAATTGTACGAGCATAATGGTCTGGCTCGAAATCCAAAATACCATAAAATAATTAATAATTATGATCAACGTAAACAAAAAAAAAAGAAAGAATATTTATAATTTTGTATAACGAAAAAGAATTGAAATTTAAATATATAAAAAATATGATCACATAAACTAAACTAAAAACATAATGTATATGACTATATAATTTTATATGGCATCAGAGAATGATACAACTAAATTTTGATAACTTCTGTTTGATTTTAATTATAAATTGAATCAAAAAAAAAATTTCAAATTTCAAATTAATTTTAATTAACGTGAACAGCTTAGTTCTTCTTAATTCAAATCAATAAATAAATATAAACAAATTACTGTATAACTAGAAATAATGATTCTTACCATAAAGTCTAAAAAGTTGCGTCGCCTAAAATAAATACATTACCCAGATTGTTGGGCATATAAATACATATTGTATTTATTAAATACAAAAAAAAAAGAAGTTCAAATCAATTTATAAACTGTAAAATCACTTGAACAAATAATGATGACAGCAACTTATTCTATCTTTATAACAAAATATCGTATATACTAAAGTAAGAAATAAAAGCAAACAAATGAGCAACATTTATAGAAATCGAAAAATAAATAATAATAATAAATATATAATTAATAATGAAGACAACAAATATTTATCAAAAATTGAAATGCAGTATAAATTTAAAAAACAAAGAAAATCGAATAATAAAAATCGAAAATCTAAAACAAAATGAATATACCTATATACTTCTTTCGAATCATCTATCATAAATTATAAGAATTTATTTACACATTTTATGGCCAAATAGTTTGGCTCTTTATTATCATCTTCTTTTTCCCAGGTATGTATTTATCTCTCTGTGTATATTCGTTCTATGTCATCTATCCATATTATATTTATACCAATAAAAACTATCTAAAATAATTGACAAAAATTGTGTTTTACTTTTTCTCAAAGTGATCTGAGAAAATGGATATACTCTACTCATTTGATACTGAAATTTGGAGAGTAATACAAGCAGTCCAAATAGGGATCAGACCCTACGTTTCTATTTAAAAACCTCATCGGCACACTTGGGATCCAAAACCCTCAAACAATCCTAGGTATATCTCTGGAATTTATAGCCCTATCTGGATTAAATTATTTACTTGGATTAATTTGATAAATATACCTTAGCTCTCCCAATTTCACCTAGATAGAACTATTATATCATATTTAATTTGGTTCATGGCAAAATATAGTTTTTAGAAAAGTTGAGTACCACCCAGAACACAAGGATTTTTTAAATAAACATAAATAAATTTATTCCAAACATTTGTTTAACTAAAACAAAACTAGGCGGCATAATAGAGGTTACTTCCGGTAAATGAAGCCAACCATATTTTTTTTAATATATCCGCGTTGTTTTTGGAATCACCTGATTCCAATCTATAAACAATTCTGCGATACACCTCGACAGCTGTCTGGGGTTGGGCACAAAGACTTCCTTCGTGATTATCGCTTTGATGGTTTCCTTCCTCTTCGATTTTTTCGTAAGATACCGTGGGCTCTTCTGCTTGGGGAATCATCTAAAAAATACAGAAATTATGAGTATCAAATATTTATATATTTCCTTAATATTATTCAGGACTTACATTTGTGGGATTTGTTGTGATGACTAGAAATGTATCTTGCAGGCTATGCAATTGCCGACTGATGACTGAGGGAAACAAAATAAATGCGAGCAGCCCGAAAGAGCCTCAGATCCGCATTTGGTTTGTTTGGTTTTTCACCACCACCAGCGCCACCACCATCACCACCACCACCCTAGAAACAGCCGAAACTAAGAAACCTGAACCATATGCCTCGCATGCCCTGCGCACATTGCGGAATTCCTATCGACCCGCCAGCTGCAGTTATTTCTTCGCTCGTGTAGGGATAATACAGGCTCTGGAGTCCGTCCCTCTCTCACACACTCTGCGAGTCCTTCCTTCTCTCTCGCCGCTGTAGGCTGTCGTGCGCTATGGAGAATTCTTCTCACTATAGGGGTTGATTGAAATTATACACTATGAAACCCTCGATGAAAAATTATTAAAATTTTTTTTTAAATTTTATCAAAATATTTTTATCATCTAATTTGTTATTGTTAGGAATACGAGTAGTATTAAAGTTCTTTAGAATCTTGGCTTTATTCGGATTTTTAGTCAATAGATACAAGTTAACATGATCATTTCTTTTTATTTTAAATGAAAAAAAAAACTAAATTAATAATACAGTTTTTGTGGCTTGTTAATTTTCCAATTGAAGTCCTTTCAAATCTTGAGAAGAATCCTTCAATAAATATTTAAAAACTAGTAAAATGTTTGATTTCTGGCTGATATGGCTAACATAGGGTAGGGAATTCAATTTAGTTTGCTTCACAAGACAAAAAAGTGCTGCCTACTTTTGGGTGGACCTTTTTAAATTTGTCGGTTGATTATATCAGAGCTAAGTTCACCGGAAAAAAATGTTTTATTTGGAAAGCTCCGGAGTAAGAAACCCATCTACTTGCAACCTTGACTAGGAAGCTCTAGTTTAACGACGGAAAACAAAACTTTGGCCCTACTTTTGCTTACAAAGCTCTTTCTTTTCATATATAGGTTGAGATAACTTTTATATAGTTTTGGTATACAACAAAGCAACACCTAAATTATTATATGCGAATAACTTCTTAAATGAAAATCTTACACTCTTAAGTTCTATTGGCTCGAACCAAACAAATTCCTCCTCTGTGTTTTCCTCAATCATTTAGATCCGAATATTTGGTAAAAGTACAGTCAGAGTGAGAACGGTTAGTCGAAGCCAAGGACATCTCATGTTGGAAGCTGCCACACTGGTAGTTTGATTGGTTGAAGGAGCCTTGCCAACTTTCACCAAAATCTGTCGCTTAACATGTCCTGGCTCAACGAAACAGGCATAATTCTGTTGGGTGTTATTTCCCAAAGGCGGTACGG
Organism: Scaptodrosophila latifasciaeformis; assembly: GCA_037075145.1. Lineage (NCBI taxonomy): Eukaryota > Metazoa > Arthropoda > Insecta > Diptera > Drosophilidae > Scaptodrosophila > Scaptodrosophila latifasciaeformis. Next base: position 1,119,030 of record JBAMCM010000533.1, read on the forward strand.
TCAAGACGAATTGGCTGTCCAACTTGTAGATCTTGTTGATTACGTTGTCACCGTTGGCAATTAACATGTCATCTTTATGCCAGAGAATCGTATGACGTGAGGCTGATTGAAATGAGGAAAAGTTTTATTTGAATTAATTATAGAAATCTGAATTCAAAAGAATTCACAATTCTTGATTATAAACTTGATAATGCAATCTATTTTTATAGAAATAAAAATGATCCAAGTAGTACAGGTATATAAAATCTAATAGACTAGTCAAGCCTGAAAAAGACTTGGAGTAGATTCCCATAATTCTTTTTTTTTAGAACTACCCAAAGAGATAGCTGGAGTGCTCACATGGGCTGAATGATTTGATACCAAGGCCATAAAGAGGTGTTCAATTTCAATTTCAGAACCAGAAAAATCTGGAAACTTACCATTATAATTTTTAACTGGACAATCGAGCTTTGCTGTAGACTTATTCGTGGGTACATATATGATGATTTCTTCCTTCTCGAAATAAGGTTTTGCTACATCATTGATGTGCGTATCTGGAGCCATCAAATTGTCAATGGGACCCTCTTCATCGGCACTGTATTCAAACTCTGTGGTGGCCTCGGCCGATGTATCCGGTGTATCTACTATCTTTTGCTGAAGTGCTGAAAAAAAATAGTTTTATATTGGCTTTGAATTCAGTATTTTTATGTCTCTGAAGATGGCGTGTGGAATTATGAAGTTTTCGGGAGTGGCAAGGTCAGCCTTAAAAATTGTAATTAGTGCGAAATTATGCATTGGGAAACTACTCAACTGATTCAGATTTTCGTGCTCAAAGATAATTGAGCTTATCCCCCCTCAAAAAAGAACCCAAAAAATTACTAATGCTCCAATTTAGTGTTTTTTTTTGTTTTTGTTATGCCACACTCTACGAATAGCTTGGACATTGTCAAAACCGACAACATAAAACCATTATAAAAAGGGCGCAGCCACAGAGCGGCAACGTGTCAACGCCCATTTGGATAGATGACCCCTCCTACAAATATCACTTCGTGGATTCCACATCCACATGATATTTCGTGGCGAGGTCATTAGGAAAGGAAGCAAACAAAAAAAAAAAAAAAAAAAAACAGCAACAGACCCACTGGGGAACTGTCAGAGCAGCGTTGTGTTTTTGTTTTTGGGGTCACACACTATCCTCCTTTTTTAGTCTTGTACTGCCTCAATTCCAGTATCTTCCCCTGGGCTGGTGTCAGTGTCTGTTTTTGTATTGATTTACGTCAGGGTCGCGAAATGGTTTCAACAATTAGAAATATTCTTATGGATTGCGTCATTCACACTTTTAGTGGCTTAGCAAGGCTAACCGAATTGGCATAACAGGAGGCTATTTTATTAATTAACCAGAAACTTTTTCTCAACTAAAATGCAAAAAGAAAAGAAATACTCATATACTTATTTATTTATTTTTTTTTTTAATAAAAATGATTTCATACTATTTTGGAACATGCTCAGCATATAAAATGATTTGGGGCTCTTTATTGGTTCTACGATTTTTAATATATTCAAAATAGGAACAAAAGTATGCCTGCCTGTCACACCTCAAATGTGGTTAAATAATTCAAATATTTTTGAAAGATCGTGTGGAAATTTTTAAGACTATTTTATCTGAATATAGTGAGATATTAGACGGGGTTAATTTTACCTTTTCAAGGTTAATTTGAAAACCCAATTTTAAAAGGGGTTTTCAAAATGGCGCATACAAATTTGTAAGTGCGTTTATTGGAACTTTCATAAGCTTGGACTGACTCATTTTAATTCACTCCACTCATTCATTTGCTCACCCATACTGAAAACGGCTTAATTATTCAAAGCCAGTTTAATTAAAACGAATATGTGTTTCGAACAATTTACTCATCCCTTTTTCCATTTAAGAGCTTGTCGACGAATTTGTCTTTCTATTGTTATTATTTGGAACAACATATAAATTATATAGAGTGAAAGAGTATTCATATTCATTCAATGAACAATGAACCCGTCTTCTTGCTGAAGTCACAAAAAAAAAGAAGACGAAATTATTATATTAATTTCATTGTAGGTTGACTTTTATGAGTATTCCATATAATTTGAGCTGTCCAAAAATATTTCGGCTTGACAAATTCCTACGTGACCATTAAAGTGGTAATAGTCTTAATTAGGGCCATAAATTTGTGCAAATTGGTGTAGCTAAAAGGAGGCTAGTTATCATTCCACCCAACCCAAAGATTTATCCTGTCATTAGCAAGCTTTCCTCTCCGCCCCAAACCAGCTCATTTGATAGACAAGTATCTGTGTGTGCTTTAAATAGAGAGAAGGCTAGAAGAAGAGTGCATATAATCATGTGGATATCTGGGGATAAGCCAGAACTTGGCTGGGGGGACTGCAGTCAAAGTCATTTTAGTTATTGGGCCAAAGGGAAAATGCGTACGTTGCATTAACTTGGCCAGGGGATTCAGGGAGGGGAAATATGCATAAAAAGGAATCGATTTCTTTACGGAACAAAACACACAACACACCAACACATAAAGCCAGCTTGAATATGTAGAAAAAAAAATATACACAAGTACACTAGAATTCTTAGTTCATCTTTAAAAGTATCTTTTATCGTAAGTGCAATCTTTGGATTATATAAAGCAAAAGGGCTCTACGGATTTGAGAACTACAGCCAGGGCTAATTATTTTTAGCTTCATTCAAATCAAAAAAAAAAAAAAAAACATTCTTATATTTTTTAAAACTGCTTATCGAATTCAGTTATATATATTTTTTCAAAGTCCAAAGAAATATTTATCATAAGCAGATTGCCCATATACTTTTGCTTGATTTTTTGTTGTTGCTGAAATCAAGCATCTTAGCAATTTGCAGATTAAAATAAAATCGATTTGTTTGAGAATTTGAAAACTTACCAGGAATTTGTAGAGAACCAAAAATAAGTACGAAAAGCAACAGATGCGTCATTTTCCACAAAGACATTCCAAGTAATTAAAATTATTTTAACTTTCGAACCAGAATCACTACTCTGAATCCTTATCAGAATTTATTTTATTTCTTTTTTTAAATTTTATTTTTAATAATTGTCCTCTCGGTGTTGTTGTTGTTGTTGTTGTTTTTGGCAAGTTCTATTTTTGATTTCACTGAAACCCGTTTTTCGCACTGCAGGCAGTCCAGGCTGACAGCAGCGATGTCGAGACGATAGCAAATGCAATACTAAACTTTTGCCTTTGCGTGGGTTGATGTCGTTGCCGTTGCCGTTGCCGTTGCCGTTTGTGGATGTCAGTGGCAACCGTTGTGGCAAGTCAGTGGTTGCCTTTGCCTTTGGCTTTGCCTTCGCCTGGAGAACGAAGAACGATGTGGGGAAAAAAAATGAAAAAAAAACAACAACTAGCTGAACTGAGCGCACGAATCGAACCGCGAATACCAACTGAACTGTGAGGAGCAGCATAATAATAAAAAAGGAAGCATACAAAAAATAAAGAAAACAGGAAAAAAAACAACAATAAATACAAGAAAAGAAAACAAAAAGCTTTGAGTCGATGATGACTCACAACATGCCCCATTGGAAATTGGTAGCTAAAAAATAAATTGGGAATGCCAAAAAGAAATTCTCAAAAGTATGAGACATCTTTTTGAAATGTTTCAGAATTTATACAAAAAAAATATATATATATATATATATATTTATTTATTTAGATTTGAGGAATTTCCAATTGGTATGCCAGAGCTGAACTGTTGAATGATTTCATCAGTGAAATGTAAAAAACAAACCACATATTCGGTTCAATCAGACAAGAGCATAACAAAGGAGCCAACTAACAGTAGGGACTGCCAGAGAGAGTCTCTTTGGCACAACTGTACTTAAAGTTTTTTTTTTAATTATTTCATAAGTTTTGAATTTTTTTAAATTCCAATTTGAGAAGTTTTTTTCTTCTATTTTAAACGCTACTTTGGCCCAATTTGATAAGAGCCAGCAAACAGTAGACACTAACTCAGAGAGTCCTCTTATTCAGAATGGCACAACTGTACTTAAAGCTAAGAATTTTTGAATATATTTTTTATTCTCTTTTGAATTTAGAAGTTGTAAAGTTAAATGGCACAACTGTACTTAAAACTAGTTATATTTTAATATCTTTTTAATTTTCGCATAAATTTTGGAATTTTTATGAAGAAAATAATTTCTCGCCTTGGCCAATTCTTTTTACTACTTTAATTTTTTTTTTATAACTAATTCCTTCACTACTTGGTGGTTGACTGAAATTTAAGTGCGCCAAATAAATTTGCATTCTTGAAAAATAAAAGACAACAACAACAAAAAAAAAACATCTCTCGGCACCCACGCAGTCTTCGCTTGCATTTTCCAAGTCTTTTGTGCTCTTTGAGGCATTTTTGAGTTTTCTCTTATATTTTCGTTTTTCTCTCTTTTGTTGGTTTATTTCTTGGGGAGTCTGCGCGACTTTGTTGTTTTGTTTTTTGTTTTTGGTTTCCTTTTGGTCGGACGGCGCATAGCTTTTAACTCAAATTGTCGCGAGTATTTGATTAATTCGTTTTCAAAAACCAAACAACAGGAATTCTACGAATTCTGTGCCGAGTGCATTAGTGTGGCTTTTCTCTCCCAGTGTGTGTGTGTGTGTGTGAATGTGTAAATCTAAATATTTGATTAATATCCTCAGGTTTTTGGGCTAGAGCAAAAGAGGCGCGAACATGTGGAGCCCCCAAAATGGAAATACAATCAACAAAAGATTTGAAGGCTCCCCACCAGAATAGAATAGATTGTGTTGAACCAAGAGAACAGAAATTCTGCATTTGCGGATGTTTACAAACTTTGCACCAACAGAAGACAAAAAAATAAATATTGAATTGAAGAAAAAAGATTTAAGCCACTCCGAGGACAAGCAGACAAGCGTGCAAGCGGGTATATTCTTTATTTGTATCTGAAAGATACAAAACAATATAGAGACTTTGTTTTATGGTCGTAGATTAATTGTAATTGTTTGTTTGGCTTTTGCTCTTGTTTTCCCAACGTATCACAAAATGCTGAGCATACAGTTTCACTGGCCCGGCCCTGCACGGAGCAGAGCATCCGAGTCCAAGTTGTATCTGCATCTGTAAGATGCATTTACCGCCTGTCCCTATCAGTCCCCAGTCGCGTGTGAGTAAACCACAGACAAACATACTCCATAACTATAACCATAACCATAACCAGAGTGCAAACATCCAAAGAACCACAGCGGACCTCCACACTCAGAGAGCCGCGAACACACAGAAAGACATTTGCAATTGCAATTCAATTCGAGTCAATGTGGCTGTTCTGCTCGCTCCCCTACCCTCCATCCTTTAAATCACTGTCTGCAATTCTGGACGACTCCAGCGCCCCAGCACCCCAGCACCCCAGCGTCCCAACGCCCCAGCACTCCAGAGCACCAGATATTTCTTATTCTTGTGCGCCTACAAAGCCTCGAGAATACTAAAAACGTCGCGATTTCATTAAGCAAAACGACTTGGGGTGCCATTCCCATAGCCATACCCATACCGACATAGCCATACCCATGCCCGCACCCGCTGGAGTATTTCTGCGAAACTCGAAATGTAAATGCTCGTCTTACATGTGCCCGATGTGCAAATATTCAACATTCCCATATGCTTAGCAATATTCTCACTACTCACATGATATACTAACTATATACTATATGTATATTTTTTGGCTTATGTATTTGCATTATGCAAGTATAAATAGCTACTTAGATGACTTGGAAGATAAATGAAAATTTGAAAAAAGTAACAGAAAATTTATGAAGGAGTTGAAAGATTTGTCATTCGAATTTATCCAGCTCGAGTTTTTTGTGGACTCTTATTCTATTTATAAAGTAAAGTTTTTCTCAAGATCTTTGCTCGGTTGTGGGAAGATTTTCGGTTGGACAAATTTGCCTAGAACATTTCTTCAAATCCAAATAGATTCAAAGATAACATCGGCCAGAAATGCTCTCTTATATATTTTCATATTTTCTCTTCGCGACCCGCTCTCGGGGTCTCTGTGGGTCTCTCTCTCCCTGAAACGGTCACCGGCAAAGTCAACCGTCACGTCACCCTGCCTGGAACTGCATTTGTGTTTGGGTCTGGGCCTCATTTCTTGTTTTGCTGTTGCCACGAACGGAACGGAAGTCGTCGAGAGTGCCGAAGTGCTACCAAACCAGCCGAAACCCAAACTGAATCGAATACTTTTGGCGAGTGCTGCGCATGAGTGCTCAGTTGTAAAATTTTCAGTGCGCGTGATTTAAATTAAACGCAGCAATTTGTTTCCGTTAAAAGACAATTCACAATTATTAATCCAAGCATTTGCAAAAGTCTAGTGTATGTGGCAACATCAAAATCTTAATTGTGACCCTAAAACTTTAGGGGAAAATGAAAACAAAATAAACACAAAAAAAAATCTTTAAGAATAAAATCGCTGATTTTGTAGGCTACAAAAAATTGGAACGCTGACCAGCACAAAATCGAAGCTATATAAAAACAACAACAACAAATACTCAATACAATTCAATTCAATTACTCGGCAAGAATCTATACTTTGTTTGTTAAATCAAGAAGAATAATAAACAAGTCTTTGTACAAAACCCTAGAGACGTGTGACATACATTTACATAGACCTCTGGAACGTGCAACTACCAAAGTCAGTCAGTCAGTCAGTCAGCCAGTCGAAACTTTCAAGTGTTCGACCAAAACTAACAAATACCCCAAATCCACTTTGAAACAACTCAGCAAAATGGTGTCGAGCATTAAGTTAAACAAACTACTGATTGCATCGATTTTAATGATCGCCGGCTTTTCTCTGGGTAAGTCGTCAACTCGAAATGCATTCGTATAAAAAAAATATATATTGTATATATAAAAGATTTAGAAAAAAAAATAAATAATGAAAACCCAAACAAATTCCGTGTTGACTTTGGCTTAATGCATTCATCAAAAGCTAAAGCAAAATAATCTAATCTACGGATGTGATGGGAGACCCTTGAACCGAGAGCATTATTACATGAGCATAGAGATTTCAATATGATTCGAGTACTATTCCGATTTCGATACGGACATGCATTTTTCGATTTCTGGCCTATATTTGGTCTCGGTAAAAATAGCTTCAAATCGTTAATTTAATTGAGTTTGACTTATGTCTTTTTTTTTTGCTTCTTCTTCTTCTTCTAATCTTTGACATTCCTCATTTTATAGTCATGATTCATTCGAAAGTCCAAGAACATGGATGAATTTTTGACAATTTCTCGACGCCAGAAATGATTCATCAGGAGCAGAAATTTCCGCTTAAACAGTTTTGACATTTCTATTTAGCTTGACATTTAGCAAATTAGAAAATATCTATTTACAGATACAATATCCAAGTGTTGGCTTATTAAATTACAAACTCAGCACGATTTGAAGATTATTTATTCTTGACTAAAACTCATTATTTATAGGAAATCGGCGAGGTCATCCGCTGTCACATTAATGCAGTTATTTATCACCATTAATGAAATTAAAAAAATAAAAACCCGTACTCAGCCGGTCGAGTCAGTTGACTAGCTCCTTTCATTCATTCATTCATTCAATCTACCACTAAGTCAATAGGAAATATAAATTTTTCAATATCCAAAGCGAATCAATGAAAATATGGGCAAAGCCGTTGGGGTGCGTTCCGTAAAGTATTCGCATATCTTCAATAAGGCTTCTAATTATTCCAGAGGTGTTTTTCTTTCCTTTGCCTGAACAAAGGCGAGTGTACATTACAAAGAGCAAACATTGCAAAAACAAGGCCCGAAACAACACAGCTACTAGACAAAAATACAATGACAATGACAATGATAATAATAATAATCATTTGCATTCTGTCTGGGCAACTTCAGGTAGTCAGAACACATTGATATCCCCTCTGGAAAAGTGTGAAACTGGCATTCAATTAGCCGCAACATCAAGGTATGAAAACAGTCAACGAGCGTGTGAACGAAAGATACGGATGCAAAGACAATAAGTATCTCAAGATACCCTCTGGGAGCAACCCTTCCTTTTGACTAGCGAAACAGCTGGTTGGGCTGGGTTGATTAGATATTGAATCAGTTCGGCAAAGGGGAATATTCTAAATTTTGATTTAGGCCATAATTTCGAATTTTTCGCGCTCAAAAATTTTAAAAGGAAAATGAAACCCAATTATTGACATTCTTTTATTCTGTGTGGCAAACAAACTCAGATATATCCTTCGTCTTGAGTTTTTTTTTTTTTTTTTTGCCCCCCGTTTTGTGTTTGAGTTTTCTGCTGATTCGGGGAATATTGAATTACACTGCGACCTGTAAATATGTTGAAATGCAATACGAATATGGGGCAAATATTTCCAACTAAATTATTTTTTTTCCCTGATTTGGCAAATATCTCTGAAAGAAGATGATCACTGTCGATAAAAACAAAAACCGAAAACATGACAATCTCTGGAAAAAATTCTTGCATATTTGCACTAAGATAATTTTATTTACTTATGAGTCATAAAATGGAATTTCTTTTGCATCAGAGCTACACCCCTTTGGAAAACGCAAAGACGCCGAGAGAAACAAATGCCAAGACAAGTTTTGCTTATAATATTTTTGCGGCTGCATTTGTGGCTGTATCTTTGTATCTGTAAAAAGTGTGCCTGGAAAAAAGAATAATAAATTCATTCTCGTAAATACCAAGCGGGTGCTCTGCCGGCTACTGACACCCATTTCTCTCCACTCCGGCCCCTCTGCTTCAGCCAATGCTGGTCGTTCTGGTTCAGCATGCTGCCACGCGCAACTGGGAGCCGGGGGCTGGGCCGGAGTGCGGCAGCTTCAGACGGCAAAGGCAATGGCAACGGCAACGGCTTCGTCAACTTCAGCGAGTTAGGCAAACTCGTAACCAATTCTCGGCAATTAAAGAATCAATTTACTTAACAGTTCGGCGAATTGTGCCTTTGCCGGTTTGTCGGAGTGCGGGCGCCGCTCTCCCCCAGTCAAGTGTTGCCGAAGGAGGTGAGGGGCTCCGGCCTAGCCAGAGGCTTGGGCATTATTATTTGAGCATGTGTTTAAATGGTGGATTGACTTCCACACACACACACAGACACAAGCACATATGCAAGTATTTTGTAGCTTATATAAAACTACTCCGAGTGCAGCGATCGAGATAGAGTACAAGTGAGAGGGGTAGAGAAAGTACGTAGATATATAAAAAATTGCCCCATATTAAAACATTTAAACAGCAATCATGTTGATCATGATAATGATGATGATGATGATTCAGCTGCAGCATCATCAACAGGCCTGCCAAAGAAATTCTATTCTTTATGCTCTCCGAAGCACAAAAGAGTTTTATGGGAAAGTCGTCAATAAAAGGGCAGATAATTGTAATGAAAACGATACTAATGATATTATTATGTTTGCCTCTACAAAGCAAAGAATTTCAACTTCAAGATTCTTTTTGTTTTATGGCAAAAAGTAGGCCACTAAAACAGCAGGATACGGAATGGAAATTATATCGGAAAGAAATAAAAAAAAAGTTTAAAAATATCTAAAAATAAAAGTGTAATTTATTTCCCTCAGATTTTTATAATTTAAACGATGCAAATATATTTCGAAAAAAAACTTAATACATGATTCGGGCTTTGAATTTCCAATTAAATACCTGTTTTAATCGATTTCTCCAGAGGTTTTTCTTCAAAGAAATTTTTTATCATAGCCAAGAGAGCTCGGTCGATTTGGTCAGTCTTTCATTCGCGCCCCACAAAAGCTAGAGAAAGATATACTATACACACTCGTAACTCAATTTAACACATAACATATAAAGAAAGGCCCAGCAGAGTAATAAATAACAAAAGCAACAACAACAACAACAATAACAACTCTACTGCCTTTTGCGCTAAATAATTTTAGAGTTGAACAAGGAGTGGCGCATATTAATTACATGCCACAGCACATAGCCACTTGAATGGAACCCGAACCCGAACCCAAACCCAAACGCAAGCCCGAACCCGAGTGAGACCAACAAAAACTGAAGCTAGACCTGAGCCCGCTTTATTCTTGTCTATATGGAATTGAAATTGCTAACGCTTTAAAATGCAAAGGGCGTAGTCTTCACTGACTCAACGTGGACTGACTTTGGCTGGGCCCAGAAGTCCACCAACTTACGTATATGATGGCTTGCTATGACTTTATCTATTTTTGACCAAAAGCATACAAGACAGACAGAGATGCAGAGTGAGAGAGGGGCTAAAGCTCTGTCAGAAGGGTTGTGTTCTGGGCTCCCGTAGAACTGATAAACAAACTGAAAATATCAGAAGGAATCAGATGGGGGGGAGGGGTCTGGAATTTGATGTATTGTTCGGCTGTTTATCGAACCATTGTCGAACGGCGTCAGCCTCAAAGTCGGCATAATGCTGGCAGTTTGCTAGAGCCCGCACATATTGCCTGGGCAGACGCTGGCAGGCACTTGCCATCGTGCTATCGGCCAGCCCTGGAAAGAGGGCAAAGCATAAAGGGTGGGAGGGTTTTGTGAGAGGCCTCAGTGAATCGGTTCGGTTCTTTCTTTTTTGGCAGCCTAAGTGCCGACACGTGCACTTACTTGGGCAGGGCCAAACGGAATATGCTTCTTCTTCAAGTCTTTCTGGGTGTGTGTGTGTATGTGTGTGTGTGTAATTTTGAAATTCAAAAACTTGGACGTGGCGCTGTTGATCGCTTGGAAACCACAGACGGCGCGACTTAATGAACTCACAATAGAATGATCGAAACAAATCATTTGGAAAACCAAGCGAATCCAAAACCATATAGAAGTTGGCCCCCCTACCCCCGCCCCAACCATTTAGTGAAATCAAAAATTATAATTTTTTTGTTCTTTATTTGGTTTGACTTTATGAATACATAGAAATTACCATTCCATTCATACCCTTTAGTACTTTACATACTTTATTATTATTCATTTTTTTTACTCGCGGAGCAGAAGCGAAGAGACGGAGAAATGGAGAAGTTGAGTGCATAAGCATGTTTGACTCATTCGAGTTCGATTTCAATTCGTTTCGATTATAATCAGAAATCTTAGCCAAAACCAAATTTATTACAATCACTTACATTGTAACGCCTTAAATGGCTCCAAATTATTCGAATACTATGTAAATTGTACATAAGTAAATTTGAAGAGAGAGAAAAAAAAGGGAAACGAATTTCATTTAATTTATTTGTTGAGTGGTCAAAATTTATTAGATTTATGGCATCAAATCAAAGCAAGCAAGTCAGGGAGATAATACAAAAAACTAATTTGATTTTAAAAGCATTTCCTTTTACAATAAATTGGATAGCGATAAACAATTAAGAAGACTCGGAAACAGGAAGTCAGACAGCTGATTCAGATCGGTCAATAAATATTTGAGATATTCCCAAGACCGACTTCAGTTAATGTGTAATATAGAGGTCCGATCCTAATAAAGTCTATTTATGTATGTCTATATGAAAGCTCCAGAAACCGACTCAAACCTGGCAACTATAAGATCGATGATATTTGTATCGCCCCATAGGAAATGAGTATCCCAATTTTGAAAGAGATCCCTTAACTACTATAGGAATTATTTCTAGAACCGATTAGCTTCGTATGACAGCTGTGTGATAGAGTGGTCCATTCCGGATGGTTCCGACAATTAGCTCCTATAATATCCCGATATTAAAAGAGATCCCTTAACTACTATAGGAATTATTCCTTGGACCGATTAGTGTGTGATAAAGTGGTCCGTTCCGGATGGTTCCGCCAAATAGTTCCTATAGTAACATAGGAACAGAAGGTCATGACTCAATCAATTTGTCAAGTGACACTGACCAATGCGAAGGTAAGGCTCTATGCTGTCTGAGAGCAAAATGATTTATATTAGTTTTCCTTCGAAAAGGGAATGTCACAAATTAGTTTTCTTATTAATTTCAAATCGAATTGCTTTTTTTAATTTTCAATTTAATCAATTAGGTTTTGAATTAGCATATCTAAGCGATTTCCAGGAATTGTCAATAAATTGGCGATTTAAAAAATCCACACGTCTGTGTGGAATTTGATGGTCCTAACATCTGCCAATTTTTGCCAAAGGACTTGGTAGCGACACTCCCTCTAATTGGATGCGAATATTTTTTCATTTCAGCATTTCTGCCTATTTCATACCAGTTTAAATGTATCTCCGAGTGTGCCTGTGTGTGTGTGCACATCTGCCCTGAAGTGTATGGCAAGGCGTAGGTAGGAAATGAATGGATGCATTTGTTTTATAAGCCTGGTTCGGCTTCGGCTTTGTTATTGGGTGGAGCGGCATTCAGTTTGGCTGCTTCGTAACTTGATCGTTTTTGTTCTTCTTTTTCAAAGAACCAGAATGCCATTATCATTATCCGCTTGGCTTCATGTCTCTATCTCCTAACCAAAAACCAAGCCAGAGCGAGCGAAACAGAGAGAGAGAAAGAGCAGGAGAGGAGCAAAACAATTTTCAGCTCATATAGCCCGGCCGACAGGCTAGGCAGTCCCTGATCTGGTCGTTCACTCACTCGCTCAGTTTGACAGTCTGCCCAGTCAGTCAGTCAGTCAGTCACGTAGGGGCGCAAGCGAATTCAACTGCAACCTGAAAACCGGAACGCAGAGACAGGAGAGATCAAAGATCAGAAAGAGGGCCGCGATCTTATATTTTGTTTTTCTGTTTTTTTTTTTTTTTTTTTTTTGTTGGTTGTTTTTGTTGTGGTTGTCAGCATTTTTGTGGCTGTTGCAGCGTTGGCGTTGGCGTTGGCTTATCACAGGTAGTAAAAATGCTGCACTTGGATGATTCCAAGCTACAAGCTGGCCAGGCTTTAAGTGACTGGGCACTATTCGGACTGGACACACACAAGCAGGCCCAGAGATACATTCTGATATAGGAAAAATAATAAAAACACACTCTAAAAATGTTTTTCCAATGTCCAAGACCTTTCCTGCCCCTACTCCTCCCACCCTTTCGGTCATTAAGTTGTGGTTCTCAAATGGTCAGCCACAAAATCGTCATTGGTGTTGTTGTTGTTGTCGCTGTTTTCGAGGGGGTTATTAGCTGAAATTTCAAGAATCATCGTGGTTATGATAAATTGTTTTTGCCCTAATTCGGAGTACCAATTAAATGAGAAAATAACAATTTTTGATATCAGAAGAGACGGAAGAAAAGATACACCAAAAAAAAAAAAAAGGTTCGAGTTACATTTTCTTTTTTTTTTAAGAAAACTGGTCCATAATGACTAACTTCATTATCTTGGTGAACTTTTAAAAATCAAATCAAGACATTTTGGATGTTGGAAAGAAACCTTTCTTGTTTTTTTTTTTTTTTTTTTTTTTGAGAAAAAAGATCATTGCCAAATCATTTAAATTTATATTAAGGAAAAACAAAATCACCCGTCATGATGATGGCTCGTATTTTCTGGGAATGCTTAACTTGTTCCTTAAATTGTCCACCTATTTGTTCGATACGGTCAAAAAAAAAAAATTAAATAAATTAAAAGAACCAGAAAATGCTCGGATCAAATAAAAAACAACAAAAATAAGAAAATTTACAACGGACATTGCCAAGAATTGAATTTATGGTTGAATGATCCCCATAAGCTTGTTCGCAATTGTGGCCTCTTCTTTTTTTGTAAATATTTCTTTGAATTTTTTCTGTTTTTCTTTTTTTTTTATGTTGAAATTTTATGTGAAATGCGTCTGACAACAGTCGCACGTGTGTGAATGCGCATTTTTAATGGCTGTGCGGATCCACCTTCGCCGCAGGGAGTGAGGGCGACAGAATAAAAGATCATTTGGCTAGACAGACTGGCCAAACACAAACAGACAAAATGAGAAAGAGAGAAAGACAGAGGGAGTGAGAGAGAGTGAGACATATAGTCAGAGAGTTCAGGGGTAAAGCCAGAAAAAGGGGTCAAGGGGTGCTTAATTCGGCTTGTTTGTACAGTTTGCAGATGGCTGATTTTTCAAGGGTCTTCGAGTAGCGCCTTCATTGCAAATCTCTCCTCATATAAGCAGGCGTGGGTGAATCGATCTGTGTTTGTGTGTGTGCGTGTATCGCCGTTATTTTCAAGCTGCAATTTCAAAAAAATTGAGGTTCAAGTGAGTTGGCTTGGTTTGGTTTAAGCCAAGTTTAAAAACTTCAGCACGCAACGCTGAGCAGAAATAATAACAACGGCAATGAAAGCGACAACAAAAACAAAATCAAATAAAAAAAAAAAAAAGAAAAATAAAAGCCCATAATAAATAAGCACTCGTGAAAGAACTAAAACAACAACTGCAACAGAAAAAAAGGAAAAACAATAAAAACAACAACATAAATGAGACGCCAGAAATGGCAGAAGCAAAGTACAAAATGTAAATTTAAACTTTTTTACACAATCAATCGGCTGTCCCATTCAACAGAAAGCCTAACTGACAGACAGCCTGGCTGGCACACTGAGGAGCGACAGAGAGGGAGAGAGAGAGAGCGCATAGCCTGACCACGCCACTGTTGTGGGTGCTGATGAGTGTTTGCCTGTATGTGTGTGTGTGTGTGTGAGTGCAGTTAGCATTGCCATACATTTGGCAGCGACCCCGTTGGTGGCGTTGCCGTTGTTGCCATGATGAAAATGGACATTGTTGTGAAATGTTTTCAAATTTTTGTCCACTGCCACCGCCATCGCCAACGCCGCCACTGCTGACATCAGAAAATGAAGTGCTGTAAAAATGTGAGCCAAACGGCTACTGAACTGCCATTGCCACTGCCACCGCTAGAGCCACAGTGCCGGGTGCGAAAGCAATATTGCTGTTGTTATTGTTGTTGTTAATGCAGCATATGCGAGAGTGTGTGCATGCGTGTCTATGAGTCCCCACCACGAACCAGAGGCGACACATGTGGGTGCGGCGGCGCTCAACCAGCCAGCCAGCCAGCCATCGCGTTGTTTGTGGACGGAAGAGGTTTTGCGGGGAGGGTACTGTTTTCTCTTTCCGTTTGCTCATTTTCATTCCTCTCCCTATGTTTGTCATTTGCCCGTCTACCCAATTTTAATTTTCTTGCTGTTGTTTTTTTTTTTTTCGTTTTGGTGACCCCAATTTTTGGTGAAATATTTTCATAGCAAAGAGCACGTAAGAAAAATAAAATAAAAATATGTTTTAACGAAAAATGTTAAAAGAAAAACATGCGAAATGCTTTAACCTCTTTAGCTCCCCAACATATCCTCCCTTGTCCTATAAAAAAAAACACACACACACACTCTTTCAACTTGTCCAACTGGCCGACTGGCAGTGACACACGTCACACCAAACGAGAGTGCCAGTGCGTGAGCTCATGTAAATTAATACCAAATGCAAAACGCTACAAACTATCAGAATATCAGACTACACATAGATAACAAAATCTGCTTAAATATAACATATACACGCGGATATGAATGGGTGTGTGTGTGTGTGTGTGTGTGTTTATTTTGTGCATGATGAGCTAATGCATTTTGTAAGAGAGACCAAAACAAAAGCCAACCATTTTTTAAGTTTTTAATTTTACAAAATTTATTTCGGTTTAATTACCCCCGAAAACTTTTGATGCATAACGGTAGCGGAATTTTAAATAAAGTGCATTAGCCTGCCTTGGACTGAATGGGGGTCAAGGAAAGGTTGACCCATATAAATAAATCGATCTGAACAGCTTCAAGTCCTTATTAACAAAAACTCTTCTCTTCTCTATTTAACAGTTCTTGGAAATCCCATTGAAGAGGATGTACAAAACGATGAGGACTACTATGATACGATTGATCAAAGTGGACCGATAAGTGGACCGGCTAAGGAAGTACCGCCAGCGAAAATTCCCATAGCTGTGACAAATAAAACTAATCTAGTTCATGGTGTTTTGGGCAAGGATATTGTTCTCAAGTGCGATGTCAAGTTTGACAAGAGTAAGCTGAGTGATAAATATACCAAAAGACAATCATATTAAAACTATTTTTCTCTTCCAGACAATGTTATAATATGGTACAAAGAGAATATCATAATCTCGAATGGAAATAATGTTGTACTGCCCATGCACAGTTTGGATCCCAACTCATTTGATCTGACGATACTGAAAGCTAGTCCAACAAGTGCTGGCGAATATTACTGCGAAGTTTTGCCACAAATGGCTCGGGTCTATAGCAAAGTTACTGTATCGGAGCACTCATTCGATGCCATTGCACCAGAAAGTTCTGTTAGTGCGGCCCCAAGCCATTTGGTTCACTCGACGATGATGTGGTTATTCACGGCGGGCTTAGCCATGACCTATTTAAAACTGTAGCTCTTTAATTTAGTATTACGCTTCTATTGAATTATGTAGTGTCCATTGGATATAATAGCCTTGCTGTCTCCCACATACTCTCCTGAACCCTTTTTGGCGTATCTTCAAAAAAAACAAAAGGAAACATAAGAAAGAAAAAGAAAAATCAAAACGCAACAGAAAAGAGCTTTGCAAGTCTTGTTGATTGTGAATTTTTTGTATTTGTAAAGACAAACAATTTTATTTATTAAAAACCAAAGTATGAACAAAAAAATATTTTAAGTCTTGCAGTATTTATTTGGTCCAATCAAATATTATTCCACTTGAGGTAGCAAAAACAACAAAAAGTTGACATTATATCTATACACTGGCTATTTATATGACAGCAAGTGTGAAACTATTTGCTCAGTCTTTAAACAAATTCGCCGTGTTTACATTATTGACCCACTTAATTGGCCACAAAGTCTTAAATGTCTTTAAAAATCAGAGGCCTTGCAGCCGTTAATTTCAAATGATTACATTGACTTGACTATCGATATCGATAACGCCGCCTGCGTTCGAACAATGAACAAGTTCACTTTGGGAACTTGAGCGACAGAGCCATCAGCTGATTTCAGCAGAACGTTAAGTTTGAACATTTTGTTTAGCTGATAAAAACCGTCCAACAAACAAAAAAAAACGTATTTTATTTATATAGTTTAGTTTTATTTGTATATATTCTTAATTTCGCAAAAGAAAACGGGAAAACAATTACAATATGCAATAAGACACTGATTTATACATTTATTAAATGATTTTTTTTTGTTTTTTGATATTCAAAAAAGGGCGGCACTTGAAATAAAGATTCGCAATGCTATTGGAACTTTTTGTCAGACAATCATCTAGCTTGAATGATTGCTTCAAAATTGGCACATTCATTTCATATGGTTTTGAAATCTTAAATTAAAAAAATACAATATATATATAAAATATATATGTAGATTTATTTTCTGTTTAACTATTTCTCACATCTGCAGGTAAATCTTTCATGGCATTTAAATAATCCAAATCCCATAACAGAGATGTAGGTCCTCTTGCTTTACTTCCTGGAGTATTTCCATTTAGAATTCTCTTTTTTTGTTTTCTCCTTTTATATTATTCTTTTCATAAAAATACACAAAAAATTATTTTATACTAATTTATATATGTGTATATGTAAGTGTATGCATTGTATTGTATATGTATGTATAAGCTTTGGTCTAGGTAAGATTATTTCAAATGTTCTTTTAAATTATTTAAATTAGTTGATTTTAATTAGTTTTATCATGCATATTTAATAAGTACGCTTGGCTGTACAAAATAATTTAATTCATAAGTTCGTCCGTTTCGTTTATATTTACATTTACATTTCTCATTAATTCTTTTTGCATTTTTGCATTTTTATTGAATTTCGTTTGTCAGGTAACAATGAATTTTATTTCTCTTTTCGTATTTATTTATGCTTTAAATGATTTCCTCCCCTTTAAACTACTGATTGAGTTTAGTTTCATACAATTCCTAGGTGAACAAATCGGTATCATTATCATTATTCGGACTACATACAATCGAAATCAAAAATAAATATGCTAATCTAATTTTATTTCTTAAAAAAAAAATAAAATAAAATAAAAAGAACAAAACAAATTTTGATGGTTTTTCAAACCGATCGTCACTGTTTCCTCCTAAAATTCTTTAACTAAACTTAGCTAAATCGTATATATTCTTTTAATTGTTGAACTTTCTTTAGTTTAGCAATTTTGCTTTTATGCTGCTTGGCACAAATTTTTGTTTTGTTTTCTTTTGTTTTTTTGCTTAATTGTGCGTGCATGAATTAACAATAGTAACCTTAACCCCATCGAAGACAGGGAGCTGTGCTTACATTTGCATGTATAATTAGAATACTTAGGTTTTTTTTTTTTTTTAATGGCATTCTTAAAAATAAGTTGGTGTGGTTTCGAGGTGTGCGGCACCTCAAAAAGAAGTAGAAGAGAAAAGAAACAATTTGCCATACGCGCTTAAGTTTTGTATTTACAATACGCCGGGTAGACCCAAGTTTGCCCTTGCCCCGCAGGTCACACTTAAAGCCGCAGCAATAAGGCCGCTGCTAAGAGAGTGAACGTCTGTGTGGCCACTAGGCCAGGAGCAGAGTTGCCACCCCGATCGAAGCCAGCCCGCGCCAGTTCATCGGGTCGCAGAGTAGCGTCTTCCGTGACATCCGAGTCTATAGGGAAAAATATAAAAAGAGATTAGAAATTTTTCAAGTTTGTAATTTCAGAATTTTACCATCTAAGTTTTCAATGATTAGAGTATGATCGGGTGAGTAGTTGGACCAGCCTTTAGTGTTCTTCGTCTTGACGCGAACATGCCAGGTGCCGGGACTCAGGGTCATTTGGTGTGTGATCTTCCAGATGCCAGTCTCCTCATCGTGTTTCTGCGTTTTAATGACCATCACACTGCTCCATCTTATCGACTTCAAAAAATATTCAAAATCCATTAAAAATAATTCATGAGTTTTACAAAATTCACCAAAACTGAGGCAGACATTTCAAGGCTCTAAGGTGAAAGACCTTAGAGGCTTGGAATGCCCGTTGGCATAAAAGGTTTTGGCATCTTAAATTAAACTTGACTTACACTAGATAGCTTGTAGTCCACCACAGCCTCGGAGAGTGGCTGCAGACTACGGACCAGCCAGTGGATGGTGACGTCATAGCCATTAATATCGGCATTTTCGAATTGTGGAGTCTCAGGATTAAAGCTCAGCTGGACTTTCACCTTCTCCGATCCAATAACATTCTCCACATTGCATATGTAATCGCCTAGATCATTTTTAGTGATATGCTTCACCGTCAGGGTGGAGCGATTGTGGGCCTTGTGCATGGAACTCTTGATTCTGTACTTCTCCGATAAGTTCAGAACATGTCCGTCCTTGAGCCAGAAGCTATTGGCAATGGGATTGGCATGGTAGTTGCAATACAATTCAGCATCGCCACCAACCTCGGCATTCACATGATGACGGTGGGTGGAGACTCTAGGAGTATATTGGACAGAGATGGTAACCATGCCATGGGGAGGATCCCTGCTGCCATCGTCGCCCAGGCATTGATAGGTGCCCTCATTGTCCTTATCAATATTTTCCAGCAAAATAATGCCATCGCTGTTGGAGCTCTCCAGTCTTTGACCCTAACACATGAAATGAGCATGAGCATGTTTTCTATCGTTTTGTTACACTGAAATGAGTGTGAATCACCTACATTGAATGACCATTTTATGTCCACCTTGGTGGGCAGGTACGTTCGGCACTCGAGCTTGTGGTGGTCGCCCTGCTTGAACGTCTGCGAACGGTCCGTAATGTCGAGGCCGTCGCAGAAGATCTGTAGCGGGGCGCCCACCCTCAGTGTCGTATGCTGCCGAATGTCCTGCGGCAGCACCTGACAATAATATTGATTGGCATCATCGATTGTCACTCCCTTCAGCAGCAATGAGTTATTTTTCAGGGCCTCCACTCGCTTGTTGATGGCATTATTGCCCTGGGCCAGCAGTTCCCCATTCTTGTACCACATCACCACATTGTTGACTATATTGATGGATTGGAATTTGAGTAATGTCAAACTTCGAGTTTCCCTTACATACTTTGGAAATTGCGAGCGTCACAGCTTAGAATGACGTCATCACCCGGCTTGGCATCAATTGTTAGATTATTTTTCTCAAAGTAAGGAGGCGGGCTGTCAACTATTAAGCCTGGGAGCTCTGGCACCTCTTCGAAACCTGAACTTTCATCGCCATAGTCGTAGTCATCACCTTGGAAGCCATCGTGCTCTTCGGCACCCGCCTCAAGCAGATCTGAAAGAAATCGTTTATGGAAACATGAATAAGTTGGCAAACACTTCACACTTAGTCAGTCGCGAGTCATCGACTTCTTAGCAAATAAATGAAACTATCAATGAAAAATTCTGAGAAGCCACAGTAAAGCTTACTTGTTAGCAGCCAGATAAAAGTAAAGGAAATTATCTTCGGTCGAAAATGAACCAAAGGGAAGAGAAAATATACCTCCAAGCTTGTTTCTCTGGAACCAATTAAATCGGATTACTATGTCATATAGCTATCGTGGACTCCGCAATCTATCTCACTTATTTTCCAACGAATCTTTTTGAAGTTCAGACTTGGTAAAGACCTCCATCTGTTCGAAAGACTTTATCATATAACTTCTATATATATCCTATAAGGATTTACAGCTATCCACCACCCTTTTGGCCAATCTCTCTCAAATAGGATTTAACAATTTTCAACAATATTTAACAAGTTTCACCTAACTGATTGAAAAGAATTTTGAGGGGTGTTACAACCATTCAGAGATGAATCTCTTTAAAAGTAAAAGTAGAAAGTATTTGTGGAGTTTCACTTGGATCAAACTGCTAATTCTCATAAAATTGAATTGCTTATAGGAATAAGTCAAATAATTCTGGGACCAATCTCTTTCCAAATGTATACTGAAATATTTCAAGAAAGACCAAAAAACTATTTAGTTATATCATCTGCCTAATATCAAGTAAGAACTTCGAGAAGCCTCTGTAGATAATTTGTGCCATAAACTTTCAACTTCAACTTGCATAATGCTTCCAATGTCAATTATTTGATTGGATTTGTTTTGAAAGACGAAAGCCTTGAAAAGACAGAAATCGTGTAATAAAATTGATAAATCTTCAACTAAGCAGCAATTTACAGTGTCTATCATTCTCGATCTTTACGACTAAAACAATTTGTAAGCTAAATTTGCATTTTATTTATTTGTATTTATGAAAACTCTTGGCACGCCCACTGGCATGAGTCAACTCAAGCCGAGGTGGGCAACTGCAAAAGTCGAAACGGATTGACAAAACAGAAAACGAATTGCGTAATCCATCATTCGGGCCTCAATTGGCTAAGCACGTTATCAATGGTAGATAAAAGTATTTAACCAAAATAAATGCCGAGGGGAAAATTACTTGGCTCAGTTATCTTATCCAGCGCCAGTTTCCAATAAACAGACGCAAGCCCAAAAGCCCACTCAAATCGGGCAGAGACTGAACTGATGCAGAGACAAGAGCACCAGAGACGCCCCTTTTATGGAGCAGCAACAATTTCAAGCATTGACTCACTCAGCTTGGCCATTGAAAATTATAAAGAGACCTTCACCGTGTCGTGGCGAGGCGTCGCGTCGCTGCAATCTTGGCCAGCTGAAGTGGCCAAAAAAAAAAAAAAATGTATCTTGTTTTTCCTCTATTATTTTTTTTCGTTGGTTATGTCAAGGCTAAAAAATAGATATTGATGGTGGCGCCCCCTGCTAAACGGAATTTGGGGCACAGAGAAATTGGGGCTGAAAAAGGCAGCCAGGCCATAAATGGGGGAAGTGCAAGGATTCCATGTGCGTCACCATTATCTCTCTCTCTCTCCGTTACACTCTGGCTCTGTCCTTGGCCTCGGACCCAGCTCGTGTGTATCGGCGGGGGTGGCAAATAAAACACAAACAATAAATGCCCAGGCAGCCCAGGCAGCCACTCGACTGCACAAACAATAATCAACCATATGGAAGAAAGCTTGCCTTACTTTCGTCGAGGAGAGCCAGGCAATTCGAATAGAAATAATGCCAACAAACTTCATTGCCTAGCTCCAGTTTCACATTCCGTCACACTCCCCACTACCCCTCCCATTTTTCTCTTCCCCTTCTCCTTCGCCTTCTCCTTCTCACTCACTCTTTAAGTTTTGAGTATTGCAATCGTCAAAGTGGGAGAGGAGTGGCTGGAAGAAGGGAGGGCGGGGACAGAGGCGTCTAGGCGTCGCGGCGACAGCTGGCGCCATTGTGTCCAACTCCCGCCCCGGCCAGACCACATCCTCCACAATGCTTGCAGAACCATTTTCCAGCAACTCTCTGCCTGGCTCCACTAAGACCTTCTTCCACCCCCCCTCTCTCTCTCACTCTCATTGTCTTGTTCTCTGTGCCACATTATAATGGGTTTTTGTTTGGCTTGCAGAGGCCAAGTTGGCTTAGTTGGCGTGCGCTTTTTTAAACACCAACAACATCCACACTGGCGTCAGCAGAGTAGCATTTGCTCCTTCAGTTCTCCAGTTCATGGCTACCCAGACCTGGCCTCTTCTGTTCTGTTCTATGTGTGTGTGAGTGTGTGTGTGTGCGTGTGATACGTGTCAGGACTGCAGATGCCTTTGGCAAATGCTTTCATTACGCACGTCTTGCAATTTAACTGCCCTATGGTAATGATTTCATTTATTTATTTTTTAAGAACGACCGACCCATCCACCTTATTTTGTTTATTTCAAGCTATTTTGAACAGAGTCCGGAAGGTCAGGACTTGATGGAGTCACAGTCTCTGGCTGATAAGAAATAAAGCTCACGCATGTTTTATTATTTCCCCCTGCATTTAGTTCATCTAATTCAGATCAAGTCCATTTTTTATTCCATCCATTAGGTACATTTATTTTTTTATTTTTTTTTTTTTCATTCATTTCATTATCAATTTTTCAATTTTTTTTTCAAAAATTGTTTGTGCAATTGAAGGCATTGATCTGTGTACACCTCACTCGACTATATCTCTAAGCACTTCCACTGGCTATCTGGGCGATGCTTTCATTCTAGTATTTGTTCTTGTCCCACATATGGTTTCGGTTTCCCCTAGAGACACAACAAAAATTTTTGAATTATGAGGTCAACCAAATAAATCCAGAGAAAGGCGGGGAAAGAGCCAGATTTGAGGAACCTTTCAGATCGGATCCCTGGAACCTCAGAGAATTTTTTTCATTTTATTTGAAATTTCCACACAGTTTTATGTGTTCAACCAAAATATTTGGCCCAATTTTCCAAAGCGAATTTATTTTTGAAAAAAACACATTTATGAACTCAGAAAATACATATGGCATTTAATGCATATGAAACATATTTTTTTTTTTTTTGGCAATGTACATATAAGGCTGGCTAGCTAGCTGGCTGAACCAAAAATAAAATTAAAAATAAAAATCACCACAGATCATATCTCGCTGGGTAAGGGAAAATGTTGAAACTTGGAGACCTTGTGGTTTCCAGGAATTCGCATAGACAAAACAAAGGCAACCGAAATCGGTTCAATTGAAAGACACAAATAAATTTTATAGACCCGACTCGGTATTTGTGTGTGTGTGTGAATAAACACAATTTGAATCAATAAATGATTTATTAAGCAATTTTAGGCAAAATCTGTGCTAGAAGAAATTTGAGAATTTGTTTAAATTAAATCTACAATTTGAATGGGAAACAAAATATTTTACAACGAGAATCTGACAAAAATAATAAACAATTCTCATATTAAACGAGCCAATGAAAACATCACTGGTCAAAAAAAAAAAAAAAAAATTGATGAATGAAACAAAATTCAATAATCAAAAAAAAAAAAAACAAAGCCAAACTGGTTCTCTTGACCAAAGCCAAAAAAAAAAAAAAAAAATTTCAAATTTTCCCCAAAAGACCCACGCTAATTTTTTGTTTGATCAAATCTGTTTGACCATCGTACATATTTGTTATTAACTCGGTGCATACAATTATGACTATGGCAGTCGAGTCAAGTCAATATTAAGTATACGTCACGTATACATATTTGTAAGCAATAAATTAAAATTACAAAGAAGCGCTCTGATATCATAATTATTTCAAACTAAATATGCTTTACTTTTTTTTTCTTTTTGATATTTTCGTTTCTGCTTTGACCCCTTTTTATGCCCTATAAAAATTGTCAGAGCACCGAAGGTTTTATACACTTTTTGTTTTTTTTTTTTTCTGTCTGAGTAAAAATTTACGAAACTGTTTTGTTTAGGGGAACCAGCCTGTTGACTGTTGCTATTGCCACTACTTGCTGGCTTAATGAGCAAATATCTGGCAATAAATGCCATAGACTGTATTCAGTACTCTTTGTATCTCTGGCAAATATTTGTATAATTTGTTAACTGCCTACGCTCCGCTCACCAAAGCTTTTTGACAAAAACAAAAAAACCCCAAAAAAATAAAAAAAATAAAAAAAATTATGAGAGCCAAGTTGAAAGTAGTCTGGGGGCGCCATATATATTTCCGAAACGCTAAACGGAATGTTTACTGTTATCAAGAAGAAAACAGTCCACGATAAGCTGAGCACACCTGATAAGATAGACCCAATTGTAGATATGCTCTTACCAGTCAACTGACACACAAACACGCAGAGTACTCTCGGGTCTTTCAGTACGCACGTGGTAAAAAATAATACCACCCATACAAGCGCAAAGTTATCGCTGAACTCATTGCTCATGCCTATTAATATCATTCTCTACTATAATGAAATTTTTCAAGAATTCTGAAAAAAAATTTTAAGATCTTTAAAAAAATTTATTACAATTCTTCAAGGATTTATGAGCCGCATAGTCTTATCGATTTGCATAGAAATAATGACTAAAGTCTTTTATTATTATTTTTTTTATAGATAATAAGTCAAATAATTAAATTCTTTTTGTAAAAAGCCGAAACGACTTACCACTGGCACTTAGCCCAATTAGGAGACAGACAAATATTAAACACCTTAACAGCATTTCTGTTTTTGTATTTCTTATTGAGATTTTTGCACACTATTCTGAAGGGTATTCGATTGGTTGTCGTAGGAGGTAGATTGTTGACTGTATAGAATATATAAAAAATTTTATTTTATCACTTTAAAACGTTTAGAAACTCCGAAATTGGTGGCACAAAGGTAGACCGATAATCGAATGTTCTTCCTTTTTTTTTTTTTGGTATTATTTTAACGCTTCCGAGAGGCACCAAATAAAGTTGAACGCTTCAGCGATTTCGAAACGAGCTTGGAACAATTGAACCCGAAAAGAGCCAAAACAACCGCCGAAAAAGAATTATTTGTAATTAAAATTACCAGGGATGGGTTGGGGTTGGGGGGGAGATGAAAAAGTTGCAGCTGTGCGCCAGAAATCGAAGCCCCCCGTGTTTTGTGTCGCACTTTTAGCGATAAATATATGAAATTCGTACTTGTATCTCTTGGTCTCTGCATGTGTGTATCTGTGTGTGTGTGTGTG
Organism: Scaptodrosophila latifasciaeformis; assembly: GCA_037075145.1. Classification (NCBI taxonomy): domain Eukaryota; kingdom Metazoa; phylum Arthropoda; class Insecta; order Diptera; family Drosophilidae; genus Scaptodrosophila; species Scaptodrosophila latifasciaeformis. The sequence goes on from JBAMCM010000533.1 coordinate 1,144,403, forward strand.
AATTTCTTGGTTAGCAGCTAAATGGTCAACATTGTTATGCAAGTCAAACTCACACTCACTCCGCGCCACTCAAATTCATTTATGATCTCTGTGCGAAAATCGCAATATTTGAACAACTTTTTTTTTTGTTTTTGTTTTTGTTGCTAATTCGCAATGCAACTGTCTGACTTAACCCGCTTCTGGCTCAACCCAAATGTCAGCCGGAGAGCGTTGAAAAAAGCTCTGATAGTTGGAAAAAAATGCAGTATATAGCTGAGAGGGTGGTCGAAGGGGTAGGGGTAGGCCGTCGTGCTCAAAATACCAAATGCAAATGTCTATAAATTATTATGTGAATGCGAAAAATTACACGAAACATTTTGGCATATGTTGTTTATTTGTAGAAAAATTCAAGTATTCGAAAAAATTAGTCATTTATGTAAAAAAAATTGAGAGAAATATTTTCTCAAATTTTGTGAGAAAAAAAAATAAATAAATATTGTTTATTTAACTGTCCAACTTCTGAGAACCTATTACCTTTCACTCAAGCCTTGCCCAATTAACTAACAAAAAAAAAGAAACAGTCTTTTATTTAATTATTTTGATAAACATGTGTGTGCACACACACACACACACACATGCGAACAAACAAATCTTTATACACCCGAAGGTGTATATAAATGAATGGACTTGAGTGCAAGTCTGGTGTTTGTACCTGTTCAATCGTGTTGGGGTATGTGTGAAACAAAACAAAAAAAAAAAAACAACACATTTATCAATTTTGAATGCAAGCAACGAAAAGAAGAAAAGGAAGAAGAAGAAGGCAGCGTAGACGTCAAAGGTATAAGAATTCTGCTGCAAAAAGAGTGGGATGGCAAGTGAATTTTTGTATGCGTGTGTGTGTATGTGTTCATGTGTATGTGAATTGCTTTGCTTGTCCACCGTTATTTGTTTATTTACAGAGCGCTTCAAGTTTACGCACACACACACACACAGACACAGACTCCACAGATGCAAAATGCTAGAAAAGTATTGGCCAGAGGGAAGGGCTGCGGTGTGGGAAGGCCTTAGGGCCTGCAGCTGTAGACGTTTGTATGAGTATCTGGAATGCTTTAAAAAACACTACGTGCACTTTTGCCGCCTCAAATGGAATTGAAAACTTTTTTTTTCACCCTGCTTCTTCTTCTTCTTTATAGAGTAAATAACAACAAACGATCGTTTTCCGTTTGCAAGACTCGTTAGGTCATTGGTTCTTGGTTCAGTTTGTTTTCACTTGTCTTGGCTGGGGCAGAAGAGTGGGGGAGTTGTTGTTGTTGTTGCTGTTGTTGTGTTGGTTTTTGTCCCTCAGTCTAACCCAGTTGCATGAAGCTTCTCGATGCCCAAAACAGCCAGATGCCGCCATTTGCCATCATCCATTTCGCTTTCGTTTATGCTCTGTACTTTTTTTTTTTTTTTTGTTGCTTTTCTCTTGTTCCTTCCGCTCCGCAGCTGTGTTGTTTGGGGCTACTCAGCCTTTGATTGGCATCGTTTATTATGGCACAAAGACAAATGCATTTTCATATACATCGAGTACACAATGATTATATTTATAGAATGTGCAGCCAACAAATTTTTTTTTCTCTAGTTTTTTTTTTTTTTTTTTTTTTTTGCAAAAGCATTTGCAATTTGCATACTAGTTTGTTTCTATTTGTGAGGCAAAATCAAGTGCCAAAATGCAATTTTCTGCAATTTCTGCCCTCTGGGGCAGATTGGAGTGAAAATAGTTGAAACAGAAGAAGTAGAAGATGAAGTGAAGTTGGCCTGGCCTATTTGGGGGTGCATCGACGTGTCTTCCGCATGGAGCTCAACTGTCGTGGTGGGTCCCTTGGGCCAAATTGAAAATAATCTTCTTCTTCTTTTTTTATTTTGTGGCTATGAATCACAATCTGCGGTTACACTTGAGTTCAATGTGCGTGGCGTCTGGGCAGGCTGTATGAGATTCAGGTACAGAATGGATAAAGTTTTGCCTGCCTGCCTGCCTGGTTGGCTGCCTGTGCCATTTACACGGCATCTCGCATCTTTAGAGGAAAATGGGGGATACAAAAAAACTAAGAAACTGAAAAAAAAAGAAACAGTCCAAACTGGTTTTTCTCTAGTGGAGACGGAGACTGGTCGAGTTACAGGCAGCCTGGCGGAGTTTTTGGCTGGGAGGGGAGTTTACCGGGAAATAAGAGTTTCGGAGTTTTGGTGAGAGGGGCCCTCCACGAAATTTCGGTTAAAGCGCTTTACAAAAGGCCAAGCCAATCGACTCAGTATGCCAAACGGCATTTTGTATTGTTCGTGTGTGCGTTGGTTGCTTTTGTTATTTTTTTGTTTTTTTTGATTTATGAACGCCTTGTTCGATTTTAACACTTGCACTTGCAGCGCTTTCGCCCAGTTTCGTTTGATTTTGGCAACACTTTTGAATTCATTTCAAACACTTCCACATTTGCATCTCTTTTGTGTATGTTTCTTTTTTGCTTATTCAATATTTGATTTATTTATTTTTGTACGCATGTCAATGTAAATTTAAAATTCGCGGATACACAAATCTATGAAGTCTTCCGTCACAAGGAAATGCTAGTATCTTTAACTAACCGTGCAAAATCGTGCCGCTACCGCCTCTAACGTGACCGTGCGCGTATGCTTTTTAAACGAGAATGAACTTTTTTTTTGAAGATACTTTTTTTTAAAGATACTTTTAGCTTTTAGACTCCGTTGCCTAAGAGAACAGAACAGAGGGTACTTTTTAAGAGAGCAGAGGGTACTTTTTAAGAGAGCAGAGAGAGCAAATTGAGCACACTTTAGAAAGTACAGGGTGATTCGTGTGCACTATGGGGCAAACGACCAGTTTTTGTGGCATTAATTAATAACTTCTAAACGAAACAACCTTTTTTGATCTAGTTTTTTTTTTACTATGTTGATAAGTCTAAGCTGGACCAAATTTAGGGAAAAATGGGCGTGGCAACGCCTTTGGGATTTTTTTTTTTTGTGATTCATGAAGCTTTATTTTTTGAAAATATAACCAAAAATAGTAGCATTGCGAAAAGAACTTGCAATTAGCGATCATTTTTAAGTTTTATAATGTATTAAAATTCGAAGGGTTTGTCAATTTTGTCGGAAACATTCCCCGAAATGTTGCTTGCGCTTGTCAAAAGATCTAAGGGAAGCACGGTCGCTTATTTCAATAAATATGCTCATTCAAATTGATCGAAGATATTAAAGAAGGATATGTATTCAATGCTCTGTGGAATATTTGAGAATTTATCTATTGTCGTATTGTCCGCGCTTTCATACGACTGCGTTTGCCGCTTTTATCATTAATTTTACATCTTGATTATTTGATACAGCAAGTTTGGAGGCATGATTTTTCACTTATTAGTTTAAATTGCAGAGCAGGGCTCCCAAAAAATAGTTTTTCTTCCATAATATTCAATTTTATGAAATAATTTTGCCAAACGGAGTGCTTTTTTTAAATTGCTAGGAGCTCCCCTTACATTTTATCCAATTCGATGGCATATAGTAGCAAAAACGCTTAATTTGATCTAATACCATTTCAATACACTCATGAGAAGTAGCTTTTCAAATTTGCGTCTCGAAAATATTAAAAACGCAATCGTATTTTGCTTTTTATGTAGCCACTAACATACAATTGGCAAGAAAATCGGAAATTCTGTTACGGAGGTTTCGTCACAAAAATGCAAATTGCAGACAAAGTGCGGAAAAGTGCAGTTTAGAATAAATTGAAAAACGTTAAGAATTGATTACTCTACAATATTAAATAAGTTTTATTGATGGACTCCACTGGACTCATTTTGTATGTCTATTCAAAAAGTGATTTTCTTCACTACATTTTGGCAGCGAGTTCGTTGGAATGTACACAGAATTACAAAGAAAGCATAATCATATCTGACAATTTCAAATCAGAAATATGTAATATAAGTCACTCCGATCAGAATTCAATTCAAATGTTGCAATGATTTTGCTTAATTCATTTTTTTTTTTCATTTTGAAGTTGCCCCACAATATTGGCATGTTTTTCGTCAAAAACAGCTGTGTTTAACAGCTGTTATCTTAACAGTGACGCGTTCTGTTAATTTTTTTTTAACATAACATCATAGATCAATGTTATTCCAATACATAGTGGTCAAAAAAATGTTAATTATTGGACTTTTGAAAAATGTATTTCGGCCACCAAAAGTGGTCATTTGCCCCATAGTGGTGTGGCTTGGGCTGGCATGCTCTTTCGTTTCTCTTAGTTTGGCTCTCTGCGTTGAAAAAGCTATTTTGAGCAGAAGAGAGCAATGAAAAGTTGGCAGCTCTCTTTAAGCACTGCAAGCTCTCGGCTCTCTCGAGAGAGGGATTTCTTGTTGGAGGCTGGATAAAAACCCAATTAAAATTAAAGCACTTCTTGTTTAATAATATATAATTTTTCCATAGGCCAAAACCCACCAAAGCTTCTAATCATTTAAATAAACACTATTCCAAATTATATAGAAAATATGATTGACTTAAAATGAAGTGTTAAATAGCTTTTTGCCACAATTTGTTTGGAAATTTTGAGAGCATCGATAAGCCAAATTATTGCTATTCTCTTCCTTATTGAGTATTCCCGTCCTTTCGCTTGGCTTGATCTCAATTCAGCCGTTCCAATTTCAATGTCAGTTACCGTTTAAGTTTCGCTTTCCTTTTTTTTCTTGCTTTTAAGCTTAACCCTTTTTTTTTATTCGTGCTGCCAACATGCCTCATTTTGTTGCATTACTTCCTCGAATATAGAAATTGCTGGAATTGTTCATTTATTCAGTTATCTCAGATAAAAATATTCCAATCGAAAGAGCGGAAGTTGAGTTCATGCGTCAACAAGATTTCTTATCTCATTACTCACGTTCTTAGGTGTATTTTTATTTTAGAAGTTACTGAATGAATTAATTTGTTTCGATTCATCAGCATAAGATTGTGACTGATTTGCACAGAATTTCCGTTTTTTTATTGAAACAGATTTCAAGTCAACAAAAGATATGTGACCGATATTATCATTCATCTAAGCTATAAAAAAAAGTTTTTTAAATCGGGAAATTATTTTTCTAAATAAATTTATTTTGGAATATTGAAATCAGTACAAAAAAATTAAGGAATACAAAAATATATAGAAGAGATTGGGATCTCTGAGGGGCGGCCAAATTGTGAATCATGCTTGCTGTAAGGATTTCCGATCTTTGGGCTATTTCATTATCAAGATCTTCTTCGGTTGCCTCGTACTGCAGCTCCGATTCGGTCGAATAATTTGGTAGCTCAACTGAAAATAGGAAAACGTTTCAGAATTATTTTGCCTTTAGCCAAATTTACAAGATCTACCTTCTCCGCCAGTGGCAAATCTGACAATTTTGCTATTATCGCTCCAGCCAAAACTATTCCGGCCCAGAACAGAGACCTCATACAGGCTGGCAGGCTGAAGACCATGCAGAGTATACGAGGTTATATACATGGGTCCAATGGTAACCTGGGCCGGAATAACGAGTTCCGTCCAATTGGTCTTGCTGGCTCTGGTGCTATTTCCGGAAGGGATTTGACGGAACTTTAGCTTGAACTCCAACAGAGGTAACAGACTTTCGGTCACCCAAACAAGGGCATGAGAGGTGGAGCTCTGGGTGCCCGGATTTATTTTGAATACACAAGGCATGGGACGGCCTGTCAGATCGATGGTGGCACTCTTAAATCCAAATTTATTCTGAGCGCGGCACTCGTAGGATCCCATATCGGCATCACGCACCTTCTTGATAACCAAAACATGTTTGCTTACAGTCACATAGTGATCTATGGAATGATTGGACTGCAATTCTGTTTCATGGTTAGTAATCTGAGGACCCATTTGCACAGGTACTCCATGGTGGAACCACTGCAAAGTAGCCGCCGGAGCTGACTCCACTTGGCACTCCAAATGCACTCGCGCCCCCACCTTCGTATACACCACGTTGTGAGTGAAGCTTATCTCCGGAGCAACTGTAAAATAAAAGCTATCAATAGGCAAACAAAGACCGGTTTAGAAGATACTCACACAACACATGCAAATTAACTCCCGACACGGCCGCCTGACCCACTCCATTTGTGGCCAGGCATTCAATGAGCCCTGACATGCTGCGGGACTTGATCTCAAATATATGACTCTGTCTAGTGCCCATGCTATTAAACTTGTCCAGAGCTTGGCCATTGAGACGCCATGTAATTGCCGGCTGAGGCACTCCCTGAGCCAAGCAGACCACCTCGAAAGTGGAGCCCAGCGGCAGCTCCAACACACCACTCGGCTCTGTAAGCACTGTCGGCGGGTATTGAACTTCGATGGCGTGCATCTGGACGGCATGACCACTGCTCGACATTATCTCACAGTAGTAGTCTCCAGTATCCTCGGCCTGAACATTGGCCACCTGCAGGCTGCCGTTCGCCCACAGCAGGATACGTTCGGGTGGTAAAATTTCCGGATGACGTGAGTCAACAAGTGGCACGTCATCCCTATGCCAACGCACATATCGAAATGGAGCTAAGAAATACAAAAAAAAATCGATATCATTTAAAGGATATCAAGGATAGTCTTTTCAAAGAAAAAAATTGCTCACTCATCGCAGACCCCAAAAAGATACCTCAGAATCACTAGGGGAGTAGATTTAGACATGTCCGCTTGTCCGTCTATGCAAGCTAGACTCTCAGTGGCCGGATCGGACCACTATATCATATAACTATTATATGAGCCTAAATAGGTGTAAGGAATAACTTCCATAATTATTGATCGATTTCTTTTAAGTCAGATTACGATATCCCTATATACTATAACTCGGCCCTACTTACACACCTTACTTGTTAATCCTCAAATAATTTTTAATATTAAAATAATCATTTCTTTATAGGTTAAAGAATCTGAGGATTTTTATTTTTTAAATATATTTTTGATGTTTTATTATTGAACATGAGAAATAAAAGTTTGATTTATGGAACACATTATGTTTTCAGAATAAATCAAAGAACATCTGTATTTGATTCGAAGAACCTGAAATAAAATAGGTTTTTCTATCAAAAGATTTATAAAATTTTGTGTAAAACACATTGCTTCATTTTCGAATCAAAATCAAGCTGGAATTATTTTAAGGTTCTGAGCATTTGAATAAATCATCAGATAATATCTGTCACATTCCCAAGCTTGCTCCAATCCAAATCCTTAAAAATAGCACCCTCATTGAGTGCCATTCAAAGTCTTGAGCAAATTTCAATTCAATTAACTGAGGTAAACAAGTTCAACTACATTCAGAGTACCCAAATGGGGAGACATTGTTCACTTTGGATACAACACAAAAGATGTATAGAAAATCTTCAATTACGATAGTTAATAGAATGTGAGCCCGCTTATTATGTACAAATCTCTTGTTATAAATGAATTATTTGGCTTTCTTTTGTGCGACAGTTTTCATATCTCAAAATGAATCTGAATCTGAATTTCCCTCTTTCTCTGGTCAATTAAAAAAACCTATTGTTGAGACCAATTGAGCAAGTCGAGGCTATTTTCAAGGCTTCAATTATTAAGTCATCGAAATATATTAAATATTCAAAAGGATATTGGAAGAATCCTGTCAAGATTCAAAACACTTACTGTTCATATAGCAAGGCAAGAGGACCGTATCATTTTCGAATGTCTTAATTGTTGTGGGAATACTCTGAAACTTTTTATTATTTTCAAGATCATTGTTGAAATTAAGCTCGGCGTGAACAATTCGCAAGACAACTAAAAGTTGTATCAATAAATAAATTGATTGCTTTGGATTAGGCATTATAGTAGACACGCACAAGCACACACAATTACTTGCTCGAAAGTGCTTCGAATTTAATTAAATATATTTTTCTAATACAACCGAGATTTCAATTTTCAACGGATATAATATTACGAATTGGGCGCGTGTCGTTATTTAAACTGGTGAGCTCCCGGTCACGAACCGAACGCCTCTGAGTCAACTTTGAACTGACTGATCATTTGAACCGAGCGCGCGACCAAACGACCAAGCGACCATCACAAAATTGGCGTCCCCAGCAAACGCAGAGAACACTTGAGGCGACAATGAAGAAGCCAGAGTGGAAATATGCACACAAAGGCAAGATCGGATCAGACGAGACAAGTCGAGGCTGCAGCTCCCCCCGAAGAGTCACTTGCTTATGCCGGTTGATTAGCTAGGTCTGAGGCTACATTCGGTTATGGTTTGCTGCTGTATAAGAATGCTGATACTATTTTTCTAAAGAACCACTACATGCCTTTCATAGGAACACTTGTAATATGAGAAAAAAATTCCAAACTTTCCCATGTTTTCCACATTTTTCAGGGCTCAGAAAAATCGATGTTTGAGGGATTTGAATTTCTTTCGAAAAACAGTATAAATGTAAGATATTTTACAGATATCTTTAGCTCTTACGCTCTATATTATATAGACATTTATGTACATGCATCAGAGAGCAGATCTCATACACCCACACCTCTGCTCCAACCCTGCGAACCCCAGTAATCTGCTGTCCATTGAAACAGCTTTTGTTTGGTGTGACTGCAACATTTGCATGGGCCACGCATCGGTGACTTTTCAGCATTTTAATTGTGGTGATTCTATAGAGGATACCGATTCTGATCTATTACACCGTGTCCGCTTCAAAGAACGTGCTTCAGTTGCATATTTTCAGATAAAGTGTCATTGTGCCCCACAATGGTAATGTTTCTGCCGCCGTCACTGCCTCATCGGCATTGTCAACGGATCAGCCGAATTTTGATATAATATTTTTTTTGGAAATTATGATCTTTTCCAAAATACCATTGAATCGGGAGACAAGGTTTCACACACTTGAAATTCATTTCGGAAGTAAAATTTTTTAAGAAATTTAATCTCACTTTTCCTGAAAATGACCCTCCCAAACAGTTAAAAAAAAAAAAAGAAAGATATAAATATAGCTTGGGTCCAAAATGTTTTCGATCACTTTCAATTAAAAGACAATTTCATCGAATTAATTAAATTTAATTTGTAACTAAAGAGGGGCCAGCGGCGAGGGCAGAGGAAGGGGGGAAGGAGAGGGTTACCACACAGCTGCACAAATAAACTGCAAACCAATTAAAGAACTAGCAGAAACAGCAGAGGGTCTTAACTCGTATTAACACACTCGTCAATAAAAATTTACTGTATATGTGAGTCCAAAAGGGAAAAGCATCCAACCATGCTAAAATATATATATTATATAGAGAGATATATGAAATGTATTTTCCTTAAATGGGAGCTAAGAATGGCATATTTGAAATTGAAATCTAACTCTGTAAGGCTTGCTCAGAAGTAGGGACTCCCCCTTATAGGCGAGCTGACACTGTGGAATTATATTAAAGACTGATAAAAAAAATATTGATTATTTAATTTTATAAGAAACAAAATAGTCAATGAAAAGCACGAACGAATCATGAGAAATCAGCGGAAGCCATAAATCATAAGATAAATTTCTTAATCTCTCTGGAAACAGTAAGCCAATCTAACTAAAAAGAAACAACCAACTAGTTTATATACCTTTTTATTTAAACAACCATCGATTTTTATATATATATATACTTGAGTCTTATGAGTGAAACTTTAACCATTTATCTGGCTGAATAAACAGAATAAATAATAAAAACAGCATTTGGAATATTTTTGAATTTCATTTTCTTATGAGAAACAATTAAAATAATATTTACTTTTATTAAGCCTTGTAAAATAATTACGATCGGTTTTACTTTCTTTATGTGACAATTAATACATAATACATATACAATTTTTGTTTTCTTTTTAACTTTAAATAACTTAAATAAGATTCTAAGCCTAGAAGACTTATGCTAAGTTTGACAACAGCAGAACAATCCGACAGTATCTATAATTAAGCCGAGGTCTTCATTGTTTAAGTAAAATTTAACTACTTGTGTGAAACATAAGAATTGAAATATGAAAGAATCAAACTTTAAATAACATAAGTTTTGCATTGGAGGGCAAAATGGCAAAAGAAATTTTAATAAAAATCATAAAACACTTTAGCTCTAAGACATTTTTATATACGCTTAGGTATATAGAGTTTTCATACTTAATGGGTGATGGATGTGTTGACCTAGGTCTCGGTTAAACTGATGGGATTATCGCAAATCCTGTGTCTCCTTTTTAAAGGGTTAAACATTTATACGTATAGTCGATTAATTAACACTATTGAACTAAGTAGAAAAGACCAAGTGGAGGCGCCTTTTGAGAAGCTATATGAGGCCCCGCTTCTTTTTATAATCCTCTAAGTTCAGCGAGCGCTTCGATACGGTCTCAGTTGGTTTGTTCGCAGGCTTCGGCACCACATTGGAGCTGTTGACTATATAAAAACAAAAAAGAGTTGATATCATAAAAGTCTAAAAAGGGTACAAGCAACCGGACTAACCTGGTAGTGGCACATCTAAGTCAATATCAAAGTCGTGTAATGAGTATAAACTATAGTCCTTGCTGTCCGTGGGCTTTGATGTGGAGGTTTCATTGGGCTTCTTTCTGCCTGGCGGTGGTGGGGGCAGAGGCGCTGGCAGAATCTGCTCATCGTCCTTTTTGCCACCCTTGAAGCCCATGCGAGGTTGGGTGATGCGTCTGGTGAAGGGATCTGCGATCTTCATACCTTTGTTGGCACGAGCCTCCTCCATGATGGCCTTTTCGGCATCTTCAACATTTCGCTTGCGATTCCGATCGTTTATATAGGAAATCAAACTGAGACTGCTCGAACGTTTCTTATCCAACTCAGAGGCTCGACTCTCCAGCTCTTCGATTTGCTGGCCCAGATCCTGAGCAATATCGTAATCACCACGTAGCATTGCCGCATCACGTTCCTTCATAAGACAGGTCTTCTTCATGGCATAGTTGGTGGGCCGGTTGCGGAAACGATTCTTTTCCTCAACAATTTTGTCGACATCCTCGTCTTTGAACTCATAATTCAAGGCTTTCTTGATGTCGTTCTGTTTGGTCTCGATTAGGTCGATGGTTGGCATGGGCACATGCTGCTGCTGACAGATCTCGTACCATTTGTTGAACTCGTTTTCGGTGAACTCCTGATTGGAGATGAATTCCAGCCGAAAGACCCGCTCTTGAGTGCCATGCTTCAAACGTAGCCCTCGATTGGTGCGAGTTGTGCCCAGAGTATAGATCTTGCCAGTCTCTACGACGCCCACAATTTCTGCCACTCGATAGACAGGCTTCTGGCCATTGTTGCCAATGCTAATCCTGACGAAGCAATTGAGGACAGTGTGCTCAAAAATGGGCAAGTTAACAAATCTCTCCATTTTGAAGCGTGACAGACGCAGTTTGTTTAAGTCCTCCCGAGTGGTGATAAATACGGGACTCTTGGTGGTCTTCTCCTCGTCCTCGGACTCGCTTGTGGCCTTGCTACTGTTCGAACGGGAACGTTTGCTTGTGGGCTTTTCATCGTCATCCCAATCGCTGCTGCCTGAGTCGTCTGAATATATTTCCGAGGCTTTCAGCTTGACAGCAGATTTGCAGCCAGATACACTTTCCAATTCCTCCTTATCATCGTCTCGGTCTCGTTCTGCCTGTCGCTTGGCTTCCTCCTCCTCTGCAAATGGCAAAAATCGAGCTAGATTAGATTGAAAACTATTTTGACAGGTGTGTACAAACCTCTCTTGGCTTTTCCTTCGCGTTTTGCCTTGAGCATGGCCATGGCATTGCTTCGCTTGTCGTCTGTTTTGTTGGCTTCGACATTCTTCTTACGCTCTTTGGAACGCTCTTTGTGATCGAAGTAGTCGGCCACACCTGCCCCGGCACCTAGATTTTGTTCGTCTGCAGCTCTGTCCCCGGCAGTGCCCAGGCCAAGTGTGGTAGAGGGTGCAGCTGCTTCTCGATTCGAAGGTGTAGGAGAGGGACTCTTTGGCACAGTCCGAACATCGTTGGAGCCCAGGGATTTGGATTCCAATTCATTTGTGGGAGGTAGGACTTCAGGCGGCAATAGAACCCTTGCGTTCTTCTCCTTTTTGTCCTTGGACTTTTTCTTTTTCCGCTCGCCTTTTGACTTTGATTTCTCATTTCGCTCTCCTCTTCGAGCTAGTTTTAACTTTCTTTCAATTTCCCATCTGGTACGCATAATTTCTCTTTGTTCTATTCGTTTGTAAATTTCAGTTTCACGCTCTTTCTCAGAAAGACCGTTCAATCGTTTTCGGTCTTCTTCATCTCCCATTAGGTCGTCATCGTATCCATCATCAAACTCTGAATCCGAGCTAGATGATGAACTGCTCGACGAGTCCGAGCCGGAGGAACTTTGGGATTTCGATTTTCCATTGTCTGAGTCACTATCGGACACCTCACCCTCCTCTTGTTCACTGAAATTAGCCTTGTCCGCCTTTGATGCAGGCTCAGAAACTGTTTCGGTTGCATTGGAAGGCGCTGGTACTGCATCTTGACTGTCGTCATCCCAGTTCTCCTCCGAAGAGCTAGAATCTCTGCTGGCCTTTTTAGTGCGTTTTTTCTTGGCTGGAGCCCCAGACTTGTTATTTGCCCAGTCCGAGTCAGAGTCGGACCTTGAGTTTGAATTTGAAGCTTTGGCAGCATTGGTAGGCTTTTTTCTTTTTTTTGCGAGCGAAAGCAAATCCTAGAGAGAAGGGCATACAAAGAAGTTGAAATTTAATTTTCAGTCTTTAGCATTTAAAGAAAAAAAAAGCAAGCCTCATTGATTTGTTACATACACAAATGTGTGTATGTGTGAATGCGGAGCTAAAAATTTGCATAATATAAAGTTGATCAGTCTCACTTACCGACTCCAGATTGGTGTCCGAGTCACTGTCACTGGAATTCGAGTCTATCAAGGATTGTGTGCGGCGTTTCCCCATATTATACAAGGGAATTACGTTATATAGCAGCGCGTTTTTAACCAAACACCCAAAAAGTATAATGGAACTCGCGCATCAATCGAGACCATTAACATATCGTTGGTGCCACCCTCACTTGGTATCGAAAGTCTATCGGTTGGAATAAAGAAATTGCGCGCCAAAAACTTTAGCGAATATCCACTTGCATATACTTATTTATTTCAGGAATCATCCGACTGATTTCAGAATGCAGGACTTTTAAGAAGCAATTTCAAACTAATTTTATAAAATCCTACATATTTTGAAATAGAACTTACATTTAAAACAAATCGATGCTCGATAGAATAATATTGCGCATGTCGAGATTGAGCGCCAGGGTAGTCAGCTTTTCGAAAGGAATAATTTTTAAAAATAAATAAAAAATCTTTGTATTGATCTATTCCAGGTTATACTAATAACTGCTTACGATTTTTCTCTTTCATTCTGATTTTATTAGTCCATTTGAAAATAATAATATCGAGCAATAAATATTCGATATCCCGATCCTATCGAGCCATCTTTAACAACAACCCTATTATCCATAAACAAAATTTGTGTATAAACTAAAAACTGGACCCAAAAGTTACAAAATAAAAGCCCACAACTGCATTTTAAGCTTTTGCTTTTAGAGCATGGCGTGTTGAAACTTAGAAACAAAGTGAGTTTCATTTGATTTTTTTTATTTTGTTGAATAAAGGTGCATGATTTACAAATGCATATGTGTGCACATATGCATATGCGTGAATATGTATTTGTGTGGGTGTGAGTACGTAGAAATTCGGTGTATGGCGAACTAACTTTTGTTGATAGTTATTCCAAATGACTCAGATGTTAAAAATAATATTTAGGACAAATTTGAAAAGTCTTAACATGATGTTCTCCCTTATCATATAGACAACGGAAATAATAATAAGCCTACATAATTTCACACACACGCCTACGCAATAAAGGTCTCTACATTTCGCATTTATTCAATGTTCTCCAACGGACTGCCCTGCAACCTGTCATTTCCGAGTTGCCTTAGTGTTCCAAAAGACAGTGGTAATGAGGAGCTTTTATCAAATATGGGGACACGAGAACCAGTGATATTAAATGTATATGATATGGTAAGAATTTCATTGATAATTTTGGTTCACCCTAAAATATTCGTCATATGTGAATCTTTGTATGTACTTATGTGTGTATGTTTTCCCAATTGACAGTACTGGATTAATGAGTACACAACCTCGATTGGACTGGGCGTTTTTCATTCCGGCGTGGAGATCTTTGGCACTGAAATTGCTTATGGCGGCCATCCGTTTCCATTTACTGGAGTATTCGAAATAACACCACGTGATCACGACGAACTGGGAGATCAGTTTCAATTTCGCCAAAGCATTCAAATCGGTTGCACGGACTTCACCTATGAGGAAGTGCGTCGTATCGTCGAGGAATTGGGCAACCAATTCCGTGGCGATCGCTATCATCTTATGAACAATAATTGTAATCATTTCTCGGACTCTTTGACACAGGTAAGTTCATTGCATTTATTATATCTGAATAGTAAATATCTATATCTTTACTTGTAGATACTTTGCGGCCAAGAAATACCGAGCTGGGTTAATCGGCTGGCTCATTTCAGCTCCTGTGTGCCATTTTTACAAAGATGCTTGCCGAAGTTTGTAAACCTGCTATCCAAATTAAGTGCTAAATTAATAATATTTAATATTTGCAGAGAGTGGCTTACACCGAATGCCTTGCAGCAGAGCATTACAACAATCCAAGAGCGCGAAGACTCCGACACCAGTCCCCTTTGAGACATTACCTGATATATTAAACGTCATCAGCGCAGTCCCAAGGGAGCTTAATTTCCTCTTGGTGCAAAAATTGTTAAGTTAAATAAGAAAATATTATAATGCGAATGCAGAGCCGGGCTATCCACCCAAAAGATTAATTTCGTTTTCAAGCCAACAAAACCAACAAATGCAAAGGAAATATTAACAAACAAAAACATTATTTTGATAGATTAAAATAAGGCGAGGCAATTTCGCCAGAGTTATGACTAAATTATTGGCTATTGTAATTTGTAATATGATTAAACAGATTGTAAGATATTTTTAAGATACTGACGATACATTTAAGTAGCCAGCCTTCAGTACAGTTGTCTGCAGGCATATTTATAGATTTTTAATTCAAATTCAAATTGTACATCGAGAAAATTAAAAACAAACAAAAGATTATTAGGCAAATTGCTAAACAAAAATATTTACTTACAAAAAGAAAAACTCAGACATATTCTTCTAAATAATATCGTAGTTTTCAACTAACATTAATTTATATTATTTTAATTCTAATTCCATTTATTTCATTGTATTAAAAGCCGCATGTCTCTGAAACACCAAAAAAAAAGAAGAAAAAAAATCCATCTGTTATCATGTAATAAATATTTACTTGTACTTGACATTCTGATATTTACACATTATTGAAAATTTTTAAACGAAAAAAATATATATATTTTAATTCAATATTTTATGGTTGTTTTGTTTTTTTTTTTTTTATTATTTACCATTTATCATCATTGTCATGAGAATCGTTTAATATTCTCAAATTGTTAACAAGAATTAGACATAGGCTTCGATATCACCTTTGCGTCCCATTTTTGCCATAAAAAAAAAAAAAAAAAACAAATGCATTTCAATTTATTAATTTACAAAATATTTGCATAGATAAAATTTATTGTACATACAAATATAAATATTGCTATAACATATAAAATAATTTATGTAAAGATCTGATAGGCAGTTTAATAAATAAGCAGCGGCGATTCACGCAAGTACGAATAACTTTAAACAAGACTGGATACATTATTGTACAGTGGGCCAATTGAAGATATTTCATCATCAACAAGTTCCTCTGGATTAATGGGTCGGCTTGTGTTGGGCAGACGATTGCGCCACAGAAAGGATTGGGGCTGGGACAGGGCCTGAGCTGGCTGATGATGATAGGCGGGGATATTGCGAGTAGAACATTGCGGTTGATTTAACAGCTGAGCCTGGGCACTTCGGATAACATTGCCACGGGACATGGGCAGATTCTCTGGTAGAAAGTTCCTGTTGAAAGCCTGCTCCACTGGGTAGGGGTGTGTATTTGGTAGATAGCCGGTGGGAGGCCTCCGTGGATTCTGCTGTCTATGTGGCAGCTCATGGAAGTAGGCGTCTTTGGGTATGTGCCTTTCGGCCAGGCCAATTTGATAGCCCACTCCGGCAGTGGGCATTACGGAACTTCTTAGACCGGCTGTCAACAATTCCGGCTTCCGTTTGAGCCCAACACCATGTTGTGAGTTAGTGACCAACTCTTGGGGAACTGTAAGCTCATTACTCTCCTGGCCGATTGGGCTGGCAGAATTGATTTTACCCTGCAATTGAGCCACGATGTCTCTAACCTGACCGGCATTGGTTTTCTTGAGACACTTGATTTCACTGTTGCGTATCTCCACTTTGGCCACGGCTTCATTGGGGTTTTGTTGCATCTCAAGGTTTTCGGAATATACCGAAAGGTTTTCGGCAGCCAGGACAGGATTGGTGTAAAATGATCCCGCGAGGGGCATAAGGTTTTCATCCAACTGAAGGGGTTGACGCTTCGATATAACGGAGCTTGTGTGGGAAATAGCCTGACCAGTTGGTTCATGGGTCAATTCCTTGTATAATAATTTATCGCCACAGATTTTATCCGCGTTTTCATTAAGAGTTAAATCATCTTTTGTCATGTCCGTAAAGGAGGCATCCTTTCTCAAGGCCTTTATCACCGTGTGAAGCATATTTTCACTTCGGCCGATGCGTTGATAGTATTTCTGTGGATCCTGAGGTGGCTGACTACCGGTTGGCGAGGTTTCGCATTCCCAGCTATTCGAGTGCTGAGAAGGATTTGAAGTTTCGCTGGAGTTCGGGTAGCGTCTCAGGACATGTGTATAATCATCGAAATTCGGGCTGTCCGTACTGTCTTTGTCTTCTCGCAAGTGCCCATTAATAGCGTTAAGTGGCGCCTTATAGTCTGGCGAAAGAGAGGAGAGTTGTCGTTTGGATTCTTGTTCATTATCTCGTTCCATGATTAAGGTGGTTTTTTCTAACAAATCGCCCAAACGTTCGGAAACTTTCAGGAAATCAAATTTAAGTTCGTCCAACTTCGAGTGCTGCAATTGGCCATGAGTTGGATGCATGGTCTCCGGCACCAGGCTGGAGTCATCTTCAGAGTCGCTCCCGCCTTCGGCTTCTGTAGATGGAGCATGATGCACAATGGCGGCCTCAATCTGGTCCTGATCTTCGAGAATATCAACGCTTCGTGAGTTCGTCATTTTACCACACTCAAAGTGACTATCCAGTAATTCCAGGCTGCGACATCTCGAAAGGGTTCGATTAATTCTTGGACACTTGCTCTGATTATCGAAGGTAGCACGGAAAGGTTCACCTCTCCTTAGAAACTCGTTTAAATATTGTCTTTTATTCTCACAGCGAATGCGATCGGCTATCATGGTTCGAGTCAATTGTTCGATCTGATCGTTGGTTTTTATCGCCAGAGCCTGCACCTTATGACCCAAGCGCTCCTTAGTTTTGTTTACGTACTTCTTTAAGCTCTTTCGATTGCAATTTAGTTTGTTCTCGATGTGACGGAAAAATGGACCACAGTAACAGGTATTACCCACACTGACTGGTCCTTTGTGTATATGCCCGGCGAGATCTAAGAAGTATTGCTCTCCCGGCTTGAGTGGTTCCTTGGGTAATGTCTCTAGCTTGGGCGAGGGAAAAGCTCGAGGATCGGGGAAATAATGACAACCGTATGGTGACCAATTGATGACTTTGTCGGGTTCATCGAGATTTGATTTACGTTGTGGGCTGTCATTGCCACCTTCCTTATGTTTTTCTTTGCGGTTTCTCATGCGCCTGGGCGTGTTCAATATTTCCAGAATTTCTCGATAGTTTTTTCTCATTGCAATATGTTGAGGGGTCTCGCCTTGAGAATTTTTCACATTCAAGCGGGCGTCTGACTCGAGCAGGATGCGGGTGAGTTTCCGACGACCCATGGCACAGGTAATATGAAGAGCTGTGTCACCGTTAAGATTGGTCTTGTTGGGATCACACAAGGCCGAAAGTAAAATTCTGGTGGCCCCCGCATGCCCATAACGGCACGCCGTGTGCAGAGGAGTATCGCCATACTATAAAAGGATTATATATAAATTACTTGGTCTTTTATTAATTCTCATACACTCACATTGTTCTGGACATCTGGGTCTGCCCCGGCCATTAAGAGTTCTCTGGAACTTTGGTTGTGGCCATTTTGCACGGCCAAATGTAGAGCCGAGAGGCCTTCATTGTTTATTATTCCTAGTGTGCTGTTATGCAGAGCTTCTATTGTGTTGGCCACACGGGCCTTAAGTCTATTTTTTTCCTTTTGGGGCGCTGATCCTTTTCTATTCGTTGGGGTGGGTGGAGTACAAATGAGTTTCACACATCGACTGAAACCTCGACTGGCTGCTTCGTGAAGTGGCGTGTTGCCATTAATTGATTCTTTACACAAGCGATCTGCATTACTGGAAAGTAGAATCTCCACTCGCTTGTCGTCTCCGGCTGCTACCGCTTCATGCAATGGTGACCAGTTTTTTGATTCATGCTAGAAAAATCATAAACAAGTTATTCTCTTAAATATTTTTCTTCTGTCAGCTAGACTTACCCCAAAAATTGCATTCGGTAGAGCTTCCTGCTTTGGATTTCGAGATCCATGCTGCATTGTCTGAAAAATTAATTTTGGATCCATATCATTTACGCATTCCATTTACATTTTAGCGCATATGTGCGTATATGTTTACATACATACATATATAACATTTTTAATTACTTTTTCTAATACAAAAATTAATACATTAATAAGAAATGTATCAAAAGAAAAAATTAAAATTCACCATATAATCACTTTTAAAGGGATATTTGAAAAAAAAGTAACGCAAAGAAACCTATCAAATTTGAGGAAGCAATTTTTTTACCCTCATTTGATTGATGGCATTCGAAGCATTTATAATCCCGTTTATTTTCAACAACTTACTTCAGTTCATATATTCTTTCTAATTTGCCGTTATTTGTTACATTGTAATATTCCGTTATAGAATCAGCTTTGTTTTTTGTTGTTAACTTTCCATTTGAACGATTTTGCGATTATTGCGATATTTTGCTTACGTTTTGTGGTACGCCCAGAGTTAATTTGGCTTCAACTTTAAGCCAGGTCTTAAAGAAAATAAAGAAGAAGCAAGACAAGAAAAGGAAATTGGCAACAGGTTTTGAACAAAGTTGCCGATACATTTTCAAATCCCCAGTCTGGCAACCTTAGTCCCAAATATAAAAATATTTATCGACCTTATGAAAAGAGACAACTCTGGCAGAAAACAATTTTTGTTTGTCATCTCATAGTACGAACTTGCAGAATTTTATACAATTTAAAACTGAAAAATAAATAATCATGGCTCTGGCTGGAGTTTGTAAGATTTCAAATGCTCCATTTATGCGAGCTAGCGCTTTTCCAACATCTGTTTTAGAAGAAGCTCAGAAGACATACACTTCCAATTTGATGAATCCTTATGCCTTATGTGCGCCGCCGTTTGAGAACGTAAGTGCGAAAGAATACGATTGGATTATATTTTATAAAATTAATTTGTCTTATATAGCCTGTGGAAAACCTGAATAAAATTCAGGCGAATGCAGACAAAACTGGTATAAAAATTAACTTTGATCACGGAACTACGACACTCGCTTTCAAGTTTAAGAATGGTGTCGTTTTGGCTGTAGATTCACGTGCTACTGGAGGCCAGTATATTGGCTCGCAGTCGATGAAAAAAATTGTGGAAATTAATCAATTCTTGCTGGGCACTTTAGCCGGTGGCGCTGCTGACTGCGTCTACTGGGATCGAGTCCTTGCAAAAGAATGTCGTCTACACGAGCTCCGCAACAAAGAGCGCATTTCTGTCGCAGCTGCAAGCAAAATTATGGCCAACATTGCTCACGAATACAAAGGAATGGGACTAAGTATGGGCATGATGTTGGCCGGTTACGATAAAAAAGGGCCAAGTTTGTATTATGTGGACTCTGAGGGCTCGCGTACTCCGGGAAATTTGTTCTCCGTTGGCAGTGGTTCTGTTTTCGCCTTCGGCGTACTTGATTCTGGCTATAAGTGGGACTTGGAAAATGAGGATGCTTATGAGTTGGCCCAACGAGCCATTTATCATGCAACTTTCAAGGATGCTTACTCTGGAGGCATCATTCGCGTTTATCACATGACCGAAAATGGCTTTAAAAGGATTTCCGAAACAGACTGCATGGAGCTTCACTATAACTATAACAAACCCTCGTCGAATTAATTACAATATTTTCATTTTCTATATGATAACGCTGCAGTAAATACAAAGAGGTTTTTGAAATATTTTGCATTATATTTTATTTAATGTATATTCTGAAAATTATTTCATTTGAACTTTCCAAAAGTGAATTTTGCTATCAGACACTGCCGTGATGTATGGCAATCGGTGATGCCAGGCTAAGCCTGCATAAGTTTTTAAGCTGGATTCTATAAGTGGCACCGTTGACTTGGCCGTAAACACCTTTAAAGTAATATCCGGACGACCAATACTGGCCACAACTATATCCGAGCTTCCGGGCGCAAAACGCACAATGCGCCCACCATCCTCATGCACTTGTTTGATATCTGTTGGCACCATGCGACTGAGGTCCCAAGTGATAATATCACCGGCGGCAAGGGCTGTTACAAGCAGACGATTGTTCTGTGACCAGTCGGCAGACATTAGAGGAAACTTGGGCGATTCCACAGATATTATGGTTTGTTTGCTGCGTACATGGTAAAGATGAATTATCCCTTTTTTCTCAGCAATTAGAACTTTGTTAGGGTCATCCGGATGACTCTTTATTGAAATACCCGCCGAGGACAGGCCTACTGTGATTGCGTTGTCCATATTTCCATTGATATCCCAGAACTTACAGGTAAAGTCGTCGCTGACGGAGGCAAGTAATTCACCATCGCACACCCAGGCCACATCATTTATATAGTCGCTATGGCCTTTTAGAGAGTGGACATTATTAAACTGGTTCAGATCGGATCGGAATAGTTTCAGTTCATTTAGACCAACGGCAGCGCAAAGAATCACATTGGTAGGTGTGCAATTCAAAGAAGTCTCCGGTGAAAAGCACAAGGCAGTGCAGCGGGTTTGGTTTTCAGCTAATTCTAACTCGTGCAGAACCTTCCACATAAATTCACCGCTCTCCTCCTAGTTTATTAAGTCAATTTTAGTAAATATATATACAAAATTCAATAAAAGATATTAATTCTTACCGGCAAACTTATTATAATCAGTGACAATTTATTTTTTTGAGTCACGGCTATCAAGTTATAGGCAAAATCATTTCCACAGATTTCATATATGTCAATTGGATCATTGTTGAGAGAAACTGTAAAATCCGGGACACTGGTAGTACGCATATTTTAGCTTGTTTTAATTTACTTTTTGCTCTAAAATGCCGACAAAGCGCGCTGGCTATCGATTACATTTATCGGCAGCATTTTTGCTCATGACAACCCTACGGCATTTCAAAACTCAAAAACAATAGGATTTTCTAAATTTTTTTATTACTTTATAAAAATACAATAGTTAGGCCTTAGTAATTTTATCACTTGTTTCAGTGGAGGATTCTGATTGCTTCTGCTTCATAATTTCTGCCATGGTCTCTTTGTGCCTCTGTTCAGCACGCTTCTGCTTAAAAGTGCGCTTGCCTTTGTTTGCCTTATTCCCGTCACTATGTGGACGTCGGAAAAAGCCCCGTTCCATAGCCTCTTTAAGCTCGAGTTCTATGTCGATCTTTGAAGGTATATGAATTTGACGTATCATCCGATTGCGAACCATAAAATTGTCAAATGAGTAATGCTGTCCATTGCGATCAATGAAAACAACTTCGGTCAGTTCTATGTTCATGTGTCCATCTGAGATATCAATAATTCCGGCCACGGAAGTTTCGTTTCGCAGATCAATGAGAACGGCTCGTCCTTGTAGTAACACTGGTATACAATTAAGTGTATTATGTATAAGATATTTTTCACATTTGCTAAAACGCTGCATCTTGAATCGACAAGAATATAAAATACATCGACCACCACATAAAGGAGATGCCAACTTGATTTAATAATATTTAATTTGGTATTGTGTAGAGGTACACAAAATATTAAATTATATTAAGATCTTAACACTAGATCAAATATAAGGTATATGGGGAAACTATATAGCTGTTCCACGCTCCAGATTTTGTTTAATTTCTGCAGTGTGTTCCCCGTAGAACCGATCTAACTTCTTATTGAATTTGGAATTACGTTCGTTGATGAAGTCTACATCAGCATCGTCGTTGTAGATACGTCTTCTTGAATATTTCTTTCTGCGTTCGATCTGTTGCTCCAAGTCCTTTACCATATTGTTAATAGCTCCGGGAGTATCTTTCGTCACAGCATGCAATGTTGTATTGGGTCCACCATAAAAGGCTTCACCTAGCTCTGCTTTCTGTTGTTCGTATTTACGCATGTCGCGTGCGGGCATACTTTTAACAAGACGATTATATTGCCTGGCTGTTTGGGCTTCATATGTGGAGAATCCCAAGTCTGGATTGTCTTTGCGCTTCTTCTTCTTTTCAATCCGTTCGGCATCAATTGCAGATACTTCTAGTAATTTCAGTCGGTCATAGTCCTTGCCAGCAGCTTTGGCTTCATCTCGTGCCTTGTCGTCGGCCAAAAGCCACTCAGCCTGTCGTTTTCTTGCTTCCCAGTTGCTGGGCAATTTCTTGCGTGCATCTTCAGCCACGACCTCTTGATGATTCTGTGTGCGCGCCTCTTGGCGTTGTTTATGCAAATTGAGCAAGCGCTCCTTACGCTCGGCCAACTTTTCTGCAGCCGTTTTAGTCGATTCCATTATATTTTTCTAAATTATTAATATTTTCCAAGATATTTTTTGACAAAATTTCTTTGTTTACAATCAAAAGTGTTACTGACTATAATACCAGGTTGGCAGCCCATTAGAAACAGCTGATTCGTTCAGTACGGAAAGTTGGCAGCACTGTTAAGTTTTCGGTTCAACACGTGCGCGAGATTTGTTTATATTGCCTCGCGGGTTGAGTTTTAAAATATAAAATGAAATTTTCATACAAAGTAAGTGAATGGAAACTCATATTTTACTAATAATCAATGCAATTTTTCTTGTTTGTAGTTTTCAAATTTGCTTGGGTCTATTTATCGTAATGGTAATTTGCTTTTTACGCCGGATGGAAACTCCGTTATCAGCCCGGTTGGAAATCGTATAACAGTCTATGATTTGAAAAAGTAAGTTAAATGCTTAATTTTTAAATGTACACAGCAAATTAACTTTCTCATAACAGCAATAAATCACGCACTCTATCCCTGGAGTCTAAATACAACTACACTAATATAGCCCTCTCTCCGGATGGTACGCTGTTGATTGCAGTGAACGAAACGGGCAATGCAGAGTTAATAAGCATGGTTTCTTGTACGGTTATTCACCGACACAAATTCCATACCGGTGTGCAGTGTGTGACTTTTAGCCCCGATGGAGCCTACTTTGCTGTGGCCCCACAGAACATGGTGCTGGTATTCTGTTCACCGGGTGAAATTACTGGAGAGTACAATCCATTTGTCTTGAAACGTAGCATTTTGGGTGGTTATGATGATGTTTCCTGGCTGGATTGGTCCAGCGATTCTAAGCTGCTTGCTATCGGCTGTCGCGATAGTTCCACAAAAATTTGTGCCATCGAGTTTCTCAACAACTTCCGCACCTACAACCTCAGTGGTCACACAGATGCAATTGTGTCCTGCTTCTTCGAAGAGAACAGCTTACACTTAAATACAGTTAGCCGAAATGGACAGCTTTGCCTTTGGGAGTGCAGC
Source organism: Scaptodrosophila latifasciaeformis (assembly GCA_037075145.1). NCBI lineage: Eukaryota > Metazoa > Arthropoda > Insecta > Diptera > Drosophilidae > Scaptodrosophila > Scaptodrosophila latifasciaeformis. The sequence continues at coordinate 1,168,278 of JBAMCM010000533.1, forward strand.
TTGGAACCTTCCAACCTTACGAAAAAGAACCAAGTTAAAGAGGGACCAACGCAAACCAAGCGCAAGCCTGCTGACTCGGGAAACGAATCTGAAGATGATGTTGAAAACGTAATAGATAAGAAAACTGCCAGCAACGAGGTTACTCCAGACGAGAATGAAGTCAAAGACGAGAGTGCCCGAAAAAGTCATCCCTTTTTCTACAAAAAGCTCTCTCGCCACTACCTGTCCGATGAGCCCCGCAAAGAAGATCGAAGTGCCTTACTCACAGCAGCTAACTACAATCGTCGAACAAAGATAATGGTAGTGGCTTTCAGTACTGGAGCTTTTTACCTCTATGAACTACCCGATGTCAATATGATCCACTCACTGAGCATTTCCGACTATCCCATATCGACAGCTATTTTCAATTGCACCGGTGATTGGGTGGCCCTGGCCTCACGTGAAATTGGCCAATTGTTGGTGTGGGAATGGCAGAGTGAACAATACATTATGAAGCAGCAAGCCCACAGTAGCGAAATGACTTGCATTGCCTACTCCTCGGATGGTCAGTACATAGCCACCGGCGGTGAGGATTCAAAGATTAAACTTTGGAATACCCAAAGCAGTTTCTGCTTTGTCACGTTCAGTGAGCATACCAGCGGTATAACCGGCGTCCAGTTTAACAAGACTAAAAAGTTCCTGGTAAGCAGTTCTCTGGATGGCACTGTGAGAGCTTTTGATATTATAAGGTAAGAGTAAGATAAGGCAAAAAATTTACTGAAAAATTTAAATCACTTGCATCTTCCATTTCAGATATCGAAATTTTCGTACTTTTACATCACCCACTCCAGCTCAATTCTCCTGTGTGGCTGTGGACTACTCTGGTGAATTGGTAGCCGCTGGTGGCCAGGATGTGTACGAGATATTCTTGTGGTCGATTAAGACGGGAAAATTGCTGGAGGTCATAAGCGGGCATGAAGCTCCTGTTTCTTCGATTGCCTTTTCACCAGTGGCCGCCTCCTCTACGCTTATATCTGGCTCTTGGGACAAAACCGTAAAGATCTGGAATTGCGTCGAAAGTAGCAGTGACCATGAAACCATAGATGTATTCTCAGACGTGATCAGTGTGGCTTTCAATCCGAATGGCGAAGAAGTAAGCAAAGCAAGGAATTTTGAGAGATAAAGCAATAATGTTTTTGCAATTTTTAGATGGCGGTGGCCACACTGAGTGGAAACATTACCATATTCGATATAAAGTCAGCCAACCAAATAAACACAATAGAGGGGCAGAAGGACTTGGGAAGTGGACGCTTGCTAACCGATGTAGTTTCGGCCAAAAAGAACACGGAATCAAAGTGAGTTTAAACCAATCAGAAATTCAAATTGTAATTAATTTTTTTTTGTTTTGTCCAGTTACTTTTCAACTATCGAATACTCTAGTGATGGAGAATGTATATTGGCGGCTGGCAAATCAGCCAATATCTGCATTTATCATGTACGCGAGGCTATGCTTTTGAAAAAGTTCGAAATCACACAGAATCACAGCCTGGATGGAATGAATGTAAGAAAATAATAGTAAATCCCTGAAAGATTTTAATTTTTAATTTTATGTTCAAAGGAATTCATCAGCCGTAGGCATCTTTCCGAGTTTGGTAATATGGCTCTGGTGGAGGACCGTGATGAATTGGAAGGCGGCAGGGTGGCCTTGCGTTTGCCAGGTGTTCGGAAGGGTGATATGTCTGCTCGACATTTTCAGCCAGAAGTACGGGTATTTTGCGTACGATTTTCGCCAACAGGACAGGCTTTTGCGGCCGCTGGCACTGAAGGACTCTGCATATATGCCCTAGACAAGGGTAGGCTACTATTTTATATTTATTTGCATAAAAAGCGTTGATTTATTTTTGCATAACATTTCTAGGCGTGGTGTTCGATCCCTTCGACCTGTCCCTGGAGGTAACCCCCAAAGCCATCAATGACTCTCTCAAAAACTTGGAATACACAAAAGCCTTAATTATGGCATTGAAATTGAATGAGCCCAACTTTATAGCCAGGGTCGTCGAACGTGTGCCATTTAAAGACAGTAAGTTGTGGCTAATTACGCCTATTTGCAAATGGGCATGCAAATTTTTGTATCGCACAGCATGCTCATTTCGAGTGGTCCTTGCTGGCGTAGAGTCAGTTTTCAGTCTTTGCTTCGGTTTAGCACAATCGATAGGCGGCTTGCCCCTTTTTGCGGTGATTGTTTAAAAATAGCAAAACCGCATGAGGGGAACTTCCCTTCGATCGAATGTGTAAATTTTGTTAATAAACAGTTTCAAGGTGAAGTCTGACTTCATTCTGCTGCTTAAAGTGCGGTAAAACCGTAAAACATAGACCATAAATAGCGAAATTTATGCATGGATTTTCTTTTGTTATAAGTGGCACGTGTTCTGCTCTATTTCAGTCAACTTGATTTGTGCGGATTTGTCCAACGAAATCGCCCAACGCCTGCTCCAACAACTGCCTCGTTTGCTGCAAACCGCTCCCCATATAGAATTCTATCTGCATTGGTGTTGCTGTCTCCTGAACAGTCATGGCAATCGAGATGGTGTCTTCCAGCAGCCCGCCCTCTTGGCGCTACATGAAAGTATCTCGCGGAAATACGAGATGCTGCACAAAATGTGAGTAAAGAAACCAAAAAAAGTATCTCAAAGCTAAGACTGATTCCATTTTCTAGTTGCGATTACAACAAATATACAATGCGAGTATTGTTGGATACGGCGGAACGAAAAGAAAGAGCCAACGAGGGTGACAAGAAAGCCAAGGATCAGGACGAGGAGAGCGATGAAGAGTTACTGCTTATCAAGGCAAAGGATGATGATGCCATGCAGATGGACTACGACGTAGAAGGATCCGAGGAAGACGAGAGTGAAGAGAGCGACTCAACTTAAATGGGTCCTAATAATTATAAAATAAAATAGTTGTAGTATTAAAATTAATTTATACAAATAAATTGTAAATTTATTAAAGCCAATACTGCTTAGGAAAATGAATAAAAGATAGAGACAAGTTCTTGATAAAATTGAGTTTTGATTTTATTTTATAGATGATAAATAATTCGTTGTTTACCTACTAATGAATATTAAAAACATTTTTAACTTAAAGGATTACGTAAGCTGTTAAATTCACTGTACATTTCATAAATCACTAATTCAAAAGCAAAAATATGAAATCTTTCTAGCAAAATTCTTTATTTCGCCTTGCCAAAGTGCAAATTGTTTTAAATTACATTTTATTTACAATTATTGTATTACTTTTATGATTGTATAAAATATAAATATGTATTTAGCTTATAAAGTAAATCCGCTCTAATGCAAGCTATAATTTTTCTTTTTTTTTATAAATTATATAGTATCTGTATCTGTAGTATATATAAAGCCACAGCTCTGAAAATTTGCATAAAAATATTATTCGAAAAATGTTTCGTCTTTTTGGTATTAATAAATTTTCGTTTCTAGCAGCTAAGTTAAATTTATTTATATTTCTACTCAATTATTTACAGCATAGAATATTTCAAAAAATACTATTTTCTTCTTAGAATTTATTATCGTTTTGAAGCACCAATTAGTTTTTATTCATTATTTGCAAATTAAATTTTGAAAACCACAATATTCTGGAGTCAAAAATTGATTAACTCTTGGGCATATTGTCATTATTTGAATATCGACTAATGAACTTAAAGATAATTTCCTAAAAAAATATATATATACGTAGTTTTGTTTTTGTTAATTTTTTTGTGCGAATCTTGATTCTTCCATCCATTGAACTCCTGAGCTATAAATATATTTGATCGATCCTTAAGAGGCTTCTAAAAAAGCTTATATCTTTTTGTTGACATTCTAATAATTCAGGCGGTGATTATAAGCTAAACTCAAATATGCTTAGCCCTGTGTCCTGGATATATTTGATTTATTTTTAAGGCATTTTCTGGATCACAGTTCCCCAGAGTAAGAGAAAGCTAGAGAGCGAGAGAGAGAGAGGGAGAGAGCCGAAGTTGTTTCCATTTATTTTGGTTTCCATATTATTTTTAACGGAGTCCAGACATGTGTAATCTGGAACTCCCCAAATCCTAGGAGGACTTCATCAGCAATATCGGCCAATACAGCAGTACGAAAACGAAAAATAGTATGGGGAATACAGCTCTAGATACTTTATCGATTTCGCGCCACATAATTTTCTCCACGCCCGTATCCGTGTCCGTCCAGGCCACTGATAAAAGACTTTGACGGCGTGCCGGCTTGGGGGGTCCTCCATTGCCCTGAAGCGAGCTCTAAATAAAATAATAGATTTTCGAATGGAACAAATATTGCAAATAAATAGATCGAAGTCTAAATTATACGTTTGGAAGTTATAATTAAAGAATGCAAATGCAATGGCACATCGAAGATAGACCGTATTTGTTTTTATATCATTTTCTTTTTCTAGCTTAAAGTTTTCTTGAAGGTAAAAGCTGAGCCCACTATATTTATGCCAAGGTAGACTCACCTGGCCCGGCGTGGTTGGAGTTTGTGTGGCCTTTCGTGAGCGTACAGCTCCACCCTCCCAGCTGGCCACAGTTGCACATTGACCTTTCTCCATGTTACTAATGCGCTGCACGGATTTCACAAAAAAAAAAAAAAAAAAACAAAGAAACAAAAATATTTTCTTATATTAATTTTTTCAAAATTCATATTGAAGGCTCACCATTGGCAGTACCTTTGGTATACGATTTACTTGGTACTGGTATTGAACATCCAAAACTTTGACAACCACAAATTCGGCCAAGGCAGCAAATACCGAAACCATGCATCCGGCCATCCATAGGTCAAGTGCCTATACGACGAAATAAATTCAATAAGTTTTTCCTGATTAAAATACAACTCAGAGTTTATTTACTTTGACATAGGCCACGGGTGGTATATCCGCTCTCAGGCCGGTGAACATGGTGACCAGGGTGAGCATGCAGGTGACAAGTAGCGTGACACGTCCCGGTATGGCATCCAGGCCCAGCCAGAAGCTAAACCAGGATAGCATGACCACCAGCGAGGACGGCGCAAAAGTTTGTATCAAATGATGACCGATTTGCCGCTCGAATCGAAAGTAGACGGTGAGGCGAGAGAAGTTCCCCACCTTCTCGGGCATATAACCATCGCTCTCTTCCAGCTCCAACGGCTGGCCAAGATTGTATTGCAGCAATTTCAGTTCCGGATTTAATGTAACTCCAGAATCCGACCAACGCAACTTCACCTTTTGATTATTGGACGAAACTGTACCCAAAAATTATATAGTTTCTCAAAAATTTCCATTAAATTTTTATTTACGTACAGCTCTCGATATATATGGGACAGACTTGGATATCCATGGGATAAAGCTGGAATTCCATTTGACAGGCTATGATGGCGTGCATCCGAGCCGCATAGCGTACTGTTTTATTCTTATATAGAGTTACCGATGTGAACTTGTGGGTCAGTGTGGCAATTTCTACAACGAAAAGACATCGAGAAGACGTTGCAGAGATGCGGAACAAAATATTTTCGATTAGAACTAGAGAATTGACAGAGCTTCATATAATTCCAGATGGAGTCTTTTTTTCTTTTTTGTGCACTTTATGCAGTTTTTTTGTTTTTTTTTTTACCAGTATTTACAAGAGGTGGGGTGAGGGCACTGTGCAAATAATTTGGTTTATTACAAAGAATATTTTACTGATTTCTACCTGGTACAAACATTTTTAAACGCCAATTACAAATAAGCAAAGTGTACTGGACTGTGAGTCTGTTATGGTCCAAAGATTACACTCTTTAAGAGTAAACACCGCTTGACATGAAGAAATAAATCTTTACCTCACCTCTTTGTTTGAACAATATATTTTCATTTTCTTTTGGCTTTTAATATCTTATCTCAGCGAGATTAAATGAATTGAGAGGATCCTAGTTTTCTCTTTAAGTCTCATTAAGAAAAAGATCAAAATTTTATATCTTAGCTCTGCTGGGTCAAAGGAATTGCTAAGTCCTTAGTTTCCTATATAATTCCTAAAAAATTTTTCATAGAAGTATTTCACAAAAATAAATTCTATATTAAAAAATTTATCTATAACTTAGCTCCTTAACTCTGCAGTATAATTTTTTTCTTTAATAAAATTTAAAACTTATTCTATATTAAAGAATGAAATATAAATAAAGAAATATGTCTAGAACTTAACTTCTAGGCTCTTCCTGGTCAAAAGAGACATCTCCTATAAATTCTTAGAATTTTACCTACAAAATCCTATACAATACAATAGGTCTATATAAAAAAAGAAATATAATTTTGAATCTTGAAATATCTTAATCTATTATATATATAAAATCATAATGTTTAAGTTTGAATAAATTGGTATTAAATTTTTAAAATGTCAACCGAAAGGAAAGTGTTTAGCAAATTTCTCAGTCAATATGGATCGTCTATTAGAGTAATCGATTTTTCTATTAGGTGGGTGTCGACGCGTCTATTAAATATAGCCATGGTCAGGCAAGGTGAGATATTATCACACTCTCGGGTAGCCAGGCTTTCGAGTATTGCACAACAAGTCGTGGGGAAATTTTGTTTTAAACTTTTTGAGTTTCCTAGTTCCAAAAACACCTCTCAGTCCAGTTGGCAATGACATTGAAAGCATGGTCGGCGTGCAACTAATGGCAGAGCCATGATTTTAAGTGGACTTGATTCGAACGGAAAGAGGAGAGCTCAGGGTGCAGGGGATTAGAGAAAATAAGAATTATTGAAATCGGTTTGTTTGAATTATCTTGTGTGATTTTATATAAATAAATTATTTCCTTTTCTGCAATGTAGAAGCCAAATATGTACAGAGTGATTTGTCTAGATTTTGAGATAACAAAAATAATAATAACAACAAAATATAGATACATTGTCCAAATGAAAGATGAACAAATATTTCGAAATAAACAATTTTTGTTTAACACTTAAGAAATTAAATATGTATTCAAGATTAGGTTGTACCCACCAAATATAATTTGAGATGCTGAATTTTTATTAAGGAAAGAACCTATTTAGTTTTGAAGTTTAATTCGAAAATGACCGGAGGAATTAATCTACTAGAAATCGTATAAATGGGAGCTTGATAGAATATCCACAAATGATCTGAGCATGAATGAAACGAGACGAAACGAAACGAAACGATCAAAGCCATTTCAACTTGGCTTGGTTTGCAGTTGATAGACGACAATGTATCTAGTTAGTGTGCAAGGAAAAGTACTTGGATATTTTGTCAATGATTTTCAGCTTTTCGAAATGAAGTGTATATAGATAGATATTGTTGAAGGCTTATTGTAAGGTCAGTGATAGATGTTTGAATCGTTTGGTTTTTTTGTTTTTGATTGTTGGCAACAAATTTTTCAACACAAAACACATTCTAGATATTTGTTGTTGTTGTATACTTAAAGTTTTGTCTAGATGAAAGTTTTTCGATTCTCTTTCATCCTTATCGCGTAGTAGAGAAGTCGACGCAACATATGGACTTCCATATCCTAGTAGAAGTTTGCATTGTTGTTAAAATAAATTGGTTTGGCATTTTTGATTTGTTTTTAGCATTTAAAAAAATTTGAATTTCAAAAATAAAATTTAAACAGTAAAAAAAATAAAAAAAAAAAAAATAAAAATCAACTGTTATTATATACAAATCAAGTGGATAAAACTGCACAAAATGAGCTCAGTTCTGAGTGAGAATGGAATGTTTTTGCAATTTATATTCGAAATTTTGAAAAATCGTTTTCAACTACACAATGCTCTTAAGATTCATTCAAGCACACACACACACACACAGACACAAAAACACACATACATACACACATTTATATGAATTTTTGGAAAAAGATATCTTAAGACTATTCTAGTTGTACTTACCAGCAATTTTCGAATTAAGAAAATATGGATCCGGTTGCCAGAGGTTATCGAAAAATTCTGGCAGTAATGTTACATAATCATCACCCTCCTCAAAGATGTCATCCGATATCTCTAGGCGAGACTCCAACCAGCGTTGGTGTATAAACATGTCTACTCTGAAAATCCATACATAATGACTAACCACATACATTATGATTCCTTTAGAATGCGATTGCAGTCACTTACCTAAAGTCCATATCCTCTACATTAATTGAGTTAATATCTACAACAAATATGCTAAAATCTACTATCACCGGGGAGCCTTTCTTCGAGGGAGGTCGTATTTCTGCAAGGTAAAACCAACTGAATTATTTTCTCAGATTAAAGAGAGACCAGTTTAAATTTTCTCTAGATTACTCGAAAAATGTGTAACGTTTTGTTTGGACACTGAAAAATAGCTAATTTACTCATACATTTGCGTGTGGACTACAAAAAAAAAAAAAAAAAAAGACCGGAACCTGCAGGCCCTGACAGTAGTGGTCAAATGGGGAGGAGGTGGCAAAATTCTTAGTGTTAAAATGAAAGAAAGCCTTTCTCTTCAAGTTCAAGGGCATTTCATGGCTTTAATGCGTATGTGAGCCATTATACAACTGCTCGAATATTTCAGGTATTCAGGAAAGAAGCAAAATCGATAAACCTAAAGTTCTCCTTGATGACAAATCGTGTTTAGTATTTTTAAGACTTGTTACATTTTCCCAAAAGAACGCTTGGGCTATTGCAGATTAAAGATGAGTAGATTCTATTTGGAATTTAATACCTCCCCGGCATGACGTCAAATTTGAGCCAAGACAAAAGTCACGCTATAGAATTTACCGTTACACTCTGAGCACATATGAAAAAGAAGGCCCTGAAAATCACTGCGTCACGGTAACACGCAATTGCAATTCGTATAGGTATAAATCGGCACTGCTCAAACAAAAGTAATATATCCTCTCTCTCTTATTAAAAAAAAAGAATCCTACGTAGCATTAACTTTATGCAGATAGTATTTGGATTAATTAACCAGACTTAATATTTTTGATATTCTCAATTCTGAGAACTCTCGATTCGACGAGGGCTTGGAAAATTCACTTACCCTTGACATAATTAGGCGGAAGAACCACTCGTGGCTTTGTTGTGTAGTTCGTGTGGGCTTCCGTGGCTTCACTGAGCCTGAAAATGAGCAAATAAAAACAATGAAAAACATTTTGCTACAATGTCTTTTATATTTCGATACCCATTCTCATACTCATACTCATTCTCAGCTTTCCGATTGAAGTTCATATATTTTGTGCATTCCTTTCGGACAGGGACAGGGCTTTTCAGGTCGGACGGATATACCTACATACATGCAAGTCCTTTCTACAAAACTTTCACAATTTAAATCTGAATTCCAAATTAACTTCCTTCGTGTCTGACTGCTTGCTTAACTGTTTTGTAAGCGAATTATTTCTCTTTTCTTTTTTTTTTTTAGTTCTTCTTACAAAGTTGTTGTTGCTATTATTGTTTTTATGGGTATAGCAGCTGGTTTTAAAGGGATTTTGGTATTTGGTATATGGCATTCGATTTCGTGTTTGGACTCCATTTGCAGTGATTCAATTGACCTTGGATAGTTTGTCAAATGATTTGCCAATATTTGAAAATATCAAAATGAAGGCTGAGGTTTGCCAAACCAACAACAGCAACCAACTAAATCGAGACTCTAATAAAAATCTTTTAAAAACTTATATAATCCATATAGATTCTTTTGATTAAATTCTCTAAACAAAAGGACATCAATTAAATTGTAAACATTATGCCAAAGCGATAAATGGAAAATAACCCTCGAGTCTCGGCAGAAAGCTTACAGATTGTAAAAATGTGAAACTTTGTAATATAATCTCACCACATAAATATGAATCCTAATCCAAACGAGATGAATGCGTTTGTGTATTTGTCCAGCATGGCGGCGGCAACGAAACAGAAAATCGAACCAGGCCTCAAATCATCTCACTTTACAACAACGTGGGAATTTCATAATTCACTTTATAATTTTCTTATATATATATTTTTTTTTTATTCCTTTTCTCCCTTTTGCAATTTGATATAGGATTTGTTGTAGCAGAAACGTTTGTCTTTTTCTTTTTTTTTTTTAATTTGAGAATTTATTTTTTTATTGCACTTTTTAAATATTCACTGAGCACTTGAGAAAAAATATATAGAATTTTTTATTATTTTCATTTATTTCTTTGATGTGGTTAGATCGTCCCGATAGTACCAGCTTAGTTTACGTTCTGATCTTGAATAAATAAAACTAGAGATATTTTTTAGTGCTATCTAAAAGTAAACCAATGTGGTTGGGATACAGCGAAAGTGTGTTCATCTTGATAAATGTGTGAACGTGTGTGCCTGTTGATTTTAGCAGTCGGAAATGTATAACATATATACTATATCTCTCAAAGTCTCCATGTCTCCGTGTCTCTCAGTCTCTCCGCCTTGTCTTGGTTTATCAACCGTGTGGGTTGTAAAATGATATCCGCACAGATGGCGAACCGTCGGACAGACAGTCCGAGTTTCTGGAATGGTTGTAGTTTAAAATCGCTGATTCTCTCAGTTCCCAGTACAGCACGAAGACAATTAAATCGCGTGCCAATTTTACTTAGACTCGCGCGCGCTCAATTTTACACGTTGCCCCATGTTGATATTGACTCGTGGCAGACACAGCAGTTCCCCCAAAAGCCTGGCCTGCTCGATTTGCATTTCAGTGCTCGGGGATAACTAGATGTACTCAGAGATATACATATACCAGCACTTATGTGGTCTTAAATTTTTGCGGTTTTCTCATTCCATAGTATGGCCAATAAATCTGTAGAAGAGTCAAGACTTTGTCTATTGACAGAGACAAGAAATGCAATTATAGATTTGTGGATTTTATTTCTGCTAATTTAAATTTTTTATATAACTTTATCTAGCTAAATAAAGGCCAATTAGATTTTTAGTTTTTGTATTTGTCGACTGATCAATTTTCAATAATTTCATATTTAAATTGAAAGAATCAAAAGGCTTTTCCGTTTCTTTATTGTTTTAATTCTAATTGACAGGGCAAGTTGGGTATGGCAGTCAAATCTGTCTCTGTCTAGTCAAGTCAATCTGACAATGGCAATGGCAATGATAATGACAGTATGCCTAGTGTGGGGGTATACAGAATTCTTCAAATTAAAAATTTCATTTCCAGGCTGAATGAACTGACTGAATGACCACAAGATGAACCGTATCCGGTAACTTATCCATTACGTATGTACATTGCAGATAAACGAAACTATTTAGATAGCGATCTTAGAATTTAGAAAAAAATACAAAATGTTTTATTTAAATACCAAAAAAATTAGATTTAAATCGATTGAAAGAAAGTTTTTTCTTATATAATTTGCAGAGTTTGTTTAGCCCAGGAATAAAATTGTCATTAATATTAATATTTTCAATTTATTTCCACAAGCAGTTGATTTAATTGTAAAATTTTCCAAAGTTTATTAAAACAAATTGATTTTTAAAAATCTTCTCAATTAAATTTGCTTTAAAGTTATGCCGACACCTTGGCTTGGTAAATTTAATTCACATCAAAAGTTGCGCATACGCCGTGTGGTACGATGCATTCAAACAGCGTAACTGACTTTGCCTTTTCCCTTTTTATTTATTAGGTTATTCAGACATATGTTTATCATTTGACTTCAACGAATTTAATATTTTTTTTATATATTTCAAATTTTTCACATATTTTTCACAAGGCTCGAAGGTAAGGATAAGCTCTTTATTTATGTGTATTTTTAGATAATTGCCAGCAATTATATTAATTATGCATTTAGTTAACTTTTTTTTTTACAATTTTCTCTTTGAAGCATGGCCTTATATTACGCGACAACGACAATTTGCCTCACGCGGCCACTTTTGGATTGGCACAAACGTGTCAGACATGAGCCGAGCACGTCAGTTGGACTGGCGCCATAGCCAAAGGACTCCATTGGCTCCATTGGCCGTCTAACCGAATCCGAAACGAAACTGAGAATTTAATAATCTGACTATGGGGTGGGGAGTTGAAAATATTATTACCGCGTTGTTGGTCGGCGCGTTTGAATCCTTTCGCTTTCACTAAAGAACTGAACCGAACTGAAACTGAAAAAATACGCGAATTTCTTTACGGCTCTTTTTTTTTCTTTGCCACTTTAACGCCAACGCCAGCGTCAACGCTAACGTCTACGTCAACGTCAGCGTCAGCGTCGACTGCAACGGCCACGAAATCAACAGTCGACCAACACAACAAACGGGCCAGGCCGAGGCGTTGTTAGCTGAACTGGCAGCAGTGGTTTCCATTTGCAAGGAGCTGGAGTAGCACAGAAATTCTAGAAGGAGTGGCAGAGGCAGTGCCAGCGACTTTTTGGCTTGGACAAATTATTGAGCTTAAGCAAAAATTCTTGTTTGTTGGTAAATTTTTTTCTTTTTTTTAATGCTGGTCTATAAATTATGCATCCCTGATTGAAAATTATTGTCTGGGATTTCCCCAATTTGTGTTAGTTTTCAAAATTGCATGCATATCAATAGGGCTTTTCTAGGTACAGTTTTCCTTTTTATTTAGGGTTGACAGTTCCCATCAGCAAATTGTTTCAGATTCGCTGAGGTCATAAATCATTTGTTTTGGTCTAATGCCAAATTTGTCAGAAATTTGTGAAAATTATAAAACTGCCTGCTTAATCCGCACAATTAGTTTTATTTAAACTTTCTTTTAACTATCAAAAAAACTCAAAATAATTTTAGATTTAAAAATCAAAATATATATATTTCTATATAATATGTACTTCATATATAAGGTAAGGTATAGCCGGCCTCCAACAACTCTTAACTTATACAGCTTTGGTAAATATCGTTGAGTGCACCTTCAAAATTGACTGACGTCGGTTTTTCCAATGAAATGCATGCAATTTGACTCGAATTTTCCACAAAATAACCAACAACCCAGAAAGTCTCTGTCCCTCTTTCTCTGCCAAACTCAATATTTTGTTGTTGTTGTGGTTGTTGTAGTTGACGTGGGGCTTACAACACCCGGTAGGATATTCCAATATAAACCGCGGCCCACGAACTGCCAAACCGAAACAAAAGCTGCCTGGAAAATGGAGCCCTTGACACCCCAGAGGGGCCCGGCATAGCTCGAGGGAACTTTTTTCTATTTTCAGTATAAAAATGTAAATACAAAATCGTAACCGTGTATGGAATATACATATATATAGTGTATTACTCGTATTTGGGATCTAAAATTTCGTTCATACGAAGTTCGGATCTGTCATGGGGCAAGGTAAAAGGTAATGACATTTTATTGTTGTTTCTAGTGACAATGAAATAGACATTATTTCATTTGAATTGTCTCTTTCGTATTTGCTTTAAATGTCTGCGTTGCTCGTTTTGTGGGCTTGTTAGCAAATCGGCAACACCGGCCGAGTTTATCCAAAAGGCGCGATGACGCCGCCTTGCACTACCGAAAGGCATAGTTACTGCTCCCTCCCCCCCACTCCATTGAGGAAACCCATCGGTGGATGGACTGCGAGTGGTGGCCTCACTAATTGTTGCGTGTGTACGCGCATCCATTTTTTCTGTGTTTGTCTTACATAGTCGTGGGTATATGCACGCAACTTGTGTCCTGGGCGAAAAGGCACTACGGGCATTTCCAGACAATTGCCGCCAACTGTCTGATTTATGCTTAAATGATTTAAGCGTATGTATTACGTTTTTTTTTTTTTGCGACGGTTGGCTTTGTTATTTGCTGATTATAGTACAGTTGGTAGTGTAATAAATGAAGAAATGACTTCCTGAAGTAACTTTTATTAGTTGTATTAAATGATTTAATACAGGATAGATTTATCTTGTTACGATATATTCAATCACATTAGCTTAACTACATAATCTTAGAAGGTTAAATTAAAGCAAAATAATTGCCTAAACAATGGTGGAGCCTTGTTGATTCGTACGCTGGTTGATTTTGACATGGGTCTGTCGTTTCTTCTCCTCCTTGAAGGCTTCTGTGTTGGCCTTCTTTTCGATGCGGCGTTCGTTGCGATACTCTTTGAGTAGTCGTTTACGTTCGCGTTTCTCTTCAGGGGTCTCGTCCTTGGGGCGTATGGAGAGGACGCTAAGAGTTGAGAGCACCGATTTGGCACAAAGAGATTTGGGACCAGTGGCATTGGGCGAATCATCGTCCAGGTTGGCTAGGGCCTTGGCAGTTAACTGACCCTCTGGACCTCCGCGCAAAACGTTGGTTGGCAGACCGGTTTTGGGGTCGATCTGTATGGGAGCAGTATTGGTGCTAGCACTGGAGCGGCGACTTCGACGCGGCTCATCTATCAGCTTGGGATGATTGTATATATTTGAGTAGGTTGATAAGATAGACTCGCAATCCCATTTCTTTTGCTTTGGATCTTCGACTTCGTATTCAATTAGCTCTTCAGTGGGATCCTGTTCACCTTCTACAACATTTCGGTATTGCTCTAAGCGATCTCGATCCCATTCCTTGTTGTATTCAATAGTTTTGTCCTTCTTTTTGAATTCTTTGAAGCACTGCATGACCACAGGATGTTTTTGGCCCCAGTTTCCCTCAATGTCTTCCAAGGCTCGATCGCCTAGTTCGGGATCATCATAGGTGGCATAAAATTTTTCGAAACGATCATCTAATAGCGAGAGCTGCTCATTTCGGCGCATCACACTGGAAGACATGGAGTATTCCGTGAATCGTGACTTGACTTCATCGTCTGCGAAGCGATCTCGTAATAGTGGAGCTAGACGATCCATTAGTTCTCCTTCATCTTCGTCCAAATTGTCCGAGTCAATGTCAACGTCTTCGTCGTTGTCTTCCCACTCTTCATCATCCTCGTCGAAATCATCACTATCACTTTCTCCTCCCATGGCCTGCATAACAAAATCATCTTCCAGTTCCTCATTATCCTCGAAGTCACTATCCAGCGCAGCTACTACATCGGGGTCCCAGTCTGGACGTGGGCCTGGCTGGGGAGCTGCTTTGTTTAGCATTCCCTCGGATTCTTCAAACTCGCTGGCAAACACAGAACTAGGCAAATTCAGCTTGGGCGCGCTAACTTCTCCTTGCTTTTTACTTTGATTTGGGTTCTCCACATATTCCCAGACTATGTCACTATCGCGCTTTTTTAAATGCTGCATGTAATCATAGTCATCGTCAAAGTGGACACCGTATTTCTTCTGTTCCTCTTGGCGTTTGGTCGGATCCATCTTGGCCTCTGCCTGTGCATTAGAAGGCTTCTGTCGTGCATTGGCCTCCAGTAAAACGCGCTGTGGCGCAGTTTCATCAGTAACAAGTGGATCATGCTGACTGCGATGGACCAAATGGAAGGTGACAGCCTTCTTTCGATCAATATACGGTTTCTTGCCTTTACCCTGAAAAGTTGAAATTTATAAAAACCTTCGATAGATGAAATACTTCTACCTACCATATTTTTTTACGTTTGTTTTTATTATTTTGCTAAATCGTGCACATGGACGGTGAACAGCGGAACCGGAACTAAAGTCCAGTTCCGAAATGAACTAATTCAGCAATTGACCAGTACTGCCAAGCTTATAATTAATATTAGTTTTACTTAAAAATGCAATGCATTAGATTAAAGTGTTAAGCTAATTAAAATAAAATAAAATAAATTATAGCGTTAAAATTAAATTTAACAAACTTTAATAAGTTTCATAAAATCAGTTGGAACGTAAACAAATTGCCAGGGCTGCCATACCTTCTCAGGATTATGTTAAATTTTGCTAGCTCTGAGAAATTTACGGACAAGCTCAAAAAAAAAAAAAAACAATTATAAAATTAAGTCAACGTAACTACTAACCGTGTTGAGGGTGTGACCACATATACCCTGGAATTGAATTTGTGGAAGAATTGACGACATTAACCTTCATTGTGTTCTGTGTGAGTAAAAATACTATCCAGCATTTTTATTGCAAATTACTTTTTTCTTTTATCAAATTACGCTTTAGAACTTGCAAAGTTTTTAAATAATGAATCTCCTAAAATCCCCATTAAAAAATAATTGAAGTACACAATCAAGTGCCACTAGCAGCACCAATTCCACATATCACCCATACTATAAGATTAGTCATAATGTGCCTATAATTGAGTTTTTCATACTTTACAGAGCACAAATTTCAAGTATAATGGACCCTCAACCCGAGAACACAGATGACTCGCACAAATTGTCGGCGGAAATGCGGAAAATGCAAAATGAATTTAACACGCAAAGGGCCAAAATGAAAGAGCTTTATGTACAGAAAGATGCAGAGTACAAACAAGTACTGGCAGAGCGTAATCAACTGCAAAATGACTTGGATGAGCTCAAAACACAATTTACGGTGGCAGATTTAAAGATTCAAATGAGCGATTTGAAATCACAGGAGGAAATATCATCACTGCAGACTCTGGTACAGGACACTATCGAAGAATCGGCTCATTACAAAGGTGAATTGGAGCGGCTCAGAGAAGAGTGCAAAAGAATTTGGTTGGAGAATAAGGAGCTACATAGGGAAGTTGAACAACATCGACAGACTGAAACGGCGAGTGGGGGAGGCGGCTTAGCTCCTCAAATGTTAAATCAGGTTAAAAAGACTTTAGGAACTGTTCGGAAACGTGGCACAGACTCTTTGAGCAACACTTTACAGCAGGATAGCATCGATGATAATCAGCGCAAGGGCAGTGGCAAAAAATTTGTGAGATTTTTTTCTTCTAATACTCTCTTGCTTTCCATATTAATCAATACATTTTTATCAGACACCCGAAGATGCGGAAATGTTGAACTCCATAGTGGAGCAATTACAGGAGGAAATGGAAGTCCTGAAAACGAAGTTACGTGAAGCGGATGAACAGCTACATAATAAAACTGAAACCTCAATCTCAATCGCAACAAATGATGTGGATGATTCCATTCACAAGTCTACATCGACAGAATTGCTGGAAAACAATTGTGAAGCTTGTGCCAAAAAGGAAGAAAAACTTGTCAGTTTTTCCGCCCAAACCAAGGAGCAGCAAAAACAAATAGACGTCCTGCAAAAACAACTTTTAGAATATCGCGAATCCATACAAAAAGAAGCAGCTTTGAGGAAAAACCTGGAGGACCAATGGCAAGAAAGACGCGAAGCTCACAAAACTGAAGTACAAAATCTCCGAGAGCAGATTAAAACTAATGAGCAACAATTATTGAATATGCAGCAGAAACTGTTGGAAACCAAGGATGATGTCAACAAGCAATTGCAACGTTTAACAGAACAACGCGAAGCTGTCAACAAACATCTGGAAACACTACAGGCCGACAATGATTTTCTCTCAGGCCGCTACCTGGCCACCTCAGAAGAAATCGAAAATCAATATATAAATCTGCCAAACACTGTTGTGGAACTGCAGGAGTTCATACTGCGCCAGCAGAGTGAACTCATCCAGGCCCGGGTAAGCAGCGAATTCGAAAAGCATAAATGCGTCAGTGCCTTGGACGAGATTCAAATCTTACGAGCCCAGCTGGAAGACAGCAATAACGATAGACGTGCCTATAAGAAAAAAGTACAATCGGACATGAAATCCTTGCAGTGAGTACAAGAATATCTAAAAATCAATTTGTATTGTAAATCATAATTGCAGGGATCGTCTGACCGAACATCTTCTCACTGTGCAAGCACACGAGACAACCAAGAAACAATTGACCGAGAGTCGCGTTCAAATCATTGAACTACAGGAATCCAATGTAAGTCTGATTCAATGAAACTAATTGATTGGTAATTAAAAATATTTTTTGTTCAATTTATAGGAAAAACTTTTAAACACGAATGCCGAGTACAAGTCGAAAATTTCAACACTTCAGGAGGAACTTTCCACCATGGAAACAGTTCAAAAAGACTTTGTCAAGTTATCGCAAACACTTCAGGTGAGACCACCTATCTGCATTTAATTTTCTAATCTCTTCCAAAAACTAATTTTTAGCCAGAAATAAAATCTCACAAATAGAAATATATACAAAAATATAGCAGAACTTTTTATTATGCTTAAAAATACAATTTATAAATTTTTTATTAAGTGTCTTTGTTTGTTTGCATTTCCTCAGATTGCCTTGGAGGAGTTGCGTGTTGCTGATACCGAAGTGCGCTGGCAAGATGATGATGATGTCAACTCCTGTCCCACTTGCAATATTGGTTTCACGGTAACAGTGCGGAAAATCCATTGCCGCCACTGTGGACACATCTACTGCGATAAATGTTTGACAAAAACGGTGCCATCGGGCCCACGGAAACGTGTAGCCAGAGTTTGTGATATTTGCCACACATTGCTCACGCCTAACACGGCTCCATATTTTAGTCACGAGCCGCAGCAATCTAACTAAGTAGTAGCTGCCGATCCGTCTCGGATTGTTGTTATACAATTGCTATAATATTTATTAACTATACTATAATTATGATTAATTTGTATGTCTTTGTTTTTGAAAACTAAACTCTTTTTTTTTTTTTTACGAGGTAAAACCTTTCGTTCTTTGTCATATTCGACTCGAGTCATATCCTTAATTATCATAGAATTGGCGAGGGAGTAAAGAAATCAGCTTTCTATAACTGAAGCCCTCTAGATTTAGTAAAAGATTTTAGTGCAAATTTGTCGTAATTGTATTTTGTATATTTTAAGCTATGAATTTGTCAAATTTTAGCTTCTTGCTGATAGGTTTCCATTAATCAATTCAACGGATTTTCAAAGGCATTAACGTAATTGTATAAATAAAATATTTTCTAAGAAAAACTCTTCAGCTTCGTTTTTTTTCAATTTATTTCTTCCAAATTCGCCTGAAAAAAAAAATGAAATTGTACAAATAAAAAGAAAAATTAATAAAAAGAGAAAGAAAACTTTGTAAAAATTTTCATGCAACAAATATAGATTTTTATTTTAATTAACATATCTACAATACAATCAAAAATTCTGATGAGAATGTAAATAATAGTTAACAATGCTTGCAAGCAGTTTTTGGCAAAAGGAGCAAACAATTTGGGGAAAAATTCATTTACTTTTTTTTGTTTTTGTTTTTTTTTTTGTTTAACTTTTTATAAGGTTGCGAGGATAACTCTAACATTATATATTTTTTTAATCTAATTATTAAAATTAATAACAATCTGGGCCAGTCCACACACCTAGCACTTAGTTTTGTCTGTGCTCGTGTGTGTGTGTGTGTGTGCGACTGCCCAAAATAATATAAATTCTGTACAACTCACTTCAATTTCAACTAAATTGTTTAACTTTAAATTGAAATCTAATACTGCAATCTCTGTATATCAAAAAGAAAAACAACAAAGCTAGTTAGAAAAGACAGTTTGACACATTGAAGGAAGGCAACTCTGTGTGTGTGTGTGAGTGTGTGTGTGTTTAGTTAAAGGGGAATCACATGCACTTGGGGGAAAATACAGCTTTTGCGTTTGGTAAATAGCTTGGGGCGTGTTTGACTTTGGCACATTTAAGATCTGTAACGAAAAGTGAAACCAATAAATATATTTTTTATTAGAATTTTTTTGACATTTTATTTTTTATAGTTCCCAACTTACCTCACCACAAAATACGTCCAACCACAACGGAAACTAATGCAACAACTGAAACGCCCAGGACATTAAAGATGATACGTTTGGTTGGGGCTGTAAATTTGATAAATTTTGTAAATATTAAAAAGAAAAAAAAAACTTGAAAAGACAATTGATTTGAGAAAATAGATGAACACCATTACCAGTTTTAAATAATTATCAGACATGCAAATAAACAATTAAATGAAATTTTGATTTGAACACTTACGTACATTTTTTCATAGTTTAATTTTGTTTATTTGTGGGCGAAGAACAGACGCTGCTTTATATTGTTATAATTATTTTTTTGATGAAAATAAAACGTTCACAACAAACTTGGCGAAGGTGAAAGTGTTTTGGGAGAGAGAGAGAGTGAAGACAAAAGTGCCGATTTTGCGAAAGGTGATTTGGTGAGTTCGAAGCCAATTCTTTTTTGTTGGTAGTCGTTGCTTTGGATTCCTCTGCTTTGGTTGTGCTTGTTGTTGTTGTCTTTGTAATGTTCTCCTTTTGATTCAGAGATTTATAAATAGAGCGAGATAGGGAGAGAGATATATAGAGCAAGAGAGCTGGAGAGCTAGAGAGCTTAGCTTAAAGTTAGCCCCCCAAAAAATTCTGGAGTTTCCTATTCAGATTCGATTTGATTTCATCAATTTGAGCAGATTTCGGTAGCGATTTTTATGCTGATGTGATGGGTGTAGACACACAGATGATAAGAGCAGAGAGATGAAGAGTTTATTGCTCGTTTTCACCTGCTGCATTGGGCTTGTTCAGAGTGGGTCCATATTTGACCAGCCAGTCAATAATCACACCATTTGTCCAACCAAAGCCCTTCTGGACTTCGTATTCACCGCCTCCCCCGTGTCCACCAAATTTCTCCGCATTGTACTGTAAAATTCCAAAGATTGATATTGGTCTAGCTCGCAGAAATTCAGGCTCCTTCCTTACCTTTTCAAACATGTTGCGTGTCTCGCGGTAAGCCTCGAAATTCGACTTGACCCAACGTTGACCCCACTCGGCTGACAGATTTTTGGACGCTACGGTGCCCAGATTGTCCAGACCCTCGACCAAAATGTACTGGAGTGGTGGCCACACATTGGGGAAATCCCACTGCTCGCCTGTTTGGAGCAGCGTATTGGGTACACCGCCCGGGAATGTATCTAGCTTGTTGTTTTTGATGTAGTTCAGAACTGATGTTGAGATTTTCTCGGTATCTGAAACATTGAAAGCCTTGGCCCAGAGTGGGGCCAGATTGGAGGTGACAAAGTAATTGCGTGGCTTCTCATTTATCAGATCATAGTCCAACCAGCAACCCGCCTCTTCGTTCCACAAAACAGCTTGGATGCCCTAGGAAATCATCGAATTGACTGATGAAGAAATCATTTAATTAGATGGGTCCAACTAACCTCGAGAAGCTTCTGTGCCTTGGCTTCGTATTCGGCAGCCTTTTCGGCATTACCAGCCGCAGCATGAAACTCGGCAATGATCTTGGCATTCATATAGACGAAAGCATTCAAATCCACGGCCACAATGGAGCGTGTCTTGGTGTCTATCAGGCTGCCCTCATTGGTGCCGTTCTTAGTGATAAACCAACGCGAACTGAAGTCCATGCCCGATTCAGCTGCAGATTTGAGTTCACTGTAGTAAGCCTCCTTGGCCTCTTCGGTGTCTAGGTTTTGAGAGGTTTCCACATCCTCGCTATATGACTCCGGACGCGGGCCGGTCGAGGAGTCACGATAGACCAGCAGATTGTGACCCTTAGCCTGGACCGTGTGATTGTTAATGAAATATTCGAATTCATGCTCAAGTATTTCGAGGGCATCGATGCCGAACTGAGTATCCTTGGTGAAGGTCACATATTCCTTGACCATGGCCGACAAAAGTGGAGGCTGAGAACGGCCCCAATAGTAGACACGACCACCATTGGGTATGAAGCCAATACTCTGGACAATTGACATGAAATTCTGAATCATGCCACGAGCGGTATCATTCATTCCAGAATGGAGCAGACCACGGACAATCCAAAACGAATCCCAGTAATAGAATTCGATAAAACGACCGCCGGGAACTATGACTGGATTGGGCACAGGAATTATAGAATAATACTCCGGATTCTTGTGTACATCATCTTTCATTTTGCGTCCCAGATCTTTCCAAATGGCATTCAAGTCTGATCCCCACTGCTTGAGATCGGGATCATAAATTTTCTCCAAGAAACTGGGATTCTCCTTCCAGTCTCCCGGTGTCCAGTTCTCCAATTCGGTACCCTTTTCCTCAAAGTGTTCCTAAAACCAAAAGTTATCTGATACTCGATAAAGGATTCAAGGATTCAAATGGACTCACATTTACGAAAGCTCGGATTTCGTCTTTGGTGGGCGTATCATTTTTGGAAGCCATAAACGCATCAAAGTTCTCCAATGTTTTCTCGGGAGCCAGTTTCAATTTCATATCCACAAAAGTCTTCGAGTCCGGGTATAATTTGGCCATTTGTACGGTATGCAAAAGCTTTCCATAGCAGTAGATTTGGCTGCGAATTTCGATTTAATTCGATTAATTTTTAGTCAGGAATTAATAACGACAAAAAATTGTGTTTGGGTGAAAATTAATAGACAAAAGTTACAAAAAAACAAGGGGAAATTATTTCACAAATCTCTCAGATACATAAACAACGGTGGGAACATTTCACAATGCATCTCATAAATTTATTATCTCCTGAGAGGGTGTGTGAAGCTATTGAAAAATTAATATTATCGTAAAACTATACAATGTGGATATTTTTCATTTGGTATTTACGGTATCATTATTATTTTACATTTTAAGCTTTTTAGTGCCTTCGATAGGAAACACAAATTGACGTCATTAATTAGTTCATAGGAGGAATTCACAGATAATGCGCGATGAATGGTAATACAATAGAAAGTATTGAGAAGGTTTTGCACCTGTTACATTCAAATGGGTGAGGCAACACACTATGGGCCACCCAATCAACAATATAGCTCAAAATTCGTGAGGCTACATTTTTCAATCTTATCGCATATAAAATGCTTATCAAGGTAAGTTTATGGAATGAGGAAACTTTCAAAAAATGTTTAAGGAATAAAATCTTAAATTTCAAAGGATTCTCACAAAATGCTCAAAATTCGAAAGCATAAAAGTTCTGAGATTAAAATATTCAAATCTTATCGTATATAAAATGCTTGCCAAATTAATTTTATAAAATGAGGAAATTTTCAATTTAAATTAGAAATTTTTTAAAATTTTTTAAAATAATTTTTTTCAATTTTTTTTCTTCAACAGAAGTGGTCTATGGGCCAGACGGCCAACTCTTTAGCTCAAAATTCGAAAGCTCATAAGTTCTGAGATTAAAATATTCAAATATTATCGTATATAAAATGATAATCAAATGAATTTTATGGAATCAGAAAATTTTCAATTTTTAATGGAAATTTTTTCAAGTTTTACAAAAACAAATTTTTTTCACAATAAAATCATAAATATTGAAGGATTGTCCCATGGTGCTTGCATTGGGAGGAAACATGAGTGCACGAAAAAGATATACAGAGATAAATAAAGATATGATTATCACGTTTATAAACTGACTAAACTGCAAGTGTATAACGAGTTTGACAGTCTCAAGTAAAAAAAAATGCAAACAAAGCGAAAAGTTTGCGTTTTATTCAAACACTTTGACTGCTTTTATTTAATTCAATTTATTCTTTCATTTTTCTTATGTAAAATTCCCCAATTCTTTCTTGATTAAGTACATAGAACAATTATAATGTAAATAAAATCATATATGTATATAAACTGGAACCGAGTTTTTGCATTTGATTTCACTTTCAAGTTTTGCGCTAATTAATTTTATATACTTAATTATTTTGTATATTTTTTTTTTTGCCAAATGAAATTTGAATTTCTTTGGCTTTTTACGCATCATTGAGTCTTGAAACATTCTGAGGTTTCTATTTTTAAGTATATGATACGATCGGCTAACCACACACACACTTACCAAGTCGGGAACTCATATGCCAAGAGATCCTTCTTAATGGCATTTTGAAGTAGACTGCTTCCTTGGCTCACAAACGCAAAGGAACTTAAAAGGAGTAGCAATTTTGCCACTCTACTGCACTTTTTCATATTTTTTAAACTGAATGTATATATATATATATATAGGAACTCTCAAGATGCTTACGTAGGTATTTATTTAAATTTGGAAATCACGTTAATTAAGCGATTTAATTATATTTATGATAAAAATAACTTAAGACCTTTCACTTGTGTAAGTACTGGGAAAATCACACTGATTAGCTTCGATAGTAAGGCAAAAATAATTACTAAACAATATCAATAAGTCATTCTCGTAAATTACGCTGATTTTTATCTTGTCTTGAAGTTTTTTTTTTTTTCTTTTTATAGGTAAGTCTTTAATTTGGAATGAACTACTTCTCGCCGACAACCGACACAACCAGCGCCTGAGACCGCAAGAATACTTCTAAAATCGTACACGGAGCCTATACGATTTATATTATAAAATAAATCGGTTTGGATAAGCTTGAAAAGCCGAATACGATCTGGCGATCCGATCGTCCACGAAGCTTTTACGGCATCAAGTCACTGAGCCAGTGACCGAGGCAGTGACTGTGGCAGGCGGTCGGTCTATTTTTAAAACGGCGCTCGCAAATTATATAAAATCAAAACACTAACAACAACAACAACAAAAGTGTTTCCGAATCTACGGTATTTTAATCTAACCGACACAAGCCGTCGTAATATCTTAAATAGACCTATCTGCATGTATGTGGATGTATCTACAAAATGTATCTATGTTTTTTGTTTTTTTTTTTTTTTTGTTGCTTGCATTTCAATTGGTTGTGTGTGTGTGTGTGTATTTGCGTCAGTAGATACGGATTGTTTGAGTTGGCCGGACTAAGTTTATACACATATATAATTAGTCCAAGCCGGGTTAATCGCTTTCAAAGGGTACACAAACACATACAAGATCCCTTGAATTTAAGTGGGCGTCTGGGCTTGATAAGACTACAGTGAGCCACCAATAAGTTGATAAACATTAAGTCAATGTGTATTTAAATAGGGCTTGCTTTTGATATGAGAAAAAAATTAACCACAAAAAATGTTAATTACACTCAACACAATCATTGTTCTACTTACGACAAGGGCTTAGGTTTTGACGAATTAAAGCTAAAAAGAAAATATATATATAAATATATATTAAAAGGGGGGAATTTTTTTAAAATATCTGTAACAAGTGTGAAATTTCCAGTTATCAATTTTTATCTTCAGCAGGAAATGGGAATTTGCTTGCAACTCGTTGCAATTCAAATCAGAGTAAGAGGGCAATTTTCTTATTCTTTGGAAATCGACACGTGTCTTTGGCAAGCCGAATTGCGACTTAAAAAAAATATTTTTAATACACTCTTACTTTGCATCCTTAAGTGGGCCACAATGTATCTTTAAATGAACGAATTTGCTGAATACGAATTTGCGTAGTTTACAAAAATCTCACGAAATACTTTTTATTTTTTCTCATATAAAAAGTAGAAGAAGAAGAAGAAGTAAATTTATGATGATGATCATTGACCGGAAAATACAAAAATATGACAACTGTCATCCGACTCCCCGCTTATATTCTATATACTGTATAATGAGTGTCTTATACAACAGACCCGGCCCATTGTGTTAAGAATAACTGGAAATATTTGTTACACATTTGACTGACTAAAATGATTGACTGACAAACAATAACACTAGATTTTCTTTATTATTTATCTCAAAGTCAAATGAGACTAGAATTGTCTCGAATACTTTCTTCTGGGATCTAAAAAAAAATATATTCTATTTGTATGCCTTTTGATTTGTAAATGACGAAAACAATTGTACAATTAATAACCCAATTCTTCAGAGAATCCATCTAAACCCAACCCAATCGAACTGAGTCTAAAATGATTGACTGACAAACGGTAATATTAGATTTTCTTTATTATCTATCTCAAAGTCAGATGAGACTAGAGTTGTCTCGAAAAGTTGGGATCTTCTGGGATCTATAAAATAGTTTGTCTTCCTTGTGATTTGTAAATGATAAAAACAATTGTACAATTAATAACCCAATTCTTCAGAGAATCAATCTAAACCCAACCCAATCGAACTGAGTCTAAAATGATTGACTGACAAACAGTAATACTAGATTTTCTTTATTACATATCTCAGAGTTGTCTCGAATAGTTGGAGAACACTTTCTTCTGAGATCTATAAAAAATTCGATTTGTCTGCCTTGTGATTTGTAAATGACGAATTCCACAATTTATATAAAACCCAATTCTTCAGAGAATCCATCTGAACCCAACCCAATCGAACTGAGTCTAAAATGATTGACTGACAAACGGTAATATTAGATTTTCTTTATTATCTATCTCAAAGTCAAATGAGACTAGAGATGTCACGAATAGTTGGAGAACACTTTCTTTTGGGATCTGTAAAAAATTCGATTTGTCTGAGTCTCATTCATAGTCTTTTCCGTTCCGGTGACGACAGCGGCAGCTGAATCAATAATTTAATTAGAAGTGGCTAACATTTCACTAAGCCAGATACAGTTGGCATTTAACTATTGCCAAGGTATCCAAGGTAATCGGTGACATTTGTAGGCAATTTATCAAAACAATATGATATAATCTGAAACATTATGGAGCACCCCAAAGTGTTTTATTGTTATTAAATAAATAATTATTTATATATTCTTTTTGTTTTTTTTTTTTCAATTTCTTTAGTGTAATGTACTTTTCAATGTTTAGCGATGACAAATTCATATGTGACTCGAATATTTAAATATATATATATTTTTTGAGTACACATAATGAATTTATTTGGGCTTCCGATTCCGCCTTTTTTTCGAAAAACAAAACCCAATTGATTCCGGCTTGAAAAAAAAAAAAATTTGCCTGACTTTTCGGAATTTCTCGGAATAGTTCATTTTTTTTTTTTGGTATTGTGATTATTTGAGATATTATTTTTGTCGTGTTTAGTGAATTGGATAATGAATAGCTCGGCTTATTTGTTTAGTATTTATGATTGTAATTAATTTTATTGTCTTGTTAATTGGGTTCGTACGTCACCGTTGGAGATGCTAAATAGTTTTAAGGTTTGCATTGGTTTCTTTTCAATGGCTCAATGAAAGTGCTAAAAGTTTTCAAAATTGTCAAACGTCATCCGGGGAGTGTTAAATTGTCATCGGAAAATTTTGATTCTTACTTTTCCAAATCGAGCTAGTTTATACCAAAAAAACTCTTACAATCCAACACAAATTTCACACCTCTCGAATTGTTTTTTCGAAAAAAATGCAAATGCCTAAGAGGTTAATGAAACTTGTTTCATTATAGATAAGTTTAGCGGAACAAATTTGTTTTTATATTTTTTGCAAGAGGGAAGATATATGTCATTAATTAAATTCAAGGTTAAATCATCTTAATGATTTCTTCAAAATATTTTGCAAATTCGAAAACAATTTTGCTTTAGCTAAAGTTTTGAGAAGCTCACATGTTTTTTTTTTTCAATAACTTCGTCATACTGATAAGACCAATAAAACTTATTTAATTACGCTGTTAATTAACCGAAATTGACATGCGACTTAAACCCCCTTGACACCGAATGATATATCAATTCCGATAAAGAAGCACAAAGCCGTAAAGCCTTTTGGTTTTAGGTCTTGATTTCTTTGACAAGTGCGATAAGAGATTTATGAGGGACTTCAAATGCTTTGAAAGGTTGGCATACCTTTCGAAGCCCCCTCGGAGACGCCACTGTTTGTTTCAGTAAGCTGAAGTGCCCCCAGACTGAAGAGAGTTAGGTGATATACTATCTTTCAGTTAATCTCTTTGACCATTGGCTGCATTTTCCTTGGAAAAAAACACCCATTCAAATTGAAATTTCATTTAAGAGTGCTTCAGCTCAAGACTTTTATTTACGAAATTAGTCACAAGTTCAGGGCAAACACCAAAACAATATGGCACTGATAACACTATATTGTCATTAACTAAATTGCCTTTTATGGTTCTTCAAAAAAAAAAAAGATAAGAAAGTAGAATTATTTTTCTCATTTTTATGCCAAAAAAAAAAAAAACAACAATATTAAAATCAAAACGTGTCTCAAATAAGTCGAAAGAAACGTGTTTCAGCTTGGTCTGAGTTGTTGGAATATTTGAACACAGGTTTTAGACTATTTAACTTGGAATTTTAATTGTCTCAAAAACCAAAAGAGGGGGCTTGTTTCTTATCAACAATTGTGCTATAAACCGACTGGCCCTAACTACACTCTGAGAGCCAAAGATCACTGACATCGACTGCCATTGAAAATCTTTCGTGTTTGCAAAAAGAGTGAAAAACTTCAAAGCAAAAAAGTAACAGAAAAAAAATTAACAACAACAAAAATTAAATACGTATAGAAAATTAGAATTTAATTGTTTTGTGTGTTTGTTGTTTTTGTTGTTGTCTAGTCATTGTTTAGGTATTTCGTTGGAGTTTTATGCGGTTTTATGTTAATTGCACTTATTATTTTTTTTTTTTATAAATTTTCAAATTATTATTTTCATCATTCTCTAATGATTTGGTTATTAGATTTTTTTCTCTCTCTCTTTTCTTCTCTTTTTTGTTCTCTTTGTAGCTCTCTTTTAATATTATCTCACTTTAGTTTTATTTGGTTTGTTTACTTTGGATTATTTTTTTTAATCAAATTGCAAATGAGAGGGCTATTTTTTTATTATTTTTTTTTTTAGTTAAAATACTTCGCGTCCGTTGTTGATGTGGCGCGTTTAAGGTCTGCGGCAACACTGCCTCAGCCCAAATGTTGAATAGTTATTTTTAAATGTGATTTTCTCTTCTTTTCATCAAAGCCACAAGTACAAAGTTAATGGCAAGAATTATTTTTTGATTGGCCTTCCATTATTTTGCAAAAATATTCATTTTTCATTTGAAGTTTTTTTTCAAAATTTTGTTCAAAATTTTTATAACAAATTTTCCTAGTTTTTTTTTATCTTATCATAAACAGATTCCTAAGGAGTCTGAGAAAGTTTGAAGGTCTGATAAAATGTAGAAGCCTGAAAATTTGAGTCATTCTGCCTTGAAAAAATTCTAAATCTTTTGACCTCAATCTCATTATCGAGAGTTTCACGTAGTTTTGAGAATAAACAAATTGTCACATTAATTTCATATCAATTTCGCAAATAACCATTAAGTTTATTTATTTATGTTTTTATTTAACGATTAGTTAGAATTTGCCCCTAATGAGAAGCATTAAATATCACAAATCAATAGCGAGCCTTATTTATTTTAAATTATCATCATTCAACTAAGACCATAAATACCAAAAAAAAAAAAAAAAAAATTTTTATTTTCATATCAGATTTGGCTATATTTTCGAATCTATGTGAAAAGTACTCAATTGCTTTATCAGTAAATCCTACTTTATCTGCTAGATGATATCATTTTGGCAAATTTATTTAAGGCATTTCGCAAGTGATTAGATAATTAGTCGCACTAACCTGTTGACAAAGTGATACCATCGATGGCGAATTTGAATTCTTGATATTTGCGGTTGGAAAAGCTGGGAACAGCGGAAAAATTTGATTGCCCAGCGCATGGCTTAGCTCAGCTTGGGAAGTGTAACACTGATTGAGATTTAATGTCGGAAGTGAGAACTGGACAAAAGTCTAAAGCTAATCCGATTGCTCAGTTGTAGTGATAAGGAAATTGCTCTATAAATGATGTGCTTGGCTGGTAGAGTGGGAAAGGGAGCAAGAATATGCAAAGCAGTTGTGAGAATAAAATGAAAATCATAAATTAATTTTGCTTAGTTTTTAGTTTTTTTAGAAAACCAATTAGAAAAAATTAATGTTGTGTGGCAAGTATTCAGACCTTAATTCATTCACAGCAAGTTAATTTTTAATTTTTCACTAAAATCAACAGACGACCAAACGTGAGCAAGCAAAAATGTGCAATTAAACAAATACAAACTAACTGGCGATCGCAGATCAGATGAAAACACGTTTCGGTTCAAGTGCACTTTTATTACGTATACGTAGTGTGTGCACACTGTGGACACACCGCCCAACAGTAGCCAATCAGAGATCAGTTCCTCAGACATCCCAGACACTACAGACAGACCGACTATCTGACAGCTCTCATGTGGAAAATCCAACAAGTTTGCGGTTGCTGACAAGACAGGTCGTGACTACCGTTTTGAGATTAGAGCAGATCGACCACAGGTGTGAGTCTAAGTAATTTCTACGTATCCATTTACATTTGCATAATATTTCATTAATATGCCATTTTTATAGGTGGTTAAACTTCGACCAGCATGCAAGTCAAATGCAATTCTGACTAAATGAATTCGCCCTTGTAAATCAAAGAGTACTTTTTAAAATATACTAACTAGAAATATGTAACACGTCAATGTTAAATAAAAATTAATTAAAACCTAAAAAAAAAAAAGAAACCATTTGTAGTTAGATTTGCTCTCGAGGCAAGGCCGTTTTTAAGTTTAAAATTTTACCGTTTCGCACTCTGGCGCTAAACTGGTAAAGCTTTCAAGCTCAACTCAAAGTGCTTAATAGATGGCGCCAGCCAAAAGCTTTAAGTATCACATGAGTAAACATTATTTAATTTACTAACTATAGAGAAGAATATTTATATTTGATAAGAATTCTGAATAAGAAGAACTATCCAATCAGTTTTTAAATTTTATTGTGAGATGAAATTGTTTATTAAAAGTATGAGCATCATGAACAAATGTTCAAGTTTGCTTGGATTCCCGAAAGATGGCGCTAGATATGCTCTGTAAGTTAGAAAAGGGTGTTTTAATTACTTGCAGATGTATTCACCGTCGAAGATACCCCCTCCCCTTCACCATACATTTCTTATTAAGGATCATGGTGGCTAGTGAAATTGATATGAACTTGTCTGTGCGTCCGTCAAATCAAAATGAACACCTTAAACTGAGTGATGGCAGCTGTCAAAAAAATAAACCGGACTTGTCGCAATTAAAATTGGCAAAAGAAATATTTGAAGATTACTGAAATATAGTAAAGATGTGTGCAGAATCGTTAAACAAGAAAATGTAAACTATTTTTTTTTTTTTTGCAATTATTTGCAAGCACGATTTAGTTCACGCGGAACAAGTTCCTGGCACAATCGCTTGTTGAATTATTTCATTAGTTAATTAAAAATCAATTTATAAGGTAAGTTATGGGTGGACACTTATCTTATCACCTTGCCTAGCCTACTAGATAATATTACAAAAAAGAGCTTGCCTCTTTTTTTGCCCTTTTTAGCTGCGTTTGTTGCTCTTTGAGAACTCAAATAAATCTTATGATTCAATTCTGGGCAGTGACTACACGAAATACGGAGATGTATGCAATTTAATTAGCAAAGAGTGTTTCCCGCGCAAAACATCAATTGAATTTTATTTGCCGCTAATTAAATTTATTTATTTTTATCACCATCCGTATTTAAGTTAAATTTATTGCACATTTTAAAGGTATTTTCGAAGAGATTTCAATTGACAATCTCATTTAGAATAAATACTTATTTCACCAGCTGTTGTTCAAAATTCACTAGCCAAAATATCACATCTGCTTTTTTAGCACAGTTTCTAAATTTCTTTGCCCTTGAAAACCCAAAAAAAAAAGCTTAGTTAAATTTGCCAAAATTGTGTGTGTGCTTTTTTTATATTTTAATGGCATCAATTATCTAAGTGAATTAACTTTTTATTTAGAAAATGCCAATTTTTTCACAATAATTGGTATCACAGGTGCTCAGACTAAGTAGCTAATGACAGTTTGAAAATCCTTAAAGATCACGTAATTTATGCAGATATATTTTATTTTTTCTATGTCGTTCATGTCAATATTTCTAATAGTGTTATTTGTTCCCTTGTGTTGCCTTTCCAAAAGTTAGGCACAAAATGACAATTAAAAACACCTTTAGCCACGAGGTTGCAATAAAGGCCCCCACCGAGTGACGTTACACGTGCTTAACTATTCAACGAAAACAATGCTATTTGCAATTGAAAAATTTCAAATTTTTTATTTTATTCGGCAGCAAATATTTTTTAGTTTATCACGACACGAATTACTTTTTCAATCTGTCATTTAAGAAATTAAAGTAAGCCGTTCAAGCCACCATCATAAGTTAA